>CM057231.1:79092752-79810833 GCA_029891385.1 Erythroxylum novogranatense | reverse complement strand
ACAAGTCCCATACTTGATTTGAGCTTAAAGAAGACATTTCTTCTGTCATTGCTTTCATCCATTCTTCTTTAGCAGGGCCAGTAAGAGCCTCATTTACATTCCTTGGCTCTTCTTCTTTTTGTGGAACAATCATATTTATTTCTCCTTCAATCTCAAAACGACGTCGGGGAATTATCCCTCGATTACTCCGTCTTAACCGAGGTTCATCATGAACAAATTCATGATTGATCTGATTGCTCCCACTTGGATCAGTTATCATAGAGAACCTTTATGTGGAATTGCTCCCACTTGGTTGAAGTTCCTCATCTTGATTCTGCATAACAGAATCATTCTGATCAAGCGACTCATATAATAATAGGTCTTTACCTATTTCGCCTTGCTTGGGAAAATCATCCTCTAAGAATGTTACATCTCGTGATTCAAATTCAGTTACACCTCCACTACCTTGTTCACTTATGAACACGTATCCTTTTGAGTGTTCTGAGTATCTAATAAAAATACCTTTTCTCCCTCTTGGGCCTAATTTCCCATATTTGTGAGAGAGATCATAAACATAGGCTGCACACCCCCAAGGTCGGAGACTTGACACATCAGGCCTCCTACCAGTCCACAACTCATATGGTGTGCTAGTAACTGATTTCGTGGGCACACGATTAAGTACATAAGTGGCTGTTAGCAGCGCATCACCCCAAAAGGTGATAGGTAAATTTGCTTGGGTCATCATGGACCTAATCATTTCTAATAGCGTCCTATTTCGTCTTTCAGCGACACCATTTTCATCACAGAAAGCCTTGAACTTTTCTGACAAGTACTCTTGTCCACGATCAGTTTGTAATGCTTTTATCTTCTTATCTAATTGATTCTCAACCAAGTTTGAGAATTTTATGAAACAATCGAATGCTTCTGATTTATGAGAAATCAAATAGATATGACCATACCGAGTATAGTCATCTATGAACGTGATGAAATAGATTACCCCACATCTAGCCCTTACATTCATTGGACAACAGATGTCGGAATGAATTAATTGCAATGGATATAAAGCTCGTGTTCTCTTTTCAAATGGCCTTCTTGCCATTTTACTAGCTAAACAATGCTCACATGTAGGTAAATCTACTTGACTTAGATTACCTAAAAGTTCTTCTTTAGCCAATCGACTTATTCGATTTTGACCAATATGGCATAGTCTAGCGTGCCACAAAGTTGCATCATTGTTGGAATTACTAGATGTGAATAATGAATAACTAATATTATTATTTTCCTTTAACACATCCAGCACAATAAAACCATCCAATAAAAAACCATGACCATAATTAATAGATCCAAGAAACAAATCCATTCCACCACTGTGGAAATTTACACTAAAACCAAGTTTAACTAACATTAACACAGATAAAAGATTCCTACGAATCTGTGGAGAAAATAATACTTCATGTAGGATGAGAGGTCGTCCTCCACGCATGTCCAATTTACATGTCCCAATTCCTTGTACAACAACTTTGGAATTGTCACCTATATAAATCCATCTACTACCATGTGGGAGTTTCCAAAACTCAACGAAGGCATCACGATCCTTCGCTACATGGTTGGTTGCTCCTGAGTCTGCAATCCACAAAGGATGTGATTCAGTTAGAAAAACAAAACAAGAAACATTCACATAACAAATGTTTGTACTATAAAGTTGTACCTTCTTGGGCTCGGTGCAATCTCGAGCAAAGTGGCCCTTATTACCACAATTATAGCATTTCACATGTTTCATGTTCTTCTTTTTGAAGGGACGCTTTCCTTTTCCACGTTGGTTCCAATTTTTCTTCTTGGATTCCTAAGGGGAGTGGTTGAATCTCTTATTTCTTTTCCACTTATATCCACCATGATGCTTGCGTTTCTTGTTCATGGCTCCATGTGAGCTAGAACTAACTGCATATGCCTCAGAAGACATCTTTGAGGCTTCAAGACGCTCTTCCTCCAAGATAAGATGCCTCGTAGCATCTTCCATTGTCTTGATGTTTTCATTATGAGTTAGGTGCATCTTCATATGCTCCCAACTCTGAGGCAGTGAACGGATCACAGCTTGCACCTGTTGCTCATCAGACAACTCATGACCAACATCACGTAACTCGCTTACCATGTTGGACATTTTTCTCAAATGCTTCTGCATTGTATCATCTGAGCGCTTCTTATAAGTGTCAAACTTAATTGTAAGTGACCTCACTTTGGTCAACAAGCACCTCAAAACGAAAGCAGCCAATGCGGACCACATGTCCTTTGCGCTTCAAACTTACGAACTCACGATGATATCATTATCCATGCTACTCAAAGAACGTGATGCGAGCTAAAGAGTTTTTCTTTTTCCATAAGTCATACGCATCACGGTCCCGTCTATGTTGGGCTGTAGTGCCCTCCTCAGGAACATTCATAGTCAGGTTTAATGGTTCTAGAGCCTCTTGCTCTTCAAGTACATATTGGATTTTCATACTCTAAATCTCGTAATTGTCACCATTGAGTTTCCCACCCCTATTGAGTTCTGCAACTATATTCTTCGAAGCAGTAGCCATTTTCGAAACACTAAGTTTCTATAATAAGAAAGAAATATATACACTTTAATGTCACACTAATCGTTTATAGAGCAAATAATTTGATTACAATTGCTTATGAAATCAAAAGTCCACAAAAGTGTTCAATCATCATTCATACAACAATCGAATCTTAATTACTTCACTCTAGATTTAATAAAATTCATGTAAACATATTACATAAATATTAAAACCTTGTTCTTATAAAACAAACAACCTATTGTATACCTATGAACAATCTATAGGTAATGAATCCTACGCGAAAATGAGTTCACGAGTTCGCATGAAACATTTTGCGAAGCTCGAATTACAATAGATCTAACTATTTCCATTGGAAGACCTATTAGATATAAAGTCCTAATTAACTCTCTTATACGCATCCTTTTTATAAATGTCATCACTAACAAATTATAAGTCTTCTCAGGCAAATTATTCCAGAGCATTTGTAATAGTTCGCCTTGAGGTTGAGGTAATGTCGCAAGCAAAGTCATGTACTTTACTTCAACATCTTTGTAAGCTAGACAACCTCCAAAATATAGCTTTTGCATCATGTTATTAACTGCAATAACATGTTGTGTTAGACCATGTCCAGGTATTAAGCGCATGCTGACTAACTTCACATACATGCTGCAAACCCGTCTCTTCTGTGCCTCACATCGAATAAGCTTAGGTGTTCGCTTAATAATAGGCATTGTCTTGAAAAACAAATTTTCAGGAATCAGAAGAGTATATTAAAAAAATAACGAATTATTATTTTTTCTAACACTTAGCGAACTTATGCTCATTTATTGAAATAATTTTAATTTATTATTTTGTATTTTATTTTTTATCAACAATTTATTGAACGAATAAAAAAACGTTTTAATATCTAATCAATTAGAAACTTATTTCTAATTTACCTTATAATTGAATTAATCAATTGTCTTGGTTTAAATAGAAACTAATTTCTAAGTAAATAAAAAAATTTCATTTTAATGAAACAAATTAGTATTTCTCCAATTAGAAAATAAACCAACAAAATGTTTATTTCTAAGGTTATTTTAACTAAACAAATCAGTTATTTTTCTTTTAAAAAATTCTCTAAGTAATTAGAAACTTATTTCTAATTGAAAATATAATTGACTTAATCAATTTCCATTGGCATAATATTTTAGAAACTAATTTAATCAAATAAATTAGTTAGTGAAAATTAGAAAACTAATTTCTAAATCATTACATTATATTATGTATAAGTCCATTCTAATGTGAGCCACAAATAATTATTTAGTGCAAATAACCCTTAATAGCCCAAATAAAAAACAACCCAAAACTTGAAACTGAGCTTGAAAAAAACAGCCCAAAAACAAACGAAATTGGGCCTGGAGGCAACGTCTGGCGGGTGCGGCGCTAACGCATGCTAGCTAAGCTAAGCCGAGATCGTCTGGCGGCGTCTGCACGCACCAGACGACACAAGCGTAACACGCTACCGACGCCATCTTCTACCTCTGGCATTTTTTTCGTCTCTGGTTCATTCTTCTCCTTTTGTCTTTGTTTTTGCTTCTCTGTTCTTTTACCCATTCGGAAGTCAATTCAAGCACCCATTTTAAAACACAAATCCAACACAACAAATAACCATTTGCTTCAAAACCACCGCAAACTCATCAAGATTTGATTTGTGATGAATCACCGGAGGGAAAAAAAAAACGTTGTAGATATATCAGAAAATTAAAACACATATATATGTTTCTTTCAACCCAATACAGGACAAACCCACAATCAGAAACGCAATTTATCACCGAAGAGATAGAAAAAAAAACGTGTTCTTGCAAATGTATGAGAGGAAATAGAGTTTATTCCGTGTTTTCAACTATTAGAAAACAAAGACAGAACATACCCACAAAACGAAGAGAGCAGTGAAATAAGTAATGTAAAACACATGCTCTGATATATTCGGTAGAACAGAAAACAATTCCAGTACAAAGGAAAAACAAGCACAACTGATATATTTCGGTAGAACAGAAAACAAATCATGCAAAACCATATGGCTCTGATACCAATGTTAGATAAACTATGAACAGATCATAACCACTTAGATCATGAAAAACAGGATCATTCATATGTGGATAAAACACAAATTATATACTTGAATGAGTGTTAGGATTCCACTGGTTAGAGAACACCGAATCTGCAATCCAACGTTTTCTATTTTCAAAACGAAAATACACGAAGTCCTCTTATTTCAAACCGTTGACTTTGCCTTTTAAAGACAACGAGAATAACTACCATTAGCAGTTATCCTTCCACGTGAATTGTTTAGACCCATCATAGGTGGAAGAAAACCATCAACTTCTCTACCTTTGGCTCTTTACTTGACCGGAGAAGCATGGAAAGTGTATGAACATAGAAAGTACCACCATAGAAAAAGAAGTGACGGCTGTTAGGTTTCACTTTCAGACTCCACGACCGTGAAAAGAGAAGCCTGGAAAGTGTCATATTACAGTAGTACAGTGGACTTCGGTATATTTTTGTTTTTTATCGTCTTCTTTCTGAAGGCTACCAATTATGTTGGTTGATTGTTCCAACCCCCTGCCCCTTGTTTCTTTTTATTTATTAACCTTGACTGCTTTCTGCTACATAAAAAGATACAAAAGAGAGAAACGTTTCCTGAAGGAAATGAGGTGGGCTTTACTTGTATGCTTAGCAGCTGTAAACTGTAAGCATTTAGTGCAATGTAAATACTCCGGCAGTCTTTCCAAAAATAGAGAACTCTGCTCTAGCAGTCAGCGTGAGCTTCTCTTCTTGTAGCAAGTGAAATTCGACGAGCGCGTTTATCCAATGCATCACAATTCTCTGTTTAGGCTAATACTTGGGTACATAAGAACCCAAGCTTCTTCTTTTTCTAAAATGACCACTTTGACGGACAGCTCGTTGGCCTATGGTCTGTTACAGGGTAGACACAAGGAATACACGCAGAAATTATGACCTTTATCTATTAACCTTCAAATGGTTAACGCTTCTTCTTCTAAACTACTCACTAGTTGAAGACATCAATTTATCAAAGTCGGATTGGAAGTGTGTATCACTACGTAGCTGTTCCAATTATCGAAAACTTATACCCTTCAACGCCTTCACTTGGCTACACGAATTTTACTGCTCACACCTCTTAAAAACCTTACTTCACTCACACACTCTTACTCTTCATTCTCCGTTCGCTTCTGACTCAAGGCAGCGAAAATTTAGAAGCTTAACACTGACGGGTATTAACCATAATAGATGGTTTTTTAAGTTTCTGCAAATGGGTCATGTCTAAATTGGAGATATACAGATAAAAGGCTAAGACTTTTACATGGAGAATACAAAATGTTAAATGAAAGAATCTTCCAGAAACTTGGATCGAATGTATTTATCAAGATTGAGAATCCTAATATGAACTGGATCTTATTTCCCACATTCAGAGATAACTGCCAGAGGTTTCTCAAGCTGCTCGATCATTTTTTCTAGTTTCCATTACTGTAGCACTGGATATGAATATTTTTGGTCAGCCTCATCCTTCACACAAATAATATCATATTCCGAGTCGATAACTACTACACGCATAGGTTGGGCAACCATAAGAATGAGTTATACAATGCAACCGATATCGTCGCATAAATATCAACACACAATTAACTAAAAAAATCCTGCTCTCAGGGGAGCATACAAAACAAAGTTGGCGAAACTATAATGAAAAATCATACCCAATGCCAAGACTTTAGAATGCCCCGCAAATATAAGCATCTTATATCCATTCTCTTCTAAATATCCATTAATCTACTTGAAAAAGATCCAAGAAGTTGAAGCTTTAAAATCATTTATATTCCACTAATGTAAGATTTTATTGTTTAGGAAGGTGATAATATGGGTATCCGCCCAATCCTACAGGTGGTGGTGGTGAAAAGCCTAAAGATTCTTTCTTCATCCCAACTTGCCCATAAGGAATTTGAGGCTGTGGTGGATATGGAGCAGGTACTATGGGAGCACCAGGATATGGAGAAGGATATGAATCATATGATGGCATAGCCTGAGGATACCCGTAGCCAAGAGGTGAAGTCCCACCATATACTTTTCCAGGTTGCGAATATCCAGTGGCTGCTGGTAAGGGTCCAGGAGCCCTTGCTGGAGGTAATTGCGCCTGGGTTGTTTTACTCTTGTGAGTATCAGCATACTTCACTATCATCATCCTACCCTGGAACGAAATAAAAAACCAGGAGACCAAGGAATAGCAGAAAGCATTAGATACAAAACATGTTATTTAAACATCTCGCTCAACTATTATGCAATGTTGAGGGGCTGTAGGAAGTTGGGAATGGCAAATACTGGAATCCTTTAAACACACTGGCCATTACAGGTCTTGTAATACCAGTTATTAAGGGGAGGCCATGTAAAATGAGAAAAACAGAAACAAGAGAAATGTGGGCACATCCAAGGGTTGCCCAAAGAAGGGAATCTACCTTGCCAACTGAATATTTCTAGTTCTACTATCACAGTTACACAAAAGCTCATGGAAGAACTGAAACTTTTTAGCCTCAAATATAAAATAACATTTGTGACCGTCCTTCACAAAAGAAGGGCACCTGCTATAACTGTGGAACAAAATGAAAGTGATCCCAGAGACATAGACATACATGTGCTCCTACTCACACATTGACACGGACATGCAAGCTCAATTAAATGAGCTTTAGTAGCTTTCCTTATTCAACTAGGAATCCTATGTTTTAGTATTTTTCTCAACGCCAATAACATTAAGGAAGTTTATTTCAAGTTAAGCCTATGTTTGTGTTTTCATCAAATCCTAAAAGTATAATCAAGTGGTAGTCTTTGTTCTTGTTATATGTAGTGTCAGGTAGTTTGAGTTAAAAATATCGCCCAATCTAGTAGGTGAAGTGAAATAGTCAGCAGTTCTCATGATGGAGATCAGAAGACCAAAACCTAGAGATCTATCATACCAAATCAAATGCTGGCATTGAAAGCTTTAGAGCAATGAAAGGATCTCAAACTCCAGTAATTAGAACGATGTTTTAAAGAAACTACAGATTGGTTTGACCCTTTAAGCATAGGCACCACCATAAACTAGAATAACAAAAGGGCACATACTGAAGAAGATTTAACTCGCTGGTAACCCATTGGTAGACCAATTCCTGCATACGGTCGTAGACAACAGATCTACATGGAGGATTTAGATGAAGAGGATGTTTCGTTTGCAAAACCTACGAGAAATGCTGGATAAGGAAGAAATGGTTATGCCGTCGTAGACAACAGATCTCCATGGAGGATTTAAATGAAGAGGATGCTTCCTTTTCAAAACCTACGAGAAATGCTGGATAAGGAAGAAATGTTTATGTATGACAACAAGGATAGTAGCAACTTCAGTTTAAAGGTATATACTTCTTTTTTGGTGAAAAACTGAAAACTGGGGAATCTTAAGATTGGTTTACAGAAGTAAATAAGTTTTTCAAGTATATGGACATCAAAAAAGGGAAAAGGTGAAACTTTTCACATGTCCATTGAAAGGTGGACCTTCTACATGATGGAAATAATACAGTCCAGAAGGTTCCATAAGAGTTGAGCATCAGTCAGAACCTGGTAGGAAATGAAGCGATTTTACTAAAGGATTTTCTTCCTCCTGATTATGAACATATTTTATGCCAGTGATATCAAAAATGTCAATTAAGGTTAGAAACCTGTACACGAATATATGGCAGAACTTATGAGACTGACAAAGGAATGATTTGGGGGAGACTAAAAGCCAGCAAGTTGCCAAATATTTGAAGGGCTTAAATCCAGATATCAATGACAAAAGGTATTGCGAAATTTATCTAAAGCACAAAGTATTGCTCTAGACTCTAAATTGATGCTGTGGAGAAGAATATGCTGGATTATTTTCACAGGAATTACATGGGGGTAATTATTAAGAACATGCCGTTCTATATATGGTACGCAATAACCAAAGCAATCACAAATCAGAAGGTGATAGAGAGGGAAGGGGAAAAACTATGAATCCTCATACCAAATCAGTTTCTAAGAAGTTTTTCAAGTGCAACCAATTTGGCCATAGATCTAGTAATTGTCGTCTACAAAAAGCATTCGTGTGATACAATAAGAGAAGGACAATCATGTGATTTGCTGTGGT
The DNA here is from genome assembly GCA_029891385.1 of Erythroxylum novogranatense. Taxonomy (NCBI): domain Eukaryota; kingdom Viridiplantae; phylum Streptophyta; class Magnoliopsida; order Malpighiales; family Erythroxylaceae; genus Erythroxylum; species Erythroxylum novogranatense. The sequence continues at coordinate 79,802,112 of CM057231.1, read as the reverse complement.
TTTGATGGCGATGACAAGTATGAGGATGATAGCATGATGAGGCGGATGATGTTATCTCCAAAACAAGAGAATAACAGTCAAAGACATCAATTGTTCCAAACTAGGTGCACTATCATTGATTGTTTGTTTGATGTGATTATTGAAAGCGGTAATTGGGAGATATTATTGGGGATGATGTTGGAAAGAGTCTATGTTTTAAAGAATGAAAGACATTATAATCCATATTTCATTAGTTAAATTAAGAAAGTAGAGAAGATTCCAGTAATAGAATGATACAAATACAATGTACCTTGTCTATGGGCAAGTCCAAAGATGAGGTATATTTTAATGTAGTGCATATAGATGCTTGTCACTTGTCACTTAACAGACCTGGACAGTTTGATGTAGCAACCAAAGATTATAGATTAGAAATGTCTTCCAAGTTAGATATAGATAGCATGAAGTTTACCTTATTGCTATTAAAAGGAGGCTTCAAACAAAAACTTCTAAAGTGGAGAGAAGTCGAAAAAAATGCATGTTTTTGTTATGAAATAGGTGCTGACATTCAATGAAGATCAAAAACAATAAGAGTATCCAGAAGTAATTAACCTGCTGCTACAAGATGCTCAAATAAAGGACAACCATAAACGAAAGGGAGCTAAATTCAAGAATAAAAAAGCAATATACCAACATTAAAGGATACAAATTTTTGGTAATAAAAAATCACATTATGGTGTTTCAGAAAAAAAGAAAGAATTCTAGTAGAGACTTATAACAAGCTGCAAACCAAAGTATGGACCACATCAGATTTTTGGAGATCAATGATAATGCTTATATCGTAGACCTAAGAAATATGATATTTCTGAAATATTAAATGTGGCATATATTAATCTATTTTTATCAGACATATCCTTTGTATCCAAATGTCAAAGACAACAACTCAAGGTCCAAATTTTCTTAAATGGAGGGGAATAACTGGGATGTGTAAAGAGTTCCAGTATTTTCCTTATTCAACCAGGAATACATACTTTTCTTATTTTACTAATTCTTTCCTTTCAATATTTTCTTCATTCAATTAAGCTATTCTATGTTTCAATTAAGATATTTCTATTTCTTTTGGACGACAACATTAATAACACTACAAATTTTTATCTTAATTTGAGTTTATGCTGTATTCTGAAGTTTCTTTAACAAATCCTAACGTCATTGTTGAGTACCAACCTTTATTTTCATGATTATACGCTGCACTATGCACAACCATTTAGAGGACAGTATTACCATCAATTAAATATATCCCCTGAAAAAGGTTGATTGCTCTTGAACATTTTTTTACTTCTCCAAAAACCACTATTTACTGTTCAAAGTATAGCAGTAAGGTCCTGGGCAATTAGTTAAGTCAATTTACAGTGCCTAACTCGCTGCAATGTACACAATCTAGTTAACTCATGAAGCATCTAAGTATACTGGTTCGATGTCTCTGGGAAATGGTGAATGAGCTATTAGGTTTCAATACTTACATCAAAATATAGTTGGCTAGTCCTTCAGAAGATTCGGCTACCCACTAACAACAATCACTACAGATGTGGTAAGGTAATGCCCTCCCAAAGAAAATTTTGTGATCAGATACCAACTTACCCCAAGCATTTTTTGTGGATCATCAATAGCCTTCTTTGCAGCCTCTGCCGTTCTGTATGTAACAAATCCAAACCCACTGCACAATTGAAGGGGCAAATAAAATGACTTAATTGACAAATAGTGGCATAACTAAGAACCATATTAACATCCTACAAATGAAATTTCATCCTCAATGTACTCATACAGGCACAAATGCAACAAGACAAAAAGTACAATACCGTGATTCATTAGTATCTTTGTCATAAGCAACTGAACCTTCTTCGATCTCGCCATGCCTAGAGAAGTAGCTAAGCAGCAACTCACTTGTAATTTCTGGTGCCAAACCCCCTATGTAGAGTTTCCTGTGGGATAGATCAGATGTAGCATTTGCCCCCGTCAACCCTTCACAAGCTAAATTACAAACAGCCATCCGCCCCTGGAATAATATCATTTATAAGGACGATCAATAATAAGATTATAGATAGGAGGCTATTCACAAGTGTCTAGAAGTTATACAATTAGTCTAGCAACCAACAAGTGCCTGGCTACCATTACAAACATTATATGAACAGGAATCACAAATAAAAGTGAAGGCCATCATTCTTCCATACCATTATGCAAGTTATTAATTAGTGACCAGAAAATTCAAACCAAAAACCTTGTAGATGATTAATGGTGACCAGACAGTATCCAGGGAAAAACAATTGCCCTAATTAGTTAACCAAGAATGCTACCACGTAGATACCGCATGCCAATGTTTAATTGTGTGTGCATGAGAGAGAGAGAGAGATTAAAGGATCATCTCATTTATCATAGATGAGGCCTTGTAGTATGTCTATAAACAGTCATTTGCCAGGTGACAAGAACTGTATCTCATATTAGGGTTGACAGTGTAACTTATACGGAACCGGATCAATTTGAAATGCATCCATGTATTTTAGGACACCTTGGTCAACGATCGTTATCATAAAGCTGGCCATCAAATCATACAGCATTCATCCTCCAACAAGTCTCTTTCTTAACGTCTTATCTATTACTCCAAGTATCCTACGACACACAAAGCATGCTGCAACATGCTCAAGCAGATATAAGTAATATCACCTAATGCATAACATTAAGTTGGTGAAAAATTCAATAAAATCCAAATAAAATAATCATGTATATTAATTTAACAAATAAAATGCTTACATCAATCATCTTGCTTGGAGCCACAAGTGCGTTATGTGCTGATTCCATATGTTTGTAAGTAATGAAACCATAGCCACGTGATTTTCCGGATGCTTTATCATAAATAACAGCACCTTCTTCTATTTCACCATGTACTTGAAATGCCTGAAGGAAAAAAATATAATTGATCAAACTGTTTAGGATCTTAGAAGACATGGTAATAAATTAAAGCAAAAAGTAAGTGGGTTTTTTCACGAAAAATTGTGGTCAAATTTTGTGTGATATAGATAATCATTCCCATGGCACACAAAAGCACACACAACAATCAGCAATGCACTCACAGCACACAATGTTTCTGAGGTAGTATTCCAGGCCAAGCCACGAACAAAAAGCTTTCGATGGACTGGATCTGCTCTGGCCAGAGTTTTAATTTCTTCAGCAATTGAAGGATATTGAGACCCTCTTTATACCTCAACATGTAAACAAACACACACATACAGCGTCAATCACACAGACATACAGTTGAAGCAGCAGTTTTAAATGCCATCATTCATTAGGAACAAGGAAAACATTCTATACGGAAATGGTTAACATTTAATTGGTGAAATAGATACACAGAAAAGAAACACCCCATACCTCGCCCATCCCTCTTCCAAGACATCTGGAAGTGTTCGTACCAATATAGAAAATATAACTTGAAAACACTATCTTTCACTGAAATGAAAGAGGGTACAAAAAGACACAGAGTCGAAGCTTAAAATTTAAATCAGAGCAATAACGTGGTGCTTTGTTTCTCTCCTAGCAGCCTTTTAACGGGTATAATACTAAATCGCAATTATACTCGTCATCACTGCAAAATCAAACCTTTCAGTTGGATTTATATTGTTAATCAATTCCAGTTCTTATAATTGAATTCAAGGTCTAAATACTATCACCGCCACAAAACAAAAATATCAAACAACGAATCTTATGCGAATTGCGAAAACTAGAAAAAGAAAGGGCCGAAGGGGTAAGAAACGAAAGGAAATAATTATGACAAGGAAAAGAATTAAGGAAAGATAAAGATAGACGCACAGTCTAGAGAGAAGATCGATAAGCAGAGATTTGCTGAGAGGGTCAAGAAGCGAGCGAAGGTTTTCAGCTGTTGTAGATGAAATATCACCGCCGTTATTTAAGTCATCCATCTTCCTCTTCTTCATGTCCTCCATCGACAACCAAGTTCGCCGGCTAATCGAGAGGAGGGTTTGTCTTTTGAACCAAGTAATCTGATTATTTCGTGTCCGTATACCGTGTAAACACACGAGTAACAAATCAACTCCTAGTAGATAAACAAGCTTGACAGGTGCATTGGTATTTATAGTCTCCTATTCCATATATGTTCAACAGAAAGAAAGTACCGTTATTCGTGGGTTATAATTTGTGGTATTCTATGGTTCTCATCGTTAGCTAATTTGTGAATTTTCTCAAAAGTTAATTGTGAATTCAGGACTCCTTTTAGTATTAGAAATACGTGTTTTACAATACACTATTATAGTCTTAAAAATTAGAATTAAAGAAAAGCTAATCATTATACATATATCTTTAATAAATTTATGAATTTGATACTAACTCTTATCTTCTCAAATAATTACTAAATTTGAGTTTAATATTTTCATATTTCAAGTTCATATAGGATGTCAACGAATCAGGTCGGAGCACGCCATCGACTATGGACTGACTGGCTCGTCGTTTACCTCAATCAGCCTGAATAATTTTGACCAGTGGCCCAGTCAATCAAAGTTGGCATTCTATGTCCATCTTTAGTTTATATATGTACTTATAATTAAAACTATTTAAATTTGCCTTTTCAAAGTAAAATTAAAAATTCTCTTTCAATTTTTTGTTCACTCTTACAAAACATTTTAATTATTTCGTTCAATTGTTTACTATTTCATATAAATCAATCAAAAGAGAATTAAAATTAGATTAATAAGAATTCCATGAGAAATACATAATAAACAATACCAACAAAGATGATATTGTGACTAATGTATAATAAGCAAGAATAACAATATTATATTATCAACAAGAATTGTGTAATGATTCATTTAGCAAACAACATTAATAAAAATTACACCTATCCTATATGTAATAAACACAAGAAACCACAGCAACTTTATATCAAGATTTTACAACAATATGTCTTGTTAATAAATTTGACACTGTTTATCTTATGATCTATTATTTCGATCAATTAATATTAAAATTAATATTAAAAAGAAAAAGATAATTCAAACTAATAAAACAAAGTCTAGCCACGCGCTGTGAAACCCTTTCGAAGGTTCCATAACTTCTACCGTACGTATGTGAGGTTATTGCTCCAACACAAACTTGCCAGCTAATTTGCTCCAACATCCTCTCACATTGCATAACCAGATAGAAATGTGGGTGGTGCCGAGGAGGATTACTTCTTAATGTGAGAACCACCGCCTCAAAGTCCAACCTAACTGATACTCTCCTTCAACCTTTCTTAAAGAGTCGGAGTATTCGCGCAACTTGACACATAGTGACTCAGGGTCTGCAATGGAGGATCGGGGATGACATGACACCTAGCTTCTGGCTCGACCCTTGAATCATGGGTATTGGCCCACTCCTTTCCCAGTCTACCAAGGCCATACCTGATTCTCACCTTAGCCATAGGGTCAGCCATTACGTCGCCCCCATTGGACAGTGGAATTTGGCGGCCGTACAGGATGTCCTTCGGCCTCCGGTTTGTCGGGCTATAGCCGGCATGTTTCCTCCCTCCCCGCTATTGAGTCCTGACAGGATAGTCTGGGGAGCCTCCGACCATGGCTCTTTCACAGTTGCTTCGGCCTACTCCCTGCTTCTGGGCCACACGCCTGCCGATCCATCTAGGATCTGGAAGGCCATTTGGCAGTGGACGGGTCCTCAGCGTATGCGCTCTTTCTTATGGCTACTCGCGAAGGATCGCTTGCTTAGTAATCAACAACGAGTGCGCCGTCACCTCATCGCCGACGGTCTCTACATCTATTGTTCCCACGAAGAATCCTCACTACACGTCGTTCAAGATTGTCCCCTTGCGCGACGAGTGTGGGCATCACTCCAGTCGGACATCATCACCTCGCCTTCCTTCGCTCTTCCGGCCAAGGATTGGCTGCACACCAACGTCCTCTAGCATCGCCGTGTGTAGGGCCAGGATTGGGCGCTGCTATTTGGGTTGACCTGCTGGTTCCTCTGGTCATAGAGGAATAAAGTTATTTTTGATTCCAACTTTGTACGACCTCCCTCACCATCTTTCATTATCTTGTCTTTTGCAGATCAGGTTCAGCAGGCCTTCGGCTTACACAGTATAGGTATCACCGGCCTCCGCCCTCGCCAGGTGCACCAGATCGGTTGGAGTTGACCACAGATTGGATGGATCAAGCTGAACATCGATGGGGCTAGCAATCGTGCACAATTCACAGCGTCAGCTGGTGGACTCCTACGCGACAGTGCAAGCAATTGGCAAGGTGGCTTCTTTCAGCGTATAGGATGGTGCTTCCCGCAGTCAGCGGAGCTCTGGGCAGTTTACATAGGACTCTCCTTGGCCTGGCGATTGGGATTTTGACGTCTCAAGCTAGAGGTGGACTCGTTGAGAGTGCATCAGCTCCTTTCTTCAGTGCTGTCCCGTTCTCAGTCGGACAACCCTCTAGTCATGGGTATCCTCGAATTTCTCGCCCGGAACTGGACTGTTGTTCATCAACACGTGCACCGAGAGAGCAACAGATGCGCGGACTGACTGACTACCCAGGCCGGTCCTGGAGATATTGGTGTAACTTACTTTGTTATTCCACCTTTAGGGTGCCATACTCTTCTTTTAGAGGATTAGTCGGGGCGTACTTTTTCCCGACTAATTAGCATCTGATGTACTCTTTCCCTTTATATATATATATATATATATAAAGAGTCCGAATCTTTTATCCAAGATTAGCGTATCTTATTTTATCTAACGTTAAAATGACATCGTTTTTATTTAAAATTTAATAGACACGTCCAACTCCTCCAAGTACAAGTCGTTTTAAAGCCAACATACACTCACATTTCTGTTTAAATTTTAATTTAATAATAATAATGTATATAATGAATTATTTATTTATTTATTTTTCATTTATGTACATAATTAATTATTTTTTTATTCTAAAAGTGCCTTAATTTTTGTTTGTTTGTTTAATTCTTTTATCTTGATGATGAGTATAAGCATATATTTTTATCCTTATTATTGTTAAGAATAAAATTAATAATAATAAATAATTTAATAATATTATTTAATATAATAAACAAATAAATAATAAAAATAATAGTAAGTAGAAAATTTATAATTATCATAATTTAAAACAATTAAATTAATAAGAATAATTAAAGAAACATATTAATAATTATTAATAATATAATTTATAATAATAATAAGGAATATAAAATTAACAATAATAATAATAATTTTAAAAATAATTTATAAAATAACAAATTATAAGAAAATTAATAATAATAATAATAATAATAATAATAATAATAATAATAATAATAATAATATTATTATTATTATTATTATTATTATTATTAACAGTGTGAAGAAGAAGAAAACAGGAAGAGTAGGCTAAGTCACGATCTCGACTCTGGCGAATCATCGTGCGCGTTATGATCACAACTTCTCTTTTTTCATTTTTAAGTATTATTATTATAATTAGTAGTATTATTATTATTAAATTCATTTTATTATTAAATGTATTTATTTTGATTATTATGATTATATTCCTTATCATTATTTATTTATTTATTTTTATTTATTTCTATTAATATTATAAAATTCCTTATTATGCTTGATTTTCTCCTTATTATTTTAAATTTATAATTCTTAATTATTTAATAATGTTATTATTATGATTAGTTTTGTACTTCAGTATATTACTTATTATTAATAAATGTATTATTTTATTAAAATGTTTATTATTATTTATAACATTATTAAATTCCTTATTATTATTAAGTGTATTTATTTATTTATTATTGTTTTTATTATTAAATTTATTAATTAATTTTTACATTATTATAATAGCTGTTAAATATTATTATTAAATTTTTCTGATTATTATTAAATTTATTGTAGAGTTTTAATTATATTTATTATTATTATTATTAAATTCCTTACTAATATTAAATTTATTAGTATTATTATTATAATATTCTTTATGATTATTAAATTTATTAATTATTTTAATTTTATTATCATTATGAAATTTGTTATAATCAATAATTTTATTCTTATTATTATTAACTTTATTATACTGGTTAATTTAATTGTTTTTTAATTTTTAATTATTATTATTATTTTCCTACTTTAGTATATATACTTATTATTATAAATTTTATTAATTTTTTATTATATTTATTATTAATATTAGTATTATTATTATTATTATTATTAAATCCTTATTATGATAAAATGCATATATCTTTATTTCTATTATTATTATTATTAAATTTCTTATTATTATTAATTTTTCTTATTATTATTAAAATTATTATTCTTATTATTATTAATTATTATTATTTTAATTTTCTACTTGAGTATATATACTTATTATTATTAAATAAAATTATTCTAATGTATTTTATTTATTATTATTATTATTATTATTATTATTAAATTCCTCATTATTATTAATTTTATTCTTTTATTATTGAATTTATGAATTTTATTGTTCTTCTTATTATGATAGAATAATAACAATTATGTTAGTTAAAATATTAGAAATGAATATTTTAAATTAAAATTTGTAAATATTTTAATAAATTAAAAGAAAGTAAAAGACAAGTATCAGTCGTCAATGAAACTGTTTAAAATCTTTGAGATAGAAATTAGGTTTTCTTCTTCATTTCTTCCTTTTTCACTACCATTCTGTCATCTTCTCCTAAGACTGAGATTTGTTCTCCGGTGAACATCTATTTGTGTGTGAATTTTCGATTTTTTCATATCTAAAGTTGAGGCTTACACTACTTGAATTGGGTCGTTGCCAATTGGTAGTGGGTTGTTTTCTGAATTTTGTAGCATTTAGCGTTATTATGTCCCCTTGAAGATCTAGAATATTTGAGGAAACCATCGTAGCTGAGGTCAAAGGACACAATGCTGTAGACATTGTAGCTCTTTATGATGCCCCTTTTCCCATTTTCTCATATGAAGAAGGTGTGAGGTACAGTTTTCTGAGGACTAAAAGCATTGAAGGACCTATATATTATAATTTTGATATGCTATAACAAATAGGGCTGACAGATAAATTCTTGAGATTCTGTGAGAGAGGTAAATGGGAACAATTTGTGCGTATTAATTACCCTGCTTACCGTGAACTAACACTAGTGTTTTTCACTTCTTTGAGGTTTGAGTTAAGCAAACCTAAAAAATTATGGTTTAGATTACAAGGCCAGGCTTATTGTTTGGATGAGAATTTGTTGGGACAATTATTTGGTTTTGCAGAAAAAGAGGTAGAAAATGGCCATCAGTTATTCTCATCTACTGCTTGTTGGAAATATTTAACTAATTTGGAAGAGTATAATCCTCATATTGCATCAAATGCAAACATTCTTAGTCCGGAATGGTTGCTTGTGCATAAATTCATGTGTTTTACAGTGTTTGGGAAAAGGCAAAATAATAAATGTTCGGTGAAGGAGCTATTTTTATTATGGTGCATCGATGAAAAGCATAAGCCGAACATGTTCGCTCATGTTTGGCAAATTTTGATCCAATTAGTGGGAAGAAAGGGAAACAATTTAGGAATGGGTTATTTAGCCACTGCTTTGGCTCAACATTTTTCTGATTTATGTTATTGAACTAACCTTTATGGATTATCAGTATTTTGATGTACCGTACTTAAAATGTTCAGAGACCATATAACACAACAACATGCAGCTCCGAGATCCTCGGACACGTACAACAGGGAAGCATAAGTTTTCAAGTGTAGATTCAAGTTCTACACTTCAACCTATAGATGATTTTTCATCAAGTAAGGAGGAACAATAACAACCACAACAATAACAGCAACTTGGTTGGGTCATGGTTTACACACTCATGGTATAAAACAACAGAAATACATAGCAACAGCTGAATGAAATGAATCAACAAATGGACCAGATATCCCAGGATCTGTGATACGTGAACGACAAAATGCACAAGTCTTGGGAGATGTAAGGACTCGACATGCCATCTCCAACCCCATCGCCTCCGTCATCTCCACAAGCTTCGTGAATAGTGCAATTATGAGATTTGTATATGTGGATGTGGTAGACCTGAATTACACTTATTGTTAATTATCTACTTCTTATTATTAAATTTATTATGCTTATTATTATTAATTTTGTACTTTCTATTAAATAAACCGAACTTTGATTCTTATCGTGGGTTAATTTTTAAGGTGCAAAAGCAAAGTAAAAATTATAAACATTTTGATTAATAAATTTATAAGCCCATAAGAAAAAAATTAAACATGCACGACCGTGCAAGTTTCCCACAAATTCCCAAAAATGCATTTCCCAGAAATTCAAAACCCAAAACTCCATAATTCATTACTCATATATACTTAGTAATTTCCCACATAATGAATGACATTGCAATATCATATTACTTAAACATTTTGGAAGTTAATGAATTACATTGCATTAACATATAAGCAACTATTTAACTATTGCATAAGTCACCAACTTCCAGTAAATGTTAAGTTTTTTTTACTCATGCAACTTTTAAAGAATTGCATAAGTCAACCACTTTCAATAAATGATAAGTTTGTTTACTTATGCAACTATTTAAGAATTGCATGAGTCACCAACTTCCAGTAAATATTTAGTTTGTTTACATCAGCAACCAACAATCAGTTTTAACCTACATTATTATCATAATCATCTTTTACAAATATAGAACTTTTCAGCACAAAGGCAACTACGACATTTGTCAATGGAAATATTAACTCCTAAATTGTTTACTTCATCTAAATTTGCAATACCAAATGTCTGTTGTGCTTGTATATGCATGTTAAATAATTCAAACAAAAAAAACATGTAATGCAATTATTAAAAATAATTGAAATTAAGACAAAAACTTTCTTCAATTTACTATAAGTAAATTAGTCATGCGCATTGAAGGTGGGATATCAATACCAATATTTTGTTGACTTGTTTCAACATCATTGACCTAACATGGTAAATGATTTAAAGATTAATAACACATTACAAACATAAAATATTACAAACAATAGAAACAAATAGTTTAACAAAGAATACCAGATGATTTGTTGCATAATGATGAATGTATAACATTATTGACTTAACCATATGAACACCTATTGGTTGCATTTCATAATTGTCATAACCAATTGGTTGATAAATAAAGATTTAAGTTGTTTAAAATTATTATACCCATAAGACAGTATTAGAAATAGAACCTGAGATTATTGTATACGATCTTCATGATTGAAAATCATATTGGTCAAATCCTTACAAATTGAAACTGTTTGCATTTGGTATTTCTCATAAGCAATAAAAGTAAATTTTGTTGAAAACAAATAGCACAACACATGCAGACATTATTAATTACCCAATGCCAACCTGATGTTGATGTAATATGGGAGTTTGTATGCTAGAGATAATATGAGTTTGTTGAGAATTATCTTCAGATTCCTGAATGAAGTCGTTTAGGCAAAAATTACATAAAATTATCAGTATAAAAATTATTTACATCATTTCAAAACAATATCACCAAAAGTTTAACCTGAGTATTGGAAAGGGGGATTACTGTTGAATCTTCCATATTTGTTGAAGTCTTGCATTTCTTCACATTCGTTTTCTTCTTTGAGCTTTTCTCTAGTCCACCTCTCAATCTCTAACTTGATGTAAGCTTTGCCTTCATTTTCACACCTCTTATGTGATTTATTTCAGCAAAATTAACGTCAAGTTCATTTAACACATTCATTTCAGTATTTGAGCATTGGTTGAACTCTTGATGTTGCGATATTTGGTTCTCTTGATCAACTATTTCTTCACCTTCCAATTTCTCATCAACCACGTTCAACATGTTCAAGAGATGATCTTTCATAATTTTATAGGTATCTCTCCTCTTTGTTGCTCTTGTAACCAATCGCATACTTAATGTACATAATTCTTTATACCTTATAGTTGACAGTAGTTTAGGATCCATATCAGTTTCATTGACAGTTGACTCCTTACTAGCAATCATCCAGCATTTTGCTTTCCTTGTCCATCTTTTCAAAATATACTTACTTGGGATTGTCTAAATAATTTTCAAGTCATAAACCTTCAACACATGAGAGCATAAAATGTCAAAAAAATCAAACTTCCCACAACTACAATGAACTTCATCACTACATGAATCATAACTGACCAATTTAGAGTAGCTCTTCCCAGCAACACTGATCTTATATTTCTCAACCTTTCCATCTTCACCGCAAAGAAGAAAATTAGAATCATGACAATGGTTCCATTGATCTTGAAAGCATTTAAAAACTTATGGTGTGTGGACAGTAGCTGCATGCTTTAAAATTTTAACCTGTGCTGACAATGCTGGACTGTTGACATTACTTCTAAAATTAGCTTTTAACTCCTCAAATCGACGATCATCAATAAGCCTCTAGAAGTGATTAAAAAATTGTAATAAGTTATGCTGATAGCTGATGTACCTTTTTATCATACTATTCATGCTCTCGCTTCATTGGGTGGCCACTATGTCTGCACAAAATATTTTACGCCCAGAAACCAAAGCCTATTTTTCCTTAATATGATACATAAGTTTCAACCATTCATTATCTTCAAGTTCATATTTTTTCAACATCTTATCCATGCAATGCGAAAATCTTCTTCTTCTTCATACTTATATATGCATGAGCTGAAATCCCTTAAAAACTCTTTAAACTTAGAAAATGCATCACTTAAATAGATGGCAACATTTTGATAAATGTGCCAAATACACAGTCCATGATGAGTATTTGGCCATCTTGAAGCTAATGCCTTTGCGATTGCCGCATCCTAATTAGTAAGAATAGTTGTAGGCTTTTTGTCAGACATCGATCTATCAAATGTCTCGAACAACCACTCAAATGTAAGAGTAGTTTCATCATAGAGGAGTGCAACACTAAAAACTGTTGTTTGATTATGATGGTTGATACCGACAAAAAAAGTAAGTGGATGACCCTTACCATTCTTCTTGTAAGTAGTATCGAAGCACACAACATCATCAAAGTATAAGTAGTCATTCCTCATTTTTGTGTCCAAAATATGTTAGTGATCAAATCATCTTTGTCCACTTGAATGGCATAAAGAAATTTGGATCTTCCACTTGCATCTTATACAAATATTCTAACACCTCACCTGTATCTCCCTTTTTCATGCCTCTTGTTCGTTTAGACCTTAAATAATTCTTGTAATCATCTGGAATAAAGCCAACATTATTTCTCCCACCTGCTTGTCTCACCATAAGATCATGAGATGCTTTCGATCTAATTCCCACACCATTAGCCATTTCAATTTGCATTGCCGCAACTGACGATATCTTTTTGTGACTTCTATGCAAATGTGTTTTGTTTGGGGATAAAAGGTAGTGATTGTGCTCCTCCACAAATTGAATGACTTGAAATTTTCCAGTTTGCACACTATTTACTTTCATCCTTGCCTCATAACTAAATCTTGTTTCTGACCGTGGAGCTCTTACATACAAATCTCTTCTATCGGCCATCTGTTTACCCTCAATACTACAACAAAAAAGCCTACAAATCAACTTATCGCTTTTATTTTTGTGACTTTTGCTTCTTCTAATTCTAAAGCCCACATGCCTCGCATAAGTTAAATAAAATTGATAAGCTTCTTCTTCTGTCACGAATTGCATGCCAATTTTTGGTACTAACTCTCTTATAACCAAATCTCTTGCATTCATATTCCTACTCTCGTTCCCAAGCCAATATCATTGTTACGTTGTTCATTATCAATTTCATAATTTAAATGACGACATGGAGTTGATGTACCATTCATTTTCACACTTGTGAAATTAACAAACGAGGAGCATTATTTTCAGATATAATTATTAACACAACCAAAAACCACTATTAACAAAAACATAGGATGTTTTTATTTTTTTCCATCCATATGTTATTTCATTCATGTAATAGAAAAAGCAATCAGAGATTTGATGGTAAGTTGTTTCCATTTTACAAATAATACGTTTACGTTAACATTAACTACAACTTAATGTTAACCTTCTCAACTGTTACACATTAATTATCACTGACGTGTATGTAAAACCAAAAGCTATAAACACTCCCATAAAAGTCATAAACGAAAAAATTTCAAACATCTTCAACACTTACTTAAAACATAAATAACAACCAACTCAATCTTCACATATTAATTATCACTAACGTAAGTAAAATTTATAAACAGAAGCATAACAGTTAGATAATAATGAATATGAAAACGTTAAACAGAAACATACAACTTATATAACAATGAATTCTAAATATCTTCAGCAATTACTGTAATGAAAACATAAATAACAAATTATCTTTAACAACCAGCTAGTAAATAAACAAACGCAAAAGACACCCATTTCTCAATAACTGGTTAATATAGACAATTGGTTAAAAATTTAACACAAAGAGGGAGATGAAGACTAACTAATTAGATGTAGAAAGATAGATTTTTAGGAGACGATCGTAAGTTAATTTGGTTGAAGAAATTAAAGTTTGTGAAAATGGGACAAACAAATAAGTTAAATGGCAGGAAATGTTAGTAATAATTGCTTTCAAAATGAAAAACATTTCCAAAGTCATCATTATTGTAAATTATTTTCTGTAATTTATTAATATTGTATTTTTAATTTCTTCATTATCATTTTAATTCCTTAATACAATTTAATAATAAACTTTTTATTTTATTTTTATTAAAATTTAATTATATAATTATAAGAAGAAAATTTAATTATATAATTATTTAAATCTTAAATTAAATTAATACTAATAAGCAATTTAATAATAATAAGAAGAAAATTAATAATATGAAGGAATTTAATAATAATAATAATAATAATAATAATAATAATAATAATAATAATAATAATAATAATAATAATAATAATAATAATAATAATAAAAAATATATATGCTTGCATGTCATGGGTGTGCAATATATATATATTAACCAAGCAATTATATAATAATAAATATAATTAATAAAATCAATAAGGAATTTAATAATAAAAATTAATATAATTAAAATAAAATAAAATAATAATAATAATAATCTTTTCAGTAACTAGAAATTTAATAATAATAAGGAATTTAATAATAATAATAATAAATAATAATAAATAATGAGAAATTTAATAATAATAATAATAATAATAATAATAATAAATAAATAAATAAATAAAATAAATCAGAATAATTTTATTTAACAATAATAAGTACATATACTCTAGTAGAAAATTAATACTACTAATAATAAATCATAATAAGAATACTAAATTTAATAAGAATAAGAAGAAAATTAATAATAATAAGCAATTTTATAATAATACTAGAAATAAAGATATATGCATTTAATCATAATAAGGATTTAATAATAATAATAATACTAATATTAATAATAAATATAATAATAAATTAATAAGATTTATAATAATAAGTATATATACTAAAGTCAAAAATAATAATAATAATTAAAATTAAAAAATAATTAAATTAATCAGAATAATAAAGTTAATAACGATAAGAAGAAAATTACTAATTATAAAATTTCTTAATAATAATAAAAATTAAAATATTTAATAAATTTAATAATCATAACAAATATAATAATAATAATAATAATAATAATAATAATAATAATAAAATAATAATAAAATAATAATAATGATAATGATAATAATAATAATAGATTTAATATTAATAAAAATTTATAATAATAATAATAATAATAATAAATACTCTGCAATAAATTTAATAATAATCAGAAGAAATTTAATAATAATATTTAACAGTTATTATAATAATGGAAAAATTAATTAACAAATTTAGTAATAATAATAATAATAATATAAATAAATAAATAAATACAATTAATAATAATAAGGAATTTAATAATGTTATGAATAATAATAAACATTTTTAATAAAAATAATAAATTTATTAATAATACGTAATATACTGAAGTATAAAACTAATAATAATAATAAAATTAATTAAATAATTAAGAATTATAAATTTAAAAATAATAAGAAGAAAATTACGCATAATAAGGAATTTTATAATATTAATAGAAATAAATTAAATTAAAATTAAATAATGATAAGGAAAATAATCATAATAATCAAAATAAATACATTTAATAATAAAGGAATTTAATAATAATAATACTACTAATTATAATAATAATTCTTTAAAATGAAAATAATTCTTCTTCACACATGTTAACAATTATTATTATTATTATTATTATTATTATTATTATTATTATTATTATTATTATTATTATTATTATTATTATTATTATTATTATTATTATTATTATTATTATTATTATTATTAAAATCCGTATAATTTGTTATTTTATAAATTATTTTAAGAATTGTTATTATTTTGGTAATTTTATATTCCTTATTATTATTATAAATTATATTATTAATAATTATTATTATGTTTCTTTAATTATTCTTATTAATCTAATTGTTTTAAATTATGATAATTATAAATTTTCTACTAACTATTATTCTTATTATTTATTTATTTATTATATTAGATAATATTATTAATTTTTTATTATTAATTTTTTCTTAATAATAATAAAGATAAAATATATATTTATACTCTTCATCAAGATAAAAGAATTAAACAAACAAACAAAAATTAAGGTACTTTTAGAATAAAGACAAATAATTAATTACGTATATAAATGAAAAATAAATAAATAAATAATTTACTATATACATTATTATTATTAAATTTCGTTATTAGTAGAAGTGGAATAGTTAAACAGAAGTGTGGCTGTATCTTGACTTTAAAATGGCTTGTACTTGGTGTAGAAAAATCTCGGTGTGAGCATCACATACCTACGGTACGGAAAACAAAAATTTGTGTTCCGGAACCTTCCCGAAAGCCAGGATCCATGTATCTATACAACAAACTCAAACCATAACGGCCAAAGGAGACCGTCTCTAACGGTATCCACGCAGAGATCGGAGAACCTAACCGGGACAAACCCTTTGACCCGGGAATAGCTAGAACAAGTTGAAGACTGCTAGATCTTACCTTGTTCTTGGAGAGTTTGGAAACCAACGATGGAGAGGAGTTGAAAAGGCTTGAAAGATGAAGAGATGATGAAGATGATAGTATGAAAAAAAATGGAGAAAGAAACTCTTTCTTCTCCTTAAAACCAACGATTATCCATCATCTTCTTAATCTTTCATTTGGTCTTTATAAACCAACGAGTATCAACTCTTCTTTATTCATCTTTTGTCTTTTTCTCATTTAATGCCTTTGATGATTAAGCATCAAAAGAAGCTTCCTTTGCTTCTTCTTTCCTCTCACGTATCTAACATATATATATATATATATATATATATATTAATTAACTAATTAATTAATTAATCAATTATATATATATATATATAAATAAATACTGAAGTGGTCCAGTCACACTGGGGTCGGTCCTACCGGCCTACCGGGTCCCGATATGGAAAAAACCCCTTAAACGTTTTTCAGCAATGTCGATGTCGCGATCTCATCGGGACATATCTCGATCTCATCGAGATCCATTTAATCCTTTTGCTCTCCATATATTGAAACTCTGTCCAAAACTATTTTACAAATTCTCCGAGACACTCTTATCGTGTGACCCATTAGGTTCCGGTTATGTTGGCCACTTAGATTAACACTTAATCGAAAGCAAGTCATGAGCGGTATCTAGCAATACATCATGACCCCAATTGACCGGAAAGTAATTGGTTTGACGAATGAACATGTATTCATCATGAACCATATCACGAACCTTTCCATAGACAATTACCGTGCAATTCGTCCTTTCACCATGCTATACCCCACTTGGTTATGAGTATGGGCAATGTGTCAACTCTTACTAGATCGACTACGCCAAATCTAGTCCAAGTGATTTCAATTCTTGTCACGGGACTCATTACTTTATATGTCAATGAAGACATTCTTCATGACATATATGCTCCGACGAGAGACTTCCAAGTAATGACCCAACAAAAGGCCATGGGTATCATCTTCGCTATCACGTAGTGGTGAATCCTCTATTGGCTACTCAATTACCTTCAATACCTCAAGTCGTACCCAATCACCACCTTATGAGCGACCTCGTAAAGGCAACAAGGAATGGAGTCAAAGCACGTAATCAAGATTCAAGATATCCTTGAGCACCTCAAGTCTAAGGATACTTGCGTCATTCTATGATGAGATTATCACCGACATTAAAATAGGGCATCCATGTGGTGATCTCATAGCAGTCATCCAATGTACTTACTACCTCTAGTAAGCATCCACATCTCAACCCTAAATATCTCATATTTACGACTTCCGAGATCCACCGCTGATCAAATCAAGGAGCTTGAGATGTACTAGTCTCTCCGGATTCGATGTCCAGCCTCGAGAATCCTATGACTAGGATAATTTAGATATCGACATAATTGCACATGATAGGAATCTCGGAGTATGATCACATCACAATTTCCTTCATGCTATGTCATATATCATGGACTTCATTATTTTCTTATAGATCAATATCTATTCATAAATAATGAACATCAAATTAATGAAATATGCCTTTTTATTTATTCATAAAGTCTCAGCATACCTGACTTTGTACAAAATGCGCTAAAGGCGATTGCCTTGAGGCACTACTCTAACAATCTCCCACTTGACCTAAAGCCAATCGCCTTGATATCTAATATCATAAAGAGTACATGAGAATCAAAACTCTTTTGTGATAATGGCTTTGTCAACGGATCAACAATATTCGCTCTGTGGAATTCTCTCGATCCGACATCACCTCGTCCTATGATCTCGCTGATCAGATGATATCTGCGGAGTACGTGTTTGGATCGTTGATGAGACCTTGGTTCTTTCGCCTGCGCAATAGCTCCATTGTTGTCACAATACAACTGCATGGGCCCATCACTGCTAGGAACCACACCAAGTTCAAGAATGAACTTCGATCCAAATCGCTTCCTTCACGCTTCGATGAATGTACTCTGCCTCAATTGTTGAATCGGCAGTCGTCTCTTGTTTGGAACTCTTCCAACTAATTGTCCCGCCATTCAGTGTGAATACATAACCTGATTGGGATTTGGAATCATCCTTATCAGATTGAAAACTGGCATCTGTATACCCGCTCACTTTGAGATCTCTATCTCCATATATCAAGAAAACATCCTTAGTCCTTCGCAAGTACTTGAGGATATTCTTGACAGCCACCCAGTGACCCTCACCAAGATCCGATTGGTATCTGCTCGTAACACTTAGAGCATATGATACATCGGGTCTCGTACATAGCATAGCGTACATGATAGATCCTACCGCAGATGCATACGAGATCATACTCATGCGTATCCTCTCATCTTGTGTCTTAGGACACATAGATTTCGAGAGTGTTATCCCATGAGTCACGGGAAGGTACCCTCTCTTGGATTGCTCCATGCTAAACCTTTTTAGCATCTTGTCTATGTACGTTGATTGTGAAAGACCAAGCAACCTTTTTGATCTATCTCTATAGATCCTTATCCCAAGGATATAAGTTGCTTCACCAAGGTCTTTCATGGAAAATTATTTGGACAACCAAATCTTGACTGATTGTAGCATAGAGACATCGTTTCCTAGCAATAATATGTCATCTACATACAACACAAGGAATACGAATGCAGCCCCATTAACCTTCTTATACACACAGTATTCATCCGGATTTTGTGAGAAACCAAACTCTTTGATTACCTCATCAAAACAGATATTCCAACTCCTAGATGCTTGCTTCAATCCATAGATGGATTTTTGAAGCTTGCATACCTTTTCGCCATCATAGGAGGTGAAGCCCTCAGGTTGTGTCATATACACATCCTCAGCTAGATTTCTATTTAGGAAAGCTGTCTTCACATCCATTTGCCATATCTCATAATCATAATGAGTGGCAATGGCTAGGAGCATTCTAATGGATTTAAGCATTGCTACTGGGCTGAAGGTCTCGTCGTAGTCAACTCCTTGTCTTTGACGAAAACCTTTAGCCACAAGCCTTGTTTTATAGGTAATTACATTACCATCCATATCGGTTTTCTTTTTGAAAACCCATTTGTACCCTATGGGTTTGATTCCTTCGGGTGCCTCAACCAAAGTCCATACTTGGTTTTCATACATGGAATCCATTTCAGCCTTCATGGCTTGAAGCAATTTCTCAGACTCTGAACTCTTCAGAACCTCTTCATAGGTGGTAGGCTCATCATCTTCTATGAGCAATACGTCATCCTGTTCATTCACGAGAAATTCATATCTCTCGGGAACAGAGCGTATCCTACGTGACCTACGAACTTCGTGTGTTGTAGAAGGTTGAATGTTACTTCATCTGTATGAGTCACAGCTTTGAGTTCGCATAGTTGATCTGCGTCTGTTCGAGCATCTTGAACTTCTTCAAGTTCAATTTTGCTCCCATTGTCTTCTTGTAAAAGAAACTCTTAATCTAAAGACAGCATGCTTCAAACAAACACCTTTTGTTCCTCAAAGAGTAGAATTGATATCCCATTGTTTCTTTAGGATATCCTACGAACAAACACTTGTCAGACTTTGCATCAAGTTTATCTGACCGTATCCGCTTCACATAAGCAGGACAACCCCAAACTTTCAAATGAGTAAGATAGGGTCTTTTGTTAGTCCACATCTCATATGGAGTAACATCAACTGTCTTTGATGGAACTCTGTTTAGCAAGTAAACAGCTGTCTCAAGTGCACACCCCCAAAAGGATTTTGGCAACTTTCCAAAGCCCATCATTGATCGTACCATGTCTAACAAGGTTCGATTTCTCCTTTCTGCCACACCATTATGTTGTGGTGTGTAAGGAGGAGTCCATTGAGATAAAATCCCATTATCTCTGAGATAATCCAAAAACTGTTGGTCTAAGTATTCCCCACCACGATCTGATCATAATGTCTTGATACTTTTCCCAAGTTGGTTTTCTACTTCATTTCTGAATTGTTTGAACTTTTCAAATGCTTCAGATTTGTATCTCATCAGATACAGATACCCATATCGAGAATAATCATCGATAAAGGTAATGAAGTAAAGACAACCACTTCTGGCATAGACGGACATCGAACCATATTCATCTGAATGTATTAGGTCTAATACTCCAGTCGCTCGTTCACCCTTTCCCTTAAAGGGTAATTTAGTCATCTTGCCTAATAAACAAGATTCGCATGTGTCATATGATTCATAATCAAATGACCCTAAACTTTCACTCTTATGGAGCTTAGCTATGCGTCTCTCATTTATATGGCCAAGGCGACAATGCCATAAGTAAGTTGATTTTAAATTATCTTGTTTATGTCTTTTCGTGTCATTGACATTCATAATTGGATGTGACATATCTAATATGTAAATTCCATTGCATAATGTACCAGTACCATAAAGCATTCCATTCAAACTAATAGAACAACCATTGTTACTAAAAGTCAAATGGAAACCAAATTCTATTTAAACAAGAAATGATAATATGTTCTTTGTTAATACAGTACAAAATAACATTAATCCAATTTAATTACAAGCCCAGTGGGGAGTGACAAGTAAGTGCCTACGGCTAATGCAAGAACTCTTGCTCCATTTCCCACAAGGTGTCTAGTTCTCCTTCATGAGTCATCTCATCGTCCTCGACGCCCTGCATATCATTGCATATGTGTGAGCCACAACCAGTATCTAATACCCATATGTTATGGTCAGAAATAGTATTAACCTTAATGACAAACATACCTGAAGAAGTCAAGGCATCTGATGCCTTCTTCTGCTTCAATTCTTCCATATAGACTTTACAGTTTCGCTTCCAGTGGCCAATCTTGCCACAATGGAAGCAAGTTCCTTTTGGTGCAGTCTCTTTGGTTTTCTTCTTGGCTGCACTTCCTTTTCGTTTTTTAGACCTTTTCTTCTTCAACTTCTTTGTCTTTGAACCAGAAGAAGAGTCCACCATAAGCACTTGCTTGCTATCCTTCTTGATAGCTTGCTCTGCTGTCTTGAGCAGATTGATCAACTTAGGGATTGTTGTAGATATTTGGTTCATCCGATAGTTTAACACAAACTGTGAATAACTATCAGACAATCCAACTAGAATTAAGTCAACACTTAATTCATAGTCCATAACAAAACCTAAGACGACCAACCTCTCAATATACTCATTCATCTTCAGTGCATACTGCACTGCAGATGAACCTAGAGTCATCTTAGTAGTGAAGAGTAGCCTTGAGGTCTCGAACCTTTCAGACCGAGCTTGCTCATCAAACAGCTCTCTAAGATGAAACACTATAGTATTAGCATTTATAGAATCATGCTGCTTCTGCAGCTCTGGTGACATCGAGGCAAGCATAATGCAGGTAGCCATGTCACTGTCTTTAAGATGTTTACGATATACTTTCTGATCCTCATCAGAAGCATCAGCAGCAGGTGGATCAGGAAGTGGAACATCTAGGACATATCCTAGTTCCTCTGACCTGAGAACAATTCTCAGATTTCTCAGCCAATCTAGAAATTTAGGTCCAGTTAATTTGTTGGAGTCCATAAGCAAGCGCAAGTTCACACTGGAAGTCATCTTCAATAACCTTTAGGGAAAAGAGAGAAAGAATGTTAGAATAGAATTACATGCATGATCATAAGGACTTGAATGACATGCATATGGCTCCCACTAGTTTCAAAGAATCCATAACCCTCAAGACGAATCCAAGAAACATTATGACAAATGTCCTGAGTGGGTCGATATCCGACATTACTAAAATGACCTTGGGTTTACCCAACAAGCCACCTTAGGTCAATCAAGAGGTATCGGTCATACCAATTGCATCATAGATATCCGACATTACTAAAATGACCTTGGGTTTACCTAATAAGCCACCTTAGATCTATCGGCGTATCGGTCATACCATTTGCTTCATAGATGCAACTATCGACTAGTCTATCAACTCGTGATGTATGCACACATTGGGTTATCAACTCTTGATGCGCGTACATCCGATGCACACCGCCCAATTTCGCCTCGTCCACGTTGACCTTGAGTTTACTCAACAAATCAACGCTTCTAGTAAAAACCGACCCATTAATCCAAAAATCTTATTTTCATGGTTCGAACATATCCGTATAGAGTGAGCTTGGGTAACAACCCAACTCTATAAGAACTCTGGTTCTCCCCATATTAATGGAAGACGTTAGTTTTCATATGATGTGTGAGGGTTTTCAGGTCTCATCTTCTTCTCCTCCAAGCCGTAGGATTATAGTCATCATGACTATATGGAATGATTTAGGGCATTTCATCAATCACATTGACTCTATACCTAAAATCATCCATCATCCCACCTTTGCATGTTGTAAGTCGACTTGTGTATGTGTAAGTCGACTTATGCTAGTGTGTAAGTCGACTTATGCATGTGTAAGTCGACTTATGCATGTGTAAGTCGACTTATGCAACAGTGTCATCGAACAAGTCGACTTGTACCATCGCAAGTCGACTTATCGTCTCGATAAGAGCGGACAAGTCGACTTGTATCTTTATTAGTCGACTTATCCATGTGGAATTGCTATCTAATCGGCTAATTTCTCAATCCGTACAGTTCAAATTCACAATACCAAGTGTAATACACTTTACCTTGATGTACCAATGAAACACTTTCATTGTTGCTTACCATATATAGTCAAACTATACATGAAATACTTGAAATCGATGAATACACTCTTATTCATTTAGATCTCCAAATAATTTGAGAATATCAAACTATCACCCTAAGTATCTCTAGGTAGTCTAAACTTTATCAAGATTACTTCGGCACTACTCACAAAATTTGTGACGGCCAAAATAATCAAGACAACGAAATGCACTAACGAGACGCTAATGTGATACATTTGACATACGAAAAATATTTGGAAACCCAATTTCAAGAAATTCAATTTGGAAAGCATACAAAATCAATATAACACATTTTTAATCACATTAAAAATGGTCCAACGCATTGGAATTGAGAAATACACAATTTATCATTCCAAACAAAACAGCTCTAGCAACTTTCTCAAAACTGCCAAGCTCTGTGTTTTGCTTGAACAACTCATTGAAAAAATTTCAATAAATTCTGATAAAATTAAAGAGGTGATAAAATGTTCACAAAATGTTCCATGAATGTTTTCAGGATTTATTTCCAACAAAAACTCATCCAACCTTAGCAACAAAGCCAATGTAGAATCTATGTTCCTCAACACAGTTATTCCCAGCAGCACACAATAAATTCTCAAATAAATAGTAAATCATCTCGAAAACATTTTTCCATTCTCATAGACATTCATAAACATCTTAGAGACATGTTGGTGAAAGCAAATACGAAAAAAAAATTTTCTACAATTTATTCTCGAATTTATAAGCATGCCTGTTCATTGAATGTGCACAAAGACAGCAACCAGAACATTGGGGAATAAATTAGCAAAACCATATCAAATCACATTGATAAATTCCGAGCTTCCACAGACATATGAAACAACATCTTGTGAACATATCTGGGAAAGAAAATTTTGAAAACTATATTTCTACACTGAATTCGAAATTCACACAATCAACATGCATCATCGTCACAAGCAATAGGCAACTCCGACCTAGTCATGGTTTCATCGTTATATACGACACAAGTGGCTCTGATACCACTGTAGGAAAATCCCAGTGTGAGCATCACATGCCCACGATGCTGAAAACAAAATTTTTTATTCCGGGACCTTCCCGAAAGCCAGGATCCATGTGTCTATACAACAAACTCAAACCATAACGGCCAAAGAAGACCGTCTCTAACGATATCAACGCAGAGATCGGAGAACCTAACCGGGACAAACCCTTTGACCTGAGAATAGCTAGAACAAGTTGAAGACTGCTAGATCTTACCTTGTTCTTGGAGAGCTTGGAAACCAACGATGGAGAGGAGTTGAAAAGGCTTGAAAGATGAAGAGATGATGAAGATGATCGTATGAAAAAAATGGAGAAAGAAACTCTTTCTTCTCCTTAAAACCAACGATTATCCATCATCTTCTTAATCTTTCATTTGGTCTTTATAAACCAACGAGTATCAACTCTTCTTTATTCATCTTTTGTCTTTTTCTCATTTAATGCCTTTGATGACTAAGCATCAAAAGAAGCTTCCTTTGCTTCTTCTTTCCTCCCACGTATCTAACATATATATATATATATTAATTAACTAATTAATCAATTATATATATATATATATATATATATAAATAAATGCTGAAATGGTCCAGTCACACTGGGGTCGGTCCTACCGGCCTACCGAGTCCCGATATGGGAAAAACCCCCGGAAACGTTTTTCAGCAATGTCGATGTCGCGATCTCATCGGGACATATCTCGATCTCATCGGGATCTATTTAATCCTTTTGCTCTCCATATATTGGAACTCTGTCCAAAACTATTTTACGAATTCTCCGAGACACTCTTATGCGTGTGACCCATTAGGTTCCCGGTTATGTTGGCCACTTAGATTAACACTTAATCTGAGCAAGTCATGAGCGGTATCTAGCAACACATCATGACCCCCAATTGACCGGAAAGTAATTGGTTTGACGAATGAACATGTATTCATCATGAACCATATCACGAACCTTTCCATAGACAATTACCGTGCAATTCATCCTTTCACCATGCTATACCCCACTTGGTTATGAGTATGGGCAATGTGTCAACTCTTACTAGGTCGACTACGTCAAATCTAGTCCAGTGATTTCAATTCTTGTCACGGGACTCATTACTTTATATGTCAATGAAGACATTCTTCATGACATATATGCTCGACGAGACTTCCAAGTAATGACCGACAAAAGGCCATGGGTATCATCTTCTGCTATCACAGAAGTGGTGAATCCTCTATTGGCTACTCAATTACCTTCGAATACCTCAAGTTGTACCCAATCACCACCCTATGAACGACCTCTGTAAGGCAACAAGGAATGGAGTCAAAGCACAGTATCAGTATCCAAGATATCCTTGAGCATCTCAAGTTTAAGGATACTTGCACCATTACTATGATGAGATTATCACTGACATTAAAATAAGAAATCCATGTGATGATCTCATAGCAGGTCATCCAATGTACTTACTACCTCTAGTAAGCATCCACATCTCAACCTTAAATATCTCATATTTACGACACGAGATCCACTACTTGATCAAATCAAGGAGCTTGAGATGTACTAGTCTCTCGGGATTACCGATGTCCGGTCTCGAGAATCCTATGACTAGGGATAATTTAGAATCTTGACATAATTGCACATGATAGGAATCTCGGTAGTATGATCACATCACAATTTCCTTCATGCTATGTCATATATCATGGACTTCATTAATTTGCTTATAGATCAATATCCATTCATAAATAATGAACATCAAATTAATGAAATATGCCTTTCTTTATTTATTCATAAAGTCTGTACACAACTTTGTACAAAATGCGCTAAAGACGATTGCCTTCAGGGCACTACTCTAACACTTGGAAGAGTCGAACGCATCTGTCAAATTTTAAACAAAAATGACGAAGTTTTAATGTTAGATAAAGTAAAACACGTCAATTTTGGATAGAAGATCCGGGCTCCTCCTTTTAACCCAAGCCAAACCCTTTATGAAGAGCCGTCAATTCAGCTTTTACCGTGTACATATACCAATTTTACATGAAAACCTCCTGGAATCGCACCCAGTTATCTCGCGATAGCCTACCATCATCAGCGTTGCCGGGATTGCACTTAGTTGTGCTGTCTAATTTTTCTTCATGGGTAACCATCAAACCATAATTTCTACCATGTTGTTTTCATGTTATATATGAGGAGTACCACTTTCCAGCGCCTTGTGCAGCTCCTCTGACCTTCTTTACAAGAAAGTAATTGTTTTTGTGCAGAAACGTTAATAAATTCGGAGTGAAAAAAAAAATAACAACAAGAACACCAAAAAATTTTATACTGGTTCGACAATACCTACGTCCAGTTTGGAGACGACTGAGTATTTTATTATAATCAATGAGAGCATACAATAGTGTTTATCACTCAATTTCCCAAAAGACCCAAAATAACTCAAGCTCATACACTACTACTAGAAAAGAAAAAAATAAATATATAAATAGTTTTTTCTTTTCTCTCTCCCTTTCGCTATTCTCTCTTCTTCTTCTTTCTGAAATTTTCTACTCTCTCACTCTAACAATTTCTTCTCTCTTTCCCACACCAGAACTCTTACTCTTCTTGTGCTCTCACCTCTCATCCTTCATTTGTTTCCCTTTTATAGAGAACTTCATGGATGAATGTCAACATTAGCTGCACCGACCTTCAATCAAGCCACCATTGTTGATCACCGAGAGCAAGCTTCAATTTCTGACTTTGAGAAGGTAAGATGTCTGACTTTGCAAGCTTCCATTTCTGACTTTCTTTGAGACAATATTCATCAATCTCCACCTTGGCTCAAATCCTCGAAGTAGAATTCTCAATAGTTTTCTCCCAATCCCCTACGGGGCAATCAACAAATTTTACAAATGCCAATCAAGACTAAGCAATGCTTAAACTTGAGTAACGAAACTGGTTTTGTCAACATATCAGCAGGATTGCCAGCGGTCCCAATCTTCTGAAGAAGAATATCTCCCTCATCAATAATCTCACGAACAAAATGGAACCTCACATCAATGTGTTTTGTACGTGCATGATGAACTTGATTCTTTGCTAAATAAATAACGCTCTGACTATCGCAATGAACATCCACATGGTCCTGATGGGCCCCTAAGTCATTAAGCAACCCTTGAAGCCAGATGGCTTCTTTAATAGCTTCATTCTCGCCATGTATTCTACCTCGAGAGTTGATAAAGCAATCAGATATTGCAAAGTTGATCTCCAACTTCTCGACCTCCGAAGAGTGAATATAAAACACATGACCCACTGTGCTTGTCCAAATCACTGCGTAATCGAATCTACATATCCAACAACACATTTACCATTAACTTCATCTTGCTGAAATAATAAACCAACATCCACAGTACCTAGAATATACCGTAGAATCCATTTCACAGCTTGCCAATGCCCTTTTCCTGGATTATGCATATATCTACTGACAATACTAACAGCTTGTGAAATAACAGGCCTAGTACACACCATAGCATACATCAAACTACTAACATCACTTGCATATGAAATTTTGGCCATGTAATGACTCTCCTCATCTGTGTTAGGAGACATATAAGCACTAAGTTTGAAATGAGGAGCAAGAGGTGTACTAACCGGTTTTGAATTTTCATTCATCCTGAAACGTCGTAGTACCTTTTTCAAATACTGCTTTTGACACAAACCAATCTTGCCTTTTGCTCTATCTCTTTCAATTTCCATACCTAGTATCTTTCGGCTTCTCCCAAGTCCTTCATCTCAAATTCATTACTCAGTTGAGTCTTCAATCTTTCAATCTCTACTGTGCTTTTACATGCTATAAGCATATCATCAACATATAAAGGCAAATAAATAAAGGTTCCATCTTGTAGCTTCCGAAAGTATACCCAATGTGAAGTGAATCACACGTTAATACAATGCTTATTATACGATGTATAAATGCACAAGAAGGGGGGGTTGAATTGTGTATTTTCCCTTTTTGAAAAACCTTCAAAATCGTTTTGTCAAAAGAAAAACTTGTTCTTTTCACAAGAAATACTGCAAATCAAAGTTAATCGTATTCTTTGAAAACTTGTTTGAAAACTAAGTAAAATCGAAAATTTGAACGATAAGAGAGATAAAGGTAGTGAGAAGTTGACACAGTAATTTTTATACTGATTCACCCCAAACCGTGGGCTACGTCCAGTCCTCAGATTTCTTTATGAGATTTCACTATCTCTCAATAACTTTACAAGTATTCTTTTTCTCTGAGCCTCTTCAGGTCTCTTTACAGTCAGTATTCTTTTACTCTTAGCCTCTGCAGGCTATCTGTACTACTTTCTTATAGAAAGATGTTTGAGCTTTGTTACAGTAAGATAGCTCTAGTTATTTGCATAATAAACTCTCAAGTAAGCTTTGAAACAATTGTTGCGTGCGCGTATGTTCATGTAATGTATGTGTCTAACTTTGCAATCTTCGACTTCAACTCATATTTATAACCTTCGTCTTCAACTGCTTCTTGAATCTTTCTTCTTGAATCTTGAAAGAAACGGTTATTCAGTTGAGTTCTGTAACCAACTCAAACTGATTCTTGATGCAGGCGTGATTTGCTTCCATCTGCTTTTCATCGTCTGCTTTTGCTTTCGTTTGCTTTTGGCTTCCGTCTGCTTTTCATCTATTGTCTGCTTTTCAATCTTTTGTTTGTTTTTCAATCTCCGTCTGCTTTTCATCTATCGTCTACTTTTCAATCTTCCGTTTGTTTTTCATCTATCGTCTATTTTTCAATCTCCATCTGCTTTTCATCTATCGCCTGCTTTTCAATCTTTAGTCTATTTTTCATCTATCATCTGCTTTTCAACATTATTTTTACTTCATCAAAATCATTAATGTAAAGTCATTTTGACTTAATAATCTCCCCCTTTTTGATGATAACAAATAATTATACAGATAAGATGCTTCACTCTCTGTCTTTTTCTGACTTCTACATTTTCTGCTTACTCTTCCTCCCCTATCTTTTTCTTTCTTCTTCAAAAGTTCATTTCCTTCGTTCACCCCCTTGGATTTCTGTTTTCCATTCTCCCCCTATTTGTTATTAATAAAAAATGATTAGGACTGATGATGCTTCAACAATTCTTTCACCATCTCCTTCAACTCCTTGACTTCTCTTCGTAGGTGCATTACCTCTGCTTGCAAGTCAAAAGGTAAGGTGGGTTGGTCATCATCCTCCGGGTGTTCTTCAAAAGGAATTGTAGTAACATATGCGTCTAAAGATGGAATATAGTCTTCAAAAATTTCAAAAGTAGGAGGTTGAACCGATAGGTTGGGCTCAGGAAGGTCTAAGTCATAAGGAGCTGGTAGCCTTAGCACTTGTCTTCCACGCAAGGGTAGGGCTTCTTCTTCAATTGACAGTGTATTAGATAGTGACTTAATATACACTATTGTCTGCACAAAGGGATTCAGTGAACATCCCTTTAGTAAGCTTTCCCCCCACTGGACAATGTTCATCCTTCGCTGTAGAACTGCTACTAGCTCTTGAAATAAATGTTCCCGTCATCGACTTCTCTAAAGTGCATGCTTCATCTATTCTTCGCACTTGTTCTTCAATCTGATCTGCGGACAAATCATCAATTACCCCTTCTGGGTATAACTTCTTCTTCCCCTCATTAAAATCCATGGGATATCTTAGTTGAAGGTCTGGTACAACCCTTATCACCGTTTGCTCTGTAATCGGGTAAATAGTGTACGGTTGATTGGTCATCTTTGTAAGGTATGGTTTTCTGGCAGCATACCTCAAGGCTTCATAAAAAGTCCTCTCATCTTCATTCAAAAGATGTCATGTCTCACTATTTATCGGAATGTTGTAAGTATGCCTTCAATAATCTTTTCGGTATATCCCTGATGATTATTGAAGTACTCCCTTTAGTCACAGGTTGAACTTCTTCAATCATTCTGATTCCCAATTCATCTTGCCTCAGAAATTCAGAATAGTTGTATGGAACTAGATTGAGTTCTGCTGATTCTGCTTGTTGAACCTGTACCAAACTAAGTTCTGTTGCTTCCTGATGATGAACCTTAGTAGGAATAACATTTACCAGATTAAGTTCTGTTGTTGTCTCTTTTGGAATAGCAATAAGAGAATCCTGAACCAGACTAAGCTCTGCTGGTTTCTCCTTTTCAACAACAGTAGGGGTTTCCTTCATCTGACTCACTTTTGCTGATTTCATTGGTGGAACAACAGTAGAAGTAGCCTTTTTCTGACTAACCTCCTTAGCAGAAGAAACACTCTTCTTCTGACTAATTTCCTTAGTCTTCTTCACTGCCTCAGTCAGTCTTGGATTTTTCTGAGGTTGGGGTTTCTACTTCTTAGACTCCAATTTTCTTTTCCTCTCAGTCTCCTTAGCCTGTTTGGCTGAGTCTTCACTTAAGATCTAGACTAGAGCTCTCGTAGCCTTCGGTGCGCGAGTCTCAGAGACTTCTACCTGACTTCGTTATCTGGACCTCTTTTCTTCCTGTTGTCTCAAGGTTCGAATCCTAGGTGATCTCTTCGCCTTCTTTGAAATTTCACTCAGAAGCTTCTCCCCTTTTCTCTTCAAAACACCTTCATCTGTCATCCGAACTTGGCTACTTTCTTTTTAAGAAATCATCTTTTTCTTCAAAATTTCTTCAGATGATTTTCTTATTTCAACCATGGGCATAACTTAAGATTTAGAACTCTTTGTGGGAGATTTCTTCTGTATCCGCTCCCCTTCAGTTGTAGCTTTATTCTTAGAATCTGCTTCTACTCTGTCCAGATTCTTCAAGCCCATTTTCGTTATAGTACCCGAGTTGATAACACTCTTAACAGGTATCATGGGTCTGATTCCTCTGTCAAGACGGACTCCAGACTCCCTGAAAATCTTTGTTAACAACATTCTGTACGGGTAGCTGTTAGTTTCTTTCATCGCCTTGACCATATACTGAAAAATCAGAAATGGTAGGTCAACTGGTTGGCGATTCAGCAGGTAGAATAGGCATTGTTCATCTAGAGTAGTCACCAAATGCTTTGAACCCTCTCTCGGTAAGACGCAGTTGAACAAAATCGCATGTAAGACCCTAGCCTTCGGCACCAGACTCGAGGTCTTCCTCTCCGTAGGGTCATTTTCTCCATACAACTGTTTATTGACTTCGTGTTCCTTTAAACTGACCTTTTTCATCCATCTGGCTTTGCTCGTTAGCTTTTCTCCAACAGATGGACATCCAGTCACCTTCTCGATTAACTCCATTATTACAATAATAGACAGTCCGTCTACTGTAGAAACAATAGCTTTGTCTACCATCTGCACATTCTTCCAGAAATCATACACCTCATTCGGATATACGATTTCTCGTACCTGGAAGAACTTCCTCCATCTGGCTTCTACAATCTCTAGTTCGATATCCATATCATCTTTCCTCAAAGATTCAAAATCCACATGCCTTCCGTAGATCATTGCTTACTCCATTGATTCTTTAATGAATAGAAACTGAATTCGGTAATCTGTTCTTCAAAGGTAAGGTTGATTTCAGAGGTTTGAGAGGGCTGGAAAGTTTGTGGGTTGAGAGTATTCGAAAGGTTTATGATTTGAGACTACTCGAAAGGTCTTATCAGGCATGTTCTAGAATCGGTGAATTTCTCAAGGCTATGAGACTTTCACTCTAAAATTTTCATGTGAGAGAAGTTACCAGCTGTAACTCACTGTTTTTGACGCCGTTAACTTTGACGACCTTTTGACTTGGTTGTGAAATGTCAGACGGTTGTTGATAGGATTGAATTATCTTATATTTTCTTATGCATTTACATGTGATTTCAATCCTATTTTAAAGATAAAATGTTCAATTTGTGTTGACTATTAGGTTGGATTTATTGATATATTTTTGAGACAAAAAGACAATTTTCTAAAGCAAATTGGAGCACATTTCTTTTTCATGTTAAAGGCATGAATTAAAAAAAAAGAATGGTTATACGTTGCGTTTGCAGCGTTAAACGCAGCGTGTTGCAGTAAGCTGTGCGTTTCACAACGCACAGAAAACGCATGAAGAAGGGTTTTTAGGGGCTGATTCTTATTGGTCATGTCAGCTACAGGAATGAGGAGTGGAGAGAATAGTGCGGTGTAGAAAACAAAAAGGGAGAGTTATTATTTTGTCTTGTCACAGCTACAGGGGTGGGGACTGCTGGATATTGCTAACGCAGAGAGCATACGAAGAGTTCCTTTAAAGGAGGCAAACTTAATTGTCTTTTCAGGAACAGGACAAGCAACATGTTGGACCCCGAACTTAGATTGGACGAAGAGTATTGTGGTAGTGAGAAAAAATGTGAAATCAAGATGGAAAGAATGGATTGGTCTTGATGACTTTGAGGCTTTAAAGATATATGTATATGTTATGAAATGTCGAGTGAATATTATGAGTTAATGAAAGTTAAAATGAATGAGATGATTAAGATGATTGAAATGGAAGTTGAAAGGTAGGAAATAAAGATTGAAAGAGTGAGAATTGGAAGAATTAGTGAAGGTGTGAAAATATGAAGAATTATGAAAGTTTGACTTTTGGGGATGAATAGTTGACTTTTGATTTAAGTGAAATTTGATAAAATGATATTCATGAACATGTAGTGCTTGTTGAGGGCTTTGGTAGCCATAAAGTTTGCGAATTTTCGATATCGGGGCTAGAAGTTATGATAGATTGAAGTTTTGATGTTGTTTAGGTGATTGAAAACCAGACGATGCCTGTAGTAAAAAAACCGACGATGTCTTGTAGCAAAAACCAGCTGATAGGAAAAGTGGACGCTACAGAATGTAGGAGATAGAATCAGCCTTTGTAGTCTTCATGAGAGTTATAGATCTAGATGTCTACTTTCTAACCGTCCAAGAATGAAGTCATTTCGACACCTATAGAGAAAGTTATGGCATTTGCGCCAAAACATGTCTGATAGAAATCAGATGATGGAAAAACCAGCTGATAGAAAAACCAGCTGAAGCAAAAGCAGACGATATGAACTTGATATCGATAGATTTAGACAAAATTTCCTTCTTGAAAGTTGTAGATCTCTCTTTTCTCTATGAGATAGATACCAAGTTTGCCTAATTTGGATATCGGGTCAAAAGATATAATCTATATAAGTGGACATGTGTTTGGATAGAAAAACCAGTGATAGAAAACCAATGATAGGAAAACCGGAAGATGCAAAATCAGACGAAAGATTAATTGAGACATTTGACCCTTTTAGAGACTGAATTTGGATTTAAGTTCTTCATGAACATTGTAGATCAGTCTTTTCTCTATGAAATAGACATCAATTTTGTCGATTTGGAGTTCGAGTTAAAAGTTATAAGCATTTAAAGTTTGGAGGAAAAATCGGTGATGAAAATCAGGTGATGCAAAAATCAGTGATCAAAAATCAGCTGATGCAAAATCAACTGATGAAAAGTTAGACGAAGGAAATCAGATGATGAACAGTAAATCAGGCGATGAGCGATAAATCGGGCGATAGAAAATCGGATGATGAGCGATGGCAGATGGAAGGAAAAGCGATCTGCACACGATCAGTATTTTGAGGATATATGAAGCTACAGAGCTCGGATTGAGGTGATTCAAATTGGAGATTAAACTAAAGTTATAAGGCTACAACTTTGATGAAGAACCCCGATCAAGATGGAGCCTCTAAGACTGTCGGATATTGGAATGAAACTCAGTGCGATTAATGCGGTCTCGAGATTTTATGCAGTGTCGATAGTATTTTGGCCATAACTTCTTCATTTTAGATCCGAATTGAGCGTGGTTTGTTGCGTTGGATTCGTATGATCGAGGAACATTGTGAAGAAGAAATTATTGTAAAATTCCTTTATTTACCTGATCGGAATTTGGAGCCAAGATATCAACTTTTAAAGGCAATTTTGGAAGAACATTTAAAGAGTTAAGTTAGTAGGCTTATAAGGAGGGCATGAGAGTCTTTCCTCATTCATTAAATGACATGGCATGTGGCTGTAGTATAAATAGAGGAGAAGCAGGCTGTGGTCGTGAGAGTTAGAGAAGCGAATAAAGAGAAACAAAAGAAAGAAAGAAAGAAGAGATAAAAGAGAAGAGTGGGTTCTTGTGAAAGAGAAAAGAAAAGACAGCAGCTAGGGTTCGATTTTGTGAGCTTTCCAGGAGGATTTGAACATGCTCCAAGAGGAAAAAGATGAAGGATGAATAGAGCTCTAGGATGAGCTAAGAAAATCGAAAATGGTGAAGAGTGAGGTAAGAGCGATTTTCAAGCTTGAAGCTTTTCTTAAATTTTGGTGTAGAATCATGGAGAATATTATGGTTTTGTGGATTATGAAATTAGTTATGATGTCTATGCTAAGATGGTGGTTTAATTTTGGATTAATGTGAGTTAGGGTTTATGCCCAATTTTGGAAATTGGGGCTTTGTAAATTGATGCATTAGATAGCTTGGAAATATGTTGGAATTGGGTTTCCTATAGTAAATTTTGAGGGTTATGGTATTTATGATGATGAATTTGGATGATTTCGGTCTAGGAAATCTCAAAGTGGTGAAAGAATGAAGCTTGAGAAATTAGAGCTTGGACAAGTTCTAGCATGGATTCGAGGTGGGTGTCTGTTTATAATAGAATTTATAAGCCATTACCGCCTTTCTTTAAACAAAGAGATTTTCTGACTTAAATTGCATCATAATTGTTGCATCATTGCCTAAATGATTTGAAAAATCATTTTGATTCGATCATGAAATTTTGATGAATTGCAAAAAAAAAACATTGTGTTATGCCTTGAAAGACTTCATGGTACATGTATATTCGGAAAAGAGCATTTGATAAATTGATTTGAGCATTATATGTGCTTTTGTGTGGGCGAGAGAGTAACGTCGTGATAGTCTCGTGCGTGACAAAAAATAATAATAATGTGATAGCCTTCTCCATTGCCCGCTTGTGGCTACGAGATCCAAAATGGACTCGTTGTGTTTCCAATAAACTTCGGTTTATTTGGCGTGTTCTGGAACTCTCTAGCCATTTGTGTGCATTGCTTACGTGAATTGCCAAGTTGATGCATTCATGTCTTGTGACTATGGATTTGTGGATGAAAGCTTAAGGCGTATCGATTTGTAAAATGTGATTTTGATTACTGAAGAAAAGAACTTCTTCAAAATGTGCTTTACTGGATTTCAAAGAAATGTTTTCTAAGACCGAGAAAAGAAAAAGATTTCAAGAGTTTTGCTTATTGTTTTGTTATAAACTGTTACCCGTTGGCGTAAGCTCACCCCCTCATTACCATCCACGGTAATGAGAAGAAGATCTGTGAGCGAAAAAGAGGATTTTGTATCTTTGTATTTGCATTGGATTTTTTATATATTGTGATTGTATTGTGGCTTGTAAGGCCATTAAAATTTGTATATGATTATGGGATGGGATTATGTAAGTGAAATATGGTTAGTATTTATGAATGTGAATTATGATCATGACTTGAGATATGATGAGAATTTTGGAAGTGTTTAGATATAGGATTGTAAATGTGTATGATGGGATTCCTGACGGGAGGTCCAGAAGATTTGTGTGATGGGTTGGAAATATTAAAGTGCTTTTGTGTATGGATTTGTGTATGGACATGATATGGAAATTATGTATGAATGGCATGAGATGGATTGACGAAATTCAAATATTTGGTAATAAGCGAAATTGGGATAAAGAGAGATATGATTGTAGCGAATGATAAAATGTTTTCGAATCTGACAGCGATATGATCGAATATGAAGGATTCAAAGGATTGAGGAATTGATGAAATACAAATTGGAAATTGAAACTACTTTGAACAATGTGTAAGTGGAAAAAAAAATGAAGCGATATTAGTTAAGCTGCGATTCGTTCGTTATGAGTTGGGTTCCGAAAACGGGTCCCAACACAACATAACGCAGAAGGCAAAAGGTTAAAGCAGAGGCAACATTTATTCGTCACATCAACTGCTACAGTTGACGCTAGAGTAAAACGTGGTTGGAGACTTGAGATTGCGCAGAAAAATTGGCCATTTCATCTTTGAGACTGTGAACAACAGCATGACTTATCTTCGGAGCATAAAAATAGATATGGAGGGCTAACTTCTCGACACCGATTCAACGGGGATATCGATGCCAAGTCACGGTTAAGCTATTTTTGTCATTTTAAAATTGTGATTTATTTTCGGATTGTTGTGTTATTGGTATTGATTTGAATGGTTTGGGATTAATGATCTTAATATATTATTTTGATCATTTTATTTCAAACTTATTGCTAAAATATTGATTGTAATCTGTAATTATTGCTTTTGATATTTGTGAGTGGCATCTAATGATCGTTAATCGTTAGGTAAAACATGAATTAGGTTAGATAACCCGAGCGTGTGAGGTTACTGCCTATATTGATCGTTTTCCAATTCGTAATGCGACTGCCAAATTGAATCTAGAGATCGTATCCTAGGTTATTCAGTGGTTAGGTTTAATTAATGATCGTATCTTGATTAAATTCAATTTAAGGGAAAACCGAGATTTGTAGAGCGTTCTATTAGTCTCAGATCAATAGTCCGAAAATAATTGAAAAGGCTTTAGAATGAAGAAATATGCTTGACTGTGCTTAGGCCGAGATTGATCCTAGAACCGGACCTTACCTATACTCGACACTTTTCTCATTTTTGATTGTTTGTTTTAATTTGTTTTCGATAGTTTAAATTTACTTTAATTTTCTAAATTGTTCAAAAACCAAAAACCCCCCATATACTTTTCTTGCATCAATTATTTTCAGTACGAAAATTAACCGAACATTTCCTGTGGATTCGATCCCGACTTACCACAACTACAAATTTTAGTGTGCAGAGTCAGGTAAATTTTGCAGTGCACTCGAAATGCGCTGTCAAATTTTTGGTGCCGTTATCGGGGAGTGTGGTAGTTTAATTTTTGCATTTGATTTTAGTTGGTGTTTTGTGAATATATTTGTTTATACTTATACTTTTTGTTACTTGTTAATTTTTAATTGTCCATTAGTTTTGGTGTTTGGTAGTGACCAGATCTCTTCGTAGATAAATTGAGCAATTTGATCCAGAGATCAAGAGAACATTACGAAGATTACGTAGAGAAGCAGGGTCAACTTTGGTGAACAAATTGAAAGCAGAATCTGAAGAAACAATGGCAAATCCAAGAATTCTGAGGGAGTTGGCTGCACTCGATTTAATTCATAGACTATTATGCATAACATTTCCAAATTTTGTTGAACATGTTACCTTTGAGTTAAAGTCTGGATTAATTCATTTATTGCCTAACTTTCATGACCTTGCAGGTGAGGATGCACATAAGCATCTTAAGGAACTTGATATGGTGTGTTTGAGCATGAAGCCTCACGGGGTGACGGACGAGTAAATCATGTTGAGGGCTTTCCCATTCTCGCTCAAATATGCAACAAAAGATTGGCTATTTGATTTACCTGCAAGAAGTGTGAACACATGGTTGGAGATGAAGAGGTTGTTTTTGGAAAAATATTTTCCAGCCTCAAAGACAGCAAGTATTCGGAAAGAGATATGCAGTATTAAGCAGCACAATGGGGAGTCTCTTTATGAATACTGGGAGTAATTTAAGAAGCTGTGTGCCAGTTGCCCACATCACAACATACGGGAGCAACTTCTCATCCAATATTTTTATGAAGGATTGCTGCCAATAGAGAGGAGTTTGGTTGATACGACGAGTGGTGGGGCACTTTCATGAGAAGACCCCATTGAAGCGTGGATATTACTTGGCGGATGGCGCTAACACTCAAAGAATTCAAAGACTCGTAATGATGTTCGGTGAGTAAATGAGGTAAGCACTTCATCTATTGAACATCGTTTAGATGAACTAACATCTTTTGTGAGACAAATTGCAGTTGGACAGGCATAAGTGAAAACGTGCGGGATATGTTCAAACACAAGTCATCCAACTGATGAGTGCCCAGCTTTGCAAGAAGGGAGTATGGATCACGTGAATGCTGCAGGAGGGAACTTCCCAAACCAATACAACCCATACTCGCAGACGTATAACCCAGGTTGGAGGGATCACCCCAATTTGAGTTATGGAGGGAATCGACAACAAAATTACTTCCAGAATCGACCGCAAGGGCCTCCAGGATTTCAACCAAGGCAACAAGGAGCTTCTTCTTCAAGTTCAGGTGCATATTAGAAAAACTTGTTAACAAAATTATTGCTAATAATTCGCAATTTCAACAGGACATGAAAGCAAACCAATAGAGCATGGGATACTAAATAAGTCAATTGGCAGTAAGGATAAATCGCCTAGAATCGCAAGGAGGAGGAAAATTGCCATCACAACCTGAGGTGGACCCGAAGAATGTCAGCGCCATAACCCTGAGGGGCAGAAAGGAGATTGAAGGCCCCAAAAGAACCCCAATAAAGATTGCTACCGAGGAAGAGAATGAGAGGGAATTTTAAGAGGAAGAAAATTCATCATCAAGTACAAAGGTAAATGTCGAAAGTCCCAATATTATTAGAACTAACCCTCCACCTTTTTCGAGCAGATTAACGAGATCAAACAAGGAGGACAAGGATAAAGAGATATTGGAGACTTTCTGAAAGGTAGAAGTCAACATACCTTTGCTCGAAGCAATCAAGCAAGTGCCAAGGTATGCCAAATTCCTCAAGGAACTATGTACACATAAGAGGAAATTAAGGGGTGATGAGAAAGTGATGATGGGTGAGAATGTGTTGGCAGTATTCAGAAAGAAGATGCCTCCAAAATGCAGGGATCTAGGTATGTTCACTATTCCTTGCAAGATTGGTAATACTGTGATTAGTAGAGCAATGTTGGATTTGGGTGCTTCTATTAATGTGATGCCTCATTCGATTTATGCTTCTTTAAATTTAGGCCCTTTGAAAAGAACGAATGTAGTCATCCAATTGGTCGATCGAACTAATGCTTATCCTGATGGAGTGGTTGAGGATGTTTTGGTGCAGGTGAATGAGTTAGTGTTCCCTGCAGATTTTTATGTTGTGGATATGAATGATGAAACCTGATGCAATCCGATACCTATCTTGTTAGGGCGACCATTCCTTAATACAGCTCAAACTAAGATAGATGTTCGTAAAGGCACCCTCACAATGGAATTTGATGGGGAAGTAATTCATTTCAATATTTTTGATTCCATGAAACATCCTCCTGATGATCATTGTGATTTTTCTGTTGACGTGATCGATCCTTTGGTGCATGAAATGTTTAAATTAAGTTACAAGGATCATCTGGCAATAGCTTTAATCGAGGATACGAAAGTAGAAGCTAACACTGATGTTGAGATGGGAGAGGAGCTTGTGGAAATGACAGCTTCCTTGGACTCATTAGAGAGCTCTTCAAAAAGGTATGATTTAGCTTCTATTCAACTACCTGAAGCTTACCAGAAGTTGTTACCTTCTGATGTGCAGGCCCCAGAATTAGAATTGAAGCCACTCCCTACACATCTAAAGTATGCCTATTTGGGAGATAAACAGACTCTCCTAGTTATCATTTCGACAGAATTGACTTCAATTGAAGAGGAGAGGCTGATTCGAATGCTGAGGGAGCATAAGAAGGCCATCGGGTGGACCATTGCAGATATCCAAGGGATAAGCCCTTCCATATGCATGCATCGCATTTTGATGGAGGATGATGCAAAATCTACAAGGCAAGCTCAACGTAGGCTGAATCCTCCAATGATGGAAGTTGTGAAGAAGGAGGTTCTGAAGCTTCTCGATGCTGGGGTAATCTACCCGATATCTGACAGTAAGTGGGTAAATCCTTTTCAGGTGGTTCCAAAGAAATCTGGAATCACCGTTTAGCAAAACGAGGAAGGTGAGTTGATTCCCACCCGAGCGCACACTGGGTGCCGAGTATGTATTGATTATCGAAAGTTAAATGCTGCTACTCGTAAAGATCACTTCCCCCTTCCTTTCATTGATTAAATGCTTGAGAGATTGGCTGGTTATGACTTTTATTACTTTTTAGATGGCTTTTCAGGTTATCTTCAGATCCCGATAGCACTGGAGATCAGGAGAAGACCACGTTCACATGCCCATTCTGTACGTTTGCCTACCGAAGGATGTCATTCGGGCTATGTAACGCACCTGCTACGTTCCAAAGGTGTATGGTAAGAATTTTTTCTGAATATGTTGAGAAGATTATTGAGGTATTCATGGTCGATTTTAGTGTGTATGGATCTTCTTTTGATGAATGTCTTGAGAATCTTACCATTATCCTGGAACGATGCATAGAAACTAACCTTTTGTTGAACTGGGAAAAATGTCACTTTATGGTGGATCAAGGTATAGTTTTAGGCCATGTGATATCTGCTAAAGGTATTGAAGTTGACAAGTCTAAAGTTGATATCATTTCTTCTTTACCTTACCCTCTACTGTGAGGGAAGTGCGTTCTTTTTTGGGGCATGCAGGTTTTTATCGGAGGTTCATTAAGGACTTTTCGAAGATAGCCTCGCCATTATGCAAGCTTCTTCAACAAGATGTCCCTTTCGAGTTTGGCGAGAGGTGTAAAGACGCATTCAAAAAACTTAAGGAGCTTCTAACGTCCCCACCAGTGATTAGACCACCAGATTGGAACCTCTCATTCGAGATCATGTGTGATGCGAGTGATTATGCAATGGGGGCGGTTCTAGGGCAAAGAGTGGGAAGAGCTTTGCATGCCATTTATTATGCTTCAAAAATTTTGAACCCAGCTCAATTGCATTATTCCACTACTGAAAAAGAATTTTTATCTGTGATTTTTGCTTTGGAAAAATTTCGATCGTATTTACTTGGTGCTAAAGTGATTGTTTATTCTGACCATGCAGCTTTACGATACTTGCTTACAAAGAAGGAAGCAAAACCGAGGTTGATCAGATGGATTCTCCTCCTACAGGAATTCGATTTGGAGATTAGAGATAAGAAGGGGCAGAAAACGTGGTGGCAGATCATCTCAATCAATTGATAAAGGAAGAAGATGACATCCCTTTACGAGAAAGTTTTCCAGATGAGCAATTATTTTCTACCGATGCGACACCACCATGGTATGCAGACATTGTCAAATTTTTAGTAACTAATGAATTACCTGTTGGTTTGTCTAAGGCTCAGAGGGATAATCTACGAAGTGAAGCAAAGTACTATGTTTAGGATGACCCCTATCTCTGGAGGCATTGTGTAGATCAAGTTATCAGAAGTTGTGTACCAAAAAGTGAATCGTCGTCAATTTTAGCCTTCTACCATTCGTATGCATGCGGAGGACATTTTGGAGTAAAACGGACATCCCAAAAAGTTCTAGAGAGCGGCTTCTACTGGAAAACATTGTTTAAAGACGCATATATCTTCTACAAATTGTTAGGTCCCGTTTTCGAAACCCAACAGCATAAAATTAAGATCATCATACATCTAAAGTGTGGTTCTTGGAAATCCTTTCTTGCTTTACTAGAACAATAGAATCATATACGTTGGATCCCGCTTTTGGAACCCAATCTTGAAAATATAATCGAACACATGTGCAAAATGTGAGCAAACTTGTACTTGGCAAAAATAAAATCCATGAAATCAAATCATATCAAAAACGAAGGAATCGAAAGCAAATCGAATCGTAGGAGCGAAACATAAGCGATTGAAGTCCAAAACAACAAATGGTTCGATCGAACTGACACAAATTTCCGACATCCGAGAACGTGTAACTGAGAAGAACTAGCGTTGGAATACCTTTAGACTAAACCAATCCTCAATCAAACTCGATTCATAACATTCTTCGCAATCATGCAACAGCTAAATCTCATCTTTAACAAATCTTATACTTATTCTCCTTCATATTCATTCATACTCTTGACATTTAAATCAAATAGTAACTTAAATCCCTCAATGAATTCATGCGAGCTTATATACATCAATCTCACATTCATCCATATCTCAATTCAAATACATAAGTTTCATAATCAGGTCACAAACCATAATTCACTTTTCCATTGCATATACAAATCCATAAATCAATTTCATCATGATATACATGCTTACAAAACCTTAAAGGCATTCAAAGCCATTTTATAACATCAATATCAAAACCCAAAAATGCTCAACATGCCAAAGATCTAAATCTTGCAACAGATTAACTTAAAGGCCAATCATAAGCATAACGATCGGACATTTAGACATGCTTTCATCCGACCTCCCTCTTGATACCTGGAGATGGGGATGAAAGGGGGGTGAGCTTTACAGCTCGTGGATACACATTTATAATCAAGAATAAGCAAAACCATTTCCAAAAGATAACTCATTGCCGTGGTACACTTTGAAATCATAGTAATTGTGTATGTAAAAGCCATTCTTGCTTAATCTTGAAACAATTCATGAGTGGAATTCAAAACATGAATGCATGAAATATGATAACAGATCATAAACACATAACATAACATGATGGTTTGGGTTGTCCCTGGTTCTTGACGTACTACACATGCCATCGAAATGTTGATGTGTAGACGTAGTTTCGTGAGGGAATCCTTGTGAGAAACCCTGTACCACAGTCGGGCAGGCGGGAGAAGCCTTTTCGTGAGTCAATGTGCACTTGACTATTCGTGAGGGACATACCGCAAACCCACATAAATATGCATGATTCATGTTCTTGTAAACTTGTTTGCCAAACTGGCACTTGCTTGTAAACTTGCTTGTCATATATTTGTAAAACATGATTTCATGTACATGTATTCTTGAAAGGAGAAAAACCCCTTTTGGAATCCTTTTCATAATTCATGAATGCAAATCACATAACAACCTATAATCATTCATAATAGTATGTAATACAATCGTGATGATGCAATTTAAATGCATTAATTCTCTCTTGATTTGAAC
Source organism: Erythroxylum novogranatense (assembly GCA_029891385.1). NCBI lineage: Eukaryota > Viridiplantae > Streptophyta > Magnoliopsida > Malpighiales > Erythroxylaceae > Erythroxylum > Erythroxylum novogranatense. The sequence continues at coordinate 79,758,558 of CM057231.1, read as the reverse complement.
AAAATAATGAGTGACTTATTTACTTTATTATAAACATGAACCCACCTTGCGTTCCTTGCTTATAAACTTGTTTAGGTATGCCTCTCCTCTTGTTCCTCTTACCTCACTTGGTTTCCTTAACCAAATAACCAAAAATTCCAATCAATTTGGGTAGAAATCGGAAAATCAAACTTTAACCATTCAAACTACAACCAAAACTGAAACAAGAATTTTATGCTCAACTTCCATTCAAATTTGAAGAATCTTAGAAACTGATTCAGAACTTCATTTCTTCATGAAACTTGTAGCCCTATGTCTCTAGTTTACAACACAAAAAGAATCATCTCATTTGAACATCTACATCAAAAGTTATGCCCAAAATACCAAAGCATGTCGCAGCAGGAAAATGGCCGTTCGTTGCGACGAGAAGATGGAGCGCGTCGCGACAAGCGCACGCGCCGCGACGAGCTCATCTGCAAGTCGCGACGTGCGACAGCGAGAAAGCTTAGAAACTCATTTTTTTCAATTTTCTCAACCATAATCCTACCATCTTTCAATTATAAACATATCTAAACATTAAAACACCTCCTAAACTTCATTCCTAACCTCAAAATCATTCATAACAACAACATGATCATCAACCCTAAAAGATTTCACTTATTTTTCCCATAAACCCTAAACCATCGTTTCCTACTCATTCCATGCAAATCTAGGGTTTAAGGCATCCTAAACAAGAAGAAACAATCGTATACTTACCCGAGAATGCTTCAGATCCTTCGAGAAATCGGCAACTTTAGTTTCCTCTTTTTCTTCTTCTTCTCCCTCTCTTCCTACGACTCTCTCTTCTCTTCCTCTCTTCTTCTTATTTTCCTTTCTCTTTCTTCTTTCCTCTTATAATTCATACTCTTATGGGTGGGAAATGTCCATTTTGCCCTCCCATATAAGCCTTAATACTCTTAGACTTAAGTATCATGCCCAAAATGCCCCTATAAAATCTTATCACTTTCATAATTCAATTCAGAAATTGAAAATCTTAGGGACTAAATAAGAATTTAATTCCTTCAGATAACTTGTAGTCCCATGCCTCTAATTTACTTAGAAACAATAATCGACTTTAGGATCTCTACAGCTCAAGATATCATCAAAATAGTGAAACTTGCTTTGAAAAATATCTAACTCATCTTGACTCAATCAATATCAGGACAATCATAATTTTCTATCATGATGTAGGTAATTGTCTTAGGAATCCAACGCTTTGAAAATCGGATTAATCGGATGTCGGTCGGAAAAGTTAGAAGCTAAAGAACGACAAGGGTCAGATCACCCTAAACAGTAACCATAACTTGTAGAAATCTTAACTTCCTATTTCATGGTCCCTAAATTCCATACTTGACAGTAATGGGAAGATCAAAGCATAATCTAAAACTTTCATGAAGGGCTTAAAAGCAATTGCAACCTCTAACTAGGTCAATTTCTCGTCCAACGTTCTGCCAGAATTTATCATCCTATATCACATCCAAACTTTGAAATGTCATATCTTCTAAATTCCACAACCAGAAATAATATATTGTACATCATTGAAAAGCTAGGATAATCTCCTATGACTTTCATGTAGATCACTGAACTTAATTCAAAACATATCTGTCCATACTTTGCCTCAAATCACATTACACACCTAAATGTACACTTATGAACATTGTCACAAATACTTAACTTTGACTGATCATAAATTTCACTCCAGATATCGAAAAATATCAAACTTCATGGCGACAGAAAACTTTCAACATAATCTACAAGTTCCATAAAGATCATTTTCTCAAATTCTGCCTAGATCAAAAAGTCAACTCTCTACTCCAAAAAGTCAAACTTTCTCAATTCTTCATATTCTCACACTTTTTCTCTTTATTTCTTAATTTTTAACTTCCAACAATGTATTCACTATCAATTTCATCTAAACTCAAAACCATACTTTAGACCACAATTAATCATAAACATCAGTAACAAAAGCATATACACGCTTATACACTCTCATCATCAACTTGCTAAATTCACCTATCTTAATCTCGTATAACAATTCACATTATTCCTCATCTAACGTCAATATATACTTCAAAAATTTCAAGAAAAGTTCGGGGTCCAACACAAATCCTATGATAGATGCTAAAGGTCAGGTAACCTGTCCCGTAAGGATCAAATGCCACAAACTCCTTTGTTTTTCTGTGAAATTTTTGATGTTTGGGGCATTGATTTTATGGGACCTTTCCCTCCATCTTTTGGCTTTACTTATATATTGCTTGCGGTTGATTATGTTTCTAAATGGGTGGAAGCAAAAGCCACTAGAACTAACGATGCCAAGGTTGTTGCAGATTTTGTTAAGGCTAACATTCTTTCCAGGTTTGGGATACCAAAGGCCATTGTTAGCGATAGAGGAACCCACTTTTGCAACAGGGTGATGGAAGCTATGTTCAAAAAATATCACATCACGCATAAATTTTCTACTGCTCACCATCCCCAAACCAACGGACAAGCTGAAGTCTCGAATCGAGAAATCAAGTTAATCTGGAGAAAACTGCACAACCCAATAGGAAGGATTGGAGCATAAGACTGGAAGATGCATTGTGGGCCTACCGGACAGCTTACAAAACCCCAATTGGCATGTCGTCGTACAGGCTAGTGTTCGGGAAGCCATGTCATCTTCCAATGGAATTACAACATAAGGCATTTTGGGCCATCAAAAGATGCAACATGCACTTGGATGATGCAGGAGTGCATAGGAAGCTGCAGCTTCAGGAGTTGGAAGAAATGAGGAACGAGTCCTATCAAAATGCAGTGATATATAAGGATAGGACGAAAGCTTTTCATGATAAGATGATTTCAAGGAAGAGTTTCTCAGTGGTCCAGAAAGTGTTACTATATCATTCCAGACGCAAGCTCTTTCCTGGTAAGTTGCGTTCCCGTTGGGTTGGTCCATTTGTTATCACTCATGTCTTTCCTTTTGGTGCAGTGGAGATACGGAGCCTCAAAACTGACAAGACATTCCGAGTGAATGGTCATAGCTTAAAGCCGTATTATGAGGGCTTCGAAACGGAGGATTTGGAGGTGTTGATGCTAAAGGATGTGACGAGTGTCACTTAAAGTACGCAATCAGAGGTCGAGCCAACGACATTAAACAAAGGCGCTACTTGGGAGGCAACCCAAGGGGAGTTAATCTATATCTTTTACATTTTTGCTTTTGTTATTTTTGTTAGCTACTCCATTTTTGGCATTTCATTTTACATTGAGGACAATGCAAATTTTAAGTGTGGGGTGGGGTCAATTAGTTTAAATGCATGCTTTTGAGCTTAATCGCAGCTTACGTGACCTCTTAGGCGGTTTTCAAAATTAAATGAACAAAATTCAAATTTTTTCTTGTTTTCTATTGCTTTTAAGACTATTTAGTCATAATTAAAGTGTGAATTGATTAGTAACATCCATAGGAACTCTAGCATGCACTTTTGCTCTTGTGGTTTATTAATGTGCATTATCTTTAGAAGAGTAGTGACTAATGGTAGACAAAGCCGGTGAGATTTTGAGCCTTAATTGACTGACACATCCATATCAGTCTCATTGCCTTTTGATCATGTGTAACCTTCATGACATGTACATCTTGATTTTGCGTTGAATTTTTATTCGAGACCACATTTTTATCACATGCATTAACATGGATATGATTAGGCATTCTTTGTTTTTCATAAGCTACATTGGCCAAATGACCTACCCTATTGACATGATTTATCCTTTGATAAACCCCTTTGAGCTTTAACCCTTTTTTTTTGGTATAAACGACATTTTATGCTTTTAAACTTAACCAAATCTACTACCTAAGTCATAAGCTAGTGGAACATTTGTGATTGTTGAGGTTGTGGATATACAAAATTCTTAGTGTGGGGGTGTATATATGTGAGAGTTGATTATAATCTTGTGATGTTATTTTATGTCTTATCATTGAGATTCCCATGTTGATGTAGTTTATTTTAATTTTACAAGGAAAAAGAAAAGAAAATGAAAAAGAGAAATGAAAAGAAAAGAAAAAAAAAGAAAAAAAGAAAAAAATAAAAAGAAAAGAAAATGAAAAGAAAAAAGAAAAGAAATTGAAAAAAATGAAAAAAACTGTTTAAAATAAATTTATCAAGGAAGAATTGCATTTGTGTTTAAAAGCTGTTTATGATTCATGCATCTTCCTAGTGTTGTAATGATTGAGTTATTTGAGAATGTTGAAGATGAGGTAGAGATTTGCTTGAAAGGGTCACTTTTCTGATTTCATTGAGATAAATTTTAAGAGTGATTCCTTTAGATTGATATATGCTTCATGTGGTTTGTGTGTGAGTGCTGAATGAGGTCGTGAGATGTAATTTTTGCATTAAGTCATAGCAGCGGTACCAGTGTTTGATTGAGTGTTACTTTGTTTCACTAGCTTTGATGACTTTCATGCTACTTGACCCAAATATATCTCACCTTACCTTTGCCTACATTACAACCTTGAAAAGTCCTTTGATTCATGATTTTGCATGTGAACATTAGTGGTGGAGAAATGAAATGATATGCAAAGTTGTAGATTGTCATGATCATGAATGGTATTGAGTGTACCCATGGAGATATTTTAGTTAAACACATTTTTCGAGTCTACCATTAGATTGCTCAGTTTTTGAAGATATTGAATGTTAATAAATCATGAATAAAAGCTTTGAATGATGAGTTTTTGCTTAGGGTATGAAAGTCATTACCTTTACCTATGACTATCTATTCTTAAGAAATGTGGAGAATGAGTTGAACCTTTGATTTGTGAATTTGATTTTGACGATTTGCCCGAGGACGGTCAAAGACCAAGTGTGGGGGCATTTGGTAGGATTAAATTATCTTATATTTTCTTATGCATTTATATGTGATTTCAATCCTATTTTAAAGATAGAATGTTCAATTTGTGTTGACTATTAGGTTGGATTTATTGATATATTTTTGAGACAAAAAGACAATTTTCTAAAGCAAATTGGAGCACATTTCTTTTTCATGTCAAAGGCATGAATTTTTAAAAAAAGAATGGTTATACGCTGCGTTTGCAGCGTTCTTTGCGAAAACACAAGACACAAAGACGCTGCTGCGTTTGCGGCGTTAAATCTGACGTCTTTGCGTTAGTAAGTCGTCGTTTCACAACGCAAAGCAAACGCATGAAGAAGGGTTTTTAGGGGCTGATTCTTATTGGTCTTGTCAGCTACAGGAACGGGGAGTGGAGAGAATAGTGTGGCGCAGAAAACAAAAAGGGAGATTTATTATTTTGTCTTGTCACAGCTACAGGGGCGGGGACTGTTGGATATTGCTAACGCAGAGAGCATACGAAGAGTTCTTTTAAAGGAGGCAAACTTAATTGTCTTTTCAAGAACAGGACAAGCAGCATAACACAGAAGGCAAAAGGTTAAAGCAGAGGCAACGCTTATTCGTCACATCAACTGCTACAGTTGACACTGGAGTATAACGTGGTTGGAGACTTGAGATTGTGCAGAAAAATTGGCCATTTCATCTTTGAGACCGTGAACAACAGCATGACTTATCTTCGGAGCATAAAAATAGATATGGAGGGCTAACTTCCCGACACCGGTTCAACAGGGATATCGATGCCAAGTCACGGTTAAGCTATTTTTGTCATTTTAAAATTGTGATTTATTTTCGGATTGTTGTGTTGTTGGTATTGATTTGAATGGTTTGGGATTAATGATCTTAATATATTATTTTGATCATTTTATTTCAAACCTATTGCTAAAATATTGATTGTAATCCGTAATTGTTGCTTTTGATATTTGTGAGTGGCATCTAATGATCGTTAATCGTTAGGTACAACATGACCTAGGTTAAATAATCCGAGCGTGTGAGGTTACTGCCTATATTGATCGTTTTCCAATTCGTAATCCGACTGCCAAATTGAATCTAGAGATCGTATCCTAGGTTATTCGGTGGTTAGGTTTAATTAATGATCGTATCTTGATTAAATTCAATTTAAGGGAAAATCGAGATTTGTAGAGCGTTCTATTAGTCTCAGATCAATAGTCCGAAAAGAATTGTAAAGGCTTTAGAATGAAGAAATATGCTTGACTGTGCTTAGGCTGAGATTGATCCTAGAACTGGACCTTACCTATACTCGACACTTTTCTCATTTTTGATTGTTTGTTTTAATTTGTTTTTGATAGTTTAATTTTACTTTAATTTTCTAAATTGTTCAAAAACCAAAAACCCCCCATATACTTTTCTTGCATCAATTATTTTCGATCGAAAATTAACCGAACATTCCCTGTGGATTCGATCCCGACTTACCACAACTACAAATTTTAGTGTGCAGAGTCAGGTAAATTTTGCAATGCACTCGACACACGTTGTCAAATTTTTGATTTAACATCACCATATTAAGGTTCTGTCTGATTTCCTTGAACCGTTCTTCACTCAATGGTTTAGTGAAGATGTCCGCCCATTGAAACTCTGTCTCAATAAACTGTAGACTTACAACCTTTCTCTGAACATAATCTCTCAAGAAATGATGTCTGACTTCGATATGCTTCACTCTCGAATGTTGTATAGGATTCTTCGATAAGTTGATGGGACTGGTGTTGTCACAGAAAATTGGGATCTCCTCTTCTTGAACTGAATAATCTTCTAGTTGGTATTTAATCCACAATGTTTGTGAACAACGACTACGATGACATATGTACTTGGCTTCAAAGTTGATAGGCGATTGACCTTTGTCTCTTGCTTGACCAGGAAACTAGGTTTGAGCCAAGAAAGTGGCAGCCTCCACTCGTACTCTTCCTTTCAACTCTATCTCTAGCATAGTCTGCATCGCAATATCCAATCAACCTGAAATCTTTACCTTTCTCAAACATTAAGCAAAGATCAGTAATACCTGCGAGATATCTCATAATTCTTTTAACAGCTATGTAATAAAAATCTCTAGGATCGGCCTGAAACTTTGCACACAAACATACACTGAACAGTATGTCAAGTCTGCTTGCTGTAAGATAAAGCAAAGAACCAATCATCCCTCTAAACAGGGTTTGATCCACCTTCTTACCAACTTCGTCTTTCGATAAGTGGTTTGAAGGATGCATCGGAGTTGCTATAGGCTTCACATTATTCATATCAAATTTAGACAACAATTCTTTCACATATTTTTGTTGATGGATAAAGATCTTCTCTTCGGTTTGCTTAACTTGTAACCCAAGAAAGAACTTCAACTCACCCATCATACTCATCTCAAACTCATTTTTCATTGGACTCTCAAAACTCATACATAAATTCTTTGAAGTAGCACCAAAAATGATATCATCAACATAAATTTGCACTAAATTAAAATCATTCTCATAATTCTTTCTAAAGAGCGTCTTATCTACCTGACCTCTACTAAAACCACTTTCTAAGAGAAAGGCACTTAGACGATCATACCAAGCTCTACAAGCTTGCTTCAAGCCGTATAAAGCCTTATGAAGTCTATAGATATGATCTGGATACTTAACATCCTCGAAACCAAGAGGTTGCTTAACATACACCTCTTCGTCTATAAAGCCATTCAGAAATGCACTTTTCACATCCATCTGAAAAAGCTTTATATCATGACAAACAACATATGCCAGCAGTATCCTTATAACTTCAAGTCTCGCTACTGGAGCATATGTCTCATTGTAGTCTATTCCTTCTTGCTGATTATAGCCTTGTGCTACTAATATGACTTTATTCCAAGTTACTCTCCATGATTCGTCTAACTTATTCTGAAAAACCCATCTAGTTCCTATAATGGATTTCTTCGAGGGTTTAGGAACCAAGGACCAAACTTTATTCCTAGTAAATTGATTCAGCTCCTCTTGCATGGCTAAAATCCAAGCTTCATCCTGAAGAGCTCCCTCAATTTTTTTAGGCTCTATTTCATAGAAAAAAGCTACATTAGCTTCTCCTCTGAATTTGGACCTTGTTCTGATTCCTTCAGAGGTCTCGCCTAATTAAATCTTCTGGATGAGAACTCTTATATCTCCAATCTCTTTTTAATCCAAGAGTCTCTGGAATATCCTCAACCTTGTCTAACTGAGTTCCTGATGATGAAGCTTCTATTGTATCACCTAAGAGCTTTGAAGGGACTTCACTCTCCATGTCATCTTCCTTACTGGGTTGGGAACTATCATCAAACTTGACATGAATAGTCTCTTCAACAGTCTTTGAGGTAAGATTGTAAACCCTAAAAGCCTTTGATGATAAAGAGTAGCCTAGAAAGATACCTGGAAAGGTCTTTGAATCGAACTTATCCAACAATTCCTTTGTATTCAGAATAGAGCACTTGCAACCAAATGGATGAAAGTAAGATATATTCGGTCTCTTTCCATTCCATAACTCATAAGGAGTTTTCTTCAGCAATGGTCGCAACAATATTCTATTCTGAATGTAACATGTTGTATTCACAGCTTCTGCCCAGAAGTACTTAGGAAGATTCATCTCACTCAGCATAGTCCTTGTCATCTCTTGAATCGTCATGATCTTCCTTTCAACAACTCCATTCTATTGTGGAGTCCTAGGAGCAGAGAAATTGTGGAAAATTCCATTCTCCTCACAGAATATTCTAAACTTCTTATTCTCAAATTCTCCACCATGATCACTACTAATACTGGCTTTAGACATTCCTTTTTCATTTTGTAACTTTTTGAAAAGGGATCTAAAAAACTTAAAAGACTCATCCTTGTGTGACAAAAAAAATATCCAACAAAATCTAGTAAAGTCAAAAACAATAACAAGTCCATATTTCTTTCCGCCAAGACTTATTGTCCTAGTTGGACTAAACAGATCCATATGTAACAACTGTTGGGTCCGGGTCCCGATTCCCGTCACGAGGTGGCCCCTCGGTCTCATGCTGCGGTAATCACCTAAGGACTGTGCCGCGGCGAAATATTGGACCCGTCCCCAACATCTACACATGCATTCTAAGTGAATATCCACCAAAACAGAAGAGTTTCATGTCATTACATTTCAAATATATTAAACAAGCATTCACAATATAACACAATACATATGAAAGTTTAAATCCAAATACAATATATGAGAATGCCCAATGATGATATGCTTGGTAGGCTAACCAAAAATACTAACTTAAGACAAAAGCTCCTAACTATCTTGGAGTTTCCGATGCCTTGCAAGATCAACGATCGTCTCGTTCTGCACCTGAGCAGTGGGAGATAAAAGGGTGAGTTACGAAGCTCAGTGGCATATACATTTATAGCCATTGGCAACGAGCCACACATTCAAGCATATACATAAATATACACAAGCATATAGCAAGTCGTCAATCTATCAATTGAATTACAATCTCATAACATCAAATGTCACAAGAATATGTCATCATATCTTTGAGTTCGCAACATAACAATTAATTATGCATTCTTTCTAATGGATCAATGATGAGATGCATAACAAATGGTTCGAGAGTTCCGTGGAATGATCTGGATAAACCAAAGTTTATACCGTAAACTATCCGAGTATGATTTCTCAGGATCTCGTGGCCTCAAGCGGGCAGCCGTGAGAAGGCTATACGTCGACGTGCACGTGACTAACAATACGTTCCTCTCTCACCCAAACAAAGCACATTATCATTGGTTTCATGCTCAATTGGCTGTATCAACAGCTTTCATACTAGTCATGATCATCATGCTTCTTCATCTTTTCATTCATGCAATAATGCTATAATGCTTTTCAAGCAGTACATAATCATGATCACAATGTATTTGCAATATTTCTCATAATTCAACACAAGCAGTGTCACACACATGCAAGCAAGCATACACATTTTGCCCATACACACAACAACCATAAATATATTACCCACTTAATATCGCTTGAGAATCCAACTCACTGTTGTCCTTCTTCTTGCGATTGGATCAGGTCGGCTTGGTTTCCTATAACAAACCAAGTTCCCATTCAAACAATATTCAAAGGAATAGTCAAAAGCTTAAAACAAATCAAAAGTAAAAGCACTAAGAGTCTACATCCGACTTCCAACCCAATTCCTGAATCTTAGAAGCAAATTCCGAACTTCCTTTCCTCATAAAACTTGTAGCCCTATTGCTCTAGTTCACAACGAATCCAAAATCACCTCATTTGGACATCCACAGCAAAAGATATGCTTAAAATACTAAAATACACTGCGCTGGAAAACTGGGGCTCGCCACGGCGAAGGCTACGTTTGCTGCGGTGAAAGGCCCGTGTGAGCCATGGCGTGCACGCATGCGTGCGCCGTGACATACACCCCTCCTTTCGCACGCCGCGACGAAGGTCTGCTGCTCGCCGCGACGTGCACAAATTCGCACGTCGCGACATGCATATCTTCCTCGCACGTCGCGACGTGCAGGTCTGGAGAACATCTTTGAACCCGATTTTTCCAGCAGATTCCTACTTCAATCCTTCCATTAAACACATACAACACATCCAAACATTGATTCAAGTCCTAAACTTCAGTTCTAACTCATTCAAACCGTAAAATCAGTCACAAACTCATCAACCCAAAGATTTCACTTAGGTTTTCTGAAAATCCCTAAACAATCGATTCTAACTCATGCAAATCGATTCTAGAGTTTAATCTAACCGAAACAAGAAGAAATGAAGTTAAACTTACCAAGGCTTGCTTCAAATCAGTCGAAAATCTTCTAGGATTTAAACCCTCTTTCTCTTCTTCCTCTTCTTCTTCTTACGACACTCTCCCTTCTCTTCTCCTTTCTGCTTCTTTTCTTTCTTTTCTTTCTTCTAACTCTTTCACTTAAGTCTAAATGAGATGGGTAAAGACCATTTTACCCCTCCATACTAAGCCTTAACTTATCTAACTCAAGTAATCTTCCCAAAATGTCCTCATATATTTTTATCCTTTAATTCCTATTAAACCACATTAAACTCAAAGAAACCTTAATTATCCACTAATACTCTCAATTTAATCGAACTAAGACATAATCACACAATTCATGCTTAATAACATTAATTAGAAAAATTTTGGGGCCCAACAACAACTCTAGATGTCTAGAAGATGTTACAATATTTTTAGAAGAAAACGATGTTTTGACTTGTTTTCCTTTAAGACAACTTTCACAAAAGAAATCTTTGTCAAAACTTATTTTTGGTAAACCCCTTACCAAATCTTGTTTTAATAACTTTGAAGTATGTTTGAAACTGACATGACCTAGCTTTTTATGCCAGATTAGTCTTTCTTCTTCAGTTGATAAAAAACATGAAACATTTTGATTTTGAAAATCTTCTAAATCAATTTTGTAAAGATTATTTCTTCTCTTGGCAGAAAAGAATATAGACCCATCTTTGTTTCTATCTTCACAAAGATTTTGATTGAACGTAACTTCAAAACCAAAATCACATAATTGACTGACACTAATCAAATTGTGTTTCAGACCATCAACAAGCAGCACATTATCAATGCATGCAAAGGAATCTTTACCTATTTTACCGATTTCAATTATCTTGCCCTGCTGGTTGTCTCCGAAAGTTACTGATCCTCCTTTCTTATACTGAAGATCAAGAAACATAGACCTTCTTCTCGTCATATGCCGCGATCATCCACTTTCCAAATACCAATGATGTTTATCGCATCTTCCAAGGAAGGATATCTGCAGGAGAAACTATTTTATTTTTTAGTACCCATATTTTCTTGGGTCCTCTTGGGTTAGTAACATGCATATAATGATTCTTTGATAAGTTTGTTGATGAACTCGTGTTTCGTGACACTTCTTTTTCTGGAAGAAAGACTTTCTTTCCTCATGAGATTTATTTCTTGTAAACCCTAATCCAGTTTTATCACTCAGATGTCTACGTTTTCCTAACATCTCATTCATTTTCCTTGTACTCTCAGTGAAGGTAGCTAAATCAGCTGAAAGACTTTTAATCCTAAGCTTCAGTTGATTGATCTGTTCAGATCTATCTACAACTTTCTTTTTTCTTATTCTCCTCTACTTGCTATTTCAAGCATGTATTTTCTCTCTCTAAATCTTGTGTATTTTTGAGGTTTTCTATATACTTTTTCTTTAACAGTTTGTACTGTTTCAGAATAGCATAAGAGTCCTCTAGCAGTTCTGAACATGCATTATGCAAGTCATCGTATTTAGAAGTTACCTCCTCATCACTTTCCTCTTCGGCTACTAGGAAAATATTCGCGTATTTTGATGTCTCTGAGCTTGTATCTGACTCAAATGAATCTAGATCCTCCCAAGTTGCCATCATGCTTTTCTTGCCTTCTCTACTCTTCTTTGGTTTCTTCTTTAGAGTAGGACACTCAGACTTGTAATGTCCAGGTTGGTTACACTCATAACATATGATGGATGTCTTATCTACTTTTCCATCATCTTTTCCATTCTTCTTGAAGAACTGACTTCCTTTGGACTTCTTCTTCCACATCTGCCTAATCTTCTTTGATATGAAAGATAACTCATCATCTTCATCACTTGACTACTGTTCTGATTCGCTGGAGTCATCATTCTTTGATTTTTCAATCTTTAATGCTTTTGATGACTTTCTCCTCCTTTGAGTCTTGTGATTCTTCTGTCCGGCCTTCAGTGCTATTGACTTGTCCCGTTTGGGCTTGTCTTCAGCATCAAGCTCAACTTCACGAATCTTCAGCGATCCAAGCAACTCGTCAAGCTTTAGTGTGCTTAAATCCTTAGCTTCCTACACAGCAGTAACTTTTGGTCTCCATCTCCTTGGAAGACTTCTTAAGATATTACGAACATGATCTTGAGTGTCGTAAGTTCTTCCGAGAGCTTTCAATCCATTGATAATTGTTTGAAATCTTCCAAACATTTGATCAATAGATTCTTCATCTTTCATCTTGAAAAGCTTACTGGTGCACAAGAATGCTTATCTTGGATTTTTTGACTTAGTTTGTACCTTCATGTGCGATGGACAACGTGTCCCACATCTCCTTCGTAGTATCGCATCCATGGACTTTGTTATACTCACTTCTGCTTAGGGCACAACTCAAGAAAACTTCGCTTTAGAGTTTAGTTGGAATCTCGCCTTTTGATCAACCGTCCATCTGATCCGTGGAATAAGATTTCCTTCTTCATCTATTGGTGCGTATGGTCCATTCTCTATCACGTCCCAAAGGTCAACATGAGTAGATTCTATAAACAGCTGCATCCTATCTTTCCAGTAATGATAATCTTGCTTCTTGAATCTTGAAAGAAACGATTATTCAGTTGAATTCTGTAACTAACTCAAACTGATTCTTGATTCAGACGTGATTTGCTTTCGTTTGCTTTTGCTTTTGTTTGCTTTTGGCTTCCGTATGCTTTTCATCTATTGTCTGCTTGTCAATCTTCCGTCTGTTTTTCAATCTCTGTCTGTTTTTCATCTATCGTCTACTTTTTAATCTTCCGTCTGTTTTTCATCTATCGTCTGTTTTTCAATCTTCGACTGCTTTTCATCTATCTTCTGCTTTTCAATCTTCTGTCTGTTTTTCATCTATCGTCTGCTTTTCAACATTATTTTTACTTCATCAAAATCATTAATGTAAAGTCATTTTGACTTAACACAATGATCATAATGACTTCTTGTGTACTTCTACTCGATCATAAATATGTCAAATCACTTGTAGCATTGTCTTGGAGACTGCTTCAAGCCATACAATGATTTTTGCAATTTGCAAACCCGATTTTCTTTGCCAGCAACTGTAAATCCTTCTGGTTGAGACATAAAAATATCTTCCTCTAAATCACCATGTAAGGATGCCGTTTTGACATCAAGTTGAGCCAACTCAAGGTCAAACTGCACAACCAGCAACAAAATACGAATAGAAGAATGTTTTACTACAGGAGAGAATACCTCATTGAAGTCAATGCCTTCCTTCTGAGCATAGCCTTTAGCTACTAATCTGGCTTTGAATCTTACATTGTCTTTTCCCAAAGATTCCATCTTCGTAGCATATACCCATTTACAACCAATTTCCTTCTTCCCTTTTGGTAACTGAACCAGCTTCCAATTCTTATTTTTCTGAAGAGATTTCATCTCCTCATCCATAGATTTCTTCCACTCCACGCTTCTCGAACTCCCCGATGCTTCTTTGTAGGTGGATGGAATATCATCTTCAATAACTGGAAGTGCATATGACACAATATCGATGGCAAAGCGGGCTTTGAATTTTCCTTCTTGATCTTCTGCTTGCAATAGAATCTTGTTGTTGTGGTGGTTCTTGGGTAGGTACCTCCTCTTCATTATCCTTGTTCTCATCATCAAAATCAATTGTAGGAGTAGTGTCTGTAACATCAGACCTTACTGGATCAACTGGGCTCTTCAGTAACTCCACCTGCTTGGAACTACTCATGGTCTTAGTCGCTTCAATTTCCCTTTCATGCTTCTTCTGATTAACCATAATAGTCTCATCAAAAGTCACTTCTCTGCTTACAATAAATTTCTTCTTATTTGGACACCAAAGTTGGTATCCTTTCACGCCAGTGCTAAAGCCCATAAATAGAGCTCTCTTTGCTCTTGGATCCAACTTGCTTTCCCTGACATGATAGTAAGCAGGACAACCAAATATGTGTAAATACTTGTAATCAGTACAAGGTTTACCAGACCATACCTCCATGGGTGTTTTGCCCTTGTTTGCAGTAGTAGGCAACCGATTAATAATGTGGCTTGCATAAGTAATTGCCTCAACCCAAAACACCTTGTTTAAACTAGCATTAGACAGCATACACTGAACTTTCTCAAGTAAGGTACAGTTCATGCGCTCTGCCACCCCATTCTGTTGTGGTGTCTCCCTAACCGTGAAATGCCTCACAATACCCTCATCTAGACAGACTTCCAAAAAAGGATCTGACTTATATTCACCACCATTATCTGATCTGAGAGTTTTGATCTTTCGACTGGTTTGCATTTCAATCATCTTTTTCCACTTCAGGAATATCTTTAAGACTTCATCTTTATGTTTCATGGTGTACACCCATACTCTTCTAGAGAAGTCATCAATAAAGGAGACAAAATAATGGCTACCTCCCCAAGATGCATTCTTGGAAGGTCCCCAAACATTAGTATGAACATAATCTAGAATGCTTTTAGTGTGGTGAATAGCAGTGCCAAATTTCACTCTAGTTTGCTTACCCAATACACAATGTTCACAGAATTCTAATTTATATACCTTTGCGCCTTTTAATAAGCCTTGCTTCACCAATCCTTGCAATGCTTTTTCACCAGCATACCTAAGACGCATATGCCATAACCTTGTAATGTCTGAGCTATTTACTTTGGTAGCTTCAATGATAGCTGCTCCACCAGTAACTGTACTCCCTTGATAAAAATACAAGTTATTTTTTCTTGTACCTTTCATCACCACAAGTGCCCCGTACGCAGCTTTAAGAACTCCATCCTCTATGGTGATCTTGATACCTTTAGATTCCAATGCTCCTATTGAGATAAGATTTTTCTTTATATCTGGTACATACCGAACATCACTCAATTCTCTGACTGTACCATCGTGCATCTTCAAACAGATTTTACCTATCCCTTGTGTTTTGCAGGCATTATTATTTTCCATCAAAACAACTCCACCATCCAGCTCTTGGAAGCTAAAGAACCATTCCCGAATGGGACACATATGATAAGTGCAACCTGAATCCAAAATCCACTCCATGGGGTGACTATCAGCAGATGAACTAGTCAAAGCAAACTTGAAATCATCATCTCCAGATTTTGCAACGTTTGCTACAGGACCCACTTTCTCCTTCTCTTTGTTCTTCAATTTGGGGCAGTCTTTCTTTCAATGACCCTTTTGACGACAAAAGACACATTCATCTTTAGCAGGAAACTTCCCTCGTGACTTTGAACGAGATTTTCCCCGCTTCCCATGTTTTCTTTCTTCTGTTTGTCCCCTTGCAGTGAGTGCTTCAGTTTGTGAATTGTGAGTCTTCAATTCCTTCTTACGACACTCATGATTCACCAATGCCGCAGAAACCTCATCAAGTTTCACCTCAGATTTTCTATACAACAAAGTAGTTGTCAAATGATCATAATCATCAGGCAATGAATTTAACAAACATAGTGCCTTATCCTCGTCAGGAATTTTCACACCAAGGTTTGCTAAATCACCAAGTATTTTATTATAATCATTTAGGTGTTCATGCATAGAAATACCTAGATGATACTGAAATCGGAAGAGTTGCTTTTTCAAGAAGAGCCGATTTTTTACACTCTTAGTCATATACTTTTCTTCCAATTTCGTCTATAACTCCTTAGCAGAAGTTTCCTTCATGTAAGGATATTTCAGCTCCTTATTAAGGAATGATCGAATAGAGGCACAAGCATGAAGATTAATTCGTGTCCACTGCTTCTCATCCATATCTTCGGGTTTATTGTCCAGAACCATATCTAACTCTTGTTGATACATTACATCCATAACTTCACTCTGCCACATACCAATATTATTAGAGTCATTAAATTTATCACCCTCTAACATTATAGTAGCGATTGGATGTCTACTAGATGTAGGTGTCGACGATGACGATAACAACTTCCTCTTAATAGGCTCGTCTTTATCTCCAGCCATCTACTCATTACTGTTCACAAATACGTATCGATCTATTCGTCTTATCAGAAGATCGCATCGCTTTACGGGCTATGTACGAATCTTGTAGACCGGTATCGTTTCATCAAAGCTGTTGACCGACACTGTAACTCCAATGTATTTTCACTCCTACAACACCCCAGTCGAAAAAATTGGAGCTCTGATACCACTTGTTGTGTAGAAACGTTAATAAATTCAGAGTGAAAATAAAATAACAACAAGAACACCAAAATTTTTTATACTAGTTCGGCAATGCCTACGTCCAATTTGGAGACGAGTGAGTATTTCACTATAATCAATGAGGGCATACAATAGTGTTTATCACTCAATTTTTCAAAATACCCAAAATAACTCAAGCTCACACACTACTACTAGAAAAGAAAAAAATAAATATATAAATAGTTTTTTTTCTTTTCTCTCTCCCTTTCACTATTCTCTCTTCTTCTTCTTTCGGAAATTTTCTACTCTCTCACTCTAACAATTTCTTCTCTCTTTCCCACACTAGAACTCTTACTCTCCTTGTGCTCTCACCTCTCCTCCTTCATTTGCTTCCCTTTTATAGAGAACTCCATGGATGAATGTCAACATTAGCTGCACCAACCTTCAATCAAGCCACCATTGTTGAGCCACCATTGTTGATCACCGAGAGCAAGCTTTAATTTATGACTTTGAGAAGGTAAGATGTATGACTTTGCAAGCTTCCATTTCTGACTTTCTTTGAGACAATATTCATCAATTGTCTCCATAATATTTCAGCAGATCTATCGAAAATCTTAACAGCTTTATCGAAAATTTTAGAATTCTTTGATATTTAATTATTTACATTTAGTGATTATTGACATGAAAATACTTAAAATACTCACTTTAATTTATATTTGATTTTAGATATAATTTGAAAGTAAAGAAATTAAAATAAGTTAAAAGTATCACATATTAATCATTTTCTGAATATTTATTTTTAGAAGAAAAAAATTAAAAGATAAAAAAATTAAGCAAGACGAAGAGGAGGAGCAAATTAAATTATCAGAAGACGCTATACTAGAGGGAGGCATAGAGAGTGGAGTGCAACGTTTTAACTAAAAACATAGAAGACACAAAAGATTAAAGAAGCTCCAAATTTTGCTGCTGCATTTTGGCTCAAAACGCATACACAAGAGACGAAAAACGCAGGCAAAAGGAACAAGCAATAGAGAGGAATTAAAAGGGTTGTGACACTTAATTGTCACGTTAATCAGCAACAGTAGAGAAGATTAAATAGGCAGCACACTAGGAAGCAACCATGTAGCGTTTTTGGAAGCCA
Source organism: Erythroxylum novogranatense (assembly GCA_029891385.1). Classification (NCBI taxonomy): domain Eukaryota; kingdom Viridiplantae; phylum Streptophyta; class Magnoliopsida; order Malpighiales; family Erythroxylaceae; genus Erythroxylum; species Erythroxylum novogranatense. The sequence continues at coordinate 79,740,670 of CM057231.1, read as the reverse complement.
CAGGAACGACGACGCAGAGGCAAAAACGCAAATGCTATCAGGCGTTGAGGAGAGGCGCAAAACTGACGTATACAATAGCGCTAGAGAGAAATAAATCAATTAGAAGGAAACAAAACGCTCGAGAAGGTGGCGTTTAAAAAGAAGAAAGCAGGAGAGAGGAACAATGTTTTAATTGAAGTGTGACCTTTATTGGTCACATCATCAAATAGTGAGGAGAAGCTACAGTAGAGGAATAAGAAGCAAAGTAGCGGCGGAACCAAGGAGCAACGTGGAGAGCTGCTGGCGTAAGGCTGCGTTAAACGCAGACTTATCTCGTTTTAGGGGCAGCTGCAGGCATTGTGCATGAGCATTGAACCGTGGAGGAAATACAGAGGGTGCGACGCAGAATAAAACAAGAGAACAAGTAGCTGTGAGGGTAGCGTTTTGAGCTGCGTTTAAGCGCAGCCGAGGGCTGCGTTAAGGAGACTGAAGGGTATTTGGTTGAGGCTACAAAACGGGGGTTGAAATAATTTTTCAAAAAGATTTACGAAGAGGTAGGCATTTTGATGTCGATTTAGAGGTGACATTGACACTGATGACTTACATTAAGTAATTTTATTATCATTTTATTGTTTTCTTCTCTCATTAAGAATTAATTGTGTTATCTTATTTTAATTGATTTGGGTATTGTGTATGAATAATCGAATTTTCTTCGGTTATTTGTGTATGAACTCATTGGGTATTGTGATTTGATAATTTTAACCCGTTTACCACTGCTATAGTAATAGTCTAGTTATTTTATTTTAACTAGCGCAACGACGCATGTGTCATTCCTCTACTTCCATTGATACTAAATTGTAAGGAAAAGAGATATAACCATCTTCCTTTCTCCTTTATGTTCCAATCAACCCGTTACTTTCGGTCTGATGTATAAAACCTGGGGTGCCACTCAAAAGTTCCAAGGCCCCTCCAAACAAATTAAGCTACTTGATAGTCCCTTGTAATATGTAAAACAATTTCTTTAGCTACACAAGGTGCACCTTGGGTCTTTAGCTAACCCTCTAAGCCACTCTACTTGCATTCATTAATATGCAATCATGCAAGACCAACCATTAAAAAAAACTTGAACACACTGATAGGAAGTTTCCAAACTGGACTCCATTCATTCCTTTCTTCATGTATTTGTCTCGCTCCTAATCATCTTCATTATTCATTTGATTTAGAATCCCTCTATAGCAGACCCGTGCCAAAATAGATAATCCTCATTGTTGTCCCTAGTGTTTAGCTCAATGGACCGAATTTGCTCGAGTATGGATGGTGGAAGTAAATTGTCAAACGCATCCCATTTTCACCTCATAGTATAGATTCTTACACTTCCTTGATAGTGACATCTCACAGTTGTAATGGAATGTCCTCTATATCATACTCTAATAACGATTCTGGGACCACCCATTTATTATGCCAAAAGAAAGTTCTCCAGCCATTCCAACCTCTGTGTGGACAACCTTCTTCAAATTTATCACATACTCCAATATGCCTCTCCAAGCACAGAGGCAATTTTTCAGGGCTCAAACAAGTCCACATCCCAACTCCCTTTACAATATTTTCACTAGAGTATCCTCAATCATAAGGAATTAGTCTCGTCCAAAACTCTCCACCCAAGCTTGGTTTCCATCTATCTTTAACTGTTGGATATTATCGTGCCATTTTTTATCCTCCCAAAGGAACATGTAATCTTTTTAGTCAACGGGAAGCGTGGCAGTCTGGATGACATATACTATGATTGACGAGATTACAAATTGAATGAGGCTTGCGCGACCCATTAATGAAAACGTTCTTGACTTCCAACCCACCAACTATTTGTTAAATTTTCCACCTAAGTAACTAAATCAACCTTCGCCGCTTTCCCATTGAGGGATGGGACACTTTGGTGTTTTCTTAGGTCATCTGTTGGAGCATTGTCGAGAGCCTTATTAATTATCGTTTGTATATTTTTTGGAGTATTAGGTGAAAAAAGTATTCGTGAAATGGTATAACTAACTTTCTCTCTAGAAGCTATGAAAAACCTTTCAAGGCTTTGCTTGATCACCATTGCTTGCTCCATTGTAGCTTCTGTAAAAAATATAATGTCACAGATGAAAAAGAGGCTATGAAGGGGAGTCCATCTTTCTTAACAAAAATAGGATGCGATTACCCATTTGCCACAACATCCTAAATGAGATGGGTTAATCTTTCTATACACATTGTAAATCCCTCACCTGGTTTAAACTCCTTTATGGGCTTCTTGTTTCAGAGGATGCGTATAGAGAATGTTGTTACACACCGTATGATTTCATCCACTAAGGGTAAGTTTCTTTCCCTAAGCATCTTCCGAAGGAATCCCAGTTTAGTCTGTTGTATGCTTTGGCAAGATCAATTTTAATTGCCATCAAAACTTTGACTTAGCCTTGCACATAATGTGAAGTACCTCTTGCACAATTACAATAATGTCCGTAATTTGTGTTCACGAAACAAAACTGCACTATGTCAAATACTTCAATCTCATCCTGATTAGTATAAGAGAGGTATTAAAACAATAAACTAAGTGAATAACCGAAATAAACTATCAATAACTAATAGAATATGAGTCTATCAATTAACAGAGGAGCAAGTTCACTAAAGTAATAGAGAAATAATAAACAAAATGAGCAAACAAGTGTTCAAATAAGGGAGTTGCGGTGATCTCCAACTACTCTCAAGCTTCCTGCATTGGCTTTCGCCTTCTGCTTCTGCTTTGTTCTCACCTAGATTATCAAATGTTCACCTCCACCTCTCTACTGTTCTTTTTCTTCACCCGACTCTCTCTATTCTCTCTTCTTTTCTCCCCTTCTCCTCTTTATCTGTTCTTTATTTCCGTATGAGTCTATGTGTTGTGAAGGATGTGTATCATCGAATCAGCCATCACCTTCCTTACTCTTTCTATTTGTAGCCTATTTTAGGTCTAAGTTTTCGAGTCGTCCCTCCTGCATATGATACGTAATAAGTTGATGAATTAAAGGAAAAAATTAGGTCACAAGGGTGATAAGTTAAGTCACTTCCGTTAGGGAACTTGTCACGTTGGTGACAAGTTAAGTCACCACCGTGACTAACACCAAACCTTTCTTCTTTTTTCTTTTCATGAAAAATCTACGTGACCTTTCCCTTCAACCTTCATGCAAAATTCACAAAAATAATTCATTTAACATTCACGCAATATTCATACCATTTCTATTCAATTTTTCTCACATTTAGATCAAAACACAAGGATTTGTAACCAAAATCAAGATATGAAGACAATTAAAAGCAATAGAAACTAGACACAACAATTCCCCTATACTTAAAGTATGCTTGTCCTCAAATAAAACAAATAACACTAGACTATACAAGAATAAACAATGGAAACAACAATTTTCCCAAATAATAGTCAAAGATATTAATGAACATTTCAATAAAAAAAATCTAAGATCTTGAAGCTCATAATACTCTAAGATCAAGCAATTCTTCGCATATTTAACAAAAATCAACAAGAACTTAAATTTAAAGAATCATCAGTAAGTGTGATAGACACTCACTCCACTCTCCATCCTCTTAAGCATTCAATGGCAAGATATATTCACTCATAATTCATTTCATATAAGGCATATATCAAAGACTTGCTTACTAATCCAATCTCCACCACTCATATCAAACACAAATATCAATCCAAAGGTCTTCATTTTGGTTATAGGGGGTTCGAGCTAGGGGTAGGAAAAAAATCAAAGTTCAAAACCTGAAAACAAATTAACCATTTAAAGTAATATAAACAATGAAGCATAAAATACTCAATTCTTTCTTTTCAAGTTAACAAGATTAGCACTCTCCCTTTTATCTCTCTCCTCTTTATTTTCATTTTTTTGGTTATCTTCTTTTTCCTTTGTTTCTTTTCTATTTCTATTTCTTTTCTTGTCCTTTTTTTCCTCTTTTTTATTTCTTTCTCTCTTTTAATTTATTTGTTTAAAATAATGAAATTAAACGAAGAAAAATATAAAGGAGAGATAATTACTATAACCATACCCATTTCTAATGCAATAGCTAACTATATCATATGATTCTCCCATACTTATTCAAACAATTATTCCCTAAACCCAATCATACACATTCAAATGCTTAACTTGCCTTATGGCAAGTACAATGAAATGGATAAATAATTAAAGTCAAGGCTTATATTTCGAGTTTAAAGAAAGAAAAGGTTTCATGTTAAACTCAAAGGGGCTTCACTAAAGATAATATCATGGTGGTTTTTTAAGCAAAAGTTGTGAATCCTAATTGCCTTCATCATTTCAATGTTTGGATAAGATTATATGATCTCAACTAGTATTTGCAAGCAAGTTTTAGAGTTTCTTAATCATGAAAGAACACTCTCAACAAAGAATACTTGAATTTGATGTTTGATAGTTCAAAAAGGCTCAAATTCTTACCAAATGAAAGGTGTCATTCATTTATCACAACAAGCTAACGATCTTTTAACCAAAATCCAAATTAATTAGTCTAAACATGCTAGTATACTCATTCACTCATATTATCCATTTCTAATCCCGATCGAGTTTATATCATGACTATGCATCTCTAACGATTAAATGGAAAAACAAACACATAACACTCAATTAATAATTTTTTTTACTAATACTCCCCCTCACACTTAAACATCATATTATCCTTAATGTGATACAAAAAAGTAAAAGAGGGATCTAAGACACAAAATAACACGAACAAGGACAAGAATTAAAACTAAAAGATTTTAAACTTATAAGAAATAAAAATAATAAAAAGAAAAAGGATAGAAATACGATACAAAAGTGTGTGGCTGTGTTGATGCAGTGTAAAGCATGGCGTACTACATTAAGGCATGGTGAATAGTTACGAGAAAGACAAATAGAAGAGATTGAAAAGTAAGCCTATACACACAAAGCAAATAGATTAAGTCGAGTTTCAGTAAAAATAAATAATAAACAACTAATTGAGAAAAAAGAGAATTGCATGGGTTGCCTCTTATTTAGCACTTCTTTAATATCTTTTAACTATACACCTCAACCTTTATACTCATGGTGGATCACTCAATGTGATTGATTCCACTGTTTTCTTCTCTTTAATGGGATTTTTCTCCAAGGATTTCCCAACCTCTCCCTCAGTTGCATCGACCAGCAATTGGTAGCATTCATCACTCTCTTTAACTAATTCCAACTCCTTTTCTTAGTCTTCCTACAAGGCAAAATCAAAATATGCAGCATTAATATGATTAACAAAAGAATAGTCGTCAAAAACAGTAGTAGTAGAAATAGATTCAACAATAAAGACTGAAAATTCTACTGTTTCTCCCAAAATAACCATGCTCAGTTTCTCGTTATTCACATCAATCAAAGTATTGGTAGTGGTCATGAAAGGCTTCTCTCAGAGTATGGTGTTCTCCTTCCTTTTCTCTTTAACCTCCCCTAAGTTTAGGACAGCAAAGTATACATGAACAATCAATCCTCCAACCTTCACTAACACATCCTCCATTATTCCATTTGAATAACAGATTAACCTATCAGTTAATTGTAAACACATGTTTGTAGGTCTTAACTGTCCTAGATCCAATATCTCATAAATATATTGTTGGACCCCGATTTTTTCGGTAGAAATTAGCAATATTAAATGAAATTAAATGAGTGTGTTTGTATAGGTATTGTGTTATAGATGTTATTGTACTTAAAGGAGATTGATGAGAAATGAAGTGATTGGTTTTGATGACTTTGAAATTTGAGTGGAGTTGTATGAATTATGAAAGTCAAAATGAACTAGTTGATTTAAATGGAAGTTGAAAAGTAAGAAATAATTAGTGAAAGTGTTATATTTTGAAGAAAATAGAAAGTTTGACTTGAAAGTTGACTTTTTGATTTAGACACATTTTGAAAAAATGATCTTAATGAAAAATGTAGCTTATGTTGAGAACTTTTCGTAGCCATAAAGTATGCTATTTTTAGATATCGGGATTGAAAATTATGATCTTTGAAAGTTAAGTGCATTTTGCCTTGGTTTTGGAAAATGCTCTAAGTGTAGGATTGTATATGTTGTGTTTTGAGGCGATTTCCGTACTGATGTGGTTCAAATTGGAGTAAATAGTTACGTGAAGGTTATAGAGAATGAGAATAGCTTTAAAATGATGTATAATATGTGATTCTTGGTTGTGGAGGTTGAAAGATATGATAATGTGAAATTTGGATTTGCTTAGGTGATTGCTATCAGGGCAGAAACTTCGATTGAAAAATTAACTTAGCTAGAGGTTGAATTTGCTTCAGAGTTCTTCATGAATATTGTAGAGCTTGTTTTTATCTTTCTATTGATATAAAGCACGAAAATATTGGACAAGGGAGTAGAAAGTTATGATTGTTAGAAGTTCTGATGCTGTTTAGTGTGAAGCTGATCGACCAGTCAGCTTTGTGTGGCAATTTTGATCCATTTAGAGGTCGATATGATTCTTAAAGCCTTCAGGAAAGTTGTAGATATTTCTTCAAGCTTTCCATAGACACCAAGTTTGTTAAATTTGGAGTTCTGGATCAAAAGTTATAATGTTTGCAAGTTTTGGCACTGTTGAGAAATTATCGATCAGTCATCTTTGTGTAAACTTTTGATCCCTTTAGAGTCCGAGCTTGCTTGTGAGTCCTTCTTGAAAATTGTAGATCTGTCTCTTAGGTTTCCAAAGAAACAAACCGCCACTGATTTGGAGCTCGGAGTCAAAAGATATGAACGTTTGAAGTTTGAAGGTCGGATCGCATGGTTGATCGCCCACCCGCGCGTGCCCGCGTGAGCGACCGACCTGGTGTGGGAGACCGACCTGGTGCGGGCGATCGACCTGGTGCGGGCGATCGACCTGGTGTGGGAGACCGACCTGGTGCGGGCGATCGATCTGGTACGGGAGACCGACCTGGTGCGGGCGACCGACCTCTCTTCCTTGTTTTGGCCATAATTTCTTCGTCCGACATCCGATCGACCTAATTTTTGAAGCGTTGGATTCCTAAGACATTTTTCTACCTTTCCATGCTAGATTGATCGGTTTTAGCACAAAATTGAAAAAGGTGCATTGAAACAAAGTATGACGACCAGTTGATTAAGTCTGACTATGCTTCAGTAAATTGAAGATAACTTGAGCTGTAGAGCTCGGATTGAGCTGATTCGTTTTGCAAATTAAACTAGAGAGATGGGGCTACAAAAGTTATGAAGGAGCCGATCGACAATGTAGCCTTTAAGACTTCCAAATGTAGGTTGGAAGTTCAGTGTAGTGTTCAGTCTTAGTGTTGTAATGACTGAACAGTGTTCAGAAATATAGGTCGCTAGAGCTCGGATTGAGTTGACTCTTATTGGAAATTAAACTAGAGATATGAGGCTACAAAAGTTAGGAAGGAGCCGATCGACAGTTGAGCCTCTAAGACTTCCAAATGTAGGTTGGAAGTTCAGTGTAGTGTTCAGTCTCGGTGTTGTAGTGGCTGAATAGTGTTCAGTATTTTGGATATATCTCAATCTCTAGAGCTCTGATTGAGTTGATTCTTTTTGGACATTAAACTAGAGACATAGATCTACAAATGTTATGAAGGAGCCGACCGACAATGGAGCCTCTAAGACTTTCAAATACAGGTCGGAAGTTGATTATAGAGTTCAGTCTCAGTTTTGTAATGACTGAACAGTGTTCAGTATTATAGGTCGCTAGAGCTCGCTAGAGCTCGGATTAAGTTGAGTCTTTTTGCAAATTAAACTAAAGAGATGGGGCTACAAATGTTATGAAGGAGCCGATCGACAATGTAACCTCTAAGACTTCCAAATATGGGTCGGAAGTTAGGTGTAGTGTTCAGCCTCGAGTCTGAAGAATAGACTTCAGTATTTTGGAGATATCTTGAATTAGAGAACTCCGAACGACCTGATTCTTGAAGCGATGGATTCGTAAGACATAGAGGGACTTTTCTATAGAAGAGAGTTTTGTCAAATGACTTCAGCTACCTGATCGAAATAAGGAGACAAGATGTCAGTTCTTAGGAAGGACATTGTTGGAAGATCACTTAAGTGTTAAGTTTTAAAGGCTTACAAGTAAGGGCATAAGGGTCTTCTCTCATTCATTAATGGCAAGTTGGTAAATAAGAAGAGTGGGCTTTAGTATAAGAAGGAGCAGTGAGTTAAGATATTGACAGAAACAAAACAAGAGAATAAGAAGAGAGGAGAATGAGAGATTCGGATGGGAGAAAAGGAAGGAGAAAAGGAGAGAAATATTAGGGTTCAAAATTTTGCTACCTTCCAAGGATGATTTCAAGTTGATGCTAAAGGGGAAAGATGAAAGAAGGTGATAGCTCCCATATGGGACAAGGAAAATCCAAAAATGGGAAAAAATAAGGTAAGAGGTGGATTTTTGATTCTTAAGTTTAAATGAAGTTTTGGTTTAGAAACTTTGCTTATGGTATGGGTTTGTTAATTCTATGCCTAATTTTGGAGATTACATGCTTTATGGGTTAAATTTTGGATGGAAATTAATTAGGGTTTATGCCCAAATTTGGAATTTGGGGATTTTGGCAATTTATGATTTAGAAAGCTTGAATATATGAGGGATTAGTGTTTCTAAGTTCAATTTTAAGGATTTTGTTATTTATGAGATTGAATTTGTGGGAAATTGGTGTAGGGAATTTTCTATTGGAAGAAAGAAAGACGCAATGGTCAAATTGAAGCTAAGGACAAGCTTGTAGCATCGATTCGATGTGGGTTTCGTGTTTATAATTGAATAATAAGCCAATAAAGTTTTTCCAAAAGCAAGAAATAAAAAGGTTTCAAACATTTCGTAATTGTGCATATACTGTTTTCAAATGCTTTAAAGAAATTGTTTTTATGTGTGTATATGCTTCATGGATCGAATTTGAATTGTGATGAATATGCAAAAGAATTTGCATTGTGATATATCATAATTTATGCCATCGAATTGTGCTATGGCATTTCGAAAGAATGAAAGAAACATAAAATGCTAGTCTTGTGCTTGAATATGTGAACATAAATTGGTTGTGATTGGGCAAGAGAGAACCTACTTTGATAGTCACGTGCACGTTGACCCCCTTAGCCTTCTCCCGGCTGCCTGCTTGAGGCTTACGAGATCCGAAAAATGGACTCGTTGTGTTTACGGTAAACTTCGATTTTCGTCGTGTTTAAGGAACTCTCGAGCCATTTGATTGTGCATTCACATTTGACGTGCATTGCATTTATGTATTGTGAGTTTGATGCATACATTGTTGACATTATTGTGCATTGGTTGAGAATTTGAAGAAATAAGAGTTTTGTGATTTCAAAGTGGATTGACTATGTTTATGAAAAATGTTCAATGAGAGTAAACTTTTGAAAGGTTTTGCCTATTATTTTGTTATAAGCATGTTACCTACGGGCTTTCAAGCTCACCCCCCCTTTCATCCCCATCTCCAGGTTGTCGAGCGGGAGATCGGATGAAAGAATGACAAGACGTGTTATTCGATTTTGTATCATTTGTATTTTGTGAAAAATGGGATTTTTGTATTGGTTTGTATATTGAATTGAGAAATTGATTAAGGAAGGCGGAAGAAATGAAAAAGAAAGGAATGAGAAAAAAAAAATTATATCGATTTCGGATTGGGTTAGTCTTAGGGTTTCCAACGCAACGCGACAGTGATTCCTAAAATATTTGTTCACGGGTGTCAAAAATTGGTTTCGATTTGATTTGTATTTGATTCGTTTTGATTCGATACCTTCGTATTTGTTTCGTTTTGTGATCAATCGTTTATTCGTTCATCCGCTTCGTGTTTCCTTCGTTTTTCGGTTGGGATCCAGTTTTCGGATCGGGTCCCAACATTTGTGGTATCAGAGCCCAGTAATATGATCTTAGTTTGGCGTGTGTTTATGAGTTAGAAATGGATAAGAGTTTTTGAGGATAAGATTGATCTTGTGAGAATGTGAGCATGATGTGTTTGTCTTTCATGAATTATTTGACGAATCTAAATGATTGTATGATTGAGGTGATGAATTATATGATTGAATTAGTGAGAGTGAGATATTGATGTGAATAAGTGTTCATGAATGATTCGAGGAATTACAGTGACTATTTGATTTAAGTGTCAAGAGTATGATTGATTTTAAGATTGTGTGTATGGAAATTTATGATGAGTTTGGATGATTTGACTTCGAATGTATAGGAGATGCAATAAAAGAATATTTGAAAGATGAGCTTGATGATAGGAATATATGTATTGATATGGTTTGGGTGCTATGTGACTTAAGAATTAAGAAATTGTGGAGAGATTGAGAATATGTATTAGGAGGATATTAGATAAGAAAAGTGATTGATTAAGCTCTTTTCGAAAGAAATTAGTTAAGAGATTGTGTTATTTGATAATGTCTTAGTAGGAATTTCGTGGGCGAAATTCTTTTAAGAGGGGGAGAATTGTTGGACCCGATTTTTGATGAAATTAGCAATATTAAATGGAATTAAATGAGTGTGTTTGTATAGGTATTGTGTTATAGATGTTATTGTACTTAAAGGAGATTGATGAGAAATGAAGTGATTGGTTTTGATGACTTTGAAATTTGAGTGGAGTTGTATGAATTATGAAAGTCAAAATGAACTAGTTGATTTAAATGGAAGTTAAAAAGTAAGAAATAATTAGTGAAAGTGTTATATTTTGAAGAAAATAGAAAGTTTGACTTGAAAGTTGACTTTTTGATTTAGACACATTTTGAGAAAATGATCTTAATGAAAATTGTAGCTTATGTTGAGAACTTTTCGTAGCCATAAAGTATGCTATTTTTAGATATCGGGATTGAAAATTATGATCTTTGAAAGTTAAGTGCATTTTGCCTTGGTTTTGAAAAATGCTCTAAGTGTAGGATTGTATATGTTGTGTTTTGAGGCGATTTCCATATTGATGTGGTTCAAATTGGAGTAAATAGTTATGTGAAGGTTATAGAGAATGAGAATAGCTTTAAAATGATGTATAATATGTGATTCTTGGTTGTGGAGGTTGAAAGATATGATAATGTGAAATTTGGATTTGCTTAGGTGATTGCTATCAGGGCAGAAACTTCGATTGAAAAATTAACTTAGCTAGAGGTTGAATTTGCTTCAGAGTTCTTCATGAATATTGTAGAACTTGTTTTTATCTTTCTATTGATATAAAGCACGAAAATATTGGACAAGGGAGTAGAAAGTTATGATTGTTAGAAGTTCTGATGCTGTTTAGTGTGAAGCTGATCGACCAGTCAGCTTTGTGTGGCGATTTTGATCCATTTAGAGGTCGATATGATTCTTAAGGCCTTCATGAAAGTTGTAGATATTTCTTTAAGCTTTCCATAGACACCAAGTTTGTTAAATTTGGAGTTCTGGATCAAAAGTTATGATGTTTACAAGTTTTGGCACTGTTGAGAAATTATCGATCAGTCATCTTTGTATAAACTTTTGATCCCTTTAGAGTCCGAGCTTGCTTGTAAGTCCTTCTTGAAAATTGTAGATCTGTCTCTTAGCTTTCCAACGAAACAAACGGCGATTGATTTGGAGCTCGGAGTCAAAAGATATGAATGTTTGAAGTTTGAATGTCAGATCGCATGGTTGATCGCCCACCCTCGCGCGCCCGCGTGAGCGACCGACCTGGTGCGGGAGACCGACCTGGTGCGGGCGACCGACCTGGTGCGGGAGACCGACTTGGTGCGGGAGACCAACCTGGTGCGGGCGATCGACCAAAAGGAGACCGACCAAAGCGGGCGACCACCTCTCTTCCTTGTTTTGGCCATAACTTCTTCGTCCGACATCCGATCGACCTAATTTTTGAAGCGTTGGATTCCTAAGACATTTTTCTACCTTTCCATGCTAGATTGATCGGTTTTAGCACAAAATTGAAAAAGGTGCATTTAAACAAAGTATGAAGACCAGTTGATTAAGTCTGACTATGCTTCAGTAAATTGAAGATAACTTGAGCTGTAGAGCTCGGATTGAGCTGATTCTTTTTGCAAATTAAACTAGAGAGATGGGGCTACAAAAGTTATGAAGGAGCCGATAGACAATGTAGCCTCTAAGACATCAAAATGTAGGTTGGAAGTTCAGTGTAGTGTTCAGTCTTGGTGTTGTAATGACTGAACAGTGTTCAGAAATATAGGTCGCTAGAGCTCGTTAGAGCTCGGATTGAGTTGATTCTTATTGGAAATTAAACTAGAGATATGAGGATACAAAAGTTATGAAGGAGCTGATCGACAATTGAGCCTCTAAGACTTCCAAATGTAGGTTGGAAGTTCAGTGTAGTGTTCAGTCTTGGTGTTGTAGTGGCTGAATAGTGTTCAGTATTTTGGATATATCTCAATCTATCAAGCTCTGATTGAGTTGATTCTTTTTGGAAATTAAACTAGAGACATAGATCTACAAATGTTATGAAGGAGCCGACCGACAATGGAGCCTCTAAGACTTTCAAATATAGGTCGGAAGTTGCGTATAGAGTTTAGTCTCAGCTTTGTAATGACTGAACAGTGTTCAATATTATAGGTCGCTAGAGCTCGCTAGAGCTCGGATTGAGTTGAGTCTTTTTGAAAATTAAACTAAAGAGATGGGGCTACAACTGTTATGAAGGAGCCGATCGACAATGTAGCCTCTAAGACTTCCAAATATGGGTCGGAAGTTAGGTGTAGTGTTCAGCCTCGAGTCTGAAGAATAGACTTCAGTATTTTGGAGATATCTTGAATTATAGAGCTCCGAACGACCTGATTATTGAAGCGATGGATTCGTAAGACATAGAAGGACATTTCTATAGAAGAGAGTTTTGTCAAATGACTTCAGCTACCTGATCGAAATAAGGAGACAAGATGTCAGTTCTTAGGAAGGACATTGTTGGAAGATCACTTAAGTGTTAAGTTTTAAAGGCTTACAAGTAAGGGCATAAGGGTCTTCTCTCATTCATTAATGGCAAGTTGGTAAATAAGAAGAGTGGGCTTTAGTATAAGAAGGAGCAGTGAGTCACGATATTGACAGAAACAAAACAAGAGAATAAGAAGAGAGGAGAATGAGAGATTTGGATGGGAGAAAAGGAGAGAAATATTAGGGTTCAAAATTTTGCTACCTTCCAAGGATGATTTCAAGTTGATGCTAAAGGGGAAAGATGAAAGAAGGTGATAGCTCCCATATGGGACAAGGAAAATCTGAAAATGGAGAAAAATAAGGTAAGAGGTGGATTTTTGATTCTTAAGTTTAAATGAAGTTTTGGTTTAGAAACTTTGCTTATGGTATGGGTTTGTTAATTCTATGCCTAATTTTGGAGATTACATGCTTTATGGGTTTAATTTTGGATGGAAATTAATTAGGGTTTATGCCCAAATTTGGAATTTGGGGATTTTAGCAATTTATGATTTAGAAAGCTTGAATATATGATGGATTAGTGTTTCTAAGTTCAATTTTAAGGATTTTGTTATTTATGAGATTGAATTTATAGGAAATTGGTGTAGGAAATTTTCTATTGGAAGAAAGAAAGACGCAATGGTCAAATTGAAGCTAAGGACAAGCTTAGAGCATCGATTCGAGGTGGGTTTCGTGTTTATAATTGAATAATAAGCCAATAAAGTTTTTCCAAAAGCAAGAAATAAAAAGGTTTCAAACATTTCGTAATTGTGCATATACTATTTTCAAATGCTTTAAAGAAATTGTTTTTATGTGTGTATATGCTTCATGGATCGAATTTGAATTGTGATGAATATGCAAAAGAATTTGCATTGTGATATATGATAATTTATGCCATCGAATTGTGCTATGGCATTTCGAAAGAATGAAAGAAACATAAAATGCTAGTCTTGTGCTTGAATATGTGAACATAAATTGGTTGTGATTGGGCAAGAGAGAACCTACTTTGATAGTCACGTGCACGTTGACCCCCCTTAGCCTTCTCCCGGCTGCCTGCTTGAGGCTTACGAGATCCGAAAAATGGACTCATCGTGTTTACGGTAAACTTCGGTTTCCGTCGTGTTTAAGGAACTCTCGAGCCATTTGATTGTGCATTCACATTTGACGTGCATTGCATTTATGTATTGTGAGTTTGATGCATACATTGTTGACATTATTATGCATTGGTTGAGAATTTGAAGAAATAAGAGTTTTGTGATTTCAAAGTGGATTGACTATGTTTATGAAAAATGTTCAATGAGAGTAAACTTTTGAAAGGTTTTGCCTATTATTTTGTTATAAGCATGTTACCTACGGGCTTTCAAGCTCACCCCCCTTTTCATCCCCATCTCCAGGTTGTCGAGCGGGAGATCGGATGAAAGAATGACAAGACGTGTTATTCGATTTTGTATCATTTGTATTTTGTGAAAAATGGGATTTTTGTATTGGTTTGTATATTGAATTGAGAAATTGATTAAGGAAGGCGGAAGAAATGAAAAAGAAAGGAATGAGAAAAAAAAATTTATATCGATTTCGGATTGGGTCAGTCTTAGGGTTTCCAACGCAACGCGACAGTGATTCCTAAAAGATTTGTTCACGGGTGTCGAAAATTGGTTTCGATTCGATTTGTATTCGATTCGTTTTGATTCGATACCTTCGTATTTGTTTCGCTTTGTGATCAATCGTTTATTCGTTCATCCGCTTCGTGTTTCCTTCGTTTTCCGGTTGGGATCCGATTTTTGGATCGGGTCCCAACATATATTGAGGCATAAGGTTTACACTCACCCTAAGGTCAAGCATACCCTTAACCTTATCATCATTACCAATTGATACTTGCATAAGAAGACTCCCTGGGTGTTTCAACTTGGGGGTTAATTGCTGCTGAATCAATGCACTTGCAACCTTTGAAACTATTACCTTCTTGTTTGGCTCAAACTTCTATTTTTTGGTGTTTAGTTCTTTGAAGAATTTCATATAAGTTGGGATGTTCCTAATCACACCACAAAGGTAGATTAATATTAATTTTGGAAAACATGTTATATAGATAAGAAAATTGCTTATCTTGAATAATTCCTTAAGGTGGCTCGGATGTAGAATCAATGGTCTATAAGGATCAGTTACTTTATGCAATCTTTTTTGTTCACTGTAGCCAGTTGTATGCTCCAACTTTTTACCTTTATAAACATGACTTGAAAAGTTTTCGTGCCCATTGCTTCATTCATTCTGCTCACCTCTTCCTTTGGTGAGGCTCTCCTCCTCTTGATTACCTGCACCAAATAGATTAGAAGGGATGTTAACATGATTATTAATTACCTTACCACTTCTTAGAATAGTGACTACTTGGGCTTGCTCGGGTTGACTGGGAAACTTCCCTTTCTAGTTGTTATGAATTTGAGCAACGAGTTGCCCTACTTGGATCTCAATCCTCTTTACAGATGCCTCCAAAGAATCGAACCTCTTATTGTTTGTTTCTTGATTTTGAGTTGTGACCTGAATAAATGCATTCAGGCTTTCCTCCAAAAAAGGCTTGCTTGGTGGGTTTTGAAGTGAGGATTGCCCTTGGTAATAATTAGGCTTTTGAAAATTTTAGTATTCTGGTTGGGGTTATACTGGTGGATTATTGGTTTTCTATGAAAAATTAGGATGATTTATCCGAATAAGGTTGTGGGTGTTTGAGTATGCATCATTTTTCTACCTTGGTTGACAACCATTGAGTGAGTTCACTTGTTCTTCCCCATCTACAAGAGGCTCACAAGAATATAAACAAACATTAACTCCATAACCACAAGTTTTGCATATACCACGTACCTCTTGATTTGGAACGTTTATGGTAGTCTTGTAGTTAGCATCTTTACATGCCTTGTTAACTCAGCTAAATGCATAGCCAGTTCTTGATTTGATCTCACTTCATAAACTCCAGATCTTCTTCCCCTCATGCTCTTTTATTGAGAATTCACCCCCAACATTTTAAAGATTTCATATGTTTCTTCAGCTTTCTTCTTTCCCACAACTCCTCCCACTGCATTGCCTAATGTATACTGACATTGTTGAATCAGTCCATCATAAAAGATTTGGTTCTACATGTGGAGTAGAAAATGATGGTGTGGACATTGAAGTAATAGAAGTTTGATGTATTCCCACACCTCACAGAAAGACCCTCCCTCCTTCCAAGTGAAGGTAGCTATCTTAGTTTGAAATTTAGAAGTCTTCTCGAGGGAATATAACTTCTCTATGAATTTGTTGTACACCTCCTCCCATGTAGTGAATGAACTAGATGGAAGAGTCATCAACCAAGCCTTGGCTCGATCTTTCAATGTGTACAGGAAGCACCTCATCCTGAGTTGATCTTCATTTAGGCCATCCAACGGGAATGTCTGAAGGGTGGTATAGAATTCCTGAATGAAGTTTAAAGGGTCTTCATTGGGAACCCTATAGAAAGATGGTAGCATATTGAAGTGGCAGTACTGATTACTGGTCTGGCATACTCCTTCATTACTTGTTGCCTTTCACCCATCTCTTGATCTTCTAGTTTAGGTCCTTCGAGATTATCTTCCAAGTCCCTTGGAAGTCCTCTTATTCGATGTACTTGTCAATAAAGAGAGGAGCAAGTTTACTTTCCTGAGACTTCCTTCCTTGCATAAACCAAATAAAAACAACAGTGAATTAATAAGAAAATTACTAAAACAACTCAATGAAATAACACAACAAAAATTATTCATAAACAGACAAAACAATCAACAAAACAATCAAAATTAAATTAAGTGGAAACACTAAACACCTCCTCGACAATGACACTAAAAACTTTTTGTGCCCAAAATAAGTTCTAAAAATACCTAGGCTATTCTACTCATAAGTATATGAGGTAGTTGTATTTGATTACCCAGGTCGTCTCTCACAGAGGTGAAATTGGTTCACTTAAACTAATCTTGAAAAAATAAAAATAGATGCAATCCTAAACACTCCATTCCATTTTGTCGAGTGAAGACTTTAAAGAAAATCACCAAATTAAATTGAAAAGTAAGTGTAATTAACTGGGAACAAAAACGAATAGATTAATCGAAGCTAAAAACTTTTTAGAGTTAATTTCACTAATTTAATCTTCTATGATGACTAAGGGGAAATGATTAGATTATTTCCTTACTAAAATTACCAATTAGGTTCTAAAATCAATTCAACTCACAAACTAATCTAACTTTCATATTTAACAAGTTTATCATCAAAATTAATTATTAAACCCAACTAATAATTACCACTTAAGTTAATATATTTCTAATTCTTAACTTAAGCATCTATCATTCTCGCTCCATATTAAACTTCTTATCTTGATCCTTCATTTAATACCAAAATGATGACAACAACACAACCCCTTAATCATGCATATTTGACTAAAATAGCTACACTAATCCTAAAAAATAGATTAACCCATGATAGAAGTAACAAGATTCATCATATTTAAATACTTCAATCTCATCTTGATTAGTATAAAATAAGTATTACAGCAATAAACCAAGTGAATAACCGAAATAAACTATCAACAACTAACAGAGTATGTGTCCATCAATTAATAGAGGAGTAAGTTCAGTAAAGCAATAAAGAAATAATAAACAAGATGAGTAAACGAGTGTTCGGATGAGGGAGTTTTTTTGGCCACTCTCAAGCTTCCTACATTTTCTCTTACCTTTTACTTCTGCTTTGTTATCACCTAGATGATCGGATGTTCATTTTGTTTCAACCTCTCTCCTGTTATTCTTCTTCACCCGACTCTCTCTGTTCTATTCTCCCCTTCTTTTGTTTCCACCTCTTTTGTAATATCTCGTCTTTTACATTGTTGAAGGATTTAAAGTTTGAGACTATTGAGACACATGAGTAACATTATATAGAATGAATTTGGTACATTTATGACATGTTTTTATGATTGTATTCATATGAATCATATTAGCATATACACATGAATTGTGATTTAGAAAAATTTCACCCAATTGACATATTCTGGGGTATGAAACTAAAATGAATCTGACTTGAATATGCATTTCCAATGTCTTATACTTTGGTTTACCGATGTCAAGAATTGATGGATTATAATTAGCAACTTGGAACTAATTGCTACAATTGAGAGATTGATGAATTAAAATGTATATTTAGTTTAGGAAAAATTTCAAATGGCAAGACAAGTTGTTACGTGGGAAATTAGGATGCTAAGCCTATGAATCAATGACATTTGGCATGAAAATTAAGTGACAAATGGCATAACTAATTAATTGACAAATGATAGCAATGGTTGTGTGATAAATCGACTAAGCAAATAAGTGACATATGGCAGCATATATACAGGACAAATGGAGTACATGCCTAAGGACAAATGTTAATCTAAGATAATGACACCTTTCACCTAGTTGAATTAAGCAAATACTAGAAAAGTTTCTTCTGAGTTCATTTCTTTTCCTTCTTCACTCTTTCCACTGAAACTTACTTCTATCTCATCTCTATATTTTGAATTAAGTATTTCCAAATTGCTACACCAAATTCATGCTTTTATCTTTCACAAGATAGATACAGAACCAAAATATTATAGGTCTTGTGGTGGTCTTTTATCTTAGCTGAAAACTAACTTATTTCTACCTTGAATTAGTGATTATTTTGCACGCATGGAGAGCTAAGTTAACTTGATGAATTGAGTTGGAGTTTGAGCTAGATAAGCAAGCAAAAGATTGATCTTTATGGAATGTTATAATAAAAGGGTTATGATGATTGAATTGAGATGGATTATATATGATGTTGATGATGAAATGTACAGGAAAATGATACTTAAATTTTGATACTTTTATTTCTTGTTCTTGATGTATAAAACCATAGGCTATAGGTTGCTTTACAGATGAATTAGATTGGCATTTGAAATATAATGAAGGTTAATTTATGCTAAAGAAAGGTGCTAGTGTAGTGTTCTTGTAATGGGAAAAACTAGGACTGCATGTATATTAGTGAATGAAAGTTTCTGTTTTGATTTTGATGCATGAAAGACCAAAGTTTCTGAACTACTAATTGAATGATTTTAAGTCAAAATTAGAGATGAAATTGACAAGGAATTAAAGTATAATTAAGGTATAATTGAGGTGTAATTAATGGATGATCGGCTTGTTCTTGTTAGTCTTTAGGTGACTCCCTGGGAAACCGAATCAAAAATTTAATTCCAAGGATTGCAATATAGAGTGCAACGTCAGGTTGTCTCACTTAATTGGAACCTAGCGCAAATGATCTAAGCTAGCCTAATTGGAAAGAAATGCAACTAAATTGATAAAAGGGGATTTTGGATCATCGGTAAAACTTAACTAAATTGATTAATTTATAGAAAAGTGTATAAAAGAAATTTTTGATTTTTGTTGGAAAATGAAAAGCGAAAATGCAAACGATGAGCAAATTGATAAAATCCTCTTGAAACAAGCTTTAGCTATCATAGTTCCAAACAAATCTTTTTGGGAGTGAAAGTCACTAAGTTTTCGAATGATAAAATTTAAAGGACTCTTTAAGTCCAGGATCTTGATCAATGAACTCCATTTCTCAAGATCCCGTTAAGCGCTCTAAGTGTGTGTTACAGGTAAGTCATTGCAACAAGTCACTTTAGGATCTAGGATCAGCTCAATATTAAACACAACTAGGCAGATAAAAGAGAATGAATAAGATAAAAAATAGACATATATGAGACTTCATATATCTAAGCTCTAAGTTCTACATCAACAAATCCATAACACAATACTTTGTTCAACTCTTGATTAAACTTTAATCAAGATAAATCTAACTACAAAGCATAAATCCTAACTCAGGAGTTCATAACAATGTAGTCAAATATGACAATGTAAAACTACTCCCCTTTGAAGCCCATCGAACTCAAGCCATTGCTACATTTTCAAGAGGAAATAATGCTTATCCAAGCATAACTCCGGGAGTACTCACAACTGTGGACACACCAATAACACCCATGGTAGCCGTAGGGGATGAAGACAACGATGAAAAATGGATAGAAGTTATGGATGAAGGTCGAGAGTGAGAGGTGTAAGGTAGTGTGAGAAAAAAGTTGTCGGCTCTTCTCCCCAAAAAACTGCTCTTAACCTAATTTGGAAGGTTTTTAAACGTTGGGTCGATGGGTCGAGTCACACAGTGAGAGACCTTTCCAAATGTGTTTCGGGTGTTCGACGTCTTGCCTCGGTGTTAGGTACGTTCGTCGCGACGTACTTCTCTCGAAAGGATTTGCGTATATCTTGGATCCCTCAATGCGGTGTATATCCTAAAAACTCTGTTTGGAGTTTTCTGTGTTTCGCCGCAACTACAGGTTTACTTTGCCGTGGTGAACCTTTCCTTCTGTGATTCGCCGCGGCGATAGATCCACTTCGTCGCGACGAACTTCCTATTGTGCCTCTTCAATTTTTGACTTCACTTCAACACATTGACTCCTTTCTCCTTGAGGTTCCTACAATCAACAACAACAATTTACAGTATCAACTGTTCTCATAAAAATTAAGAAGTGCAATTTATACCAATTTGTGACAATTTTTACTATCAAATTGCATAAAATAAAAGTGCACACTCAAGGGTTAATTTTAAGCACAAAGCCAAGAATTAGGAGTCAAAAAGTATAGTAAAGGTCATGAAAGTGTCGCCAATTTATATAATAAACTTGAGCTTAATCAAATTCTCCCACACTTAGTCCTTTGTACTCCTGGACAAAGTTTATAAGAGTCAAAAAGACACAAGTGCAAAAGAAAATTTCCGACCATACTTAAAATAATAATAGGAAATTGGAAAAAATCACTTTCTTATAAATCAATCAAAGTAGACTAAAAGAGTGCTAAGAAAATAAACACTATACGAATTTAATCCAAGAGATTGAACAAAAAGATTTCACTCAAGTTACGGTGTTTGCTCTCATCTCACTTGTGTTTAGGGATATTTTCACTCTAAAATCCGCTTAGTCCATTCTTTACCATAATGTTGTAACATTCCTACTTCTCCACTACAAAAACTATAATTTTGAAAATCAAGAGGACTTTGCAAGGTTGTAATGCACGAAAGGCTAGACGAATGTATGAAATGGACGAAGGAAGAAAAAGTATGAGTACATGCACTACAATTATGAAATAGATGTCAACAGTAAGGCAATATTGGCACAATTGATAACCCTTTTTTTCTTTTCTTTTTAAGAACATAAATATAACACATACATATAAAAATATATTTGTTGTTTTTTTGTTTGTTTTTTTATTGGCTTTTTTCGATAACCAATTTCTTAAGATAACTAGAAAAAAAATGCGAAATAAATTATTGACACCATATAAAGATGCGTGCATGTGTTCATAAATAATGACTCAAGGGGGCTACCAATGGATAAGTGTTTATGGAATTGTCTTTGGGTCAAGGGGTTTTGAAAGAATGACTTTATCATGTTAACAAAATTCTAGTTCATAAAGCTTTGATTAAGAATTGAAACAAGTTCTAGAGAGATATGAAATAAGTAGATGCACACAATAATTGAAAAATTTAGGCTCAAATATCCTTCTAACAAGGGTAATATCTCAATGAAAAATCTCAAGTCTTAAAAACATACAGTGCCACTTTGTCAACATGTCTTCACTTACTTTGTGTTGAAACATCGAAAATAAAATGAGCTAAAACTGACTATCATTGAAAGAATGGGAGAAATTTTAAAAAACACAAGAATCACTTTGAAACTTATAAAAGCTTTGAGAAACAAGAGTGACAAGAATCGAATGAGGGAGAATTGTTAAATTGAGGGTGAAAAATGATGTCGCTGCGGCGAAAAATGTTGGTAAAAACTCAATTTCCACAATCACCAAGTTTAAAATGTTTAACAATATGCATAATTGACAAACACAAACATAGGAAACGGTTATTTTGATAGGCTTGTTCTTGTTAGTCTTTGAGTGACTCCCTTGGAAACCAAATAAAAAATTTAATTCCAAGGATTGCAATATAGGGTACAACCTCAGATCGTCTCACTTAATTAGAACATAGCGCAAATGGTCTAAGCTAACCTAATTGTCAAGAAATGCAACTAAATTGATAAAAGGGGGGTTTTGGATCGTCGGTAAAACTTAATTAAATTGACTAATTGAAAGAAAAGTGTATAAAAGATATTTTTGTTTTTTTTTTGGGAAAATGAAAAGCGAAAATGCAAACGATGAGCAAATTAATAAAATCCTCTTGAAAACGAGCTTTGACTATCATAGCTCCAAACAAATCTTTTTGGGAGTGAAATTCACTAAGTTTTCGAATGATAAACCTTAAAAGACTCTTTAAGTCTAGGATTTTGATCAATGAACTCCATTTCTCTCAATAGTAAGGCAATATTGGCACAATTGATAACCCTTTTTTTTCTTTTTTTTTAAGAACATAAATATAACACATACATGTAAAACTCTATTTGTTGCTTTTTTTGTTTGTTTTTTAATTGGCTTTTTCCAATAACCAATTTCTTAAGATAACTAGAAGAAAAATGTGAAATAAATTATTGACATCATATAAAGATGCGTGCATGTGTTCATAAATAATGACTCAAGGGGGCTAGCAATTGATAAGTGTTTATGGGATTGTGTTTGGGTCAAAGGGTTTTGAAAGAATGCCTCTATCATGTTAACAAAATTCTAGTCCATAAAGCTTTGATTAAGAATTGAAACAAGTTCTAGAGAGATATGAAATAAGCAGATGCACACAAGAATTGAAAAATTTAGGCTCAAATATCCTTCTGACCGCACGTCATAACGTTAATCAAAATCAAAATAACTAGATTATTAATATAGCAGTGACAAGTCTAGGTCGATCCCATATAGAGTGTGTGTAAAGTTTATGAAATGAAATTAACCGGTGTTTATACTTAACGAAGGGTTTTGGATTTTTAAAGAAGGAAATAAAATAAAACTAACTAATAAAAACAAATTAAATAAAACATGTGAAAAAACGAGAAAAGTGGGGAATTTGGTAGGGATCCGATTCTTTGGTTCAATCTCAGCCTAAACCCTAATTAAGCATATTTTATTAATTTGTTGTTTTTTAACCTCTCCTAGCAATTATTAATCGTGGGTTAAAAATTAACCCAAAATTTCCCTTAGGTTTTGTTTAATCAAGATACGATTGTTAATTAAACATAACCACCGAATAAGTTAGGATACGATCTCTAGATTTAATTAGGTAGTAGCATTACCAATTAGGAAAATCAATTAATCAAGGCAACAATCATATACGGTGTGTCATTTAACCTTGTTCATGTTATCCCTAATGATTATGAATCATTAGTCGCTACAAATGAATTTTAACATAACAATTACGGATTATATCGAAATTCTAGCAATGAGTTTGAAATTAATGATTCAATGAACGCATTAAAATCATCAATTCACAATACCCGATGAGTTCATATACAAATAACCAAATAATAACGAAAATTTGGTTATCCATACACAATACCCAAATCAATTAAAATAGGATAACATAATCAATCCTTAATAAGAGAAAGAAACAACAAAATAATAAAAATACTTAACCTAGGTTATTGGTGTAGATGTCGCCTCCAAACCGGTGTCGGGACGTTTATGTTGGGACCCGATCTTGGGAACCGGATCCCAACCGGAAAGCGGAAACCGAAAACGAACAGAATTCGGAATCGAATGCGAATCGCATCAAATACAAAGCAAACGAATTAATTAACCTGAACAAACATCGACATCCGTTGCAAACATGAAACATATGAAACTAATCGCGTTGGAAACCCTAAGACGTACCATTATGAAATCCGGTATAAATTTTTTTTCTTTCTTATTCCTTGTCTTTTCATTCTTAATCACTTTATTTCATTACATACAAAATCATCATATGCTTGGATACTCATACAAATCCCAAATCGCACTCAAATCATAATAAACTTCTTAACATTAATACCAATCTCATAAATCCATCTTTCATACATCTAAATTTTATTTTTCTTCTTTTCCAATTTATTTTCTAACAAAAATTCGGCAGCATAACGACTGCATTTATCCTATCTCAAAAATTCCTGCAAAGGCAAAATACACTTCTAAAATCACAAAATCCAGAATCATCGGACTCTCCCGTCCAGAATCCAAACACCAGCAAACAAACGCAATCTTAGTTCTAAACACTTCAATCAAATTCCCATATTAATAAACAATATATTTTCCCAAAATCATACACAATTTCATATACAATTTCCAAAATCATTTACATACATGGCAATTCGCCATATTCAATCTTAATACCAAAATCTCAATTTGCACAAAAATCCAAATAATGCAAAATCGAATCAAACGTCTTGATACTTTTTCATCCGATCTCCTGCACGAAACCTGGAGATGGGGATGAAAGGGGGGTGAGCTCGGAAGCTCGTGGATAATATATTTATAAATTGAAACATAAGCGAAAATTATCTTTTCAAAATTTTCAAACATTTCCCATTCGGAAATTTATCCAAAAACCCATTTTCAAAGTTTTCCAAAACATTCATAAACAGTTTTCGAAATTCATGATTGAAAATTCACTTTCTCATTTCTCAAATTCTCAAACTTTTTACCGATCATGCACAGCTTTAAACATGAATGCATCACATAGCACATAAACCAAAAATCAAAAACCACATAACATAACATAATGGTGTGATGTTGGACCCCACACCCCACCCGTAGGTGTTTGCAGGTTATACTACAGCGTGTGTTTGCGGGTTATACCGCGGCATCCAACACAAATCACAATAACACATTAAATGGTTTGGTTTGGTCCATAACAGGACGTACTACACATTTCCGCATAGCGGTCATGTGCAGCCGTGAAGGGAGTCCGTGATCGGAACTCCATTGCCTCTTGCGGGCAGCCGAGCGAAGGCTTAAACAAGTAGAAACAGTGCACTGACTCACAAAAGGACCTGACCAAACCCACGTAGCACATAAGAAAAACGGAATTTTCAGATTGCCCGAAGGCACTTTTCAAAGATCTTGATTTTTCACATTTTTCAAATCATATCATCATATTGTGTCATAAATGACACAAGCACGTATCCACATGAATTCACATAACAAATCTAATGCAATTCACATCATCACTTAAATCACATATTCATCAAATTCATCACAATATATGCACTAATTCTTTAAATCATTTATATCATAAATCAAATAATTTGAAAACCACGAATTTCATAAATCATGCATTTTATAAAACTCATTTTAACCCTTTGAAATCATAATATCAAACATTTACAACCTTTTTCAACCCATTTTATCAACAATAATTTATCAAAATCAAATTTTACTTTCTTTAATTTTCAAAATCACATTCTTAGCTTACAATTCAATAAATAAATATACCACCCACCTCATATCCATGCTAACAACTTGCTTTGTGCCTCAATTGCTCCAAAGCCTTCTTCTTTCTTCCACATTAAAATTTCCTAAACCAAATTAATCCAAATTCAACTTCATAAATGTCATAATTCATCAATTTAAACTTAGAAAACACTAATTCCACATAAAATCAAGCTATCTAAATCATGAATTTCCAAAATCCTTCAAAATCCCCCAATTCTAAAATGCACCTAAACCAATCCACTCAAATTCAATATCATATTTAACTTAATTACTCAAATTGAGCTTAGAAAACATCAATTCCTCACATATTCAAGCCATTTCAATCTCCAATTTTGAAAATCCCCAATTTTCAAAATTGGCCTAAACCAATTTACACAAATTCCATATCATGAATCACAATTTCTTCACAATTGATTTCATATTTCACTAATTCATACTAGTATTGATGATTCTATACCATTAATTCACAAAATCCCCAATTTTCCAATTTGGCCTAAACCCCCAATTTACAATTTTTCAAATTAAACTTCATCTAAAGCATAAACATCAAAATTGACTTAGGATATCTCAAATTCATCACTAATTCAAGCAATCTAAAGCAACAATTTCAAACCCCCCCCCCCCCCAACTTTCAAAATTTGACATAATCCTAATCACTCAATTAACCAAAATTAAATCTCACTTAAGGCATAATCATCACAATTGACTTCATAAATCACATACCCATATCATTTTCCATGATTCTAAACCAAAGTTTAAGAAAAAACTCAAAGATTGAAATTTCTCTTACCTCTTTCTCTCTATAGATTTTCGAAATTCCTAAGCTCCAATGATAACTTCATCTTCTTCTATCTCTTCCTCTTTAAATAACAACGAAAATCATCTTGGAAGCTCAAAAATTTCGAAATCTCCATCACCGAATCATCTTTCTCCATTTTCTCTTCTTATTTCTCTTCTTCTTTCTCCATTCTTCTTTCATTTTCTAGAACATACGAGCTCCTTCCTCTGCAAAAACGACTATCCCCTTTTGTGTAGTGTCAAATCATTAAAATGGTAGATAAAAGACCATATTGCCCCTCACTTATTTACCTATTTCCAAAATTGCCCCTGCAAAAACTTAAAAAACTGACTACTTGCGTCCTGTTTTAAAGCATCTAAGCGAAATAATTTGGATAAACTTTCATCTTAAAACCTTTTCCTCTAGATCATACGAATCCAACGCCACCGACCGCGCTCGATTCGGATCAGAAACGAAGAAGTTATAGTCGAAATACTATCGGACCTTCACAAAATCCGAGACTGAACATTAACATAACTTCAGTCCAGAAATTAACAATCTTAGGGATGAAATTAAATTTCGATCCCTTCACAAGAGTTGTATACCTATATCTTAATTTTATTTTCCCTCAAGAATCACCTCAATCGGAGTTGTACAGCTCCCGAAAATCGCAAAATACTGAACCATGTTCAGAAAATTATCCAACTTATAACCTATAACCAAATCTCTTACTTTGGTTCAATCAATCTCTTTCCATTTAATCTCCTAAAAATCATAACTCTTCATTAAAATGAAATTAATCATCTTAGGAATCCAACGTTTTGAGAATCGAATCAATCGGATGTCGGACGAAGGAATTATAAGCAAAAGATTACGAAAGGGATCGGATAAAGAAACAAAGTAACGGAACGTCAAAACTGAACTTTTCTAAAATCATATCTCTCGATCCTGAACTCGTAATTTGACAAATTTAGTGTCTATAGAAATATCAAAGGAAGCTCTACAACTTCCCTGAAGAACTCAAAATCAAATTAGGTCTCGAAAGAGGTTGAAAACTCAACCAAAGATTCTGTCCAAAACAGCTTTTCCTAAACGACTTCCAATCTTTAATTGCTCATAACTCCTAGCCCCGATATCGAAAAATTGCAAACTTTATATCAATGGAAAGATAAAAACATCATCTAAAACTTTCATGAAGACTACTTACTCTAATTCAAACTAAATCTATATGACGAGTGGCCTCGAAGCATAGAACACACAAATCTATACTTAATAATATTTTCAAAACAAAGCATATCTTCAGAAATCCATATCTCTCAATCCTGACATCGAAAAATAGCAAACTTTATGTCCACAAAAAGCTCTCGACAGAGGCTATAATGTTCATGTTGATCACTTTCTCGAATTTGGCCTAAATCAAAAAGTCAACTTTTTTCTCAAAAAGTCAAACTTCAAGCGAACTTTGACTGATCATAACTCTCACTCCCAATATCGAAAAATATCAAACTTTATGGCTACAGAAAGCTCTTGACATAAACTACAAATTTCCTGAAGATCATTTTCTCAAATTCTCCCAAAATCAAAAAGTCAACTCTCAAGTCAAACATTTTATCTCCAAAAGTCAAACTTTCTAAATTCTTCAAATTTTCACACTTTTTCTTTTTAATTATTGCTATTTAACTTCATTTCAATCAACTCATCCACTTTCTTCTCATAATCCATATAAGTTCACTCAAATATCAAAGTCCTCAAAATTAAACAATTCTTTTCTCATAATTTTTTTTATCAAATTTCCTTAAATTCATAAATTTCTCACCAATTTCTTTCTCACTTAAATTCATTTTAATATTTCTAATTTTCATCAAAAGTTCGGGGTCCAACATTTTTCCCCCTCTTAAAAGAATTTCGTCCTCGAAATTCATACGTAATAAATCATCAAGTAACATATTCTCTTAACTGATTTCTTTCTAAAAGATCATAGTCACTTTTCTTATCTAATTTCCTCATCATACACATTCTTAACTTACTTCTTATATCAAGTACACCACATTTCACTACATCCACAATATATAGATATAAACTCAAATTGTCTCATCTTTCAAGTATCCCTTAATTGCATCTCACATATGCATATTCGAAAATAATTCATCCAAATTTAATTTGTCAAATATTTCATGACATACCTTCATATCAGTTAATCCTATCCTTCAAGTATTTCTTAATTCAACTCACACATGTATAACTAAAATCAATTCTTCCCATTTCATCATGAAATTCTCCTCTCAATTGCCCTTAACACTTTCTTCTAATCAATCATCACTCATCACCTTAATCAAACAATCCACTAGGTTCTTCACATCATGCATGAAATACCATTTCCATCTTTATCACTCTCACTAATGCAATCCTATTCATTAAAACTCTGAACAAACACTTCCGCCCAAGTATGATCATAATACTGGGCTCTGATACCATAAATGTTGGGACCCGATCTTGGGATCCGGTTCCCAAGATCGGGTCCCAACAGTTTAACCCTTCATAGGTATTTTCTGAAAAAATGTTTCAGCCTTATGTTAATCCCTAGCCAAAAGTCCTTAATTAACTCCTAATTTGTTTCAGCCCTCTCTTTTCACTGTAGCCTCACGCACTGTTTATTAATGTGACGATTTAAGTTTTCCGCTTCTCTTAAACCCTGTTGCTCCTCTCAGTTGCCTTAGCCTGCGTTTTTACCAAAACACAGACGTCTGCGTGTTGTCTATGTTTCACGCAGGCCTCTAACGTTTCATGCCCACCTGTGTCCTCTGTGCCGCCTATTCTCCTTGTTCCTGTGGCTTCTACTGTTTTTATTCCTCCTTGCACTATTGCGTGATGTGACCAATAAAGGTCACCATCACTTAAAACCCTTCTCCTTAGTTCACGCAGCGCACGCCTCTGTTGGCCTGCGTTTTGAGTAAAACACCTGCGTCCCTCCTCCAGCGTCTTCTGCTTGTGTGTTTATTAACGAACAAGATTATGCGTTTTGCCTCTTGTTTCTTCCATGTGCGTCGTCGTTTCTGCTGACTATTTTCTGCTCCTTGCTTGGTTAACGACGCTGTCGTTTTTACTTCATTCTAACTGCTGCCTTCTTTTATTTGGCTTGGTTGTCTTCTTTTGTGTTTTCTTGCTTGTCTTTTATTTTTTTTCTTCCTACAAACAAAAATAAATCTTCAGAAAATGACCCAAATATAATACTTCTAACTCACTTTAATTTTTTTTCTCCTAAATTATACCTAAAATCATATATGAATTAAAATGAGTATCTTAAGTATTTTCATGTCAATAATCGCTAAGTGTAAGTAATTAAAAATATCAACAATTAAACACGTATCACCTTGCAACAAGGGTAATATCTCAATGAAAAATCTCAAGTCTTAAAAACATATAGTGTCACTTTGTCAATATGCCTTCACTTACTTTGTGTTGAAAACATAAAAAATAAAATGAGCCAAAATCGACTATCATTGAAAGAATGGGAGGTATTTTCAAAAACACAAGAATCACTTTGAAACTTATAAAATCTTTGAAAAATAAGAGTGATAAGAATCGAATGAGGGGGAATTGTTAAATTGAGGCAAATTTCTTAAAATCAATTGGTCCTGCAACAATGTGGTGCCACGACGAAGAATGAAGTTTGTCGTGGCCAACTTGTTAAGCACAATCATTGCCGCAGCGAAAAATAATGTCGTCGCGGCAAAAAAACGTTGGCAGAAACACAATTTCCATAATCACCAAGTTTAAAATTTTTAACAGTATGCATAATTGGCAAACACAAACATAGGAAACGACTCCTTACACTTAAATAATACATTGTCCTCAATGAAAAAGAACAAGTAATAGAATCATAAGCACAAGGGGAACAAGACAGAAAGAATTTTATAAATTAAGGGGTTGCAAAAAGGTGGACTGTACAAAAGGTGTTAAGCAGCCAACTAAGGAGCTAAAACAAAAATGACAACAAAAAGAAAATACAAAAAGATTCAGTCGAAGGAATCCCGCATGTGACCCACCACAGTGTCCTAAGAGTCAGCCCCAGAGGAACCGGCTTCGTCAAGGGATTCATCTTCCTCGAAAGGAAGCGGGAAGTGCAGGTGTGCGACAATCAAAGCACCCATCCCATCCATCATCGATACCGTCGATCTTACTCCTGTTGGGCTGCCACCTGGAGAAGGGTCTCCTGCAGAGCAACCACTCGGCGGTCGAGGGTCGATAAAGTGATCGGCGTAGTTGGTGCAGGAGTGGGAGGAGCGTCCTCACGAGGTAGGGCCGTGGAATGGGAAGCAGCAATAGCGGGAAAGGAGGTGGACTCTGGAGGTGGTGGGGTGGGAGGGGAGGTGATCGAGGAGGAGGCTATAAGCGGGGTTGTTGAAGGCGTACATACCGAAACAAAGGGACCGGGTCGAAATGACTATCAAGAGGAGATGTCGGGACGTTATGGGCCTGAAATATGTCAGTAATGAGGTGAGGAAAGATGATGGAATGGGTGAGTGTTGCGGTGGTAACGAAGTCATGAAGGGCGAAAGCAATGACGTTAGCTATATCGATCGGGCGATCAGTCATAAGGAGGTACAAATATAGGGCTTGTTGTTTAGTGATGTGCACCAAGTGGGAGGTGGGAAGGATGTTGTTGCATAGGAGGTGGATCCAAGTACGGGCCTCAGGTCGGAGGTTAGAACACTTAAGATAGCGTTGAGAGATTCTAGGTTGATGCCATGCGGCACCCTCATGACAGAGGGTACGTAGGACATCATCCCAGGGGTAGTGATGGATAAGCTGCTCATAGTGGCAGTGGGAGATGGGGGGCAGGTCGTAGTGCTCACGAATAGCGGCGGTAGTGAAAGGGGAAGGGACAAGGACATCCCAGAAATTAATGTCCAAGATGTCATGAAGGCGGGCATAGGTGTAGAAATGAGAAATGAATCTGTCATTGCCCTGATCCCTAGGGCGAACCAAGCCGGTGAGTTAAGCATTGACAATTTGGCGGACGAAAGGATTATTATGTGGCGTCAAGAGAAAAGGACGTTCCTTAAGGATTGGCTTAACGACTATCTTGTCAACTAGGTCGTAATATTCGAGATCAGGTGGAGGAAAAGAATGAGTGGGAAAAAGGGGTGGATGGGAAGATTGGGAGGATCGATGGTTTGATTGGGAAGGTGGATGAGAAGATTGGGAGGATGGATGAGAAGATTGGGAGGAGTGGGAGGAAGAGGTAGGAGATTGACAGGAAGTGCTGTTGGTTCGAGACATTGTCGAAGAAAGACAAGGAAGAAACAATCACCAACAACGCACTAGGACTGGGGAATGTAAAAGATGAAAAGGGGAAGGAAGGAAGGGGTATAGAAGGAGGGAGAGGGAAAATGACGAAAATGACTAAGGACAAATGAAAGGTCAGAAAAACATTAAGGGGAAAAGAGAAATCTCACGAGGGAACTTTCGTGTAGACAACTTTTCCACATTAATCCATGTTGCGGCAAGGGTTATTTGAGATGCGATGTGTCGCGGCGATTGATGATTCACGCCACGGCGTAGATTTCCCGAAACACAAGAGAGAGAAGACATGAAAAATTGTAAAGGATACTCAGCTCATTTGTAAGTCCTTAACCAGTGCAATACAACATGCAACCCACCATCTACATCAAATTCCCCAACATGGAAGATGTAGCAGGCAGCAAATCAAAAGCACCGTGGGGATTATTGAATTGAAACTACTAATTAAGCTAAAAACTAAACTACTTTCCTACTAGGATAGTTTCTCCCCCACACTTACTTAGCATACTAATGCCTCAAAATATGTAATAAGTAGTCGTAGGGCAAAAGTAAGTAAACAAGTGAAGGAAAGAAACAACCTAGGAGTTATGGAGGTTTTTGATTCTCCCGATAAACCTTCGATAGATGGCCATATTGTGGTAATTCAACTTCATCCATTGCCATGTCTGTGTTAGCCTCTACTATGCCAAATTCACCTGAAATATCAGCAAAAGATACTTCCTCGAAAGAGTCATTAGGTAATGGGTTCATTTCCAGTTCAAACTCAGTGCAGGCATCATCAACAACAACATCCAACATGTTCATTTCTAGGAGTGAATAGTCCTCATGGGGGGTGTTTCATAGCTTCATATATATTAAAGCTAACCTATTGATCCACCACCTCTATAGTGATCTTACCTTCCCTCATGCTGATCATGGTGCTGGCATTTCTCAAGAATGGTCGCCTTAGAATTAAAGAAGTATCCTGCACAACTTCAGAAGACATATCAAGCACGTAAAAATTAGCAGGAAATACCAAACCTTTTACCTGGACAAAATGACCTCTATAATCCCCACTGGATGCCTAAAAGATTTATCAGCCAATTGTAACACAACAGATGTGAGCTTTAGACTCTTAACTCCTAATGATTAATAAACAGACTTAGGAATCACATTGATTGCTGCCCCTAAATCTAACAAGGCTCTTCCTATGGTAACTTTCCCGATTGTGCAAGTGAAAGATCCAGGGTCTTGACACTTGACAGGTATTTAGGGTTTGAATAGGACTGATACATTGGAACTCACTTGGACTCTCTTATTTGGCCTAAACTTCCTTTTGTTGGTGCACAAATCCTTAAGATACTTAGCATAGGTCGGAACTCTTTTCACTAGATCAAGCAAGGGAACATTAACTTCGACTTTTCCAAACAGATCAATATATCCTTCTCATGCTTAATTTCAGTCATACGTTTGCTCATTAAATATGAATTTGGAAAAGGAAGGTCTTGAAGCTTTACCTCCTTACCTTGAGCTTCATGCTTGCTTGATTCCTTATGCTTATGTGTTGGTGCTTTCTCCTTGGCACTCTTTGAAGTAGCTTATTTGTTCTTCGATGCAGACTTTTTTCCGTTCAAAAGTGATTCCTCCTTAGAGCTCTCAGATCTCTTGTTGTTATTCGGTGGTAAAGGGATTTCTCCACCGTCAACCTCTTCATCACATTCTTCTTCTTCCTAATGACTAAACCTCACTTGTTTCCCACTTCGGAGGGCAATTGCATTCAGACTTTTTGGATTCATCACAGTGTTAGAAGGAATTGTTCCACTAGTTCTTGATTGGTTCTCACTCATGTTGTTGGAGAATTGAGTGATACAAGAGTTGATGTTCTCCGCCTTTGTCTCCCATTACTCCATTCTCTTTTCCAAGGCATTGAATCGAGCAACATTCTTTAAAGAATCTTGCCGAATTAGAGAAGCAATGACATTGAATTGATTATTGCTTGAATTCCTTTCTTCCTTCATCAAAGTCATCATATTTTGCAATAGTTGGTTGGTATCCTCCTTAGGTGGGACAGTTAGAGCTTGTTGTTGAATGGGGAACTGGTTAGTAGAAGTACTAGCTCCTCCTCCTTGCTGAAATCTATTTTGAGCTCTGCCATCTTCATTCATTCAACTAAGTCTAGGATTGACCTTCTAACCGTCATTGTAAGTGTTGGAGTAGGGGTCTCATTTATGATTTGTTCTTCTTAGATACACAACGGAAACCTCCTCATATTGACCTGGGCAAACACTGGTTATGTGCATCACCGACCCATAAGTATCACAACTCATTAAGATCCATAGAAGATGATGGTCGATGCATATTCATGTTCTTCAGTTTTGCAGTGATGAAAGACAACTGTGAAGTGATTCTGTTCTCCAGTGAGTCAACCTTAGACTCCGGACTCTCCATTCTTTTGGCATGGGTTGTTGAAGTGCCCAACTCATGCACTCCTCGAGTATCTCTCACACTGCACTGCTGATGATTCAAAGCCATCTTCTTGATCAAATCTCATGCTTCCGAAGTTGTAAGATCAATCAATGAACCTCCCGATGCTGCATCCAACATACCTTTGTCTTGACTTTTCAATCCATCATAAAAGTACTGCATTAATTGATCATTAGGTATCTGGTGATGGGGCCATCTGGACAATAGATGTTGGAAGCGATTCCAATAATCATAGAGGGACTCATCATAATCTTGCCTTGCTAAATAAATCTTCTTCCTCTTTAATGAAGTCCTGAAAGACGGAAAATATTTCTCCAAGAAAGCTTTCCTCAAATTGGCCTAGCTATGGTAGGCATTCTCCATATGCCTTGGGAGGCTTATGTACCACTCCCGTGTTTTTTCTTCCAAAGATAGGTGAAAAACCTTCCATAGCACTTGATCAAGGGAAGCTGCCATTGGTTTCATACTCTGACATATCATGGATAAGGATTGTAAATGCATGTAGGGATCCTCACCTGTCAAGCCATGAAATTTAGGAAGAGAATCAATGAGTAATCCCTTAACTTCAAAATTAGGACAAGCAGCAATAAATGGATCATAATTCACATCAAAAGTTGTTATTTCCCTAATAGTCCTTCTCCTTTGATTCCCATTATTTTCACCTACTCTCTCATGCTCTCCATTTCCTCCATTATCGCCATTCCTAGGTTGGTTAGCATGAAAGTTAGGGTTTTGGAGAAAAGCTGGGTTCTCGGCCATATTCACTCCTTCCATAGGGTTGCTCTCACTACCTTGCTCACTTGATTCTTCTTCAACAAACCCCTTACTTCTCTCTTTTGATATCCTATCCTTTTTTATTTTTCTCAAACGTCTCTCAATTTCAGGATAAAAGGGTAGGAGTTTTGCTTTTCGGGGCATGCACAGGAACAATTCAAAAGAAAATAAAAAGTAACAAAATGTACTTACAAACACACAAAGTCAAATAAATGATGAAATTTGATGGATGCAAGTGTATGGTGTGTGAAAGTATGTATGTATTGCTTAAATAGTAATCAAAGAAAAGACTCAAAAACTATCCGAATGTAAAAAGAATGCTAAATATACAAAGTTCAACTGTAATATACTGGTATTTGTGTTTTCAAAATGTATGCTATGCAGAGAAGAATTAAAAACCTATTTTATGGACAAGTATGAAAGAAAAATACCAAAATGAAATCTAAAGGAAAAGGGTTCCTATTATCAACGACAAACAAAGATGACAATGACTAACTTAAAGAAAACCAATTGCTTGGTTCCCCGGCAATGACGCCATTTTGATCGGCTTGTTCTTGTTAGTCTTTGGGTGACTCCCTTAGAAACCAAATAAAAAATTTAATTCCAAGGATTGTAATATATAGTGCAACCTCGGGTCATCTCACTTAATTGAAACCTAGTGCAAATGGTCTAAGCTAGCCTAATTGTCAAGAAATGCAACTAAATTGATAAAAGGGGGGCTTTGGATAATCGGTAAAACTTAAC
Organism: Erythroxylum novogranatense; assembly: GCA_029891385.1. Lineage (NCBI taxonomy): Eukaryota > Viridiplantae > Streptophyta > Magnoliopsida > Malpighiales > Erythroxylaceae > Erythroxylum > Erythroxylum novogranatense. The sequence continues at coordinate 79,705,305 of CM057231.1, read as the reverse complement.
TAAATTGACTAATTGAAAGAAAAGTGTATAAAAGATATTTTTGAATTTTTTTGGAAAATGAAAAACGAAAGTGAAAACGATGAGCAAATTGATAAAATCCTCTTGAAAACGAGCTTTGGCTATCATAGTTCCAAACAAATCTATTTGGGAGTGAAAGTCACTAAGTTTTCGAATGATAAACCTTAAAGGACTCTTGAAGTCCAGGATCTTGATCAATGAACTCCATTTCTCAAGATCCCGTTAAGTGCTTTAAGTGTGTGTTACAGGTAAGTCAATGCAACAAGTCACTTTAGGATCTAGAATCAACTCAATATCAAACACAACTAGGCAGATAAAAGAGAATCAACAAGATCACAAATAGACATATATGAGACTTCATATATTTAAGTTCCAAATTCTACATCAACAAATCCATAACGCAATACATTGTTCAACTCTTGATTAAACTCTAACAAAGATAAATCTAACTACAAATAATAAATCCTAACTTAGGAGTTCATAACAATGTAGTCAAATATGACAATGTAAAACTACTCTCTTTTGAAGCCAATCGAACTCAAGCCATCGCTACATCTTCAAGAGGAAATGTTGCTTAGCCAAGCATAACTTCGGGAGTGCTCACAACTGTGGACACATCGATAGCACCCATGGCATGTAGCACCCTACTCCCGCCAGACCCGAACCTGATATCGATGGTGATATCCGAGCCCGTGCCTCGCGAGGGTAGCGTACTAGAACAATCACTGCAACTCAAAACTCAGAAAAACACTTCTCTTTATAAAAAATCAATCACATGCGTGGAAATCAGTAATAATCAAGGCCCACTGAACAAAATCACTAATAAGAATAACTTGCAACACTACAATACACATAGAACATCACTACCCTAATGCGACGCTTGACCGATCCCGACCTCGACTCGACCGCTTTCAAGAATCATACTCCCGTTTGTCCAACGGGGTATTCTTCAATCCCTGAAAAATAGTTGCAATGTTGGGTGAGTTTGCGAACTCAATGAGAAACCATCATCGATGGTTCACCCAACTCATGCATATAAACACAATATATATATATTGCAATAGTCATTTAACACATTCAGAACACTGTACCTCAATTTACACATTTTGTCACTTGATTGCATTCATTCTCAATTTTCACAACACAGCCACAGTACACAATCGGAACACTATCAGACAATTTCACGTTTCACTATAATCACAAATTCAATATATATCACTGAACACTCATCACATAATACACGAAGTCTCACTTTTCACATGTATTGCCAATTTTACACATATAAGGCGTATCGCCTTTCATACTACTCTCAATTTATCACTCATACAACAGTCTGATGCATATGTATGCAGATTCTCATTTTATGTCGCTGTTGTGACTGAGCATTTTCACTGTCCCGATTCGGGCACTTTTCGCACTGATCACATTATCGACAAGTAGGAGAGCCCTCTGGGTATGCACTACTGCCCACTCTCATACGGGATAGGAAAGCCCTCTGGGTATGCACTATTCCCTTTTTCACTAATCGCATTCTAGGCAAGTAGGAGAGCCCTCTGGGTATGCACTACCGTCGTTATGGCCTTAGGCCCTATCACTGATATCGAGCTCAAAGCTCTGATCACTAAGCTCGATCCTGTTGTTATTTTACCGCTTATTATTTCGCTAAGCATTCACTCACCTTTACACAGTCACTAGCACTTATCGACATATATCTATCACTTCACTCGCTTATCACAGTTGGAACGCTACTCATAATTTTATACACTCAATCACAGTCACAAATGTTCACATTTGCACAATCAATCACATGTATCTCATTTCACTACACTTATCACATTCAGAACATCATTCACAGTCTCAGCACATTTATCTCATCGCTATAATCACTCACACTTGCACAATCACTAGCACATATATTTATATATCACTTTACTCGCCTGTCACAATCAGAGCACTTACTCACAATTATATACACTGATTCTCAATCACAGGTATTCACATTTATATATCATACTTGGTGCAATCACTAACACTTATCACATTTAACTCATTCACTTCACATTTATATCTCTCACTTTTACACTTAATTCACACACATTCACAGCACATTTAATCACATAAAAGCTGAGGAACCAACTAGGTTACTCACCTGCACTTTCGAGCTACAGCCTGGAAGTCTCAGCCATATCCGTGGACTGTCGATCCAACGGTGTCTCTATAACAATACAAACGAATTCTCATCACTATATGCTCAATCAATTGAATTCACTGATGCACATGTCTCAATTTGAAATGATATGATGCATGATCATGATTTCCAGCTCTCAAATCTGATTTCAATATCTCTCACTTCACAATCACACTTCACTATTCACTAGGTCAATGACATCCATCAATTCCACAAATCTCTCGCTGAAACTCAAATTATACTCAATTCATCACAACGCAACTCTTAGGTCACTTTAGGAACTAGAACTGATTCACTTTCAATGATCGCTAACTCAATAATTAGAATTCAAGCTCTCAGCCTATACCACACTTATAGACCTCTTTCTCTAGTTCATAACGAATCAAAGTTCATCTCAATTGGAGGTCTATACTAAAAGATATACCCTAAAAACCAATTCAATTTCATCTCAAATTTCCTTCTTCGCCGCGACCTCACAACCCTCGTCACAAGACAGGGACGCTTCGCAGCAAGGCGTGAGAATCATTCGCCGCGGCGTGAAGTCCATTTCACGCCTACGTCGCGACGTCTACGAACCACACGTCGCGGCGTCTAAAGCCTTCCTCTCGTCGCGACGTCAATTACACATTTAATTTATTAAATCGCGATGTGCATCGTGGTTAAATCTTCTCCAATCGCTTTCGCCATTAATGCTCTCTAAAACCTCCATTAAACAACTTAACTACCGGATCCTCACATTTATGCTCATTAATGCCACAATCACAATAAATATCAACATTAAACACATTAAAACTTACCAAATCGCTGAATCGGACGAAGCCCTAAAATCTCCCGAAACTCTTCTCAATCTCTAGCAAACCTCCACTGATTCACTTCCAACCCAGCAAAAGCATCATCCACTCTCAATCACAAGCAAAACCTCAGCTACAATGAAGAGAAATCAACGAAATCTCAAGGGGAAAGGAACGAAATCGCCAACGGTGGGAGGAAAGGGGAAAGAAGAGAAATGGGGTTTTCTCACTTTCACTTGCTCTTATATATATATATAGGGTTTAATTTAAACCTATAAATCACAATCCTCAATTTCATTCAATCTCAGTCTCTAAATTCCACTAGCTCATCACAATAATTCTTGAACTCACAACTCTAATTTTTTCCAAGCCATTATCCACTCACTTTCGGGACCGGAATCACAATTATCAGTCTCAACACATTTTCTCGGTCCGAACACATAACTCTAAAAATTATGGAAAAATCGTCATAAATTCACAAAAATATAAAACACTCGATCTCATACTCAATTTTCAAATTCCAAATCTCTATAACTCAATTCTCACTCTAACTCAAATATACAACCCAATATTCTTAAATTCTCAATCACATCACAATTCCACAAATTTAACTATTCAATTCAATCAATAGATCATATCTCAGAATTCACAATTCAACTCATAATCACAATTAAGTGCTGGAATAATCATGAATGCATGATACTAAGATGCATGTGCAATTAACTCAATTAATCTCATTCATCACTGATGCAAAACTCACTATCGTGCAATTCAATCATGAATGCACTCATTTGCTCAAACCATCCAATTACCGATATGCCCATCACACCGTAGCAGGATGTTACAATTCTCCTCCTAATTAAAATTTAGTCCGAAATTTCTTATATCTGATTGATCGGGAAAGGTGGGGAGTCGCTTCACTCATTAATTTTCTGCGCTACTCAGCAATTTTTGCCAATGAACTGAAAACTATACGATCAATTAACCACTCACTTTTTTCGTATTTCGACACTGTCTCACTATTTCATTAAAATTACTTATAATTCGTTACTTTCAATATCACTAACACGTATCTCGGATCCTAACAATATTTCCAAAACTTGTCTATGCAACAATTTGGATCTGAAACATCTTTTACCGAATTACCAATCCATAGCTTAATTCACATCACAGTCACATAGAGGTCACTTATCACAAATTCAGCTACTCCGATTTACACTCTCATTTTTATCTAAGTGCATCTATACCGCAGTGATACACTTGGAAACATTTCATTTATCGATTAACAGATTATATCACCTTAGTGTTAAAACACTAATCTCATAAGATTCCGATAACCTCAATCCACTCAAATCGTTTCCCTTTTCTAGGACTTCTCAATTCTATTTCGATTTTAATTACTCATTAACATAATACACTACACTCATAAAGCAATTTCTGAACTCGCAATTCAATCTAGGCTCCACATCAATCTCATTTCCTATAAATTTCAAACACGAGTAGTTTCACATTTATCTCCAACGATCGAGGTCGTTGGTCACTTTCACATATAATCATACGACTTTTCATTCATGCTGGACCATCAATTTCTCTTTCGATGCACTTTACGTCAATATAAGGCTCTGATCACTCTATGCAATTTCTCTAACAGTCTCTTTCTTAATTACACTTTACATCTCACTATCCTCAACAATAGAGTCGGTTTCAATTCTTCATAAGGTTCACAAATTTCAACACCCATATAGGTCTTTGCCAATCCTTTATCTACACAATTGATTTGGAATTTCGATAACTCATACCACTTTTCTTTTTACCCTTTACCAGATTGACAATTAACACTCAACAATAACACACTTATACGCTATTGAATTTCTGCTCATTCCATTTTATTGCATCACTGTCTTAACTTTGCGACTACTCAATCGTTTAATCTCTTTTACTATCATCAATCATACCATTCACACATTTCCCTCAAACAGTTTGTCAAGGTTTAAGCCAGGAAATCTTTGACACTTTTCTGGACAGATCCAGCACTTAGTTAGTTCTCAATAACTCCAAATCTCATATGCATATATTCTTGGGAAATTTCACATTTTATCATCATTTCTATCATCATCAGGTCTCCCGATATACCATACTCGAATACTAAATCATTCACTATTCATTCGATCTGATTAAGATTCACTCTTATGAATCTTGCATGATTTACAATTTCTCAACTATGCTAAATTATCTTCTTCACTTATAAATACATTTAATCGATCATCGCTACTCATAGTCACTTCCCAATTAAAATACAATAGATACACTTTACTCTTCAATAGTACAATAAATTCCTTTCCCTTAGTTCTCCACATAACTCAATTTGTTGCCATCATTACACACTGGTTTGTTAATACATTCTTCATATCTCTTTTATACTTTCAGATCACAATTACACAAAATATACACGAACCTATATTCTTCTCATATTCGCAATTAACATTTCCTTGATATTCAGTAATTCTCTTACACAATCGAGTCATCTCATCAACATAATGTACACATTTTCAAGAACATATGGTATCTCTTACACTTGAGTCTTATTTAGGATGAGGACTCCAAAAATTAACTTTCACTTCATTTCAAAGTGTATCTCTTCAATGATCGCTCTCAAATCAAATTATCGGATCAACTAAGCCTTATCATTCACTAACACTGTTCATCAAAACGTTGTCAGTCAATTATTTCCCATCTCTATCTATCAATCACTCTTAATACCTCAAAAAGATCAACTTCGATTACGCATAATTTTTCTCAAGAAGAGCAGTTCATGCCATGACTTACAAGATTATAACATCCCTTATAATGAGACTCTGTAGGGCATTTAAACAATTCCATTTACTTTAATATTTTGAACGCATCGCTATAATCATCGCATCATATCTGAGTATACACTCACATCAATTGACTCATTAGTAGCCTATACTACTAAGAACATTTTAATCTCATTTTACTCTCGATAACCTTTCTCTTGTTGGTGCTAGTTCTCAATTGTTAATAGTCTCACTTCTTTCTCAATTGATCGCTACAAGCATTTTTGTGCCTTGCCTTAACTCATCTCGAGCTTGGGGCCACAGGGATAATAATCGGAGCTTATTTAATAAGCCACCTACTTTCCTCCTAGAACATATTCACGCATATTATTCACTTATGCCCAATCATTTCACCCATAAGGGTGATCCCACTATCAAATGTACACTTCCAGTGACAATCAAATCTGAGCTCAACAACTTTCCTTTTTGCACCCGACCTCGCCCGAGAGGATCGAATTCAATCTCTATTCATTTCCAATTGATCACTATAAACACTTTCATTCTATAAGAATCGAACTGGCAATTATCCACTAACTCATTAATTTCTTCTCATGCCATCTCACAAATAAGACACTTACGCTCCATATTTCCACTTGTCACGGGCTCCATGATCGGTGTGTATTCACTTAAGTGGATCAATGAACCCTAATCACTCTTTCATATACTATTATCAGTATTTTACACTTTAATCTTTTCATAATTGTCTCATACTCACGAACTTTTCACACTCAAATCAATATCATCACTGTATACAGTCATTCTTGATTTCTTGCTAAGATAATTGATTCTCGATCATAAATCATGATTTATAACTCTCGTCACGAAATCAATCCCAATTGCAACTTCTCATATCATGGAACACTTTATTTTCATCTACAATATACACTTGAACTCTTGTCATTTTCATCATATTTCTATTTTCATTTTCCTCTCTTAATTCACAACTATCACTTTATTTCTAGCTCATATTCTAAGATATACCCAATAAAACTCTCATATCGCGTTTCATAATATAACCACCGATACCAGTACACTTATCTTCATTTATCACATTAAATCGTATACCCTTTTTGGATCCCCTGGTGTACACAACTTCCTTCTATCACATTCTCACACATTATCATTTTCCTCACTATCTCTAATCGCTTAAACAACTGATACATGCTCATGCATGTGACTCATATCTAGACTAGGGATCGATTGTCACCGTCTGTGACACGACTTAGATGCATGCACTTGACACATTTTCAGAAAACCCATGTAAGATTGTACTTCGGGCTCGATACCACAAATGTAGCACCTACTCCCGCCGACCGAACCCGATATCGATGGTGATATCCGAGCCCGTGTGCCCGCGAGGGTGGCGTCTTATAACAATCATCAAACTCAAAACTCGAGAAAATACTTCTCTTTATAAAAATCAATCACATCGCGAAATCGGTAATAATCAAGGCCCATTGAACAAAATCACTAATAAGAATAACTTGCAACACTACAATACACATAGAACATCACTACCCTAATGCAGCCTTGGCGATCCCGACCTCGACTCGACCGCTTTCGGTAATCATACTCCGTTTGTCCAACGGGGTATTCTTCAATCCCCGAAAATAGTTGCAATGTTGGGTGAGTTTGCGAACTCAATGAGAAACCATCATCGATGGTTCACCCAACTCATGCATATAAACACAATATATATATATTGCAATAGTCATTTAACACATTCAGAACACTGTACCTCAATTTACACATTTTGTCACTTGATTGCATTCATTCTCAATTTTCACAACACAGCCACAGTACACAATCGGAACACTATCAGACAATTTCACGTTTCACTATAATCACAAATTCAATATATATCACTGAACACTCATCACATAATACACGAAGTCTCACTTTTCACATGTATTGCCAATTTTACACATATAAGGCGTATCGCCTTTCATACTACTCTCAATTTATCACTCATACAACAGTCTGATGCATATGTATGTAGATTCTCATTTTATGTCGCTGTTGTGACTGAGCATTTTCACTGTCCCGATTCGGGCACTTTTCGCACTGATCACATTATCGACAAGTAGGAGAGCCCTCTGGGTATGCACTACTGCCCACTCTCATACGGGATAGGAGAGCCCTCTGGGTATGCACTACTGCCCACTCTCATACGGGATAGGAGAGCCCTCTGGGTATGCACTATTCCCTTTTTCATTAATCGCATTCTAGGCAAGTAGGAGAGCCCTCTGGGTATGCCTCTCGTCGTTATGGCCTTAGGCCCTATCATCGATATCGAGCTCAAAGCTCGATCACTAAGCTCGATCCAATTGTTATTTTACCGCTTATTATTTATTAAGCATTCACTCACCTTTACGATCCTAGCACTTATCGACATATATCTATCACTTCACTCGCTTATCACAGTTGGAACGCTACTCATAATTTTATACACTCAATCACAGTCACAAATGTTCACATTTGCACAATCAATCACATGTATCTCATTTCACTACACTTATCACATTCGAACATCATTCACGGTCTCGGACATTTATCTCATCGCTATAATCACTCACACTTGCACAATCACTAGCACGTATATTTATATATCACTTTACTACTTTGTCACAATCGAGCACTTACTCACAATTATATACACTGATTCTCAATCACAGGTATTCACATTTATATATCACACTTGGTGCAATCACTAACACTTATCACATTTAGCTCATTCACTTCACATTTATATCTCTCACTTTTACACTTAATTCACACACATTCACAGCACATTTAATCACATAAAAGCTGAGGAACCAACTAGGTTACTCACCTGCACTTCCGAGCTACAGCCTGGAAGTCTCAGCCATATCCGTGGACTGTCGATCCAACGGTGCCTCTATAACAATACAAACGAATTCTCATCACTATATGCTCAATCAATTGAATTCACTGATGCACATGTCTCAATTTGAAATGATATGATGCATGATCATGATTTCCAGCTCTCAAATCTGATTTCAATATCTCTCACTTCACAATCACACTTCACTATTCACTAGGTCAATGACATCCATCAATTCCACAAATCTCTCGCTGAAACTCAAATTATACTCAATTCATCACAACGCAACTCTTAGGTCACTTTAGGAACTAGAACTGATTCACTTTCAATGATCGCTAACTCAATAATTAGAATTCAAGCTCTCAGCCTATACCACACTTATAGACCTCTTTCTCTAGTTTATAACGAATCAAAGTTCATCTCAATTGGAGGTCTATACTAAAAGATATACCCTAAAAACTAATTCAATTTCATCTCAAATTTCCTTCTTCGCCGCGACCTCACAACCTTCGTCATGGCAAGACAGGGACGCTTCATGCGGCCGAGAATCATTCGCCTCGGCGTGAAGTCCATTTCACGCCTACATCGCGACGTCTACGAACCACACGTTGCGGCATCTAAAGCCTTCCTCTCGTCGCGACGTCAATTACACATTTAATTTATTCGTCGCGACGTGCGACTGGTTCGTCTTCTCCGAATTGCTTTCCGCCATTAATGCTCTCTAAAACCTCCATTAAACAACTTAACTACCCAGATCCCTCACATTTATGCTCATTAATGCCACAATCACAATAAATATCAACATTAAACACATTAAAACTTACCAAATCGTTGAATCGGACGAAGCCTTAAAATCTCCCGAAACTCTTCTCAATCTCTAGCAAACCTCCACTGATTCACTTCCAACCCAGCAAAAGCATCATCCACTCTCAATCACAAGCAAAACCTCAGCTACAATGAAGAGAAATCAACGAAATCTCAAGGGGAAAGGAACGAAATCGCCAACGGTCGGAGGAAAGGGGAAAGAAGAGAAATGGGGTTTTCTCACTTTCACTTGCTCTTATATATATATATAGGGTTTAATTTAAACCTATAAATCACAATCCTCAATTTCATTCAATCTCAGTCTCTAAATTCCACTGGCTCATCACAATAATTCTTGAACTCACAACTCTAATTTTTCCAAGCCATTATCCACTCACTTTCGGGACCGGAATCACAATTATCAGTCTCAACGCATTTTCTCGGTCCGAACACATAACTCTAAAAATTATGGAAAAATCGTCATAAATTCACAAAAATATAAAACACTCGATCTCATACTCAATTTTCAAATTCCAAATCTCTATAACTCAATTCTCACTCTAACTCAAATATACAACCGAATATTCTTAAATTCTCAATCACATCACAATTCCACAAATTTAACTATTCAATTCAATCAATAGATCATATCTCATAATTCACAATTCAACTCATAATCACAATTAAATGCTGGAATAATCATGAATGCATGATACTAAGATGCATGTGCAATTAACTCAATTAATCTCATTTATCACTGATGCAAAACTCACTATACGTGCAATTCAATCATGAATGCACTCACTGCTCAAACCATCCAATTTCCGATATGCCCATCACACCGGTAACGGGATGTTACATGGCAGCAGTAGGGGATGAAGACAACGATGAAAAATGGATAGAAGTTGTGGATGAAGGTCGAGAGTGAGAGGTGTGAGGTAGTGTAAAAATAAGTTGTCGACTCTTTTTCCTAAAAAAATTACGCTTAACCTAATTTGGCAAGTTTTTAAACGTTGGGTTGATGGGTTGCGTCACACAGTGAGAGACCTTTCTAAATGTGTTTCGGGTGTTCGATGTCTCGTTGCGGCATTAGGTACATTCACCATGGTGTATTTCTCCTTAAAGGATTTGCGTATATCTTGGGTCCCTCGTCACGGCATATGAATTAATCTTCACTATGGCCAAGTTTTCCCGAAAGCTCAACTTGGATTCTTCTATGTTTGGTCGTAGCTACAGGTCTACTTTTCCACAATGAGCTTTTCCTTCTGTGTTCTTTTGTCGCAGCGAACCTTTCCTTCTATGCTTCATCGAGGCGATAGATCCACTTCGCTGCGACGAACTTCCTGTTGCATCTCTTCTCTTGTTGACTTCGCTTAAGCACATTGACTCCCTTCTCCTTGAGGTTCCTACAATCAACAACAACAATTTGCAGTATCAATTGTTCTCAGAAAAATTAAGAAGTGCAATTTATACCAATTTGTGACAATTTTTACTATCAAATTGGATAAAATAAAAGTTCACACTCAAGGGTTAATTTTAAGCACAAAACCAAGAATTAGGAGTCAAAACGTATAGTAAAGACCATGAAAGTGTCGCCAATTTATATAATAAACTTGGGCTCAATCAATGGACTATGATGAAGATGTTTGAAATTGGTATAAAGATGTAAGAATCTAGAAAAGTTGATGGAAATTAGACAATGTACCTTCGAATTACCTATCCCATAATCGTGGGAGCTATATAAGCTCCTTCCCATGATCATGGACAATGCCTTGAAGTGACAAAATTTTGGTTTTTTGTGATATTTGAACCAACTAAGGATGAGTTACTTTACTTAGCTGCGTTTGGACTTAATTGGGGCTTAAAATGAACCTAGATTGTTGTTATATTAATTGGTTAAAGGTTTGATAAGTTTAGGTTGTTAATTTATGTTGTAATTTGATGAATGGATTGTTTGATATCAATATATATTAATTTGGGAAGTATGAGTTGTTAATGGTATAAAGATGTTCTTATAAATGCAAATGTGATTAAAGAGATATAAGTAATGAATTAGGTATGATTGAATGAGAATTGGGAAATTGTGTGAATAGATAATACTAGGAGAGGATTGATGAATTTATAGTAATCAAACTTACTTAAGGCATAATGTTGGATCCTGTTTCCGAAACTCAACTTCTTACACTTACCACTATAACTCCGCTGCTTAAACTGAAAATGATCACTCTTATCCACTCTTGAGGCGGAAAGAAAAACCAAAGCCAAAGAAAATGACATGAAACAAATGTGAGGCTAAAAGGATCGAATCCTACCGATATCAAATGTCAATGAAGTCAAATCAAATACGGATCGAATCGAAAACGGAACAAAAACAATGAATCGGATCACATCATGTACTAAATGAATTCAACTGCAAATAGCAAGAGAACTTGAAAACAAAGTATACGAGCGGTGGTCTCGAAAACATATGATCAAATTTCGACATCCGAAAGTGAGAACATAAAAACCTGACACGTTGGAAACCCTTATGACTAATCCATCCGAAATCGGTGAAAATTTTGTTCGTTTCTTTCATCATTTAATCCATTTTATTTTTATATCAAACAGTTTCCCTCTTTGGAACTGTTTTCTTAGACTCATATTCATGTTAATCAAATCATACAATCATACGCAAGTTGCTCTTATTCATATACTGTCATATAAAAATCTGGCAACATAACGACTGCAATTTAACCTATCCAAAAATCTGCAAATAGTAAATTTTCACTTCTAATAACATCACACATACATCACGATCAACCGGGCCCTCCGTCCGGGATCTCAGCAAAACGCAAACCTATTGCTAATCCACTTCAAATCATTTTCCTAACAATTCATAATGATCACATTAAAACTCATATTCCATCATCCAGTACATTCATCCATATTCATATAAACATATCCCAAATACATTCATAAATCAATTCACTTTTATATACAAAACCAATAAACACTATCCATAGTCAAAACTTTGGTTAATTCCCATAAACCGAAATCTTACTCAATTGCATGATCCAAAATACATTATGAACCAAAAGCTTACAATGTTCTAATGGCATTCTAAGCCATAATTCATTCCCATAAAACTTAAACCAAATACACAAGTACAAATCATGTACAAATGCTGATATCTTGATGTCTTTCATCCAATCTCCTGCTCGAATACTTGGAGATGAGGATGAAGGGGGGGGGGAGGAGGTAAGCTCGGAAGCTCGTGGATAACATGTTTATTAAACAAATGATAAGCAAAATATTTTCAAACCTTGCTTTTTGTTGCTCAAAAACATCGAAGATTTATTTTCCAAAAACTCTTTAATTTTCAAAATCTTTCATAAACATTTACAAACTGCTTTCAAACCATCATCGTTGGAAAATCCCAAATTTTCTCATTTGTCGTAATTTCAAGCCATTTAAGAACATGAAATGCATCACGTATAAATGCAGCACATTCCAAACAAAGCAAAAATACTTAACACATCAATCAGTTTGGGTCGGTCCATAAACAGATTTATTGCACATTCCATAAGCGGTCATATGCGCAAGTGAAACACATGGGGAGTCCGAAAACGGAGCTCCTTTGCCACTTGCGGGCAGCTGGGAGAAGGCTTTAAAAATGAGACCAGTGCACTGACTCTACATGAAGGACCTAACCAAACTCATGTAACACGTATTCATGTTTGAAAGCTCATATTGCCCGAAGGCACATTTTCAAAGATTGAACTTTTCATGTCATCTAATATTCAATGCAATACTTATCAATCACAATAACACCCAAATAAATGCACACTTTACAATCTTTCAAGAACATGCAAACACCATAACACACTCATTCACATACTCAACTTATTAATCAATAAAACACAATGAACTCAATGAATATGTCATCTTTATCAATTTAACTTATAAAGAAATTCATTTAATTGACAATTCAAAGTCATTTATGGAGAATCGTCCGAACCATTACGGAAATTTTCGTAAATCATTTTGAAACAGTGATTTTCACATTTTATAACCCTTTTCAAATGTAATTGATTTAATCATTTGTAAAACAATATCTTATAAAACCAACAATTAGAATTTGCTCATAATTTGAAAAATAAACATATCACCCACCTTTTATCCATGCCATATGCTTATTCCAATCCTCAATTGCCCAAAGCTTCCTCTTGATCTTTACTTCACTCTTTCTTCCTATATAAGTCACCTAAACCATAATCATCCAAAACTCATATCATACTCATCATATTTCACAAACCCATATAGATTCCAACCTCTCTACTTCATAATCTTCCAAAATCTCTACTCATATACTTTAGCATAAATTCCAAATAGTTTCTCATCCATGATTTAACATAACCCAAAAGCATAATCATTCAAATTAACCTCATATATAACAAACCCATAACCATCTTAGGATAAAACAACCAAAACTCAAGAAAAACTCAAACTTTAAAATCATCTCTTACCTTTCTCTCTTCCCATTTTCGAAATTCCTCTTAGCTTGGAGTAAATCTCTTCTCCTTCCCTCTTTTCCCTCAAGAATCCATGGAGAAAGAAGCTTGAACCGTCATAAACCTTCCTCTTCTTCCCCCTTCTTCTTCTTCACGTTACCCCCTCTTCTCTCTTCCTCTTTCTTCTTTCTTCTTCCTCCTTCTGGAAATTTCGTGAGCTTTCTCTAAAACCCACGACATCTTCCTCCTCTTTTATAGGTCAAGACATTTAATGAAGTGTAATTTACCCTTTTGTCCTTGTCTTATAAGCTTTAAACTCAAAACCTTAAGTGAACTTCCTAATATGCCCCTGAATTTTTCTTTAAGTCATGCTTACTTTTGGAAAATTATTCTCACATCTAAATGAAGGAATTTGCTAAAACTTCCTTCTAGAGAATTGTTCCTCTATGTCTTAGTTTCATAATGCCTCAAGAATCATCCAATTTGGAGCACTATATCAAAAGTTATAATCCAAACATGTCGGACATATCTTTTTACTATCACAGTTTCTAGAATTCGCTTCCTTCCACCAATAAACATTCTCAAAGGATAAAATGAAATTTGGTTCCTTCATAACAAATGTATCCCCATGTCTTAACTTTATTATGCCTCAAACATCGCTTCAATCGTATCTCTACAGATCCCAAAATTCACAAAGTACTGAACTATGTTCAGAAACTTTCCTGACTCACTTTGATTCACATAATCTTGCTCAATTAAATCTCTAAAATTCATAATTTTCACATAATCATGAACTTCATTGTATCAGGAATCCAACGCTTCAAGAACCGAGTCATTCGGATATCGGACGGAAAAGATATAAGCAAATGATGTGATAGAGTCGGATGAGGACGGAAAAATAGCCAGCTCAGAATGAAACCAAACATTCTAATTATCATATGATTCAATCAAACTTGTTCAATTTGACTCCAATTGATGCAAAATTTCATGGAGAGAAATAAACATGTGTTAGGAATTCAATGCTTCAAGAATCGCCTCAATCCGAGGTCGGATGAGTGAGTTATGATCAAAACAACTCAACATGCTCAAAACAGAAATCAATTTGAAACTCTTTTGGCGCAAATTCCATAACTTTCTCTACAGATATCCAAATGCCTTCGTTCTAGCGTGAGTTGAAAGATAACCTCAAGATCTACAACTCGTATTAGAGGCCTCGAAGTGAGATTCGGCTTTAAAACTGGTCAAAAACACAATTTTCCCAAGGTGACCCGTAGCTGTCCGTTAAACGGACATGCATGTCCGTTTAACGGACACATACGGCCAAAACTGATCCGAAACATCCGAGAATGTCCGTTAAACGGACATCCGTGTCCACCTAACGGACATACGCAAGGGAAGGGGTCCTTTTAACCCGTAGCTGTCCGTTAAACGGACTCCCATGTCCGTTTAACGGACATGCAAATTTCCAAAACTTCTTCAACCTTCTTCCAATGTTTTTCTCATCCAAACTACAATCACATACACCTATAATCTTCACATATCTACTTATTCAAAAGTCTAAATACTTCATAATAATTCAAGCAACAAACTCAACTCATG
This sequence comes from Erythroxylum novogranatense, assembly GCA_029891385.1. Lineage (NCBI taxonomy): Eukaryota > Viridiplantae > Streptophyta > Magnoliopsida > Malpighiales > Erythroxylaceae > Erythroxylum > Erythroxylum novogranatense. The sequence goes on along the minus strand of CM057231.1, from coordinate 79,689,715 downwards.
AACTTCTCAAATCTCAACTAAATTGGTTCATCATAACCTCAAATTTCAAACATTCATCATAGCTGTCACTAACATCAATCTCAAATAATATCATAACTTGTATCACCTATAACTCTTAACTCCGATCTCGAAAACTCGCATACTTAGTCTCGTTGGAAAGATAAAAGATCAAGCTACAACTTCAAAGAAGGCTACTTTGGCCAATTTTATTTCAATCACTCCCTAATTTCCCTTGAATCAGCATATACATTTAACATTCATCCTAAACTTCACTTTCTTAAATGCACACCATTTATAACAATGCAACTATGATTTGGAATTTACCCAAATCTCAACCTCAATTCATATGATTTCTTACATTCAATAGCATCTTGTCATTCATAATCTCTTATTTTTGCATAAGATCTCACATATATAACCATAATTCATACTTAAGATTTCCCAACTCATATCTTTACATAACTCACATTTCCTCATCTATAACACAAATCACATATAAAACACTCATTTGATTTCATTTATTATTTCTAAATTTAAACTTCAAGGTTAGGGGTCCAACATTTCTCCCCCTCTTAAAAGAATTTTGTCCTCGAAATTCATACTTAAGAAAACCCCAAGTAAATACATTCTCTTAGCTCATGTCTTTCAAATGATCCTAGTCATTCACATATGCAAATTCTCACCACATATATTCTTCATGTTTTTCACCTCTACATATCATATACTATCCATATCATATTTACTCACTAATAGATCTTATCATAATTTCACAAGTACATATACTTAACTCACTTTCAAATCTTCCTTAGTTCTCTCACAAATGCATATATTTCTCTCACAAATGCATATTCAAAAATCGACAACCCAATACATCATCAAATGCTAATCTCACTTTCATTTTCACAAACCTAAAATCACTCAAATTTTTATCACATATATTCTTATCTCATTCACAAATGTTCTCATCTTTATAAGATTCAAACATCACTATCATATCAAACACTATGTCTTCACATATGCACTCAAATCAATGGTCCAAATATTGATAACCTTGATATAGACCAAAACCATTTAATCTCAATCTCTTTTAACTTCTATACATATATTGCTATCATCAACTCATCTTTACAAATGTATCATTTGCATCTCATTTCCATCTCACATATATTCCAAGTCATATCATCTAATTTCACCATGAATTTCAACTCTTAATTTCTAGCATCATAATCCAAACTCAAACATAATTCTTCACCTTAACCAAACAATCACATAGGTTCTTCGAATAATTCATGCAAAACGCTTATCATTTTCTCATGCAAAATCACTCATACACATATGCCCCAGTAAGACCATACTACTGGGCTCTAATACCATATCTGTTGGATCCCATTTCCGGAACCCAACTTCTTACACTTACCACTATAACTCCGCTACTTAAACTGAAAATGATCACTCTTAACCACTCTTGAGGCGGAAAGAAAAACGAAAACCAAAGAAAATGACATGAAACAAATGTGAGGCTGAAAGGATCGAATCCTACCGATATCAAATGTCAATGAAGTCGAATCAAATACGGATCGAATCCGAAACGGAACGAAAACAATGAATCGGATCACATCATGTACCAAATGAATTCAACTGCAAATAGCAAGAGAACTTGAAAACAAAGTATACGAGCGGTGTGCTCGAAAACATATGATCAAATTCCAACATCTGAAAGTGAGAACATAAAAACCTGACGCGTTGGAAACCCTTATGACTAATCCATCCGAAATCGGTGAAAATTTTGTTCGTTTCTTTCATCATTTAATCCATTTTATTTTTATATCAAACAGTTTCCCTCTTTGGAACTGTTTTCTTAAACTCATATTCATGTTAATCAAATCATACAATCATACGCAAGTTTCTCTTATTCATATACTGTCATATAAAAATCCGGCAGCATAACGACTGCACTTTAACCTATCCAAAAATCTGCAAATAGTAAATTTTCACTTCTAATAACATCACACATACATCACGATCAACCGGGCCCTCCGTCCGGGATCTCAGCAAAACGCAAACCTATTGCTAATCCACTTCAAATCATTTTCAGTTTAAGCAGCGGAGTTATAGTGGTAAGTGTAAGAAGTTGGGTTCCGGAAATGAGATCCAACACATAACCTAATTGCAAACAAGTTATATACAAGCTATGATGAATGAATGATCAAGATTTGTGAATAAGGATACATACCTGAGATAATCAATTGAGCATGCATTGAACATGACATATAAACATGTGTATGATTGAATAATCCTATGATTGATCAACTTAGTGTGAACTACATGTGTGTATCGCATGATTAAAGAAGTGTAAGTAGATCGTCAACGTCCAGGCATTGTTGTATCGTCAACACAATAACTTATCTGGAGCATACTGTAAGTTAACCTAGATGTGTAACTCAATTATATGTGCTTTTGTACGATTTGTATGTTGAAAATGAAATATGTGAACAATTGGTTGTGAAATGCAAGAATGAATATGAAATGTGAGAGTAATTGAATGTGAAATGTCAGAATGAATATGAACTTTGTGAATAATTGAATATGAATTACTGGACTTAAATTCATTGAAATTGATACATGTGACAGGATCACACAGGAATGAAAGGTAATGAAATATGGCATATGAAATGATGCATCACATTGAAATGGATGATTAGGTAAAGGAGTTGTGACTAGAGTGACAAATGTGAAAAAGAGCTTAAAGCTTAAAAATGTGCATAAAGAGCCACAGGCTTAGTTATCAATGAGCCTGGTATCCACAATAGGTATGGACAGCATATAAATGAGCCCTGTATCTAGAATGGGTACAGGACAATATATGAAATGAGCCTGGTATTCACAACGGATATATAATAGTAAAGAGGTGCTCAGTCACAACAAAGTAACAATAAATGGAGACACATGTGCATATACATATACATTCTTATATATATATATCATATATTGATTGAAATACCATTGAAGAGTAAATGAGGATGTGTTATGATATGAAATGTTAGCTTATCTAATATGCTTATGAAAATATGATTATCTAGATGTATGTGATAGAGTGTGACAAAATGTGTTGTGATAATAAGTATTGATTTGTTATGAAATACTTGTTGGATTGGGATATGATTTGCCTCCATGTTTCTAACTTGAGTGAAAACATCAATGATGGTTCACTCACAGTGTTGGACTCCGAACTTTTGGTGAAAATTAGAAATATTAAAATGAATTTAAATGAGAAAGAAATTGGTGAGAAAATTTATGAATTTAAGAAAATTTGATGAATTTAAAAAAAATTTATGAGAAAAGAATTGTTTAGTTTTGATGACTTCAATATTTGAGTCGATTTGTATGGGTTATGAAAGTTTAAGAGAATGAGTAGATTTGAAATGAAAGTTGAAAATTGAGAAATAAAGAGAAAAGTGTAAAAATTTGAAGAATTAAGAAAAGTTTGACTTTTTTGGGTTAAAAGTTGACTTTTGATTTAGGCCAAATTGGAGAAAATGATCTTCATGAAACTTGTAGTTTATGTTAAGATCTTTCCGTCACCATAAAGTTTGATATTTTCCGATATCGGGAGTAAAAGTTATGATCAGTCAAAGTTTGTTTTGTAAAAATGACCATAAGTGTATATTTGCGTGTACTCGACCTTGAGGCCACTCGTCGTACGAATTTAGTCTGAATTGGAGTAAGTGGTCTTCATGAAAGTTGTAACTTGTCTGTCAATCTTTTCGACATTATAAATTATGACATTTTTGGATGTGGGAATTGGAAGATATGAAATTTGAAAGTTTGGAGTTTGTTTAGGTGATGTTTAACAGGGCAGTAACTTTGACTAGGTTTTTGACCCCTTTAGAGATGGAATTGAGTTTTGAGTTCTGCATGGAAGTTGTAAAGCTTCCTTTTATATTTCCATCGACACCAAATTTGTCAATTTTGGAGTTCGAGATCAAGAGTTATGATTTTTGAAAAATTCGATTTTATCAATAGATTGAAGTTCTGTTCTTTTGTTTTTAATATGACCTTTACGCAATCTTTTGCTTATAATTCCTTCGTCCGATATCCGATTGTTTCAATTTTTGAAGTATTGGATTCCTAAGACATTTAACTAATATTTCATGAAAAATTATGATTTTTAGGAGATTAAATGAAAAGAGATTGATTGAACCAAAGTGAGAGGGTTGGTTAAAGGTTATGAGTTAGATAATTTTCTGAACATGGTTCAGTATTTTGAGAAATTCGGGAGCTGTAGAGATCTGATTGAGTCGATTCTTGAGGAAAAATAAAATTGAGACATGGGGCTACAAATCATGTGAAGGGATCGAATTCCAATTTAGTTCCTAAGATTTTCAATTTCTGGATTGAAGTTGGGTTAATGTTCAGTCTCGGATTAGTAAGAGCTGAACGCGTATTTTAGCCATAACTCCTTCGTTTCTTAACCGATTTGAGCATTTTTGGTGTCATTTTAAAGATGAAACATAAGGGAACATTTTTCTAGAAGAAAGTTGTGCCAAATTATGTCATTTTCCTGATCAAATTCTGGACGCAAAATGTCAGTTTTTAAAGGCTAAATGAAGGGCATAATAGTCATTTTGCTCATTAAATGAAGGAGCATGTGCTGCTGTCGTTTTAAGAAGCAGCAAAGTCACGATACTTAACAAAATAAAAAGAAAAGAAACGAAGAGAGAAAGAGAGAAAGAGAGAAAGAGAGAAGAGAGATGGTCGGCGATGGAGGAGAAGAAGGAAAGTGAAAGTTTCAATTTTTCCATGGATTTCTTAGGGGTTTTCGATCTTGCTTCAAGAGGAAAGGAGGGAAGAGCATGGAAGTTTTCTTTGGAGCCTATAAATACCGAAAATGGAGGAGAAAAAGGTAAGAGAGAGAATTTTTTGATTTTAAAGCTTTTGATGAGTTTTTGGTTTAGATAGGTTAAGGATGTTATGGGATTGAGTTTTCTAAAGTGAATTGAAGAGATTATACTATGATTATACTTAATTTTGGATGATTAGGATTATGCCCAATTTTGTGATTTGGAGATTTTCGAAATTATTGCTATAGAGAGCTTGGAACTATGATACTTATAGATTTCCTACAGTCAATTTTGAGGATTATGTTAATTATGATGTTAATTTTGGATGATTATGGCTTAGGTAATTTTAGAATTGAGGAAAGAAGAAAGACTTGGAGACTTGCTACTTTGGACAAGTTCCTAGTAAGGATTCGAGGTGGGTAATGTATTTATATTTCGAATTATAAGCTTTGTGTGTGTTCTTGAGGAATTAAGAAAGTGAATGGATTTTTAATTATTGTTTTCAAAAAATATTGTTTTGACTATTTTGATGAAATTAAATGATTGATTGGTTGTTTTAAAAGATCTAGAAGAAACAAATGTTTTGAAAGTTTATTGTTTATATTTTGGAAAATCAAGAAAGAAAGTATTTTGAATTGTTATTGTTTAGTATGATTTTGATAAATTGATAGAATTTCTGAAATTAATAAATGAATTGTTAACTTTTGACAAATGTTGCATTCTTTGATAGTTGATAATTGAGACATTTTGGGTTTGAATGACGAAAGTTAATGCTTTAAAATTTTATAAAACTATTGGTTATGAAAGTGTTTGAATAACTATGATTTCAAAGCTTTGAAATTGTTATAAAAATATCGTTTATGTAAAGGTTTGAAAAAAAACAAAAAGTATGATTTCAAAGATTTTTGAAAGTGTTTATAAAATATAGTTTATGTAAAGGTTTGAAAATTATGATTTCGAATATATTTGGAAGATTTTGATTCGAAAATGCTTTTGAAATTGTTTAGAAAATATGGTTTATGAAAATTTTGAAAATTTATGATTTCCAAATATTTTCAAATTAATTATAAACTGTTGTTTATGAAAATGTTTGAAAATTTATTATTTCGAATACTTTGAATGAAAGTGTTGAAAAATTAAGATTTCAATGCTTTAGAATTGTTTATAAAATAGTATTGGTGTAAATGTTTGACAATTTTGATTTTCATATGATTAAAGTCCTTGTTTATGGAATACTCGAGAAATTTGTTATCTGTTCAATGATTTGAGAAATTGAAAGTTCTAAGTTCGAATATTTTTTTATTTATATAGAATAGTTACAAGTTTTAAAATGTTTGATAACTGAAGAAAATTTCTGAAATTACGAAAAATGATACAAAGGTTCAATGTCTTGTTTTCAACTGATTTGTGAAATTGATTGAAAAAGTTGGAAAGTATTGAAGTGTAATTGTTTCCGAATGTTTTGGAAAATGTTACGAGTTTTAAAATGCAAAAACATTCTGAAATTCAATGATTTTGTAATGATTTAAGAAATTGTTTAAATTGTTCGATTTGTTATTTTGATAAATTTGAGAAATTATGAAAATGGTTTGGATGATTTGAATAAAATGTTTTAATTGCTTACATTCTTGATTTTGAATGATTTGATTAATTGATGAAGTTTCGAATGAATTAATAATTATGAAAATTGTTTGATTTGATAAATTAGAAAAAAAAATTTGTTTGATTTATGATTCTAAGAAATTACTATGATGCTTGCATTCTTTGTGTTTAAATGTGTGAGATTCTAACATGAGAATGACATTTTGTTTAAATGTCTTGGAAATTGTGTATTTTTGAATGATTGGGAATGTGTTATATAATTGTTACGTGAAATTATGTGTAGTTGTGGATGTCAGTGTGGCTATTTAGACACGATTTGAAAATCAAGATTTCGAAATGTGACTTCGGGCAATCCGAATTTTCGTTTTCGATTGTGTGTATTATGTGGGTTTGGTTAGGTCCCCTCCGTATGAGTCAGTGCACTGGTCTCCCTTTGATAGGCTTCTCCCGCCTGCCCGCTAGTGGCATAGGAGCTCTGATTACGGACTCCCCACTGTTTCCGGCTGCACATAACCGCTATGCGGGAATGTGCAGTATGTTCCGTTTGGACCAACCCAAACCATTTTGTTGTGTTATGTGATTTTTTCTTTGTTATGAAGTGATGCATTTATATATGATGCATTTATATGTGATGCATTTAGGTTTTCGATTTATTTATACATTGTGTGAAAAGTTTTGAAATTACGAGGAATGAGGATTTGAGATTTTCGACCGTGAAGGTTTTGGAAACGGTGTATGAAAGATTTGAAAAGTTTGAAAATAAGTTTTTGAATAAATTTTCGGACGTAAAATGGCTAAAGAGCAAAATTTTTGAAAATTGATTTTCTGCTTATGTATCAATTTGTAAATGTGTTATCCACGAGCTATTCAGCTCACCCCCTTCTCATCCCTATCTCCAGGTTTTCAAGCAGGAGATCGAATGGAAGTCGATCAAAATATTATTTCGATCTTTGCTTGTCATTGGTATTATGTGTAAAGTTTGATTTTAGGATTGGCTTTGTGTATGGCTTGGAAAGCCACATAAAACTTTGTAGTGTATTCCTTTCGGAATGTGATTAAATGCTGAAAGTGAGTATGGATTTGAGTTTGTAAATGATTATGGAATTGGTTTATGTAAATAAATGATGGTTAGTTTATATGAATGTGAAAGTGGATTATGATTTGTTTATAAATTACATATTGATTTTGGATGATGATTGGTAAGATGAAGTATGATTGTGACTTGATTATGAGGATTATAGAAGTGCTTGAGTTATGATTGTTGAGGTTGTTTATCTTTGGGTTACGAGTATGTTTGATTGTGTTTTGGATACGGACGGGGTCCGATAATTCTGGTTATTGTGTGAGAATTATAGAAGTGCGTTTTATCCTTTGTAGATTTTTGGGCTGTTCTAAATACAGCCATTATGCTTTTTGATTTTCGATAAAATCGATTATTACGTAATGGTAGAAAAAGAATTAGAATAAGTGTTTAGCTAAAAAAATGGAATTTTGAGTTATTGCATGATTAAGAAAAATTAAGTGAATTGAGATTTGCATAAGGATAATTTTCCGAATAGGGAAATTATATTGTTTTGAATGTATAAGGTTGATAAAGATTTTTTTTAAAAAAATATACCGGTTGTCGTATTGGATTAGTTTAGGTTTCCAACGCAATCGTATTTCGATGAGTATATTTGTTCCAACGGATGTCGGCATTTGATTTCAGTTCGAGTACTTCTTTTGTTTTTGGTTTGATTGCGAATTGCATTTCTCGCTTTAATTTCGTTCTATCCGCTTTGTTATTCATATCTGATTCGTTTATTCGATTGCATTTCCGATTCATGTATCCGCTTTCGCTTCTTTCGCTTTATCATTTGATTTCCGCTGCTTTGTCATCGTTTGTTTCGTTTGTAATTCGTCCCGCCTCCTTTGTTATTCGTTTTTAAGTTTCGTCTTCCGATTGGGATCCGGTTTTCGGATCGGGTCCCTACAGTTATGGTATCAGAGCCTAATAATAGGATCTTACTTGGGCGTATGTGTATGAATGATTTGCATGAGTAATTGATAAGAGTTTGGTAGGCTGAAGTTGAATTTGTGAGAATGTGCTAAGTGATTATTTGATGTAGGTGATGAGTGATGATTGATTACAAATGGAAATTGAGAGGAAAACCTCATGATGAAAATGGATGAATGGATTTCTAAGAAATACTTGAAGGATAGGATTAAATGATATGAAGGTATGTTATGAAATATTTGAATAATTAAATTGATTGTTGAACAAAGTGACGAGAATTATGATTGATTTTAGGAATGTGTTACGGAAATTGAGATTAGAAATTCTTGATGAATAAGGATAAATTGATTTGATTATGCTTTGGAGAGATGCAAATTTTGAAAGATGAGATAACTTGATGTTTGAATATACATTTGTGAGATGAAATGAGGAATGCTTGAAAGATGAAATTGGTGATAGAGATATATGTGTAGAAGTTCAAACGGTTGATTTTAAATGATGATTTGGTCTATATTAAGAGTCATTAAGAAGTGGACCATTGAATTGCATAAAATGTTAAAGGAAAAACGTTAAGGCATATTGAGTTGTAGAAATAGTGAGTTTGATATGATTTTAGATGGAGTATTTGATATAAGAATTGAGAAATTGTGAAGGGATTGAGAAATATGTATGAGAAGGAAATTAGATAAGAAAAGTGATTAATTATGATTCGATCCGACAAATTGAAGATATCTTAATTTGATTGAGAAAAGTGATTGTATGATTAGATAAGAAATATTATGTTCTTAAGTGTGAATTTCGAGGAAGAAATTCTTTTAAGAGGGGGAGAAATGTTGGACCCCGAACTTTTGGTGAAAATTAGAAATATTAAAAAGAATTTAAATGAGAAAGAAATTGGTGAGAAAATTTATGAATTTAAGAAAATTTGATGAATTTAAGAAAAATTTATGAGAAAAGAATTGTTTAGTTTTGATGACTTCAATATTTGAGTCGATTTTGTATGGGTTATGAAATTTTAAGAGAATGAGTAGATTTGAAATAGAAGTTGAAAATTGAGAAATAAAGAGAAAAGTGTAAAATTTTGAAGAATTAAGAAAAATTTGACTTTTTGGGGTTAAAAGTTGACTTTTGATTTAGGCCAAATTGGAGAAAATGATCTTCATGAAACTTGTAGTTTATGTTAAGAGCTTTCCGTCGCCATAAAGTTTGATATTTTTCGATATCGGGAGTAAAAGTTATGATCAGTCAAAGTTTGTTTTGTAAAAATGACCATAAGTGTATATTTGCGTGTACTCGACTTTGAGGCCACTCGTCGTACGAATTTAGTCTGAATTGGAGTAAGTGGTATTCATGAAAGTTGTAGCTTGTCCGTCAATCTTTCCGACGCTATAAAGTATGAAATTTTTGGATGTGGGAATTGGAAGATATGAAATTTGAAAGTTTGGAGTTTGTTTAGGTGATGTTTAACAGGGCAGTAACTTTGACTAGGTTTTTGACCCCTTTAGAGATGGAATTGATTTTTAAGTTCTGCATGGAATTTGTAAAGCTTCCTTATATATTTCCATCGACACCAAATTTGTCAAATTTGGAGTTCGAGATCAAGAGTTATGATTTTTGAAAAATTCGATTTTATCAATAGATTGAAGTTCTGTTCTTTTGTTTTTAATTTGACCTTTACGCAATCTTTTGCTTATAATTCCTTCGTCTGACATCCGATTGTTTTAATTTTTGAAGTGTTGGATTCCTAAGACATTTAGCTAATATTTCATGAAAATTTATGATTTTTAGGAGATTAAATGAAAAGAGATTGATTGAACCAAAGTGAGAGGGTTGGTTAAAGGTTATGAGTTAGATAATTTTCTGAACATGGTTCAATATTTTGAGAAATTCGGGAGCTGTAGAGATCTGATTGAGTCAATTCTTCAGGAAAAATAAAATTGAGACATGGGGCTACAAATCATGTGAAGGGATCGAATTCCAATTTAGTCCCTAAGATTTTCAATTTCTGGATTGAAGTTGGGTTAATGTTCAGTCTCGGATTAGTAAGAGCTGAACGCGTATTTTGGCCATAACTCCTTCGTTTCTTAACCGATTTGAGCTTTTTTGGTGTCATTTTAAAGATGAAACATAGGGGAACATTTGTCTAGAAGAAAGTTGTGCCAAATTGTGTCATTTTCCTGATCAAATTCTGGACGCAAAATGTCAGTTTTTAAAGGTTAAATGAAGGGCATAATAGTCATTTTGCTCATTAAATGAAGGAGCATGTGCTGCTGTCGTTTTAAGAAGTAGCAATGTTGGACCCAGAACTTTTGATGAAAATTAGAAATATTAAAATGAATTTAAATGGAGAAAGAATTGGTGAGAATGAGAATGAATTTAAGGAAATTTGATGAACTTAAGAAAAATTTATGAGAAATGAATTGTTTAATTTTGAGGACTTTAATATTTGAATGAATTTATATGGATTATGAGAGGAAAGTGGATGAGTTGATTGAAATGAAGTTAAATAGCAAGAATTAAAAAGAAAAAGTGTGAAAATTTGAAGAATTTAGAAAGTTTGACTTTTTGGAGAGAGAATGTTTGACTTTGAGAGTTGACATTTGATTTAGGTAAAATTTGATAAAATGATCTACATGAAACTTGTAGATTATGTTAAGAGCTTTCTGTAGCCATAAAGTTTGCAATTTTTCGATATCGGGAGTGAAAGTTATGATCAATCAAAGTTTATGTGTGCTAGGATTGACTTTTGACTTTAAGTATGACTTTGACTGAGAAATTAACCTAGTTAGAGGTTAATTGAGCTTTGATGTTCATCATGAAAATTGAAGGGTTTGTTTTTATCTTTATTTCGATATAAAGTATGCAATTTTTCGATCTCGGAAAAATAAGTTATGATTTTTACAAGTTTATATTGTGGTTTTAGCATGATTATTAGAGGATAGTATCTTTGACCAGAAAATGGACTCCCGTAGGAGTCAAATTGATTTTTATGTCCTTCATGGAAGATGTAGAGCTTCCTTTAAGCTTTCTATAGAGACTAAGTTTGTCAAAATTGGAGTTCGTGATTAAGAGTTATGAATTTCGGAAGTTTTGGATTTTATGTGAAAAAAAAAAGAGGAAAATGAAGTACCCCCGTCGCTAGGGCGACACATCGCCCTGGTGACTACGAGCGTTTAGCTCGCGTCACCAGGGCGACGCATCGCCGTAGCGATGGCAAGCGTCTGGCTCGCGTCGCTAGGGCGACGCGTCGCCAGGGCTACTTCGCCCTCGCCACGCGCAGCACGCGGGCATTTTCGCTTGGTGCGACGCAGTTTTTGTTTATCCAAAACGGCGCCGTTTTGATTCCTTTGTTAGCCTCCTTTCACAAATTCGACCTTTGTCCACTATTTTGCTCATATCTTTTCCGTCTGACATCCGATCGAGTTGATTCTTACGGCGTTAGATTCCTAAGACAATTCCCTACATTCTCATGGGAAATTTGTAATTTTATGAGATTAAATTAATGGTGTTTAATTTAATCAAATTGAGTCAGGAAATTTTTCGAGCATAGTTGAGTGTTTTGTGAAATTCGGGATCTGTAGAGATCCGATTGAAGCGATTCTTGAGGCAAAATAAAGATAAGACAAGGGGCTACAAATCATATGAAGAAATGAAATGTCAATTTTGCCCCTAAGACCCTCAAATTATGGATGGAAGTTCGAATTCGTGTGCAGTTTTTGGATTTGGAACATCTACGAGTATTTTGAGAATAACTTTTGATCTGGGAATCGAAATGAGACGGTTCTTGTTTTGAATTAAACTAGAGACATAAGGCTACAATTGTTATGAAGACATCGAGTTTCAATTCTGGGATTAAGAATGTGAAATTTTGGACGGAAATAATCATACATGGAAAATGTGTTAGAATATGGATATTTCCGAACTGTTTTGCGCATAACTTTTGGTGTAGTGATCCGAATCGAGCGCAGTTGGTGGAGTTGGATTCGTATGATTGAGAGGAACATTTCTCGAGAAGGAAGTTTCAACAAATTCCTTCAACTTGATAGTACGAATCAAACCCGCAAGTGAGAATGTCATAAAGCAAAGTATAAGGGCAAATTTGGAATTAGGCAAAAAAGGTAAGGTATTTTGGTCTTTGATCAATTTTTAATGACATGACATGAGATATTTAAGATGGTTGTCATTTGTGGTGGCTGAAGACTCACGAAAATTCTAGAGAATTAAAGAAGAGAATGAGAAGAAGGAATAAAAGATGAAGGAGAAGATGAAGGTCGACGGTGGAGAAGGAGAAAAACTTAGAGAGTTTGATTTTTTTTTGGAGATCTCATGCTTGTTTTGAAGTAGTTTCAAGGGGAAACTTATGGAAGGAGAGGAAAGCTTCTCTTGGGACTTAAAAAAATCCGAAAATGAAGAGGAGAAGAGGTAAGAGAAATTTTTCTACTTTGAGTTTTTAGTGATTTATTGGTTTAGAAATATGGAAAATAATGGGGATATGTGATTTATGAAGCTAGTTTGGATGTATATGCCTTAAGTGATGTTTAAATTTTGAATGGAAATTAATTAAGGTTTAGGTTAAATTTTGTATTTGAGGATTTAGTGAATTATTGGTGTTGAAGTATAGATATTAATATGGGTTTGAAAATTTTGAAATTAGTTTTGAAGAAATTGTGAATTATGATATGGAATTTGGAGAAATTTAGTTTAGGCCAATTGTGAAAATTAAAGTGTGTGAAAAGTTATAATTTAGAAAGCTTGGAAAAATGATGCTTATGAATTTCCCTATAGTTAAGGTTGAGAATTATGCAAATTATGATGATGAATTTGGATATTTATGGCTTAGGAAATTTTTAAATTGAAGAAAGAAGAAGGAATTTGGAGAATTGACGATTTGGACAAACTTCTGACATCATTTCGAGGTGGGTAGTATATTTATATTTTGATCTGTAAGCTTAATACGAATTTTCGAAAATTAAAGAAAGCAAAAATGTGAAATTTTGATAAATTATTGTTTTGTAAATGTTTGAAATTATGATTTCCGAATGTTTTCTGGAAAATTTTTATAAGCTTAAATTCATTGTTTTAAATGATTTGATAAATTGATAGAAATTTCTGAAAGTGCATTTGTTGTGTATGCATTATTCAATTGCTAAAATTATTGTTTGATTGAATGATTTGATTGTTGAATTTAGTGAACGATAGATTGAATAAATTGAGTTGTATGCATTTTGTGGAAAATTTGAAGAAAATCAAGATTTTGAAAGGTGTCTTCGGGCAATTCGAATCTCTGTTTTCGCTTACGTGTTATGTGGGTTCGGTTAGGTCCTTTGGTGAGTCAGCGCTGTCTCTATTTGTATAGCCTTCGCCCGGCTGCTCGCTAGTGGCACGGAGCTCCGATTTCGGACTCCCTTCACGGCTATTCGGACCGCTTATGGAAAGTGTAGTACGTTCTGTTCACGACTGCACAGGACCGCTATGCGGGAATGTGCAGTACGTTCTGTTTGGACCGAACCAGACCATTTTGATATGTTTTGTGATTTTTGATTTTGTTTATGTGCATGAAATTTTTCCGATGTGATTGCATTCATGTTTATGAGAAATTTTGAAAAAAAGAAAAGGGGTTTTTAACCAGGAAATTTTAGAAATTTGATATGTAAAGTTTGGAAAATTGAAAAGGGTTTGAGAAAAATATTTGAAAGTTAAAAAGTTTGAAAACTACGCCTTTTGGCAAAAAGCTTGTGAAAAATAATTTCCGCTTATTTATCGATTTATAAATGTGTTATCCACGAGCTGAAGCTCACCCCTCTTTCATCCCCATCTCCGTGTTTCGAAGGGAGATCGGATGAAAGAATGTGAAGGCTTATGGTCCGTTTTTGCATCGTTAGTATGGTTGTGGAAATATTGAGATTTGGAATATTTTGTAAATGGTTTGAATTTCCATTAAGTGATTATGATGTTTTTCAGAATGTATGAAGATTATGACTGAATGTTTGAGAGTAAGAAATTGTATATGTTTTGGAAATTTGTATATGAGTTTGGTATTGAATTGAGAATTATGGAAGTATTAGATTTAGGTTTGCGTTTTGCTGGTGTTTGGATTCCGGACGGGAGAGTCCGATGATTCTGAGATCTGTTTGGCTTTTAGAAGTGTATTTCTTTACCCTTGCAGGTTTGGGTTAGGATAAAGGCAAATTATCTTTCATCGAAATTTCGATAAAATTTTAAGATTTGTATGGATAAATAAGAATATGATCAGATTTAAAGATTTGCATGAGAGTGATTTTTCCAAAAGTGGAATGTGGTTGTGTGATTTGAATGAGGTTGAATAATGAGGTAAGAAATGAGAATAAGAAAAGGAAAAAAAAATTTACCGGATTTCGGTTCGGCTTAGTCTAAGGTTCCAACGCAACTTTTCATTTTCTAAGATTTGCGCTTTCGGATGTCGGCATTTGTTTCTGCTTGCGATTTGTATTCGATTCGCTTCGCTACTTTTGGTTTAATTTGATTCAATTGCTTTGTGATCCGATTTGCATTTCGTTGCGCTTTCGTTTTATTCTGTTTCCGTATGATGCGATTCGGTTCCGTTTCGTTTTTCGTTTCGCGTCATCTATTGCTTTGTTTCCGATTCAAAAATTTCGATGCGACATTTCCGTTTCCATTCGATTCCGTTTTCTTCGTTCTTTTTTTTCCGGTTGGGATTCGATTTCTGGATCGGGTCCCAACAAGCAAAGTCACGATACTTAACAAAATAAAAGAAAAGAAACGAAGAGAGAAAGAGAGAAAGAGAGAAAGAGAGAAGAGAGATGGTCGACGATGGAGGAGAAGAAGAAGGAAAGTGAAAGTTTCGATTTTTCCATGGATTTCTTAGGGGTTTTCGATCTTGCTTCAAGAGGAAAGGAGGGAAGAGCATGGAAGTTTCCTTTGGAGCCTATAAATACCGAAAATGGAGGAGAAAAAGGTAAGAGAGAGAAGTTTTTGATTTTGAAGCTTTTGATGAGTTTTTGGTTTAGATAGGTTAAGGATGTTATGGGATTGAGTTTTCTAAAATGAATTGAAGAGATTATGCTATGATTATACTTAATTTTGGATGATTAGGATTATGCCCAATTTTCTGATTTGGGGATTTTTGAAAATTTTTTTTAATGAGGCAAATTCATTAATATGAAATCAAAGTGCATAGAGAGGCAGGGCATTAAAACCATACCTCCCCGAGTGATAGCTAAAGGTGGCTAATACCAAAACCTTCCTAAAAATAATCTAAAGGTTACATTTGATGCCTAACACGCAAATATGGAAAACCTATTTTATTTAGAGAGACCAAACCCCTAAGAGGAGAAGGAAGAGAGCAATGTAAATAAGACACAGAAGATTGCGTGGAAGTTGCTTGCCTAGCAAGCCAGTCTGCTGCCGAATTAGCTTCGCGAAAAATATGAGTTAATTTCCAATGGGTGCGAAGTAAAGTTCAAATGCGGTCCAAATCCTGGCAATAACGCCACGGCCATGCTGTCTTGCTCAAAATCATATCAACTAAGACCCGTGAATCACATTGTATGTTTAAGTTTCGAAAACCACTGTCAACACAGAATTGCAGTCCCAAGAGCAGGCACTGAATCTCAGCAAAAAAACTGGTTCCCGTCCCAAAGAATTCTGATCGGGCATGCAAAACCCAGCCTGTAGAATCACGAACAAGAAATCCACCCCCAGCTAATTGTGAGCTCTGAATAGAAGACCCGTCAACATTCAAAACTAATTGATCTGAAGCAGGTAACTCCCAGGTTACGCGTTGTACCCGTCGCCGTTTGATAGCTGTAGGTAAAAATGCACAATTCAGTAACAAATGAGCATTCGGAGAAGCTGAGATCTGCAACGAACGTTGCACAAAGAGAGCATGCAGTAGGAAAACCACATGTCCTATAAGCTGAGAATAGGATGGCTGAGCATTGTTGAATATAATCGCATTCCGTAGGCGCCATAACATCCAAGCTATTAACCATGGAATCAAACACTGAATGTATTGGACTGTCGGATCAGCACACTATGTTGAAAAAGCAGAATGGAATAATTCATACATACCACATGTGAGATTAAAATACAGTCCCAACTGAAGTTCAAAAAATTGCCATAATTGTCGTGCCACCATGCATTGAACAAATAAATGATCCAAGGAGTCAACATATGCATAACAGCTTGGGCATATCGAAGGTAATTGGAATCCGAGACTTATAAGAACCTCAGGGAAAGGGAGAAATCCATGTAACAACTTCCATCCAAAGAGAATGATTTTTAAAGGCATTCGCTTGTCCCATAAGTAGTTTAAATCCGGCTTGGGATCCTGGTGTCGCCGAACCAGCTCAAAAGCTGAGCTTAAAGAAAACTTTCCATCCGTGGTAGGGGTCCAAATTAAGGTGTCTTGACTATCAGTCAAAGAAGGTGGATTCGCACCCACAAACTCTATTCCCGCTGCTGGTAGCATCTCCAACAAAGCTGATAGATCCCAGCTATATTGGACATAAACATCCCGCAACCTAATCTTACGTAGCGAATCGTGATATTCCAAATCAAACAAGTGTTGGAGAGTACCATCACCTGACCAGTTCTCATATAGGAAGGAGCAATCACCAGAACATACAACAATTCTCAAATTTGCTCGCATAATAGCATCAATCTTAAGAAGGCGTGAGTAGGACGCAGACTTATGTAGAGCTATCGAATTCACATACTTAGCCCACAAGCCATCACCAGTCCTCCATTTCCACCACAGCTTACAATCGTAAGCTTTGACGAAATCGTTCAAGCCTCGGACCCCAAGTCCATTCTCCAATTTTGGAAAACACAACTTGTCCCAACTTCACCAAACACAGCGTGATTCACTACCATCCATTCCCCAAAAAAATCGAGAAAAAAGCTGTTCCAGTTGACGAAGCGTAGCCTTAGGAGGGTCTATAGCTGCGAACACATGCAGTGGAATGGTACTTAGTACATGCTTGATTAAAATTAAACGCCCCCCAGTCGACAATAGGCAACTTTTCCAACCTGAAATTCTGGGTGCAACAGAGTCGATCAAGTGCTGAAAATATCGGTTTCGCTTGCGCCCTTTGTAGAGTACATTGCCCAGCTATTTCATTGGCAACTGTCCTTTAGGAATTCCTGTGAGCTGGGTGATTGCACGGCAGTGACTTGGTGTACAACGCTTGGATACCAAGAAAGTACTTTTGGATTTACTCACCTTCTGCCCAGTAGAGAATTCATAAGCATCCAAAAATTTAAACAATTCATTCAGTGACCTCCTGGAAGCCCTTGTAAAGATGATTAAATCATCCGCAAAGCAAAGATGACTAACCATCATGGAACCCCTCGGACTAGCATAAGAGGCTACCCGGCCATCTTGTACCAAGATAGAGAGACCACGGCTCAACACTTCGACAAGTAAGATAAATAAATAAGGGGATAATGGATCACCCTGTTTAATACCACAGGAGGATTTAAAGAAACCTGTTGGTGAACCATTGAAAAGGATAGAAAAATAGCTTCCCCCAAGGTTATTCATCACCAAATCAACAAAGCGTGGCTAAAAACCAAACTTCAATAACAACAGGCGAAGAAATGGCCAACTTACTCAATCAAATGCTTTCATTAAATCCAATTTAAATATGAGAGTATGACCTCGTATCTTTCTATCACGGTGCTGCAACAATTCATTAGTAAGAAGCACATTGTCTGTAATGTCACGTCCAGGAAGAAATGCAGACTGCTGTTCGGAGATTAATCGAGGAAGGAGGAGTTACATTTGATCACAGATAATCCTTGTGAAGACCTTATTAATAAAAATTGCAGAGGCTAATTGGGCGAAAATCTCCGAAAACGGTGGGACACTCCTTCTTTGGTAGTAAAACAATTAGTGTGCTGCCTATACTTTTTGGAATGGGGACCCATGCAAAAAATTCCCTCACTGCATTAAGAAGGTCGTCCTTAATGATAGGCCAGCATTGCTGATAAAATGTCCCATTAAACCCATCTGGACCCGCTACACTACTTGGACTCAGATGAAATACTGCACGATGGACCTCCTCCATAGACACCAAGGCAAGGAGAGTTGTATTGTCCAAGTCACCAACTGTTGGAGTGATTATCTGTAACAAGTCAGACGCACGCTCCACATCAAATGTAACCATTTCATCTGTTAATTGGGATTGGAAAAAAGATGCTGCATGCTGCTGGAGCGTATGAGAGTCTTCCATCTAGTCACCTTGGTCATTCTTTAATTTAGATATGTGCAATCTGGATCTCTTTGCAAGAACTGAAGAGTGGAAAAATTGCGTATTCCTATCCCTTTCTTGGAGCCACTTTGCACGTGCCTTTTGACGCCAAAAATCCTCTTCTTCAGCCAAGGCCTGGAATAAATTCGCCTGAGAAGATTTCAAATTTACTAGATCCACGTTAGCCTGAGTCGAATAAAAAATCTGCTCCAAAGATTTAACAGTAGCCTCAGCCTGTCTGACTCTATCAAACACATTCCTAAAGACATCCTTATTCCAATGCTTAAGGACCTCCTTTAATCGTCGCAATTTGCGTGAGAACCTGTACATCCCATAACCTTCCTGCGGCTGTTCCTAGGAAGCCGCAACGGTTGACTGAAATGTGGGGTGACGAATCCACATATCTTGAAATTTAAAGGAAGAAGGGACTAAAGTAGGAGTAGCACAGTTATACAACATGGGACTATGATCAGAAGTAGCACGGTTTAGTAACTCCACTGTCGAGGATGTAAACTGCTGAAGCCAAGAAGAGTTAAACAGAATACGATCCAATTTCTTCCACATACGACCCCGACTGCGTACACCAACCCATGTAAACCGGCCTCCTGCTGTGGGAAGTTCTTGCAACACAGACTGGGACAGGAATTCCACAAAATCCGCCATTGACCCCAAATCTGGATGAGCTGCCCCGACACACTCGTCCAAACTAGCTATAACATTGAAATCACCACCAACCATCCAGGAAGCATTACCTATTTGTTGCTGAAGACACAACAAATCCGCCCATAAAACACGACGTGCAGCTCGTGTACTTTTAGCATATACCCCGGTAACATAAACAGGAGAGGAATAAAATGTTCGATTTGTTATTTTTGATAAATTTGAGAAATTATGAAAATGGTTTCGAATGATTTGAATAAAATGTTTTTAATTGTTTACATTCTTCGATTTTGAATGATTTGATTAATTGATGAAGTTTTTGAATGAATTAATAATTATGAAAATTGTTTGAATTGATAAATTAGAAATTTTTTTTGTTTGATTTATGATTCTAAGACATTACTATGATGTTTGCATTCTTTTTGTTTAAATGGTGAGATTCTAACATGAGAATGACATTTTGTTTAAATGTCTTGGAAATTGTGAATTCTTGAATGATTGGGAATGTGTTATATAATTGTTACGTGAAATTATGTGTAGTTGTGGATGTCAGTGTGACTAGTTAGACACGATTTGAAAATCAAGATTTCGAAACGTGCCTTCGGGCAATCCGAATTTTTGTTTTCGATTATGTGGGTTTGGATGTCAGTGTGTATTATGTGGGTTTGGTTAGGTCCCCTCCGTATGAGTCAGTGCACTGGTCTCCCTTTAATAGGCTTCTCCCGCCTGCCCGCTAGTGGCATAGGAGCTCCAATTACGAACTCCCCTCTATTCACGACTGCACATAACCGCTATGCGGGAATGTGCAGTACGTTCCGTTTGGACCAACCCAAACCATTTTCTTTGTGTTATGTGATTTTTGCTTTGTTATGATGTGATGCATTTAGGTTTTCGATTTATTTATACATTGTGTGAAAAGTTTTGAAATTACGAGGAATGAGGATTTGAGATTTTCAATCGTGAAGGTTTTGGAAACGGTGTATTAAAGATTTAAATGATTTGAAAAGTTTGAAAATGAGTTTTTGAATAAATTTTCGGACGTAAAATGGCTAAAGAGCAAATTTTTTGAAAATTGATTTTCTGCTTATGTTTCAATTTGTAAATGTGTTATCCACGAGATATTTCAGCTCACCCCCTTCTCATCCCCATCTCCAGGTTTTCAAGCAGGAGATCGGATGGAAGTCGATCAAGATATTAGTTCGATCTTTCCTTGTCTTTGGTATTATGTGTAAAATTTGATTTTAGGATTGGCTTTGTGTATGGCTTGGAAAGCCACATAAAACTTTGTAGTGTATTCCTTTTGAAATGTAATTAAATGCTGAAAGTGAGTATGGATTTGAGTTTGTAAATGATTATGGAATTGGTTTATGTAAATAAATGATGGTTAGTTTATATGAATGTGAAAGTGGATTATGATTTGTTTATAAATTACATATTGATTTTGGATGATGATGGGTAAGATGAAGTATGATTGTGACTTGATTATGAGGATTATAGAAGTGCTTGAGTTATGATTGTTGAGGTTGTTTATGTTGGGTTACGAGTTTGTTTGATTGTGTTTTGGATACCGGACGGGGTGTCTGATGATTCTGGTTATTGTGTGAAAATTATAGAAGTGCGTTTTATCCTTTGCAGATTTTTGGGCTATTCTAAATACAGTCGTTATGCTGTTACGGCAAAGGTAGAAAAAGAATTAGAATAAGTGTTTAGCTAAAAAAATGGAATTTTGAGTTATTGCATGATTAAGAAGAATTAAGTGAATTGAGATTTGCATAAGGATGAGTTTCCGAATAGGGAAATTATATTGTTTTAATTGTATAAGGTTGATAAAGATAAAAAAATACCGGTTGTCGTATTGGATTAGTTTAGGATTCCAACGCGATCGTATTTCGATGAGTATATTTGTTCCAACGGATGTCGGCATTTGATTTCAGTTCGAGTACTTCATTTGTTTTGGTTTGATTGCGAATTGCATTTCTTTCGCTTTAATTTCGTTCTATCCGCTTTGTTATTCGTATCTGATTCGTTTATTCGATTGCGTTTCCGATTCATGTATCCGCTTTCGCTTTTTTCGCTTTATCATTCGATTTCAGCTGCTTTGTCATCGTTTGTTTCGTTTGTAATTTGTCCCGCCTCCTTTGTTATTCTTTTTTGCATTCCGTCTTCCGGTTGGGATCCGATTTTCGGATCGGGTCCCAACACACAGAGTTCGTAAACTCATCAAAAATTGTAAGGTTGATTTTCAGGTTCAAAGGAGATCTAGCTAGTTTAATTGAAGTAGCTTGTGCATTTGGATATGGGTCAGAGACTGGATCAGTTGTACCTACAATTGTCATTAGTTATTTTATATCAAAGAATTGTATCTTTTAACTATTGTACAATGTACATGTGAATTTCAGAAGTGTAATGACATTTGAGACTTTATATGTTTGTGAATGAAAATGCAACAAAATGATTATTGGAATATTTTTATGATAAGTGTGATGGATTAAAATGTGAAATGAATTGATTTAACCATCTTAACGTGCCATTCTCGTAGAGGATGTTCTCAAACACCCTTCGGTATGTAGGGCATATGCTCTATAGGAATAGTATGTTACATCTATGTTGTTCTTCTTCTTTGCCCGACTATCTCTGTTCTGTCTTCTCTTCTCTCCTTCTTCTCTCTATCCATTATTTGTCTCCAAATGAGTCCGTGTGGTGTGAAAGATGATGGAAATTAAGGAAGCAACCCCTTTACCAACCTAATGGGAACAATTCATCCCTCTGATTCATCACCAATTATGAAGGCATTGCAATATTAAATCGATATTCATCTGAAAGAATGACAAAAAAGATAATAGGTTTATAAAACTTAAATACAGTTGAATAGGATCCCCTCAACCTTACTACAATCAACTCATTAAAACCTAATCCCCTTTTAAATAAGCTTTAAATACAAAAGAAACCATACTTTATATGTGTGGGGTATTAGGGAACCAACGATGATCAAATCAAAAGTGCAGTAGAAAATTAAAATTTTATGGTTTCCGATCGAATGTCGATAATTGAATAAATTGGAAAACTAAACTTAAATCATAAAATATGAAATCGTACTTAATTCAATATTCCTATTAATATTTTTTAAGAATTTTTTTGATGTGTCAACCATGAGTTGCTAACATGTTCAACCTCTAATAGTATCCTCAAAGCAGTTACTCAACTCTTAAGAGTAATTAACAAGACTGCTAGTTCTTTATGCTTATTCCTATTTGTTAGAAAATATCATCATGGTTTTTAATTTCTATTAAAACTAAATACATCAATTATAATCAAAGCCTAACTATAATTATAATTAATTTAATTTTATTAAAATCAAATATCTTATATTTGATACCCAAATTTTCTCAAACTTTATAATTAAGTCTAACTTAATTGAAATCGATTTTCTCTTTTAAATCGCTCTTTATATGTGACCCATTAGGCTCCTAAAATATTGGAAATGATTATAAATTATAATTATAATTCATAATTGGAATTAGATAAATTAAAAATATTTTTAATTTATTTTAATTCTCCAATTAAATAATTTATAATCGTAAATCAAGGTTAATGTTTAGCAACATGTTATGAATACCCAAATATTAGGAATATCAAAATGGTTTGATTTAACCTGTCTATGTATGGTATGCTCCAATTAGACAAAGTATGGATATATTATCTATTCTTTCGTGTCCAATCATGTTCATTCTTATTAATTAGTAATTGATTTATAATTGATAATTACAAACACCTTTTTAAATGTCAATTTACTTTGGCCAAAGATTTCTCTCTAATTACTTTAAAGTGACGAATCTTTTATTGACTTGCTTAACTATCTCCATATGATTCACACCACATTCAAGTACTACCAACTGAATTATCCTACGATAGTTCATAAGTAACATCAAAACACAATAATTCCCACATATGATATGTTAGTAATCTCAACACTAAGGATAAATAATACAACCATTATAGTGAGGAAATCCATAAGCACATAAGTAATATTCCATTTAGGATCCTCATAATCAAGTTAGTTTAGTGAACTTATCCTTTAATTAGTACCCATACATTAGTTTAACTATCTTCATAATTTAATTTGCAAGATCAATTACTTTTTTAAAAGAAAGAAACATATCATATGCTAGTTTTACCATTTCATCACTATCCTATCTTTATGAAACTATAACTAGGAACATTTGAGAATAACACATAAATGTAAATTGAATCTCATAATATGATCTCATTATAGTTTCAATTACATAGTAATTATCCTAAGGATTTTACCTTTAGTATTGAAACATCAAATACAATTAATATAATAGATAAAGATAAAGAATGACTTTATTAATTAAATAATAACATCATACATTAAACTTGCAACCAACTGATTGGCTGCAAGGGGATAAACTAATTTAAGGTGAAACTTGGTTTCTGATAGTTTTCTTACTTCAAATGTGTTACAAAGTTATCATATATATTTAAAATGCCAAACACTAGATTCATTTGGAAGTAACTTAAATATCTAATTTAGATATAGGAGTGGTAGTCATTACCTTTCATAAATGAGTTAAGGCCAAGTCAACTCTTATTAAACTTGAGGAAAAAAAGAAGACCTTAAAACCTTAAAGAATTCACTGGCAGCCCAAAAATATTTATACATAAAAGATATAGAATGAAGCTTGAGAAATATAAACAACCCTAATCAAAGGATGAAGGGAGGAGAAAAGGAGAATTTCACTACACAAGGCAGGGAAAGGACCATATATAAAACAATTTAAAGAGGGGTTTAGGAGGTAGAAAGAGGGAAGCCTTCCATAATTCAGTATATCTTATAATAAAGTAATTAATTATGTTTTTGTATAAAGATTTAGTTACCAGGAAAACATAGATGAATACAAAAAATGAAAAAAAGATACCAACATGTAATGCCACATCCATTAAGGAAATTTTCATAAGACAAAGGATTTTATAAACTTATAAAAGGCCATCAGACATATAATTAGACGTGATAGACTCAATTTCTTCTTATAAAAAGGTAACAGGGAGAAACATTATAGGGAAAGAAAAAAAAATATGCATCTTAAAATTCGTGCACAAGGGATCTATAAAATTATTGATAAGCCCATTAAAGGATAAATTATATGATCATTTAAGGAAAGCATAGATACTCTTGAGAAAAAGCAAAGAGGACCTAATCTAACAAACATATAGCAATTTAAAATGCACGAGATATGGTAAAATATAAGAGTATCTAAAATCACATTATAAGAAACTAAAGATTAGTGCCTAATACAAATTCATGATGATTAAGTTGTAGTACAGTCTTAGTGGTTAATTCCCTTATTAAAAAAATTACAGTGCATATATGTAGGGTTTCCAAAATCCTATTTTACGATGTTTTTTAAGAGATGGACATATTACTTGTATACTAGAACTTATGGGTAGACTCTTTATTAGATTTTGAGATCAAATATATAAATGAATGAGTTGTCGAAGCTATTAAAATTAATTTTGATTCACTAAACTCTCGTAATAATTGTAGAACTAGTTCAAATCTCAAGAGAAGTAAAAATTAGTTTCTTAATTTTAATAAATAAAACTAAGCAGGAGTTTATGATTGATTAAGTAATGAATTAGAATTAATAAGGAATCAAAATAAATAAACTGAGTATAAAAATGATAAATCCAATTTTACTTAACTCCAATTCAAGGAAGGGTTTCATCTAATTATAACGTTGATCATTCGCTCAAAGAATATTTTTCACAATTAAAGTAATTAGTCCAAAACCAATTATAATAGCCATAACAAGGCTCAATTTTCCTAGATTAATTGGTTTAACCCAACATTCAATCAAAACCTTACCATTAGTTGATTCAATATGATAGTATTTCATATCAATTGAATGATAACAATAATCTTAATGAAAATATTATTACCTAAATTAAATAATTAAGAGAGCCATAACTATTTAATTTAGTTTTTTTATTTCTCATAAGTTAAATATGAAAATTCATAAATAACATGTTTGCCATTTGTACCAATCATTTATGAAAATTGTAAATCATTGAATTCATTGATAACTCGATAATAATCAACATCTAATAAAATTATCAAATTAATCAATATTAATTACTCATGAAATAAAATAACACAAAAAATACTTTACTTGAAATAAAAATCAATGTTTAGGAAAAAACCTCACAAGGTTAAAACTTGAGTTTCAAATGCCCTCGAATCAAAATATTCAAATTTAGCCACTCATAGATTTTGTTCCACCAAAATATAGACGAAGAGATGAAAGATGAAGACAAAACATAATGAAAAACAAAATAGAATTATAAAGAAGGTATGTGATGTTTTTTCCTCATGTTTCCTCCCCCAAAACTCTAACTTCTTCCAATATTTCAGAGATTATGTCTTAAAAAAATCAAAATCCTTACATGCTAGGCATGAGTCTCATAATTGAATTGAAACTCTTTTAGTAATCTGCTTTAGGAATGAACTTGCCTTATCTACCGTAGTAATTTGTCGTCCTTTTTTTTTTCAAATTCGTTTCTTTGATTAATAATGCTCATATTTGAGCCAATCTACACTTGTCACTTCCTAAAATAAAGAAATATTAATTTTACCAATTTAGCAACAAAATTAATCCAAAATAAAAGAAATCAGTCCAATTAACATAATAAAATAACATTTTATAAAATTCTCCCATACTAAACTCATGCTTATCCTCAAGCATATGAAAATTCATTATGTCAATCATTCTTATAATAATCTCTCATCTTCTTTTATGTTATCCAAAAATATCCCATAAGCTAATACATATTAAATGTTTAAGATAAAATAGCAATTGAAAGGACAAGCACTCATATAACACAATTTTTTTTAATGAAAGCATAATATCTCGTCAATTCTATCAAAAGCGAACGAAAGGACTTGCACCCTCTCATAGATTTCACTCTATACTCTTAAAGTGTTTAAGGTTTGTTAAGCTGTCAAATCGAAAAATGACAGGTTATTTCCTTAAACTTGCTCATGAATCATATATCTATCACTAATAAAAGTTAATTTAATACATAAATCAAAGGGACTTAATAAGGATTATAACATGGCTTAGGTAAAGGTATGTCAAATCTTAGGTTAAACAAATTGAAGGAAATCATATGAACTTATCTACATAAAATTAACTCAAATCAGTTTGAAAATGGACTTGATTTAAATAACATCCTTTCAATAACCTCATCAATTTTTTCTTTTAAAACATTATATGTTTTTATTTTATTTTTGAACATGAACATAAAAATGATATATTTTTTCACTATACTTCTCCCAATTCTATAAAAATGAAAAATTAAAACAATGCAAGTTGAATCAACTAATTTACTTTTCATGAAAATAGTCAAAATCTAATCCACATAAGCTTTATATAATTCTTTCAATTTAGAGCTCAAAATTATTAAAGAAATCAATGAAAAGAAGGATAAATTAGCTTGAAACAAGTTTACTATTTAAGAAAAGAAAGGTCAAGACTCAAATTAGTTCTATAAGGGTAAAAATTAAGGTAGACTTGTATAGGTTTTAAAAAAATGGTTATATGCAAGTGCCCCCTATCATCTTAATGCATAAATTTACAAAAAAAAAGTGGTCTCCAAATACATTCAAAAGTAAGTTCCAGCATAAGCAAGTTGTATTAGATTACACACACCACAAAGAAAAATATAAAAACACAAACTTGATGAATTGTTCTTAGGCTCAAAAGCTCATATGGGTGTTAACATGCATAAAATCTTACACATTTTCATCAAATAAAATAAATGAAATATTTTAAGTAATTTAATAATGAACACTAATCATGTTTGTCTCTCTCATATATTAAAGTTCAAACAAAAACTGGACCCTAGCTTAAGGATTATTTCTAAAAAACAATCATAAAATTTTAAGTATGCCATGAAGAATAATCTATATACAAAAAATATTAACGAGTCTAAGCATAAATCACAAATTTCATCACTGTATATGCAACTAATGGTTCGTAATCATTAGGGATAACTTAACCTAGGTTAAATGGCCCCAGTATATGCAGTCATTGCTTTGATTAACTGATTTCTTAATTTGTAATGTGACTTCCCAATTGAATATAGAGATTATATCCTAGGTTATTCAATAGTTAGGTTTAATTAACGAGGGTTTCTTAATTAAACAAAACCTAAGAAAAAACCGGGGTTAATAAAACTTATCATTAACCTATGATTAATAGTTGCTGAGAGAGCTTTGAGAACAATAAATCAATGAAGTATGTTCAACTGGGTCTAGGCCGAGATTAAATCAAAGAATTGGACTCCTAATGATTTAATCACTTTCATCATTTTCAAATGCTTTCTTTAATTTCTTTTATTAGTTTAGGACCCGTTTGTTTTCATTTTTCTTTCCTATTTTTTAATGTGGTTTTCATAAAAAAAGAAACAAATTATTAAAGTGTGGTTAGTTGAATATTGTTATCATTTATGTTTTTTAAAGTAAAAAAAAACCACAACAACTTTACAGAAACGTAAAAAGGATGTTTTTCTAATATTTCGCAATAGGTTTTCATATGTTTTATTTTCTATTTTCTCCTCTTATAAACTTCCTTCATTATAGAAACTCTATCTCTCCTCTCTTCTCTTACATCCCAAACTCGTCTCTTCTCTATCTCCTGCCTCTTTGTTCTTTTCTCATCTCTTACGTCCCTAACTCATCTCTTACGTCCCTTTTCTATCCGTACAGAAAGCGAAAGCTTGGGCTTTTAACCAGGTGAGTTTCAAAACTGATTTGATATTTTTTAATTATATTGTATTATTTTTTAGTTTTTTTGGTTTCTTATTTTCTATTGACATCTTTTTTTTGTGTTTATGGTTTTTCTAGTTTTTATTTCTACGTTTTTACGTTACTGGTTTTCCTATTTATTACTTATTTGCATTTTTGCATTTCCAATTGTTTTTTTATTTTACATTTTGGTTTATTTTGGCTTTTACATTTTGCATTTCATATTTCATATTTCATATTTTTGTTTTTCATTCCTATATTTTTAATTTCTGCATTTCTACAATATTGGTTTTGCTATTTATCATTATCTGCAATTTGTTTTCCACACATCAACCAAATAGGTTTTTGTTTTCAGTTTTTATGTTACAAATCACAAAAAAACATGTTTTTCTTTTTTAATAGAAAAAAATTAAAAACTAAAAACCACAATAGAAAAACAAAGGTAGAACCAAATGACCATTAGTTTCATTTTATTTTCTTTTTCGATAAACCAATCAATCCCCCCTCCCCCCAAAACTTAAACTTCAATTTATCTCAATTTAAAAGCTTTACACATACTCTTTGTGAGATCGATTTAGACTCACTATTGCTATAGTTGTAGATCTACTTTATGTTACGTAGTGTTACGACACACTACTGTCAATATTGGAGTGATCATACAAATTTTAGTTAAGGATGGGATAATCAACAAAATTACTTCCATGATAGTTTGTAGATGTACAATAATTCTTACATAGATTGGAAACTTTTAATCACGACTTTGGTACATCTCTGGAAGACTTGTTTAATCTTATGATTGCTAACAATATTCAACTTCAACAAAGTATTCATCAGGGTATACAGCAGTTCCAACAAGAAATGAGGCAAGTCCACCAAGATACGATGTCTAGACTCCATAACATAGTAAACTAGATGGGTCAGATGGTGGAAGCTCTTGATTGCCTTGAATCACAAAGTGAAGAGAAGCAACCATCTCAACTCGAGATGTACTTAAGGGAAGTTAGTGTAGAGATCTTATAGGTAGAAGAGGAGCTTGAGAATCTTAAGAGGGCTACTCAAGGAATTTCTTGTGTTGAAGAAGTGGAGAAGGAGCTCGAAAAAAAAAAGGATGCATCTTTTAGCTCAGAGGTAAATAATGATTTCCAATTTGTTGTTAAGAATAACTCTTTTTCTTTGCCTAGTAGGTTGGAGAAATTGAATGGGGAAGAAAAGGGTGAAGACACATTCTAAATATTTCAAGAGTGAGAGGACTTAGTAAAAATTAAGAATTTGAAGATAGGGCATATGCTAAATATGAAGGATTATAAACTAAGGCCCGATTAAGAAAAAGCTTACGTGGAGGAAGCTTAACTTTAACACCCAAAGATCATAATTTTGTCTTATGAGGAAAATATGGAGTCGAGCTAGCGACATTAAACAAAGCTTCTTCTTAGGAGGCAACCTAAGAGAAGTTAATTTATTTTCCTTTGCATTTTTGCATTTATTTCTTATATGCATGTGGTTTTAGTTGTTTTTAAGTTTTCAATTAAAGATAGAGAGAGAATCAAATAAACAAACAAACAATTCTCTTTTTCTATTGTTTTCAGGATTATATAGTCATGATTAGAGCATGAATTGACTAGAAAAATCCATGGTAACTTTAACATGTATTTTTGCTTTTGTGATTGGTCAATATGCATTATCTTTAGAAGAGTTGTGACTAGTAATAGACACAAGTCAGTGAGATTTTGAGTCTTATTAGACTGACACTAATATCAATCTCATTGTCTTTTGATTATATGTGACCTTCATGACATGTACATTCTAATTTTTCTTTGATTTTCTATTCAAGACCACATTTTTATCACATGAATTAACATGAAATGATTAGGCATTCTTTTTTTTTACAAGTTACATTAGCTAAATAACCTACCTATTGATATGATTTTTCCTTTGTTAATCCCCTTTGAGCTTTCTTAGGTTTTCTTTTTGTATTAACCACATTACATGCTATTAAACTTAACCAAATTTCCTACCCAAGCCATAAAGCTAGTGGAGCATTTGTTACTTGTTGATGATTATGTATGTAAAAAAGTCTAAGTGTGGCTGTGTGGGGGTGTGTATATTTGTGGGTTGGTTATATTTGTTAGAATGTCATGTTATAAATTCCATTGTTGATGTTGTTTCTTTTAATTTTTATATTAAAAGAAGAAGAAAAGAAAGGAAAAGAAAGAAAGAAAAAGAAAAAGAAAAAGAAAAAGAAAAAGAAAAAATGTTTAAATAAAAGTATGAAGGAGGAAATGAATATGTATTACAAGTTTATTTAAGAGTAATCTTTCCTCCTGAAGTTGTATTGGATGTTTACTTAAGTATGTTGGATATAAGGTGGATGTTGCTTTCAATGGTCACTCCATGTGGTTACAAAGTCTTGTTTGTGATCAACTTTTATGAGTGATTTATGTTTCATGTGTTTTGTGTGTTAGAGCTCGAGTTTGAGTTGTCTAACATCATT
Source organism: Erythroxylum novogranatense (assembly GCA_029891385.1). Classification (NCBI taxonomy): domain Eukaryota; kingdom Viridiplantae; phylum Streptophyta; class Magnoliopsida; order Malpighiales; family Erythroxylaceae; genus Erythroxylum; species Erythroxylum novogranatense. The sequence goes on along the minus strand of CM057231.1, from coordinate 79,659,045 downwards.
TTTGTATTCATTATAGTTGATGTACACAATTGTGAGTGAATGTTGGTTTTTGCACTTTATGTTATTTGTGCTACTTTACCCAAATACATCTCACCTTAAACCTTACCCATATTACAAACCTGAAAAGTCCTTTAATTCATGATTATGCATGTGAACCTTTGTGATGGAGAAATGAAATAAATTGTAAAGTTGTAGAATGTCATGATCATGAATGGTATTTGAGTGTACCTATAAGAATATCTTATTTAAACAAAATTTTTCTAAGTCTACCATTAGATTGTTCAGTTTTTGAAGGTGATGAATGCTGATTGATTATAAGTAAAAGCTTTGAATGTTAAGCTTTTGCTTTGGTTTTTGAAAGTCATTCATCTTTGCTTATGATTATGTATTCTTAGGAAATATAGGAAATGAGTAAATGTTTTGGATCTGCGATTTAATTTAGATGTTTAGCCCGAGGGCAGTCAAAAGCTAAGTGTGGAGGAAATTGATATGTACTTAATTGATTATATAGTTAGTCAATAACACTTAGTGATTAATGATATAAAAGTGCTTAAGATACTTACTTTAGTTTATATATGATTTTAGGCACAATTTGGAAGCAAAGAAGTTAAAGTGAGTCAAAAGCATCATATTTAAACCATTTTTTAAGGATTCACCATCGCTTGTCTTCATGGGGCAAGAAGAAGAAGATTAAGAGTAAGAAAAGACAAGAAAATACCAAGGAAAGAAGAGATATATAATGAAAATATCAAAGGAGGAATGAAACAAATGTAGCTTATAGCTAAGCATAAGTTGTTGCAACACTTCTCACGGCTATGAGAAGCTTCTCAAAACCATGAGAAGGTATACACGGGTGTGATAGTCCATGTCACACCCGTGACATAATGCCACCTCACCTATTTTTAACCTAGTTTTTAGTATAAAGCAAAAGGGGGTGCGACGACCGAAAGGATGAATAGTTTTATGTTTATGTCTGTGAGAAGCTCTTGGGAGACAAAAACAAAGAGGGCGATGAAACTCTAACATATGGAGAGGCCTATGGAGGGCTTGACCACCCGACATTAGTTCAAAGGTGACATTGACGTTGATGATCCAATTAAGCATTTCTTACATTATTTTTATTGTCCTTTCTCTCTTTAGGAATTGTTTACATAATCATTTACATATGGATTTCGATTTTATGTATAAATGACTGTATTTCTCATTATCCATTGATTTGCAATTGTTATATTTAAGATTCATTTGTAGGAATTAATAGTTTGCAATCATTAAGGATAACTAAATCTAGGTTAAATGACCCGAGCATATGTGGTCATTGCCTTGATTAATCAATTTTTCTAATTCATAATATGACTACCAATTAAATCTAAAGATCGTATCCTAAGTTATTAGATAGTTAGGTTTAATTAACAAGCATCTCTTAATTAAACAAAACCTAAGGAAAAACTAGAGTTAGTAGAGCTTATATTGGCCCCCGAATTCTTTTTTTATTGAATAAGCATGATTTAAATAAATTTTGTGGTCTTGCTGGATAAATTTTTTTGTTTGGAGTTTAATTATCATGTCAATGATTGGAGAATATATTGCTTGGATTGATGGAATTAGAAGTATTAAATAGAGAAATTGGGATTAAATTAGAGTATAGTATGGTGTGAGTCAAATTGGAGAAGTAAGAATGCATAAGGGGCAAAATTGGAAGATTACTTAAGGTTAGAGGGCTAAGGCTTATATTGGAGGGCAAGATGGGCAGTTGTATGATTATTAAGAGTAGAAATTAGAAGAAGAAGTAATTTTTTTCTTGTTTGAGAGGTGCGTGTCGTGGAAGAGAGGAAGAAAAGAGAGAAAAGCTAGGGTTTTAGGAAATCTTGAAGAACTTGAAGACTTTGAGGCTAGAACAAGTAAGTATAAGCATTAACCTTTCTTGAATGTTGGATGAAGCATATTTAGGGTTAGTTAGAAGTGAAAACATGGTTGAATGTGGGTAGGAAGTTGTTGATGAATGGTTTAGGTTAATGTTTTATTGTTTGGTTAATGATCAAGAGTAGATTATGAATTGGTTTGTGAATGAATTTGGGTTAAAAATGAAGTAGAAAAGATGGTTTAGTGTTAAGGTGCGTTATATATGAAATAGGGGAAGTGAAAAGGTGAAAAATGTAGCAAAATACGTCTTCGGAGTGAGTTTCTCCACAAGTTCGCCGCGGCGAAGTCCATTTTTTCTACATAGACATATTTTGGTATTTTGGGCACAACTTTTTCTGTAGATGTCTAAATGAGATTATTTTTCACTACAAAATGTGTGAAGGAATCAAGTCCAAATTCAGTCTTTAAGAATTTCAATGTTTGGATGGAAGTCGAGCATAGATTTTTGTTTCAGCATTAGAAACAGTCCGAAATTGTTGAGGTATAACTTTCCGATTTCTAAACCAAATTGAATGGAATTTAGGTTATTGTTTAAGGAAATCAAGTGGGGCAAGATAGGCAAGAGTATCAATAGGAAAGATATCCCTAGGCAAGTTTATAAGCAAGGAATTCAAGGTAGGTACATGTTTATAATAGAGTAAATAAGGCACTCATTGTTTTCTTTGAATCAAGGAAGCTTAATGGTTTCAATTGCATCATAGATGTTGCATTTTAGATGTTGCATTTATTTGCTTCTTGATTTTATTGTGAAATTGTTATATATTTGCTACATGAATTGTATTGATAATCTATGAAAAGACTTTGAAAATGCTTCTCTTTGAAAAGATGCAAGTTTATGAAATCATGTTTTCAAAAATGATTTTCGAAATATCTCATGTTCATGAAAAATAAGTTTTCAAAAGGTGCAATTTTAGGCAACAAGTATACAAGTTATGAAATATGTGTTATGTGGGTTTGTGTTTGTCTCTCAAGAATGTCACGTGCATGTTGACCAAGTTAAGGCTTCTCCCGCCTGCCCGCCAGTGACACGGAGCTCCTTATTGACTCCCTCAAGTTTACGACTACACAAGAGCACTTTATGAAAATGTGTAGTGCGTCATGTTTAAGGATCTACCCAAACCATTATGATTTGCTTACATGCTTATGATTTTTAACAAGTTTGATGCATACATGATTTAATATTGTTCATGAATTGTTTGATAAATTGAGAATTTCCTTGAGAATTTCGAGGAATAAGTGTTTGATGATATTTACATGTGAAAGTACTTTGGTTTCAAAAATGTATAATGACAATGAGTTTTGAAAATGGTTTTTGCTTGTTTCTCAATTATAAATTTGTTACCCACGAGGTTTAAGCCCACCCTCCCATTCCGTCCCATCTTTAAGTGAGGAGCAAGAGATCAAGTAGGTCAAGAGTTATGACATCACTTCGATTAGGCTTATTTTTGTGTTTGAAGTTATTTCTATAAAGCAAGGCTTTAGTTGCATTTCAAGAAATTCTACTTTTGCAAATGATGTACTTTTGGTTTATGTTGTAATGTGGCTTGAAATGCTCATTAAAGCTTTGTAAAACTCTCAATTTTGATATTAATGAAATATATGTTTGGATTTTTCTATGACTTTTCATGCTTTTGCAAAGTATTTGGATTTTGAAAATTGCATGTGTTTATGTATAAGTTCATCTTGTTTTGGGTTTGAATTGTTGAAGATAGTTGAAAGAATTTATGGTTGCATTTAGTTGAGTTAGTGTTGGGGAATATGTTGATCAAGGTTTATGGGTTCTGCTTCAGGGATTTTCGCTGCGACAAAGCTAAGAGTTCGCTACGACGTAACTAACCTAAAATTTTTTATTTTTGTTGGCGTGGTGAGTTTGCTGCGGCGAGACCAAATGGTCACCGCGGTGAAAATACAGTTGTAGGTTCTCCATAACGAAAGTTAAATCGTACATCGTGGAGTAAAATTCCTGAAAGGTCCAAGGGATTTTCTTGTATATGTTCGCCGCGGCGAACTGTGATGCCCGCCTTTGCTTCCGAAGGTTTCTCTTCTAAAATTTTCAACCTCTAAGCCTTCCTCCATGCTCAAGCTACATGATCCCAATTCCGATGTTGGGCTCCGAAAACGGGGTCCAACAGCTTATCATTAACCTACTATGATTAATAGTTGTTAGGAGAGTTTGAGAATAATAAATCAATGAAGTATATCCAATAGGGTGCAGGTTGAGATTAAACCAAAGAATTGGACTCCTAACAAGTTCATCATTTTCAAATGTTTTCTTTAATTTGTTTTTTTAGTTTCATTTCATTTTATTTTGTTATTTGATACCCCATCCCCCCAAAAGCCATAACACTGATTAATTTTAGTTCAAAAGCTTTACACACACTCTTTGTGGGATCGACATAGACTTTCCACTGTTATAGTTGTAGGTCTAGTTTATTTTGCATAGCATTACAACATGCTGCTGTCAAGGTAAAATATATTCATCCCTTATTGATCTGAGCCTTAGTACTTGCCTTTGGAGGTCAAATAAAAAAATATAATCCAAGGATTGCAATATAGGTTGCAACCTTGGGTTGTTTCACTTAATCAGAACCTAATGGAATAGACCTAAGCTAGCCTATATGTCATAAAATGCAAACTAAATTGGTAAGAAAAAGGAGGTTTTGGTCTTTGGAAATCTTTACTAAATTAAAAAGGAACTATAAGGAAAATTTGTCAAAAAGTATTTTTGGATTTTTGGGAATGCAAAAATGGGAAGATAAAAATAATGATCAAATGATGATAATATTCTTTTGAAAATGAGCTTTGGTCGTCATAGTTCGAAATCAATTTTCAGTGGAAAAGGAAATCGCTCAGTTTTAAATGGGTAAACCTTAAAGAAATCTTTAAGTCCAAGGTCTTAATCAATGAACTCCATTTCTTAAGACCTTGTTAAATGCCCTTAGTGTATGTATTGGTTGAATCAATGCAATAAGTCATTTTAGGATCTCAAATCAACTCAATATCAAATACAACTATGCAAGATAAAAGAGATTAAAAAAGATCACAAATAGGCATATATGAGACTTCATATATTTAAGCTCAAAGTTCTACATTAACAAATCCCACAACACAATGAATATCCAACACTTAATTAAACGCTAATCAAGAATGTTTAACTACAAATCACAAATCCTAAACCTAGGAGTTTGTAAATCACAACCAAATAGGGATTAAACTACTCCCCTTTTAAGTCCGTTGAACTCAAGCTATCATTACATCTTCAAAAGGATCCGGATGTCTAGCCAAGCATAGCTCCAAGAGACTTCACCGCTGAGAACCCACTGGAGATACCAATGGTAACAACTGCCGGTGGAAAAATGACATGAAAATGGTGCAAAAGAGAGAACGAACGTGTAGAAATGAGAGAAAAAATGATGGAGAGAGTCTGAGTGTATGTGTTGGCTACTACTGTCGACTCCCATTGTAACTTAACCTAAAATAGGTAATTTTTACAAACCAGGTTGATGGATTGGGTTGTACAGTAGGTAATTTTTTCGAAAATGGTACAGTAGGTAATTTTTTCGAAAATGGTCTGGGTCAGTGTCAGTTCGAAGGTTTCGCTGCGGTGAGGAGATGCGTCGTCGTGGAAAACTTTTCTCGAAAGGTTTTTATTACTCAGCTTCAAGTTTCACCGCTGCGCAAACACATCTCTTTGCCGTGGCGAAGTTCTTCTGAAGAGTTTCTACGTGAATTCTTCACACTTCGTTGCAACGAAACATCAATGTCGCCACGTTAAACTTTCCTATTGCGCTGACTTTTGACTTGTTGGCTTATCATCTTTATCCTTCATTCCTTGGCTCTACTTCTTGAGTCTCCTACAATAAATAAATGGTAGTTTGTAGTATCAATTGTTCCAGAAAATTAATTTAGTGCAATTACTCATTATTTGTGACAATTTTACTCTCAAACTACATAAAGTAAAGGCAAGCACTCAAGAGTTAAATTAAACATAAATTTGAAAATAAAAGCCAACAAATATAATAAAAACCACAAAATGTCACCAATTTATATAAGAAACTTGGGGTCAATCACATTCCCCCACACTTAGACCTTTGTACTCCTAGACAAAGTCTATAAAATTCAAAGAGACATAAGTGTAAAAGAAAATTCCATCCATGTTTAAAAATGAGAGTAGAAAAATAGTCAAGTCACTTCCTCAGAAAGCAGATTGAAAGACTGCGAAGAAAATAAACACCATAAGCATTTAATCCAAGAGATTGGGCAAAAGAGATTTCTCTTAAGGTAATGTGTTTAATCTCTCAACTCACTTGTCTTGGGATAATTTCACTCTACAATCTGCTTAGTTCATTCCCTTCCATAAGCTTGTGAAAATTCTACTGCTCCACCACAAGAATTATATTTTCGAAAATCAAGACGACTTTTCAAGGTTGTAATATATGGAAGGCTAAATGAAACGGATTGAAAGGAATAAGGAAAAAGAATGAGTACATGCACCACAATTACCTATCTCATGAAACAAACTCCAACCATAAGTAAGAAAACATTTACAAAAAAAAACATATTTTAACACATTTTTATTACTTTTCTCATTTGATAAATTTTTTTGCTTTTTGTTTCTTTTTTTCACATTTTTTGAATTTTTGAAACTCTTTTTCTTTCTTTTCTTTTGTATAGAACCCTTTCTCTTTTTTTTAATCAACTTAAGCTTGATAATAATTGTGAAATATGCATGCACTCAAAAGAAGGCTCAAAAGGGCTAACAAAGGTTAAGTGTTTAGGTAATTAGGGTTTGGAAAGAAATGTCTCTATCATATTAACAAAATTTTAGTTCATCAAGCTTTGATCAAGAATTAAAACAAGTTCTAGAGAGATATAAAATTAAACAGATAGACACAAAATTGAAAGAATTCAATCCCAAATATCCTTCCAGCAAGGGTAGTATCTCGATTAAGCAATCTCAAGATTTAAAAACACATAATGCTACTTCCTTAGTGTACCCTCACTTGCTTTTCAATAAAAGATCAAAAATGAAATTAACTGAAATCAACTATCATTTAAAAACATAGATGGTGTTTTCAAAAACACAAGGACCACTTTGAAATTTATAAAATCTTCAAGATACAAGAGTGAAAAGAATCTAATTAGGAAGAATTATTGAAATGATAAAGTTTTAAAATAGTTTCTTAAAGGAGGTGGCGAAACATCAATTTCGTAATGTTGCCATAATGAAAAATGACAAAAACACTTAAAACAAGTGATTTTCCTCAATTACCAAGTTTAAAATTTTGCATATTATACACAATTGACTTGCATAAGTGGTTAAATGGCCAAAAATGATGCATAAACAAGAATTGCAAATTAGAACAACCTCCCCCGCACTTAAACATCATATTGTCCTTAATGTGAAGAACAATTAAAACAAATAGGTATGGAAAGGAAAGTGTAAAGCTAATGAAGAACAACATATTGGAAAAAGTACATAGCGAATTATATAAATAATCGACCATTAAGTTTGTATATAACAAAATATAACTGAGTATTTGACAAAATGAAAACTAAAACAAAATGAAGGAAAACACAAAAACAAGTAACTCGAGCTACTCCATAGTATGATCATCCCCAGTGCTAGAGGGACTTGCTCCTGATGTGCCAACGCTGCTCAGGGGGTCATCTTCGTCAGATGGCAGCTAGAAGTGAAGGTGCTTGGCGAGCAATGCATCCATCCACCGGTCATACCGCCTATCTCTATCCTACCTGGCTATCTTTTGAAGGAGGGTGTCCCGAAGAGTAACAAGAACTGCATAGAGGCCATCGACTCGGCCAGCGAGGGTCTGTAAGGTCACAGACCCAAGAGTGGCCTGAGTTGGAGGATCATCCTCATCTGGTACTGTAGCTGTACAGGTTGTACCAACATCAGGAATTTGGGTGGAGGGTTGGGGTAGGTGGAGGGTGGGTTATTTTATGGAAACAAGAAAATAATGTTTCTCTATATTTTGGCAACACGTTTTCCTGGATAGAAAATCAACTGATTCTTGTTTCTTATCTCTATTATCGTCTTTGGCAAACCCATCATGAAACATACTACTCATCCTTTTTACATATATGTTTTGTCCCAAACTCCTTTCTTCCCTCTCATTTGTTCTTTTTTTCTTCTTCTAGATTCTAACTTTAGAACATGTGACCTCAGTAATTTGAGTGGCTGTTGAGAAGTTGCAGACAACGTCAATGGTAGTGGTGGCCAACACGAAAATTTTCAGACTGGATTACTGTTGGTACAAAAAGTAGGTAATGTGCTAGCTTCATCGTGATTGCTAAGAGCTGTACATGCTCTTTGTATTTTGTTAACCAACGAAATCAGATTCTCCATCTAATGAAAAAGGGAAAGAAATAACCGCCACTAGCAGCAACAATCACAGAGTCAGATTCTGATGAGCTGGATCTGATAGGTGAGGCGTGAAGAAGACGAGGAAGAGAGCTAGATCCAATAAGAGATAGAGAGAGGGGGGAGGGGGGGGAAGTTTTGAAAAGGAGAGATGAGAGTGTTGGTTGAAATGTAAACCTGATGGGGTTTTGAAATGAAAAGGAAGAGGAGAATTTTAGAAAGGTTTTATTAAGTTTAATGATCACTCCTCTTCTTCCTCAGTAGAATTAATTAAGCACATTTTGTAATTCACTGTCAATGTCCCCTCATTGTATGTTATTCACTTATTTCTGGTCACTTCCTTTTAGTCTCCATAGTTGTAAATCTTAATTACTATTCTTGAGAACATAACTTAATTACTGTGTTTTCAGTTTTTTATTAAAAATTTCAATCAAATAGGTTTTTATTTTTAGTTTTTATATTACAAATCTCAACAAAACATGTTTTCGTTCTTTTAGAAAAAAATAGAAACCAAAAATAGAAACCAAAAACCAAAAACAACAATAGAAAAATAGAAGTGAAACCAAACCCCTTAACAATTGAGCTACCACATTAAAACAAAGATAATAAAGGATGATAACTTAGGATTCATTCTTCATTATTTACTCCCTTAACTATTATTGATTCAATTAGATGTCGATCCTAGATTTTTGAAGGGTTTGATTACTCTCTTTCAAGACCCAATCATTTAACCAAATTGATTAACCCTAATTGATTGCGAAATTCCAAATTTTGCAATCTTTTGATTTATAAAGCAACCTAACATTTTCAACTAGTTCTTAAGTGATCTATTGAATAATTAAGTTTTCACATGAGATCTCTCTTTTTTATGGTTATCAATTTGATATTAACATGACTCATTAGTTTGTTAAATATCATTACCTAACCTAATCGGATTACTTTTGACTCACTCTCTTGATTTTTTGAAGTATTAGTAAACATAAATATCACAACGCTATAACATTGTATTGAAATCAATAACAGTCAAGTCATAAAATAACTCAAGAAAAAATCATAATGTGAAATTAAAACATCATAAACGTGGATAGCATCTTTAATCTTAGTTCATACATCAAGCTTTAAAAATATATACGAAGGAAAGAAGAAAGAACTCGATGTGGACTGATTTGGGAATATCAGAACAACTGGAACTTTTTAATGCTCATTTCTTGATTTTCCTTGATTAAACCCAATTTGGTAAGAAGGAGGCTCATCTTTTTTTGCAGTCTTTATGTTCTTTTATAGTTCTTGGGGATAATTATAAGCTTATACACATGATAATTATCTAATAAACAGTAAAAAAGCACACTTAAACATATATTAAAACATAGTATAATTCACCCCTATCAACTTGCAAGGGAAAGGAGGTATATGTGCATTAGATGATATGTGTAAAGAAAATTCATATCTTAACTTATTTGCATCTTGAGCTAGTACTTTTTCTTCCTTTAAAATCATATTCACAAATCATCAAAACACTTCCCCTTTTTTCATTTCTCCCAAGAATGGATAATCATAAGAAGAGAGAAATAACATTCAAAATCATTGCAAGAAGTCAACATTCAATGCCTCTACTCATGACTAGTCGACAATCATTCCCTTTAAAAACTAAGCAATCTAATGTAGACTTGGACAATGTGTGTGTAAATAATATTGATCCATAGATATACTCAAACACCATCAATGATCATGACATACCACAACCTTGTATATCATTTCATTTCTCCACCATTAGGATTCACATGCATAATCATGAATCAAAGGACTTATTAAGGTTGTAATGTGGGAAAAGGTTAAGATGAGATGCATTTGGATAATGTAGTGTAAAATCCATTAAAGCTAGTGAAACAAAAAAAACACTTAATGGAATATCAAGTGATAAAATGAATATTCACTCAAAACTGTGTACATCAGCTATGATGAATGCAAAATCTATGTTGAGTTTAGATTCAAGCCATCACACCATAAACCATATAAAGCATAACAAATTAGAAGGAATTACTCACAAAAATTAATGATAAACAATATGTTGAAATCATAAGGAGTGACCTTTCAAAACCACATCAAATAGCCCTTTCCATGCAACTTTAGGAGGAAAGACTAATCACGAATAACTTTGCAAAAAAATGCATTTCCTCCTTCATACTTTTATTTATATATATTTTCTTTCTTTTTTTCCTTTCTTTTTCTTTTTTGATAAAATTAAAAGAAACTAAATAAACATTGGAATTCATTGATAAGAGACAAAATGACATTCCAACAATTAAATCCAACTGACATATGTGAATACCCCCACATTAACACTTTGTACACCCACAAATATCAACAATCAACAAATGCTCTGCCAGATTTAACATAAAAGGAAAAGTCAGATAAAGCTGAAGGGGGCTTAACGAGGAAAAATTCATATCAATGGATAGGCATTTTGGTTAGTATAGTTTACGAAACAAAAAATGCCCATATCATTTTGATGTTAATGCATGTGAAAAAAATGTGACCTTGAATAGAAAATCAAAGCAAAGTTAGGATGTACATGTCATAAAGGTCACACATAAAAAAAAAACAATGAGATTTATATAGATGTGTCAGTTTATAAAGGCTCAAAATCTTACTGGCTTGTTTCTTAAACTAGTTAGTACTCTTTAAAAGATAACTTAAACGGACCAATCACAAGAGTAAAAGTGCATGCTTAAGTTACCATGAAATTCTCTAGTCAATTCACTCTCTAATTATGATTATATAGTCCTAGAAGTAACAAAAAAAGAGAAATTGTTTGTTTATTTGTACTTATTCTCTCTCTTTTTGTTTGAAAACTTAAAACACACATGCGTATCTTAAAAAGTGTGAAAATGTAAAGAAAAAGAAATAAACTTCCTTTAGGTTGCTTTCCAAGAAGCACTTTTGTTTATTATCCCTAGCTCGACTCCTTGTTTTCCTCATCACGTGAAAAAGTTATAATGTTCGGGTGTCACAACTTACACTTTCTCCACTTGTGGTTTGTCAGGATAGGGCTTAAGTTAATGATCATTCATATTCAGTGTCTTCCCTATCCTTATACTTTTAACCTTTACTGAGTCCCTACACTCTTAGAATATCTCTTCACCCTTCTCCTCTTTGTCCAATTTCTCGAACCTGTTAGGTAAAGGAGAAGGGTTAGTCTTAGCAATTGTTAGGATCTCAGTGTTTACCCTTGAGCTAAATGGTATATTCTTGTCTCCTTTAAGCTCCTTCTTTACTTCTTCTACACTAACAATCCCTTGAGAAGTCTTCTCAAGATTCCCAAGCTCCTTTCCACTTCATAAGGTTTTTGTACTATGTCCCTTGGATTTACCTCGGGTTGAGATGGTTGCACTTCTTCGCTTTGTGATTCTAGGTGGTTGATAAATTCCGTTAGTTAACCCATCTAGCTTACCAAGTTTTTTATTATAAACCTTGTATCTTATTGGAAGTGTATCACTTCTTGCTAAAACTATAGAGTATTAGTAGCAGGAGACATAACTATATCTTCAAGAGATGTACCTGAATTGGAATAAAAGGCTTCTAGTCTATTTAAGAATTGATGTGCATCTTGCAGCCCATTAAGGAAGTAATTTTGTTGGTTATTCCCTCCATAACAAAATTTCTTAGGAATGGGAATATAGGTTATAGGAAAATTTTCTACCAATAGCATTGATAATATCCAGTAGTGACATACTCCCTTCACTATATTGTTTTTATACATATAAAAACAAACGTGAAATGAATAAGAAATAAATGTAAAGACTAATTAGAATATATATATATATATATAACAACAATTAAAATCAAGATAAAAAACTAAAGCATCATACTTCTCGACAACGACCCCAAAATTGGTAACACATCCTAACACAACACAAAATATCTAAACTTAAAACTATAGCTAGTGATGAGCCTAGGTTAATCCCACAGAGAGTGTATGTAAAGCTTTTGTAATGAAAGAAATTAGTGTTTAGGAAAGCAAATTAAAACAAAGAGTAAAAAATGATGAAAGTGAAGAATGTGTTTATAATCTGGTTCTCAGTTCAATCTCATCTTACTTATAAATAAACATAAGCCATAATCATATTATTTTCACACATTTTTTAAAAATATTGATTGTAGATTAACAACAAGATTTATTAACCTAAGTTTCCCCTTAGATCGTGTTTAATTAGAATGAGTTCTTTAACTAAACCTAACCATTGAAAAACCAAGAACAAGCTCTCTAGATTTAATTAGATAACCATATAATGAAAAGGGAAAACATATCAATCTAGGCAATAACCACACAAGCTTAGATCATTTAACCTATGTTACATTATCCCTAATGTTTTAACACCATTAGTTTCCATAAATGAATCTATAACACAACGATTATGTATTGTATTTAAGATTCTAACAATGGGTTCATATACAAACAATCTAGCGATACATGAACACCCAAATCAATAGATATAGAATAATGTAAAAAATTCTTAAAGAGAGAAAGAAAAATGATACACAATGATGATATGCTTAAATGCAATCATTGGCATATAGTTCACCTTTGAATTGGGATAGGGAAGTTTAGCCCTCCATGGGTCTTAAAAGAGTAACTGCTTTACCCCTTCACGAAGCCCTAAAATGATTCATGCTTGTTTAGCTGCTCAAATATCACTTTATACTAAAAGTTAGGGTTTTGGGGTCGTGTATGACAAGAAATCCCCCAAATCATGACTATAAATGGTTAGGTACATGGCTTTGTATCCAACCATGTAAGTGAAAAATATATCTTCTTAATGTATATATAGTTGTGTGAATTAATACATGACTGTGTAACTTCTAGATTATCTTAAAAGCTTTATTTCCTTGGATTTTCTTATCCCATCTTCACCCAAATCTGTCTCCTTCTTGTTCCACAAGGACAATTGACTGTGAACATTAAGAGGATGACTCAAAAAGGTTTTTTTGATTCACTTTAGCTTTTATGCTTCCAAATTGTACCTAGAACCAAATATGAAACAAAATGAGTTTCTTAAACATTTCATGGCATTAATCACTAAGTGTTATGGAATAAATGTACAATCAATTAAGCACATATCATGTCACATACATTCTGAAGAAATCCTTGAAATCTAAAGTTATGCTTGAAATGTTAAGACACATTGAATGAGATGAATAATCTAATTAAGATGAACATTTAGTGTGAATAGTAACATCAAACATCCAATATGGTTAATATATATACATTAAAGCAGTGACTATGTTGAATTGAGATGAACATTCAAGACAAGATACATAGTGACATAATAGTAGACTTAGAAGGCTTACAGGTCTAATAATACAATATATAGTCTAACATAAGTTTAAATCATTAAACATTGAAGTAGAATAGAAAAGTTACTTTTAGGTTAAATTAACATTAAATCAAATGTAAAACTATAAAATCATATTCACTACTGTGGAGAATATATATATATATATATATAAGCCCCAACAAGTATATATATATATATATATATAAAATATGTTTGATTGAGATGAACATTCAATATGATATATTTAGTGACATAATAATATACTTGGTGGGGCTTATGGCTCAAGTAATACAATATGTGGTCTAAAACAAGTTAAAAAAAAGTTAAAGTAGAATATAAAACATTGATTTTTAACTTGAAATTGCCTAGCGAGCTTCAAATCATAATCACTGTTTGTAGGGAACCTACTCAATGATATATATGTGTTTGTGAAGTAGAAGAAGAAAAGATAGCAAATATAAAGAAAAGGTCAGGCATATTATAAAATGCATAAAAATATTAAACTGCTACTTTGATAACAAAATTAGAAGGTAAACTACCTTTCCAAAATTAAAAGTAATGACAATATAGTACCTAGAGGTGTGTTTAATAAAGATCCAATAGAGCTGAAGTATGTTTAAAATGAATTAGGTAGACATCAAATAGAAATATGAAGTAGATTTCACGTATCCAATTAGATGATATCTATCAAAAGGAAAATTACTCAAAGATTAGAGATAAGTAAGAATTTTTGTGTTCAAGATTTTTTTTAACAAGTCCCAGGGTATTTAAAGGTAAATGGGTAATCTTTTATAAGTTTTTATACTTTTTCATACTTAAGGTGCATTCCAAAATCACAAATATAGTGTTCTTACTGAGATTCATAAAGGAGCATATTGAGCGTACCAAATAAGGTCTACACTTGCTTAAAGGACCCTCAAGTAGGGGTAGTTCTAGATAACAATCATGTAAAACACCTATAAATCCACTATAAATGAATATGTTCCAAATGCATTCTGAACTACACTATGCCTAATTATGGAAACATTAGTTGGCTTAGATGTCCCTTTATTATAAAGCAATGCACACTTTAATAAATAATTTTTAAAATAATTTTGATATTATTTGTATTCTTATCTTCACTATAATGGTAAATAAATTTTGATATATTCTAGTGTCAAACTTAATGTTAAAAACCTTCCAAACCAAAGGCTGTAGTTTCAAATGAAGTCATCTTTAACTTTTTGCTTTCAAAATATAAATCTTGCCAGCTAAAGGCCACAAATTTTGGTGAAGCCACCTTCAATTCTCTCATTTCAGACCAAAAATATCATATGCTAAATTCCACGAGTCTAGATGAAGCCACCTTCAACTCCGTACTTCTAAAATATAAACCATATAGGAAAATGCGATAAGATATAGACTTTAAGATTAAAAAATTAATATTTCCTCTATGATGACCTATAAGTTTTGATAAAATAATTTAGGAAATTAAAATCAATATTTTTATTAATAATATGCATTAAAATACTTGGAAAAATATAGATTTTAAAAAGCTAAGGAAACATCGATAAAAAATATCGACAAAGTCAATAAAAGATAGGCTCATCATCTTATAGATAACTAATCATCCATGATAAAAAAGGATAATAAAGAGAAAAGTAATATATATATATATAAGATCTACAAAGAAAAATATCCAAAACTTTAGGAATAAAAATCCTAGAAAATTATCTAAATACCTACACCCCTATATAATAAGAGGGGTGGGGGTTAGGAGGAGAAACATTAAGAAACTACATGCTTGACATGTTTTCATGTAAAGGACTAGTCAATTCAAACTCATTATTATTGATAAATCTTCATCTTCTCAACCTTTGTAGGTTTAGGTTCCATAAATATTTAAATAATGTTAAAATATTGAAAAGATAAGTTTAGGAACGTCGCAATCGATTTTTTGTAGGAATCAAAGCTTGCAAAGGTGGCATTAATTAGATTATCATAATTCTTATTCCCACAGAACTTAGATTGATTATATCATCTTATGATATTAGACTTAAATTGATCAACCTTGAATTTGAGCTTTTGATCCTCCAATGTCTTCCTTAAGCTTAAATTCTCCTTTTTTTAGGTCTTTCACCTTGATCTTAAGTAATGTAAATAACTTTATGAGCATTTTCTCCACCATCTCTTGCTCTTTCTTGAAAAATATAGTTATTATAGAAGCTAAAGGCAACTTTAACTTCTTCCATCTCTTAGACAACCTTGTGTAACTCCTAATATACCTTATCATAGTAGTCTATCATATAGTTTATCAAATGTTATTAATGGAAAAAGTATATATAAATCTCTTTATATTAATAAAAAAATAATCATATGTAGACTTATATCATAATATCTCTAAAGGAAGTTTAGTTTGTTCTCTTTTAGGCTTAATAGTTAGTCAGATGGATGAATGTGTGAACCATCTATGAACTAACACCTAACTTCTTAAACATATTATTGCTTTTCTTCATATTCCATTATAGGAAGAATAATTAATCTTCCTTTGTAAACTTAGGAACATCATAGAGAGTGACCACATGTTTTACCCAAAGAGTGATTGGTATGACTTAAGTAGTGGATGGTATGGTGATAAGGATGGTAAGAGCAAGAGTATAAATGGTTATCTTAATCAAAGTGACTTCATTATTTTGAGTAACTTTTTTCTTTTTCTCTCTTAATGAAGAACCTTATTAGGCCTTTATACTTAGCATACCTTGTGAAAGTGATCATTCAATTCATATATATAAGTACAAATAATAGGGATTTCAGAGGAATAGCCAATATAGGAAACTTAAAAATAGAACAAAAGAAGAAACCGATAGGCTTGCACTCTATATAAAAACCTTATGTAGATCAAACTGGGCTCACTAATAAGGATGAGAAGGAACATGATCTTAGGGGTTGGAAAATCTTTTAGATAAAAGTTGTAAATTGATGTGATCCTTATCCTAATGAGTGAACATGTTGCTTAAACCTTCCCAAATAACCTTAACATCTCACATCGTCATTGTATTCTAGAGGGAAATAAATCTATCCTTTAAAATTAAGTAGACTTTTGGTATCATGAGAAGGTGACATGTGAAGAAAGTGAATTTTGGGGTAAATGAATTATATTTTGACTTACCTCAAGGTTATTAAGAGGTTCAAATTGATTCATATAATTGTTAGAGCTTTCTAAATAGTGGCTAAAACCCAAATAAGGAGGAGTCTGATGTAATTTCAAGGAGGCTATATGAAATGGTAAGGCATGAACTAAGTGAAAAGATAATGTAATGAAGATTAGGAATGATGTTTAAGATTGCAAAGCAATTTAAAGAATCTATAATTGACTATTCAACGTTATATGGATTCAATAGCATATTCAAGAATTATTAATCTAAGAGTTTATATAGATGTCTTGAGGGCTGCAAATGGCATTTGTTTCATATTTATGATAACAATGATAAGTGTTTCAAGGTAAGGGATTAAAACCTAAATCATTATTAATTCACCACCAATAACCTAAGATTAGTTTCATCTAATTTCACATTTCAAACATTAAAAATTGGATAAGTCTAGTATTAAGATTGTTGGATCCCGTTTTCAGAACCCAACCTCGGAACCCAATACCATCACACTTTCAAACCTACTTTGATACCGCACATGCTAGGCCCCATCTTCGAAACCCAAGTTTAGAACAAAATATCATCATACTGAAGCGTGGCTCCTTGGAATCTTTTCTTGCTCTGCTACCAACATGGTGAGCCCCGATCACGGAGTCCGACCATTGAACCAAAAGCGTTGGCGTAATCCAAAGGAAACATGACGTATAAAGTCTCATACAATTCCTGTGTTCCTTTTTCCATGACACACCTCATTTCTATAAAAATATAAAACAACAACTCACAATAACAAAATGCATATCCAAACCATAACTTTCTCGAGTACACCACTTTTCCATTCAACCTGATCCATATACGCAAATGTATACATCCACTAAACATCATCCAAACTTAATACATAATTTCTTAACAACCATAGAATAGGGTTTTACAAGCTCTCATGGCATTCCAAACCACAATACAATAACACTATCGAAATCCAAATATACAAATACATAACTCCCAAGAGTCTCAATAACAACTAACTAAAAACGATGCAGTATGAAAACCCACAAACAAAAATCTTCACTTCCCTTTACCCGATCTTCTTCTCATCACCTGTAGATAGGAATGAAGGGGGGGTGAGCTTATAGCTCGTGGGTAACAGGTTTATAACAAAGAACAAGCAAAACCGTTGAAACGTTCATTTGTTGTATAAAAACCATAATGAGTTCATAAAACACTTAGTTTCCAAATCTCAGTCATTTTCAAAGTTTGAGTTCAAAACTTATAGTTGAAAATTTGTCATCACATCAACAATAAAATATCACTCAATTTATGCACATACTTGACAATCCATAGATGCAATGCACAACCAAACGACTCGAGGGTTCCATAGAAACAAAAGAGAGAAATCGAAGTTTACACCCTGAACAAAATAAGTCCATTCGGAGCTCATATGCCACAAGCGGGCAGCCGGGAGAAAGCTCTTGTCAACGTACACGTGATGAACGAAATGGTTCCACTCTCGCCCAAACAAAAGCACATAATCATGCTCAAATCATTTTATCAATGCTTTTCGTGCTCTTTCCTTCTTTTCCAAATATACAAAATGCCACGAATTGTTCAAGGCATAACATAAAACATTTCAATGCATTCCAATCTTTATTTTGAAATTCATCAGAAAAGTTCATATGCTGAAATATGTAGCAATTTTGCAAATCATTCAATAGAAACAAAACGATATTTATGAAGTAATTGAAATCATTATTGATTTAGGAGAAAACTTTAGTGGCTCATTACTAAATTATAAACATAAAACCCACCTGAAATCCTTGCTCGGATACTTGCTTAAAAGATGCCTCTCATCTTGATCCTCTTACCTTCCTTGATTCCTTTTATCAATACAAAATTCCTATTCAATAGGAATACAAATTAATATTCACTAAAATAAAGTCTAAAAACTCAAACTCTTTAAAAAGTCCAAACATTTGGGTCAATTTTCCCATAAGAGTTCCCCATTGTCTCACGTTTCTAACGACTCCAAAATTATTCCATTTGGTTCAGAAATCTGAAAGTTATACTTCAAACACGTTGGGACTATCCTTATGTTGAAACAAGAACCTATACTCAACTTCCATCCAAAATTTGAGAACTTTAAAGATAGATTCAAAACTTTCTTTCTTCATAAAACTTGTAGACCTTTGTCTCTAATTTACAATGAATGAAAAATCACTTCATTTGGATGTCTACATCAAAAGATATACCCAAAATATCAAAATTCACCTATGCTGGAAACTGGGGGCTCGTCGCGACGAACGACCTGCTGCTCGTCACGATGAAGGCCTCCCTCGTCTCGACGAACGGTCCGCTGCTCGTCACGACGAACAACAATTCGTACGTCGCGACGAACACAAACTCGCACGTCGCAACGAACACAAATTCGCACGTCGCGACGTGCGGGTCTGGAGAACGTCTCCGAACCTGATTTTTTCAGTAGTTTCCAACTTCAATCCTTCCCTTAAGCACATACAACACATCTAAACCATGATTCAAGACACATGCTTCGAATCTGTCGAAAATCTCTAGGTTCACAACCCTATTTTCTCTTCTCTTCTTCCTCTCCCAAGATAACTCTCCCCTCTTTCTTCTTCCCTTTTTCTTCTTCCTTCCTCTTTCTCAATTTTTCTTCTTTTAATCCTACTTAACTGTCAAATGCCCATTTTGCCCCTTTCATTTAAGCCTTAAGCCTTCTATCCTTAAGTGCCATGACAAAAATGCCCTCACACATTTTACCACTTTTAATACAACCAAACCATAGAATAAATTCTACCAATATTCACATAACAAATAGATCCAAAACTCTATCCATCAAACCTCATAATTTATTTAAATCATGCTTATTTCAATACGAAAAATTCGGGGGCCAACAAAGATAGCTAAAATGGTTAAAGAATATAATAAGAAGCCCAGTATTTTAATGAACTACTAAATGTGTAGGGTTGATGAGAAGGTGTACAAAGAAATAGAAAGGGACTACATAAATGTGTATGTAAAGTTGTATGGCTACGTTGATAAATTGAAACTAGGAAATACAGTTGGACTTGTAAAAATTTAGGTATAAAAAAACTAAGATTTAAATACTATGTACTTTAATAGGTTCTATATAGGTTACTATTTAATGAAGTAATAGTGGTAGCATCTTAGGCCTATTATTAGAATGGATCACCTTTTCTTAAAGATAGAACATCAAGGACAATTACTTACTCATATATAAAGATATGGTGAAGAAAGCATGAATCCATTATCTTGGTAAATAGTTGATATAGAGAATATTGACACTTAGAGATGGTTTATGCAAAAAATTATCCATTAAATTGAATTTAGGTGAAGAAGATGGGATCATTTTGATTTTAAACCTGAGTAAGCATTTTAGATTTTAATTTATTTGAAGTTTAGTTGTTTTTATGAATTTCATAATTTTCTTACTAATATTCTTATATTGCATTGATTAACTTCAACAAAGATACAATGCTCCCTAAATCCATCCATATGTGTAAAGCATATATATCATAATTAACACAATAATTAGAGAGGAAAAGATAATAAAAATAGTTTAGGCTTATGTATGAGCCACTTATGTTTAGGAATTCAATAAGAAGTTGAGAAAACTATATCAATTAAAACATGAATCTACTTCATCATTATTATACTATTTGGTTTTAGCATGGACAAGATCATACTAAAGAATTAAGTCAAAGTACATACTATAGCTTTAAGTCCAATTTCCTAGTTATGAATAACATATGTGTGGAATGTTTAACTGTTAGATATTGCTAGCTAGAGATACGATAGTAATCAACATGTTAAAAGTACCAAAACCATGCTTATAAAAAGGCATACAATAAAGATATAATATATAAATAACTAGAAAACTAACATCAAAAGACTTTAAAAAAGTAAAAAAGATGCAATAAAGTGGAGCATATTAAAAAATGGTGATAAAGTAAATGGGTGTAGAAGGGATGATGCCATGTACACTATTTTACAGCTTATTAAAGAGCATATATATAGGACAAGAGACTTATATGCTTATCAATATGTATATAAAACTAGTGCAATTCACCACTCTAAGAAAATGATTTAGGATTTTATTGCTTAATGTTACAAAATACAATATTATATATACATGTTGACCATATGTTGTAACTTTATAAAGGACTCATTTTTTTACCTCTTAATGATCAGGAAGCCAAATAACTTCCAACTATAAGAGTGATGCATAGTATACCTAAAAGGTCAAAAAGAAAGGATAAGAATGACACACATAACAAAGAAACTCATATGTCAGAAATAAATTTCTTAATTTGAAAAATTCCTATAAATAAGAAATGTGGTTACAAAACATCAAATAAATAAAAGTATCATGAAAGTGGGATACAAAAATGTTAGGTGGATGCTTTAATTACTAATTTGGATTTATGTGCAACGTAGTACATTGAGACTGAAGATTAGTTTTGATGCTTGTGGTATGGAAGATTAATTTTGATGACTTTTCTTGCCAAGGTTTGAGTTTGAAAATGAGATTTGAATTAGTGACATAATCTCTCCATGTTAGATGTTATTATTCATCACTTTCCTCTCACTTGTAACTAGTGAGAATTTTCGACATTAATTCTCATGATTTCTTAATTACTGCGCCTTCTTCTCCTTTTTGATTTTTTTACTTCCATATTGCAACTTTTAATAATTAAATTTAGATTATATGATACAATTTTCTTCCTAACAAAGATTAAATTGTTTATTTTTGTAATATTATGAATTTAATTTAATGTTACAAAATATTAAAAGGAGTACATTTTAGTATAAACTTAAGAGCTATTATGATTTAACAGGAATGGGGCATAAAGCTACTAGTTGAAGCAACAATTTGGTATGGTATAGCCTCTTTTGAACTAATGGCTTAATAAATTCATTCATCTACTTAAGTTCAGCCTAACAATGCCACAAAGCTAGAATTGCCTCTACAAACATGCTTACATATAAACGGATAGAGAATTAACCATATATAATTTCCTCTTATTGATGCGAGGCCAAGCTAATAGGTGAGTATCAAAACTGCAATCCTTATTATTTATAACAAAATTTGTCTCAATAAGCAATAACATGCATGCTATGTTTTCTATCTGATACACAACTTCGAAGCTGGACACCAGGAGAGCCAAGTTTTAAAGCCTTTTATATACCAAGAGCTCAGACGATATCCATTTTTATCTTTTCTAAGTACTCATTTGGAGGAGTAGAGTTATTACAAATGCTTTTCTTTTATTTATAAATAAAACTTTTTAATTTTTGTCTGATGTAGGTGTAATTGATAGAAGAACTGAATTGAGAAAGGAGAAAAACTATTTCATTTCATCAGAGTTATGGTTATTTATACATGATGTCTTAAGAATGAATAAGATAACTGACTAAAGCTAACTAACTTAACTATCAATGTAGCGCCCCCTTATCGTAGGATGCGCACTGGGACGCTCGAAAGTCATTTTGGTACATATCTTATGATAAAGACGAGTTACGTTCGATCACTACATTCTGTTCATATGGCATCATATCAATCTTCACTTAAAAGCATCATAAGAAATCACAATATTTTTTAAATCGACTTTTCCTCATTTCTTTTTTTTTTCAAAAATCAAAAGTCTACATTATGTCTTTCAACCTTCACTGCATGTACAGCAACAAAACCTAGTACAAAATTACAACATGAAAGAGAAGAATATATCAAATCTATCTAAGCCATCCAAAAATCCCAACTGATCGACCTTTGAGTAATGACTTCTCTGGTCAAATCACAATCTACACGGCAATAGAGCCTCTTAATAGCTAGAGTCGTCCCTTGATCCTGAAAAGACAATGTTGCAATTTTGGTGAGTTTTGCAAACTCAATGAGGTAACCATCATCGATGATTCACTCAATTCATGCAACACATCAATTCATATCACAATTATTTCATAATTTTGTATTTGACATGAGTAACACACTTTCACTTAAGCATAGGCAATTTTGTATTTCACTCTATCAAACATACTTAACAAGAAGCATATGAAATGTTCATGAGACACTTTCCAATTGTTACGTTGTTGTGATTGGACGTCTGTACAGTCCCGTATCTATTTTGGATACTGAGCTCATTTATGCTTTCCCTTATCCGATGAGGATATAGGGCTCATTACACATTGAGTCTGAGGCTTTAAAACACTTTTGAGCTCAAGGCTCATCTCCACAAATTGAGCTTTAAGCTCTAATCGTTAGTTGCCCTAGTGCCAACTTCCATTATCTGATTATGCATTCATGAATGGAA
The DNA here is from genome assembly GCA_029891385.1 of Erythroxylum novogranatense. Taxonomy (NCBI): domain Eukaryota; kingdom Viridiplantae; phylum Streptophyta; class Magnoliopsida; order Malpighiales; family Erythroxylaceae; genus Erythroxylum; species Erythroxylum novogranatense. Next base: position 79,635,938 of record CM057231.1, on the reverse strand, counting down.
TGCATGTAAGACAATCAATCACTTGATAAAACACATAGGTCTTCACATTCACATTCATTCATTATTCAAACATAATTATAAGCAAACAATAATTGAGAGAAACTATCTACGTTACTCACTGATTGCTCTCGAAACTATTGCCTGGAATTTTTGACAATATTTGTGGGTTGACGTTCCAATTGCTCCTCTATAATAAATAACATATGCATATATCACAATCTGCATAATCATAAGGTGTTTAATAATGCACATGAATGCTATGAAATATGTACAATGCATATTGATGACAGGTATCAATCCATCAATTTTATCACAAGATAATTTTCATATCAAAACTCATCTTTGTTTTTTCCAAATCACCCCTTTCAAGTCTACTATTCACATTAAATTAGAAAGTGAAGCTGAAGTAATTAAGTCATACTCTCCTCTACAAAAGTATTCATTTATGTCTTATAAATCCAGTGGCACTAAAATAACTCAACTTGGTTCAGTAAATAGGAAGATATACCTCAAACAGTTTTGGATTGCTCTTGTCCAAAAAATTGTACTATGCACAACTTCCACATGACATTTAAACATCTTAGAGACTGAATTAGATTCTAAGCTCTTCATACTATTTGTAGATCCATGTCTCTAGTTTACCAAAAATTAGAAATAATATCATTTGGAGCTCTATAGATCAAGATATCATTAAAATAATGAAGTATGTTCAGTATAATAACATCAATTCATACCATTTAAGAATACACTCACTGTACCCGTTCCACTTTTTCACTCAATATTTATAAATTTGATTCATAGGGCTATGATTTTTGGTAGAGATGTAGAGCAATTTCTTACGAGTCCAATGGTTTAAGAATCAAGTCATTTGGGTGTCTAGAGAAGGAGTTATGACTAAAAGAATCCAATCCACTTTTGTCCTCAATCATACCGAACCTGTTTCGGGAAAACTGCTATAAATTTCTCTAGAAATTTGTGATTATGGCATTCTTTGGATGATTCAAAAGAGTACTTCAAGAGCTAAAACTTTCATGAAGACCTTAAAGACAAATTTTATCTTCTGTATATTCTTACTTTGCTTCGTCTTACTTTTGCATCGTCATACTTTGTTTTGTCTTACTTTTGCATCTTCTCACTTTTGCATTGTCTTACTTTGCTTCATCTTACTTTTGCATCGCCTTACTTTTGCACCGTCTTACTTTGCTTCATCTTACTTTTGCATCGTCTTACTTTTTCTTCGTCTTACTTTTGTATCATTATACTTTGCTTCGTCTTACTTTGCTTCGCCTTACTTTTGCATCGTCTTACTATTGCATCGTCTTACTTTTGCTTCATCTTACTTTTGCATCATCTTACTTTGCTTCGTCTTATTTTTGCATCGTGTTGAAAGCGATCTAGAAGGGGGGTTGAATAGATCGTCTAAACTTTTTCGCAGAGTTCTACAAAAAGCACGGAATTAATACACAATAAACAATCAAACTAAACAAATGAAAAAGAGTAAGGAAGAAAGCAAACACTGTTTTTATAAAGGTTCGGTACTAAGACCTATGTCCTCTACCTAAGCTCCCACTTAGAATTTGGCAAACCACTATATTATACACTTTTTAGTTCAGTGTGAACTTTTGCACCCACTTGAATTCCGGCTCAAGCAACCCTTACAATCCGATTTGATTTCCAACACAAATCTAACCACACTAGTGATTTTTCCTCCAATCACTCAACTCACAATAACAATGAATGAAATATAGAATTGACAAGGCTCTGAACAGCTTGATAGAATTAAATGAGCAATATGCAATTTGAGAGCTATAAAATGATGATAAAAAATTAGTATGCTTTGCTATGGCTTCAGTAATTGATCTCTTGAACGTTCTTCTATTTATTTGCAGGCTTCTGGATCAATATAGACATTAGAAATACTCTTACAGCCGTTGAAGATCTCTTATAAACGTTGAGAATGATTTTCTTCCCGTTTTAGTATCATTGACTTCGTCAGAATAGCTGCTAGTCAACTGGAACATGTGATAGTTGACGGGTCGACTTGGGCTAGTTGACTGGAACCAGAATTAGTCGACTGGAACAAGTATTTTTGCTGATTATAGTCGACTGGAAATATTTGTAGTCGATTGGAACAGACATCTTTGCTAATTATAGTCGACTGGAAATATGTGTAGTCGAATGGAACTTACGAAAAATAATCTACGCTCTCAGAATAGGCGACTGGCATGATTTGTAGTTGACTGGAATGCTTTGTAGTCGACTAGAACTCTTTGTAGTCGATTGGAATGAACCTCACTCTTCAGATATGATAATTTTCAGTCGACTGGTAATGGTTGTAGTCGACGGGAATTTCTCCAACGGACAAATTTGCAGACAATCTTCGATCTTTCAATATCTCTATCCATAATCTTCACTAGGATCTTCTTTTGCACGTTGTCTATCTTCTCTAGATCATGGTAGATAATTATTGACTTGATTTCTTGATATTTTATGTAACATCCCGTTACTGTTAGCAAGGGCATTATGGTAATATTGGGTCAGACTGATAGGTTTCGTTGCATTCACTGATTGAGCATGTTACTGGCCTCTAATTATAGAGGAACAGGTTTATTGCATATGCACTTATTCATAGGTATATGCATTCATGGTTTTCCGGCATTTTAATTGTGAGTATGAATTGATTGGATTGTGAACTGAAAACTGACTGGATTATGATTGATTGAGAAATTAGGAGTAAGTGGGCTTGAATGACTGACTTAGTATAGTTTAAGAGTGATTGGCTATTGATACTGGCTTATAGGAAATTTTCTGGAAATTCGGGAGAAAATGCCTGCATCAAAATTTTCGAGTGATGATCGATCGATCAGATAATCTCGAAAGAATTGTCCAATGGCAATGGAAAAATTTAGAGTTATACTGTTAGGAAATAAAAATGTTGAGCCATTGAAATTTAGAGATTGAAATTTGAACTGATTTGGAGACCTATGTCTATAAATACTTAGGTTTGAAATTGGAGATTTTATCCTAAGGCAAAATCATTTCTTCTCTTCCTCCTCACCCGGTGATCTTCGATTCCTCCCATCGGTGAGGATGCTTTGATCTTTCCTAATGGCTTCTTCCTATTGTGCAAGGCTAACTTGTTTATTGTGATTGATGAAGGTTGAGAAGGTTTGAGAGTGGTTAATCGTTGATATTGAAGGTTTTAGGGTTACGGAGATTTGAGAGATTTGTGGTTTTGATCTTCGATTGGTAAGTATTTATGGCTTTAATGTTGTTATTAATGATTAGTTGTTACATTTATGGCATTTAATGTGTTAGATGGGGTAGTTGAATGTGTTTTATGGTGGTTTTAAGAGTATTAATGGCGGAAATCGATCGGAGAAGACGATTGGGCCTTCACACGTTGCGACGAGCGCAGTGACATGAGGGCTTCGTCGTGAAGAGTAATTAATTTATTCGTCGCAACGAGCTCGGTTGGACGTCGCGACGGGTGTGGAATTGTGAGTTGCGACAAGCGGTCTCCACGTCGCGACGAACGAGCTTTCCACGTCGCGGCGAAGGGACGTAGGTCGCGACGAGGGATGGAAATTCTGAATGGATGAGTGTTAGTTTATTGGGCATAATTTCTAGTATAGACCTCTGATTGAGGTGATTCTTGATTCATTATGAACTAAGGAAAGAGGTCTACAATTGAGGATAATTATGGAAGTTAGAATTTAATTTAAATGGTATTGATTCATAGAGAATAAGGTCAATTATGGTTCATAATGTGACCTAAGTATTGAATTGAGAAAATTGGAGTTTTAATTGGGATTTTCAATAGAGGTTTTGATCCAATGAACAGGGAATTGCTATAGGGAGTATGAATTGAGGAAATTGAACTGAATTTTTGGATCGGATCAATTATTGTCGATCAATTGAGCGAAGAGTTAGAATTGGGCATAGGATATCCAATTGGGTTTTAGCGCCGGAAATCGTGAACATGCATTGTTCATAATTCCATTGAGACATATGCATCACTGAATTGTTTAATTGAGCATCTAGTAATGGGACTGTATTTTACTGCTGTAGAGGCGCCGTTGGATCGTCATTCCACATACATTGCTGGAACTTCCAGGCAGTAGCTCGGAAGTTACAGGTGAGTAACCTAGTTGGTTTCTCAAATTCCTGATTGTCTAAATGCTCTATGTGAATTACTTGCCAATGTGAATTGCATGATTACTGAAATGTATATAATTGAATTTCATGCTTTTACTGGATTGGATTGGACTACTACATGACACTAAGAAATGCAATACTGGGCTTTTATAGCCATACACTGAATTACTGAACAATGCATTACATACATAAATGCATGATCAGATAATGGATATGTGACCCAAGTTGCTATTATCACTGAAAAGAGCCTCGAGCTCTAACATCAGATCGACTGGCCTCGAGCCCGAGGGAGAAATCCCGACGATCCCCCGAATACCGACCGAGCACTTGGGCACAATCATCAATAATCGAAAAGAGTCACATATGCATTGTATACATGAATGATTGTTTTGTGACGATTCTCAATTATGTGATGACCGATTTATTGTAAATTGTTATTTGATATTGCAAACCGTTATAGGCTACGCAAATTGTTATATACTAATTGTATTCATCGTGTCGTGTCAGACGTTAATCACGAATGCATGATTTGAGTGAACCATCGATGATGGTTTCTCACTGAGTTCGCAAACTCACCCAAAATTGCATCTAATTTTTAGGATCGATAGAGTAGACTCCTAGCTCCGGAGATAGTCTTTTCCTACCGTGCGGGTGTGCTAGCAAGAGAAGTGATAGCACACAGGTCGGTCAGCTGGGTTGGACTTTTGCAGATGACTTAGGATAGATGCTTGTATCAGTTTCCTTTTTGGTGTTGTTTAGGGGACTGATAGACTTGTCTATTCTGATATTTGGATGACTGTATCAAGATTATTTTGGATTTTAAAATTTACTGATTTCTGATATTATGGTTTTAATTATTGCGATGCTAGGTGGATTAGCAGTCGGATTTTCTAGTAGTGCACCTTTATCGTGGGATACGTGTCGGAGCGACCTTCGGGCGTCCCGATGTATACCCTACGGTGAGGGGGCGCTACATTTAGTGGTATCAGAGCATGGTTTGGCATCTTTTGGGCATAGTGTATTTTAGGTTGGAATCACTGTAAGAATAGCAGAACTGATTGGAATTTCTTGTCTATTTTAGGTCATCTGTCCTTGGAGATCGAGTTGAACTACCAGCTGACCTGGAATCGGTAGGAGCTAGTAGGGAGTCCCCGATGCCTCTTTCAGAGGAGTTGCCTCCTCGAGTTTCTGTGATACGGGAACTGAGATATGATCGACTGCGTAAGCAGGGGGCGGTTGACTTCTATGGAAGCACCGACCCTGCAGAGGCTGAGGGATGGTTAGAGAGGACCGAGCGAGTCCTCGATCAGATGGTAAAACTAGAAAATCTCTAACAATTTCTGAATGCATCAAGCATTCCATTAGTTCTAATTAATTCCAAATTCCGCATACACATATCTTTTGGAACTTTCGCATTTTATCAGTACTTATATCTTTATTACTTCTCCCAATATCCCATGTTCGCATACTAATTCAACTCTTATTTCACTCTTATGAAACTTGCATGATAACCAATTTCCTTACCTATACCAATTTATCTATTTCTTTTACTTATATCCATTATCCATTCCAAACACAATTTAAACCTGTTCCTTTCCCGTACCCATAGTTGATTCATATAACTTGTTGATTATCGAACGTCTCCAATTAGGAACAATTTTCGTATAATTTGTCTCATCATAACATATTCTGCCATATGTTCCTTATTTTCATTTCTCCACATAACTCAATTTATTCGCGATAGATTACCCACTGACTTGAACAAACAATCGTTATGTCGATCTCGTACTTTCAAAACACATGAACCTTTAATCCCCTCAAGTTCGCAATTAATATTTCCTTAATATTCAATAATTCTCTTACATAATCAGAATCATCTCATTAACATAATGTACACTTTTTTTTTAGTAGCATCATTTAGCTCTTACGCTAGAGTCTCTGTTGGATTTACTACAGTTCGTAAAATATATATATATATCAGTTACTCTTGATACTTCACGAAGATACATCTCTAAATGACACTTAAAATTTTTTATTTCCTCTAATATCTTAACATACATCACCGTGATCATCACACCTAATCTACCAATATATCTCTATAGTCCCATCAATTTGCCCGTTAATAGATCATATCGCTAAGAATACCGTAATCTCATTTAATTTTCGATAACCATTCTCTTTTGGTACCAGCTTTGATCATGGGAACCTTACTATATGCATGTCCTCTTTTATTCTCTCAAGCTCATTACCGATGCTAACATCTTTAACTGCCTTACTTCTTTCTCAATTGATCATTACAAACATTCTCATGTCTTACTCTCACTCATTTTGAACTTGAGCTACGGCATTATAATCGAGCTTATGTAATAGGCCACCGATTACTTCCTATATCATAATCACGCAAATTATTCATTTATGCTTAATCATTTCACCCATGATGGTAATCCCACTATCGATATACACTTACAAAGGACAAATGAACGCAAAGAACCTTCCTCAGATACACCCGTCCTCGCTCGTGAGGATCATATACAATCTCAATTCATTCACAACTGATCGTTATAAGCACTTTCATTTCTTCTTCTAACTCGTAAAGGGAAACCTTTTTTTTTTTTACAAGACTTCTGGCTAGCAATTATCCATTAACTTATCAAGTACAGCTTAACATTTTCAATTACCATAGGGCTCCCATAATCAGGTGTGCATTCATATAAGCAAATCAACTGAACCTTGACAACTTTTTCATCTACCAATTTCATTTTCTTACATTTCAATCTTTTCATTATTGCATTATACCCATATATTTCCGCACTCAAATCAATATCACAGATATGAAATCATTATTGATTTTGCACTTAATATATTTTGACTCCAAATCACCAATCCTTATTTATAACTCTCATCACGGTAATCAATCCCAATTGTAACTTTTCTATATCATAGAACACTTTATTTTCCTTTACCTTATACACTGTAAATCTTACCATTATCACATCTCATTTTCCTCTATTAATTTACAACTATAATCTTTATTTCTAACTCATATTTAAGGATATACCAATCTAACTCCAATATTGTTCTTCCCAATATACCCCTCAATATCAATACACTAAATATTCGTCTGTCTGATCAAACCATACACTCTTTCCTATTTTACGATATCCATTTCTTCCTTTTATCACATTCTAACACATTATCCTTTTTCGCACTTTTTTCTAACCGCTTAAACGACTGAGACATACTTATGCATACGACTCATATACAACACTGGGGATCAGTTGTCACTGTCTGCCGTGACACGACTTAAATGCACATAACTTGACACACATTTTTTTTCAGAAAGCCCATGTAAGATTGTACTTTTGGGCTCTGATACCACAAATGTAGCACCCCACTCCCGCGAGACCCGAACCTGACATCGACGGTGATATCCGAGCCCGCGACCCGCGAGGGTGGTATGCTAGAGCAGTCAATACAGTTTAAAACTTGGTAATATATATAGATATTTTTAAAACCCATCGAGTGCGCAAATATCAGCAAATAATTTGGGCCCGTTCTAATACGAAATCATTTTCAATCAGAACATTATTTCGGTAAGCAAATTACAATACAACATTAATCAATCGTACTCAAGAATACCAAGTACAAATCATGCGAAATACAAATTTACATATAATTCAAAAGACACAAATACAGACGTGAACCGATCCCGACCTTAACTCGACTTGCAATCAAGACTCATACTCCTGCGTCTAACGGGATACTCTTCGATCCCGAAAATATTTGCAATGTTGGGTGAGTTTGCGAACTCAAGGAGAAACTATCATCGATGGTTCACTCAAATCATGCATTACGCATATGGCGTATCGCATAATACAAGAATATTCACCATCAAGATAATATCACGCCATACAACGTTATATAACAATTTGCGCTTATTTACGATAGCATGTAACACTTTACAGTACCATATCGCAGTTTACAGTAATTTATGTCATCACGTAAGCAGTAATTGTCACAAAACAGTCATTCAGGTGTATGCAATGCATATGTGACTCTTTTCTAGTTATTCAGTGTTGTGCCCAAGTGCTCACCAAGAAATGGTAGGGACGCGTCGAGATTTCTCCCTGCCAAGCCCGGTCGAGACAATGTGAGCTCGAGGTTCTTTTCAAGATAATAGCAACTGGGACACATCCATTATCCGATCATGCATTTATGCATGCGATGCGATGGTTCAAGGATTCAAGAATTATGGCTATACAAGCCCAAAGATATCGCCTCCAAAGATACACCGTGATCCACCAAGATGTTGAAAGCATGCAATTCAATCCAATAGATTTCAAGAATCATGTAATAGTCCAATCCAATTCAAGAGTAGCATGCAATTTGATCCTAAACACGCCAAAGGATCATACAACCTTTGCAAGTAATTCATACAAAGCATGTAAGCAATCAGGAATTTGAGAAACCAACTAGGTTACTCACCTGTACTTCCGAGCTAATATCTGGATGTCTTGGTAACGTCGGTAGATCGACGCTCCAAATGTGCCTCTATAACAAGCGAGAGAAACTGATCACTAATTATCCAATCCGAACTAGTAATAATGCACATGTAAGTATAGAATGCATGTTCATGAGATTTCTGTCCCTAAATCCAAATTTTCCCGTAATAAAAATTTCATCTAAAAAATAGAAACCTACTGGCGTTGACGGTGCGCAATTCGGACCTCTATAGGTCCCCAATTAAACAAAATAAAGATTAAAGGTCCGTTAATGGGGCCACGCCAATTTCCGTCCAAAATTCCCAATTTCTCACAAAATGAAATTCAATAAGTTACAAATCCGATGCCTCAAGAATCAGGTCAATCGGACGTCGGACGGAAAAGAAATTGACAATAGAATCACCAAATACCAAAAAAAAACAAATAATAATTAAAATAGCACCTGCCTCGCGGGGGCGAGGCGTCGCCCTCGCGAGGCCGATTGATCCTACCTCGTCACTAGGGCGACGCGTCGCCCTAGTGATGCTGGCCATCCGAGCCCGTCGCTAGGGCGACGCGTCGCCCTAGCGACGGGGCATGATTGCACATTCCCATTCCTTTTCTTTCTGATTTCTAATCCAACTTCCAACACTCATAGCTCTTAGCACACAACTCAGAAAAATACAAATCATACCTTGTTGGAAAGATCATAAAAACCTCTACAATTCTCAAGAAGACCATAAAAATCAATTTCACCCCTAAGGGTGTCAAAAATCCCTTCAAAGCTACTGCCTACTCAAATCCCATTAAAACAGAATAGTACATTGCAAATTCCATAACTCTCTGATTCTTCAACTAAAAATTACCACATAAATATGCTCAATAAGTTCATAATGACATCTACAACTTTCATGAACAACCCATAATCAAATTCCATAACTAACTAGGTCAAACAATTCAACAAAGAATCAGTATACTGAAATCAACCAATCTGGACAGAAATTTTCCAATTAGCATAACTCTTAGCAAAAATATCACAAAATTCACTACCTTATATCCCTGAAAAGATAAGATCTCAAACTTCAATTTTCATGAAGAACTAAAAATCCCTTTCAATTTCTAACAATTTCAAAATTGTCATGCAAGTTACTGCCATGATCAGTAATTCATAACCTAATGCAGGTTCAATGTTTGAAAAATCATAACTCCCAAATCTGACCTCTAAAAATTACACACCATATATAATTTTCAAGATAATTCCTTGCTCTGCAACTTTTCACAAGATCACTCACACCAATTCAGTTCACATAATTTGGTAAAATTGCTTCCAGTCCGCAAGCTCACAAACTCAACACTTAGGCTAGGTTTAATCAAAATGCTCAAAACCAGTCAATAGTAATCAGTTCATATCTCCCAATATACAACTCGAAAATTAGCACGATCAGTGGAAATGGAAAGCTAACTCAATATGCTACAACTTTCATGAAGACCATTCTCCCAAATTCCATATCAATTAATTTAGAAAAATCAGCAAAGCTCATAGGTTATGGTTTCGGTTACTGTTCACAGGCAATAAAACAGTAACTTCCCCTGCAAAAATTCACCCTTCTACCATTACAATTTAACACCACCTATTTCACACAAAGTTGAAGCCAACATCCCAAAGTTTCTTTGGGCACAAACCTTACCTCATTTGCACACCTACATAATTAGTTATGAACAAAACATGACAGTAGGTTCAAAACTCAATTTCCAGCTTTCATCAACAATCTAACTTCTATCACTTCTAATATTAATAATACATCACTAAGCATCCATTCCTACCTCTAATTCAACCCCAAATTCATCACAACATACACTTCTACAATGACACAAAAATTGGCAGCACATACCTACACACTTCCATACTTTAGTTCCCTTCATTACACATCACAAACATCATTAACAACATTCTTATCACCTATTTTAACTACCATAACCAATTCCCTTACACAAACATGCATTAAACCCATTCAAACCTACCACTTTCATAATCAAATAAATGCCCAAAGGATGCTCATAAATGCTTCTAACTACCAAAAGCATTAAAACAACTCTATTCCTTACCTTAATAAGTTACAAGCTCTTCACTTCTTCAAATCTTCAAATCTAACTTCACTTCTCTACTTCTCACCATCACCAACGACCATAACTCACCCCCACACTAATCATCATCAACACTAGGCTTAAGCTTGCTTTGTGTGTGAAGAGAAGTAAGCAAGTAGCAAGGAAAGACTCTTGTAAAGTGGATGAAAACAAAACAATCGAAGGAGGAAGAAACACACCAAGATGATGCACTTTCGGATGGAGAAAGGAAGATGGACTTTCAAGCTTTCCACAAATGAATTTTTAAGTAGAACATTGGAGAAAAGTCGATGGTGGTGTATATATATAAGACAAAATCATTAAATAGGAAGCCACTTGGCTTTTTAAAATGGAAAAAGACAAAAATGAACTTAATTAACATACTTTAATCATAACTCTAATCTCACTTAATCTAAATCCATCTTATGCTAATAATTCTATAACAATTCCACAATTATTTATTCACTAATCCAATGCCATTAAGCAGTCCTTTTTAGTACAGAAAAATTTACTCAGTCAGCCAATTGAAATTTTCCGGTCCGGAAAGAACCCCGAAAAATTCCAGAAAAATTCTCATAAATTCCTAAAAATAGAAAACAATTTATGACGCACTCAAAATAATTTTTCAAAAACAATTATCCCATAAATTTCACAAAAGATCTCAATTGAAACCTAAGCCGGAAAATGTTAAGAATGCATGTTTACCATGTGCAAGTGCAACAAACCATCAATCATAGAGGCGATAAGTTGTATGCTCATGCCGAGTTATAATTTAATACTCCTAACCCGTCCCAATTTACTAAAATACCCTTCCCATCAGAGATGGGATGTTACAATTCTCCCCTCCTAATAAAAATTTCGTCCTCGAAATTTCATATACGATTGATCAGGAAGGTAGGGGAGTCTTTTCGATTAATACCCTCTGTTTTCCACTGATTTTACTACACGACCAAATTGTCCATGAACGGAAATCAAAACAATCAATGACTCTCTTCCTTTCTCAACTTTACATGATTTTACTGCTTTCTCAGGCTTACGCGCAATTCGCCACTTTCAATCTCAATAACATATATATCGGATCCTAACAATATCTATGAAACACTTTGTGAATCCGAATCATCTTTTAAGTTTTAGCCTAACTTTCCAATCCATAATTCTATTCACACCACAATCACATGGAGGCCCCTCATCACGAATTCAATTTCCCTTAACTACACCTTATTTCCATATAAGTACATTTTAGCCGAGGCCATACCTTTCAAAATATTTCCTTTATCGCGTATCAGATTCCGTTATTATCAAAACACAAATCTCATGAGATTTATAACCTCAGTGTGAATCAATTTAGCTCATTAAATTACTTAACATATCACTTTATTGCTCTGATCACATAATATAGGGATAACGACTCCTTTTTGGCAGTAAAACCCCTTATACACTTTTCGAATGGTGACACCAATATAATGATTGTCATGCCATAATCCCTTTGCACTATCCATCAATCTCATATCCCAATGAAATCCAAAAATACCTGTTGGTTAATCACACGTGTCATCATTCACTTTGACAGACTATACCATCAATTGCTTTTTCCACAATACTCTTACTAGAACGTAACGCTTCGATTGTTTCTTATGCTTTCTCGAACCATTCACTTATAATCATTTGATTTCCCATTCTAACCTTTCAATTTCTCTATCAATACGCTCTTGCTAGAACATAAAGCTCGATCATTCCTTACGCCTTCACTAACAGCCTCGTAATGAGTATCACCCATATTTCTTAATTTGAACTATATCTATCACTTTCCTCAACAATTTGAGTTATCTTCGTTCTTCGATACGGTTTACAATTTCTACATCCTCAATTCGGGTTTTGCCAATCCATTTTGATGCACACCAACTTTGAAATTCCCATAGCTAATAATACTTTTTTTTGCCCCCTTTTGTCAGTTCGACTATAACACTTAATAATACACTAGATTTGATAACCTTATTGCCCAATTATTGATCTTCTGAAATTGAATTTATTTCTTTCTTTGTTCAATCCCTTGAATTGCACCATTAGCTTAGTTTGAAGAAATCAGCCGTTGAATCCTTTTCAAATCATTCAAATGCATGAAATAACTCAATCGTTATCGATTTGCATATTCATAGACATCTCCACACTATTTCTGTACTATTAATGTCTCCAAGCTTTGAGGCCACACTCAGTATAACAAATTTCAAATCATCAATCATACTACCGCCTATAGAATCATATTTGTCCCAAGGTGCATAAAATCACTTTGTCCAATTTCCATAGATCACATCAGAACCTTTACTGGAACACTTCAGTATCGATAGTGAATTCTTCAAATGTCTCCTTTATGATCATCAGTCATAACATTCACATGTTTTCCTCAATTATTCTTGTCAATTTGCTAAAACCAGAAAATCTCTAACAATTTCTGAATGCATCAAGCATTCCATTAGTTCTAATTAATTCCAAATTCCGCATACACATATCTTTTGGAACTTTCGCATTTTATCAGTACTTATATCTTTATTACTTCTCCCAATATCCCATGTTCGCATACTAATTCATCTCTTATTTCACTCTTATGAAACTTGCATGATAACCAATTTCCTTACCTATACCAATTTATCTATTTCTTTTACTTATATCCATTATCCATTCCAAACACAATTTAGACCTGTTCCTTTCCCGTACCCATAGTTGATTCATATAACTTGTTAATTATCGAACGTCTCCAATGAGGAACAATTTTCGTATAATTTTTCTCATCATAACATATTCTGCCACATGTTCCTTATTTTCATTTCTCCACATAACTCAATTTATTCGCGATAGATTACCCACTGACTTGAACAAACAATCGTTATGTCGATCTCGTACTTTCAAAACACATGAACCTTTAATCCCCTCAAGTTCGCAATTAATATTTCCTTAATATTCAATAATTCTCTTACATAATCAGAATCATCTCATTAACATAATGTACACTTTTTTTTTAGTAGCATCATTTAGCTCTTACGCTAGAGTCTCTGTTGGATTTACTACAGTTCGTAAAATATATATATATATCAGTTACTCTTGATACTTCACGAAGATACATCTCTAAATGACACTTAAAAAATTTTATTTCCTTTAATATCTTAACATACATCACCGTGATCATCACACCTAATCTACCAATATATCTCTATAGTCCCATCAATTTGCCCGTTAATAGATCATAATGCTAAGAATATCGTAATCTCATTTAATTTTCGATAACCATTCTCTTTTTGGTACCAGTTCTTGATCATGGGGAGCTTACTATATGCATGTCCCTCTTTTTATTCTCTCAAGCTCATTACCGATGCTAACATCTTTAACTGTCTTACTTCTTTCTCAATTGATCATTACAAACATTCTCATGTCTTACTCTCACTCATTTTGAACTTGAGCTACCGGCATTATAATCGGAGCTTATGTAATAGGCCACCAATTACTTCCTATATCATAATCACGCAAATTATTCATTTATGCTTAATCATTTCACCCATGATGGTAATCCCACTATCAGATATACACTTACAGTGACAAATGAACGCAGCAACCTTCCTGTATACACCCGTCCTCGCTCGTGAGGATCATATACAATCTCAATTCATTCACAACTGATCGTTATAAGCACTTTCATTTCTTCTTCTAACTCGTAAAGGGAAACCTTTTTTTTTTTTACAAGACTTCTGGCTGGCAATTATCCATTAACTTATCAAGTACAGCTTAACATTTTCACTTACCATAGGGCTCCCATAATCAGGTGTGCATTCACATAGGCAAATCAACTGAACCTTGACAACTTTTTCATCTACCAATTTCATTGTCTTACATTTCAATCTTTTCATTATTGCATTATACCCATATATTTCCGCACTCAAATCAATATCACAGATATGAAATCATTATTGATTTTGCACTTAATATATTTTGACTCCAAATCACCAATCCTTATTTATAACTCTCATCACGGTAATCAATCCCAATTGTAACTTTTCTATATCATAGAACACTTTATTTTCCTTTACCTTATACACTGTAAATCTTACCATTATCACATCTCATTTTCCTCTATTAATTTACAACTATAATCTTTATTTCTAACTCATATTCAAGGATATACCCAATCTAACTCCAATATTGTTCTTCCCAATATACCCCTCAATATCAATACACTAAATATTCGTCTGTCTGATCAAACCATACACTCTTTCCTATTTTACGATATCCATTTCTTCCTTTTATCACATTCTAACACATTATCCTTTTTCGCACTTTTTTCTAACCGCTTAAATGACTGAGACATACTTATGCATACGACTCATATACGACACTGGGGATCAGTTGTCATTGTCTGCCGTGACACGACTTAAATGCACATAACTTGAGACACATTTTTTTTTCAGAAAGCCCATGTAAGATTGTACTTCTAGGCTCTGATACCACAAATGTAGCACCCCACTCCCGCGAGACCCGAACCCGACATCGACGGTGATATCTGAGCCCGCGACCCGCGAGGGTGGTATGCTAGAGCAGTCAATATAGTTTAAAACTTGATAATATATATAGATTTTTTTAAAACCCATCGAGTGCGCAAATATCAGCAAATAATTTGGGCCCGTTCTAATACGAAATCATTTTCAATCAGAACATTATTTCGGTAAGCAAATTACAATACAAAATTAATCAATCGAGTACTCAAGAATACCAAGTACAAATCTCATGGAAATACAAATTTACATATAATTCAAAAGACACAAATGCAGACGTGAACCGATCCCGACCTTAACTCGACTTGCAATCAAGACTCATACTCCGTGCGTCTAACGGGTACTCTTCGATCCATGAAAATATTTGCAATGTTGGGTGAGTTTGAGAACTCAAAGAGAAAACCATCATCGATGGTTCACTCAAATCATGCATTACGCATATGGCGTCGCATAATACAAGAATATTCACCATCGATATAATATCACAGCTCTGACGTTATATAACAATTTGCGCTATTTACAAGAGCATGTAGCACTTTACGCACTATATCGCAGCTTTACGTGAATTTATGTCATCACGTAGCGAATTGTCACAAAACAAATATTCGGTGTATGCAATGCATATGTGACTCTTTCCAGCTTATTCAGTTGTTGTGCCCAAGTGCTCACCAAGAACAAGAGGGACGCTGTCAGATTTTCTCCCTGCCAAGCCCCACAAGACAATGAGAGCTCGAGGTTCTTTTCAAAGGATAATAGCAACTGGGACACATCCATTATCCGATCATGCATTTATGCATGCGATGCGAAGGTTCAAGGATTCAAGAATTATGGCTATACAAGCCCAATATATCGCCTCAAAGATACACCGTGATCCAGTCCAAAGACAAAGGAAAGCATGCAATTCAATCCAATAGATTTTAGTAATCATGTAATAGTCCAATCCAATTCAGTAGTAGCAAGCAATTTGATCCTAAACACGCCAGTGATCATACAGTTCACCTTTGTAAGTAATTCATACAAAGCATGTAAGCAATCAGGAATTTGAGAAACCAACTAGGTTATTCACCGCATTTAGAGCTAATATCTGAAGTCTTGGTAACGTCGGTAGATCGACGCTCCAAATGTGCCTGTATAACAAGCAGAGAGGAATCCGATTACTAATTATCCAATCCGAACTAGTAATAATGAACATGTAAGTATAGAATGCATGTTCATGAGATTTCTATCCCTAAATCCAAATTTTCCCATAATAAAAATTCCATATAAAAAATAGAAACCTACTGGCGTTGACGGTGCGCAATTCGGACCTCTATAAGTCCCCAATTAAACAAAACAGTGATTAAAGGCTCCGTTATCCGGGGCCACGTCAATTTCCCGTCCAAAAATTCCCAATTTCTCACAAAATGAAATTCAATAAGTTACAAATCCGATGCCTCAAGAATCAGTTTAATCGGACGTCGGACGGAAAAGAAATTGACAATAGAATCACCAAATACCAAAAAAAATCAAATAATAATTAAAATAACACACTGCCTCATGAGGCGGCGTCGCCATGAGGCCGACTGATCTACCTCGTTACTAGGGCGACGCGTCGCCTAGTGATGTTGGCCATCGAGCCTCGTCGCTAGGGCGACGCCGCCTCTAGCGACGGGCATGATTGCACATTCCCATTCCTTTTCTTTCTGATTTCTAATCCAACTTCCAACACTCATAGCTCTTAGCACACAACTCAGAAAAATACAAATCATACCTTGTTGGAAAGATCATAAAAACCTCTACAATTCTCAAGAAGACCATAAAAATCAATTTCACCCCTAAGGGTGTCAAAAATCCCTTCAAAGCTACTGCCTACTCAAATCCCATTAAAACAGAATAGTACATTGCAAATTCCATAACTCTCTGATTCTTCAACTAAAAATTACCACATAAATATGTTCAATAAGTTCATAATGTCATCTACAACTTTCATGAACAACCCAAAATCAAATTCCATAACTAACTAGGTCAAACAATTCAACAAAGAATCTGTATACTGAAATCAACCAATCTGGACAGAAATTTTCCAATTAGCATAACTCTTAGCAAAAATATCACAAAATTCACTAACTTATATCCCTGAAAAGATAAGATCTCAAACTTCAATTTTCATGAAGAACTAAAAATCCCTTTCAATTTCTAACAATTTCAAAATTGTCATGCAAGTTACTGCCATGATCAGTAATTCATCACCTAATGCAGGTTCAATGTTTGAAAAATCATAACTCCCAAATCTGACCTCTAAAAATTACACACCATATATAATTTTCAAGATAATTCCTTGCTCTGCAACTTTTCACAAGATCACTCACACCAATTCAGTTCACATAATTTGCTAAACTTGCTTCCAGTCCGCAAGCTCACAAACTCAACACTTAGGCTAGGTTTAATCAAAATGCTCAAAACCAGTCAATAGTAATCAGTTCATATCTCCCAATATACAACTCGAAAATTAGCACGATCAGTGGCAATAGAAAGCTAACTCAATATGCTACAACTTTCATGAAGACCATTCTCCCAAATTCCATATCAATTAATTTAGAAAAATCAGCAAAGCTCATAGGTTATGGTTTCGGTTACTGTTCACAGGCAATAAAACAGTAACTTCCCCTGCAAAAATTCACCCTTCTACCATTACAATTTAACACCACCTATTTCACACAAAGTTGAAGCCAACATCCCAAAGTTTCATTGGGCACAAACCTTACCTCATTTTCACACCTACATAATTAGTTATGAACAAAACATGACAGTAGGTTCAAAACTCAATTTCCAGCTTTCATCAACAATCTAACTTCTATCACTTCTAATATTAATAATACATCACTAAGCATCCATTCCTACCTCTAATTCAACCCCAAATTCATCACAACATACACTTCTACAATGACACAAAAATTGGCAGCACATACCTACACACTTCCATACTTTAGTTCCCTTCATTACACATCACAAACATCATTAACAACATTCTTATCACCTATTTTAACTACCATAACCAATTCCCTTACACAAACATGCATTAAACCCATTCAAACCTACCACTTTCATAATCAAATAAATGCCCAAAGGATGCTCATAAATGCTTCTAACTACCAAAAGCATTAAAACAACTCTATTCCTTACCTTAATAAGTTACAAGCTCTTCACTTCTTCAAATCTTCAAATCTAACTTCACTTCTCTACTTCTCACCGTCACCAAAGACCATAACTCACCCCCACACTAATCATCATCAACACTAGGCTTAAGCTTGCTTTGTGTGTGAAGAGAAGTAAGCAAGTAGCAAGGAAAGACTCTTGTAAAGTGGATGAAAACAAAACAATCGAAGGAGGAAGAAACACACCAAGATGATGCACTTTCGGATGGAGAAAGGAAGATAGACTTTCAAGCTTTCCACAAATGAATTTTTAAGTAGAACATTGGAGAAAAGTCGATGGTGGTGTATATATATAAGACAAAATCATTAAATAGGAAACCACTTGGCTTTTTAAAATGGAAAAAGACAAAAATGAACTTAATTAACATACTTTAATCATAACTCTAATCTCACTTAATCTAAATCCATCTTATGCTAATAATTCTATAACAATTCCACAATTATTTATTCACTAATCCAATGCCATTAAGCAGTCCTTTTAGTACAAAAAATTTACTCAATCGACTAATTGAAATTTTCCTATCCTAAAAGAACCCCAAAAATTCCAGAAAATTCTCATAAATCCTTAAAATAGAAAACAATTTATGGCGACTCAAAATAATTTTTCAAAAACAATTATCCCATAAATTTCACAAAAGATCTCAATTGAAACCTAAGCCGGAAAATGTCATGAATGCATGTTTACCATGTGCAAGTGCAACAAACCATCAATCATAGAGGCGATAAGTTGTATGCTCATGCCGAGTTATAATTTAATACTCCTAACCTGTCGCAATTTACTAAAATACCCTTCCCATCAGAGATGGGATGTTACAACATTGGTTGCTACTGAGGCTGACAGGTGTCGGCGTTTTGAGGGCGGACTCAATCTGGAGATCCGTACCCGATTGGCTAGGTCTGATATGAAGTGAATAACAAGTTAATACAACACTTATAAAATGATAATAGAATGTACGAGAAGGGGGGGTTGAATTGTGTATTCCCCTTTTTGAATATTTTTTTCTCGAATTACTTGTTAGAAATAAAAATTCTTTGCAGAATTCTTATTAATCCTGATTGATCAAAACTTTTCAATGCTAAGTATATGAATAGTAAATAAAGATCAACTTTGAAACTAAAAGTGAGATAGAGAATGAGAGTAGTAGACACGTAGATTTATCCTAGTTCACCCCAAACCGTGGGCTACGTCCAGTCCTCAGAGTTTCTTCTGAGATTTCACTATCTCTTCAAAACTTTACAAGTATTCTTTCACGAGCCTCTTCAGGTCTCTACACCAGTATTCTTTCACACTTAGCCTCTGCAGGCTATCTATACAACTCTTTCTTTTCAGAAAAGAATTTGAACACTTTGTTACAGTAAGATAGCGTTCAGCTAATTCGCACTTAATCGCTTTTTCACTTTGTGTAATTTTTCCTCAAAACAGCTAACTCTGCAGTCTTCGACTTTGACTTGTATTTATAGCCTTCGTCTGTAACTGCTTCTTGATTCTTGAATCTTTAATCTTTAATCTTTAAAGAAACGGTTAATCAGTTGAGTTCTGTAACTAACTTGAACTGACTCTTGCGTCTGTTTCTTTTCTGCGTCTGCGTCTGCGTCTGCGTCTGTATCTACATTTGTGTCTTTGTCTGTTTATTGTCTTGTGTCATCTGCGTCTGTGTTGATTTTTTTCTTTGACAAATTTCGTCTGTGTTTGACTTGTATCAACTTCGTCTGTATCTGACTGATGTCTTGCAACTTCGTCTGTCTCTTTGTCTGTTTATTCAAACTTCGTCTGTCTTCGGACTTCGCTCAGGACCGTTTTTGTTTTTCTTGTTTTTGATCTCACTATATTTGTTATACATCAAAATCATTTATATGTAAAGTCATTCTGACTTAACAATCTCCCCCTTTTTGAATATAACAAATTACATACAAGAAAAGAAAACAAAACAAAACAAAATTTACAGATGTTGCAAAATAAGAAAAAAACTTATCTTCTTCCTGCCTTCGCCCATTGTGGTCACACCTTCTTCATCTAAACATCCTCTCCTCTTCGATTATTTTCTTCTTTTACGCTCTCCCCATTTGTTATAATCAAAATGAATATCGATTACGGTTCTTCAGCGAGCTCGCTATCATCTTCTTTAGATCATTCATCGTCTCCTTCATGTCATTGAGTTCACCTCGTAATCTCGACTTCATCCGACGAAGAGGCTTGATCCGCCTCACGATGGAGGAGCGAAAGGAATTGAAGTAGTATAGGCATCGAAGATGGAGTGTAGTCTTCATTAATCTCAAAAGTAGTGGACGAATGAATGTTGCGACTTCAGAAGATTTAGATCAAAAGGAACCGGCAAGATCAGAATCGCCTTCCTCATAGGATAAAGCTTGTGCTTCTATAGATGATGTACTAGACAGAGGCCTAATACTGAACTGCCTCGAACAAGGAACTCAAGAATGTTCCTGTTTTATACTTCCCCATCGACAGCCTTCCACACGATTTGTATGGCTGCAGCTCGCTTGATCTGGATCTTGTGCAGGAATGCATGCTTCATCAATTTTCCGCACTTCTTCTGCAATCTGATCTGCGGACAGATCATCATCAACATTATCTTCAGGAAATAATTTTGACTTTCCCTTTGTAAAATCTTTTGTACGCCTTGGCTGAATGTCTGGAACAACCTTTATCTCTGTATTCTCTGTGATTGGGAACATAGTACACGGTGGGCAGGGGCGTCTTGAGGGATATGGCAAATGATCAGTAAGCCTCAAGGTATCGTAAAAAGACTTCTCTTTTTCATTTAGTAACTGCCACGTGATACCATTAATCATCATAGGTTGCACCAGAGCTACTATTTTCTTCATTGGTTCAACACCGATAATAATAGCATTGCTCAGATTGGTAATAACTTCTACCAATTTGATTTCCAGCCTATATTTCCTCAAGAACTTCTGGTATTTATATACCTTCAGTCTTGGTTCATCATCAGCCAAATCTGGTACTATAGTTGCTTCTTGTTGTGTTCCCTTAGAAGTTTCCTGAACCGACCATTCTTCTGCTGGTTCCTCCTTTATAATGCCAGGTGTCTCATGAACCGTGCTTTCATTCACTGGTTCTTCTTGTTGGACCACAGGAGTATCCTGAATCGTAAATGCTCGCTTCGCTTCAACTTGAGAATCAGACGATAGCTCTTTTGTAGACTAACATCCTCGTAGCTTGAGATGCTCTTCTTTGACTAACCTTCTTAGTCTTTTCTCTTCTTCATTAGTTTTACCGATTTCTTCACAGAAATTTTCCTTTAACAGCTTGTTCCTTTTCTCTTCCTCTCAGTCTCTTTAGATCTTCTGGCCGTATCCTCTTCCAGAATTGAGACTAAGGATCTTGTGGCTTTGGCTGCACAAGATTTAGAAGTTTCTTCTCGCCTTTGTTCTCTGGCAATCTTTTCTTCCTGTTGCCTCAGAGTCCTGATTCTTGGAGATCGCTTGGCTTTCTTCACAACTTCACTCAAGAGACTTTCTCCTTGTCTCTTTGGTGCAGTTTGCTTTGCCTTCTGAGAGATTGATTTTCTTCGAAAAGAGGACTCGCCAATTTCATAAGAGGTCTCCCTAGGACTCTCCTTAATTCGGCAGTAGGCGATTTGATACTTACAGGCGATTGAGAACTTGAGACAGAGTCTTCTTCAATACACGCCCCCTCGCCTTGGTTTCTTTGAAGAACCGCGTGATCTTTGTCTCATCGTGCTAAGACCCATTCACCGAATCGTGTGCATCGATTTTGCTCTTCACAGAACAGTTTATCTCGATTCCGCAGTGCATTTAATCTTGAATTCTATAAAAATCCTTGTCAAAATCATACCATAAGGATAATCGGAAGTTTCCTTTAACCCTTTAACCATATAGTGAAAGATTAAGAAGGGTAGATCTACGGATTTCGATTGAGAAGAAAGAATGACATTGTTCGCTCAGAGTGGTCACCAAATGCCTCGAACCAACTCGGGAAGAATGCAATTGAACAGATTGCATGAAGAACTCGGCCTTCTAATCGATTTGATGTCTTCCTCTCTCGGAATCATTTGTGCCATAGAGCTACCTCTTGACATCTTCTTCTTTCATTCCAACGAGGACATCCATCCGCCTTGGTAGACAGCTTCTCAACCGATGGGCAACCAGCTACCTTCCTTATCAAATCCTTTGTGACAATAACGATATTCTATCCACAGAGGATACAATAGTGTCTTCTACCAAACGAAGTTCTTCCGTAACTCATAAACCTCGCTCAGATAGACAGATTCTCGAATTTGAAAGAAGTTCTTCCAACCAGCTCTTGTGATCTCTCGGTTCTACATCCATGCCGCCTCTCTCGGTGGACTCAAAATCCACAAGTCTTCCATAAACCATGGTCGCTTCCATTGTATAGAGTGAAAGATTATCTTCGAAAAACTTTTGAGTGAGAAGATTTTGAGAGAATTGGTAAAGTAGAAATGAACCGGGGAGATGATGAAAAGATCGCTATAAACTCATCTCGATCTACTTATAGGGTTATAGACGATAGGTTCTCGAATCATTAAGAACCTCGAGTTTATCGATATTTCCTCCAAAATCTTCCTTGTGAGAGAAGTTACCACTTGTAACTCACATGTATAACGCCGTTAGTTTCTCACATTATTTTATCCTAACTGCTCATTTAGCATCACCATATTGAGATTGCGTCTTATCTTCTGAAAATGTTCTTCACTCAGTGGTTTAGTGAAGATGTCCGCCCATTGAAGCTCTGTTGCAACAAACTTTAGAAGCACCACCTTCTCTGAACGTAGTCTCTCAGGAAATGATGTCTGACTTCTATATGCTTTACTCTGGAATGCTGAATTGGATTCTTTGACAGATTTATTGCACTGGTGTTGTCGCCATAAATTGGAATCTCCTCCTCCTTAACTGAATAGTCTTCAAGTTGATATTTGATCCACAGCGTCTGTGAACGAAGAACTTCTTGGCGATATGTATTCTGCTTCACGGTTGATAGAGCAATTGAGCTTTGTCTCTTACTTGACCAGAGACTAGATTTCCAAGAAAGTGACATCCTCCACTTGTGCTCTTTCTTTCGATTCTATCTCCCAGATAGTCCGCATCACAAGATCCGATTAACTGAAATCTTTACCTTTCTCAAACATTAAGCAAAGATCAAGAGTACTGCGAGATATCTCAAAATTCTTTTAACAAAGAAGAAATGAGACTCTCTAGGATCGGCTTGAAATCTTACACAAGCATACACCGAATGTAATATCGGTCTACTTCAGTAAATCAGACTAAGATAACCCTTTTGAAGTAGCACCAAATATGATATCATCAACGAATCAGATTAAGATAAAATCATTCTGAGAACTTTTCCTCAAGAGCGCCTTATCAACTTGACCTCTGCTGAAACCATTTTTATTAAGAAAGTACTCAGACGATCATACCAAGCTCCTGAGCTTGCTTGAGTCCGTATATAAGGCTTTGTGAAGTCTATAGACATAATCTGGATTTTTAACATCTTCAAAGCCGGAGGTTGTTTCACATAGACTTCTTCGCCTATAAAGCCATTCGAAATGCACTCTTAACATCCATACGAAACAACTTTATATCGTGATGATTGCATATGCCAACAAAATCCTTATAGATTCAAGTCTCGCCATCGGAGCATATGTTTCGTTGTAGTTTATTCCTTCTTGTTGATTGTAGCCTTGTCTACTAATCGCCTTATTACGACTCACTCTTCCCGATTCGTCTAGCTTATTCTTGAAAACCCATCTGGTTCCAATAATGGATTTCTTAGAGGTTTTGGAACCAAGGACCGACGTTATTCCTTATGAATTGGTTCAGCTCTTCTTGCATGGCTAACACCCAAGCTTCGTCTTGAAGAGCTTCCTCAACCTTCTTAGGTTCTACTTGGAGATAAAAGCTACATTAGCTTCTCGTCGAATCTGGACCTTGTCCTAACTCCTTCCGAGGTCTCACCGATAATTAACTCTTCCGATGAGAACTTTTATACTTCCAATCTCGCCTTAGTTCTATAGTTTCGGAATATCTTCATCTTATCCTCATGAGTGTCTGACGAGGGAGTTTCTGAGGCATCATCTAGGTTCTTTGAAGGACCTTCAATCTCCATGTCATCTTCCTTATGGGATTGAGAACTATCATCAAACTTGACATGAATTGTCTCTTCAACAGTCTTTGAAATCAAGTTGTAAACTCAAAAAGCCTTAGACGATGATGAGTAGCCTAGAAAGATTCCTGGATAGGTCTTCGAGTCGAATTTATCCAATAGCTCTTTCGTATTCAGAATGGAACATTTGCACCCAAATGGATGAAAGTAGGATATCCTTGGTCTTCTTCCATTCCATAACTCGTAAGGAGTTTTCTTCAACATAGGTCGCAACAAGATCCTGTTCTGAATATAGCATGCTGTGTTCACAGCTTCTGCCCAGAAATACTTAGGAAGATTCGTCTCACATAGCATGATCCTTGCCATCTCTTGAATCGTCCTATTCTTTCTTTCAACAACTCCATTCTGTTGTGGAGTTCTAGGGGCCGAGAAGTTGTGGGAAATTCCATTCTCTTCACAGAAAACTCTAAACTTCTCATTTTCAAACTCTCCACCATGATCACTCCTGATACTAGCAATGGACATTCCTTTTTCGTTCTGTAACTTTCTGGATAGAGTTCTAAAGCACTTAAAGGACTCATCTTTGTGTGATAAAAATAATATCTAACAAAATCGAGTAAAGTCATCAACAATGACAAATTATTTCTTTCTGCCAAGACTTAATGTCCTTGTAGGACCAAATAAATCCATATGTAATAGTTCTAAAGGTCTTGAAGATGTTACAAAACTTTTAGAAGAGAAAAGGTTTTAACTTGTTTTCCTTTAAACAATTTTCACGTAAAAGTTCTTTATCAAAACTTATTTTGGCAAACCTCTTACTAAATCATGTTTTACCAATTTTGAAATATGTTTCAAAGAGACATGACCTAGCTTTTATGCCAGATTAGTCTTTCTTCTTCAAGATAGAAAACATGAAATATTTTGATTTTGAAAATCTTCTAAATTGATTTTGTAAGGTTGTTTCTTCTCTTGGCGAGAAAAGTATAGACCCATCTTTGTTTCGACTTCACAAAGATTTTGATTGAATGTAACTGTGAAACCGTAATCACACAACCGACTCACACTAATCAAGTTATGCTTTAGACCATCAACAAGCGACATTATTTATGCATGCAAAGGAATCTTTACCTATTTTCCCGATTCCAATGATTTTGCCTGTTGGTTGTCTCTCGAAAGTTAATGATCCTCCTTCTTATATCAAGGTCTAGGAACATAGACCTTCTTCCTGCATGTGTCGCGAGCATCCACCGCCTAAATACTAATGGTGCTTGCCGATCTTCCAAGGAAGGATATCTGCAGAGAAACTATTTTATTTCTTGGTACCCAAATTTTCTTGGGTCCTTTATGGTTAGTAGTATGCACATGATGTAATCTATAATGCATATTACTGGACGTTGATTAAAATGTGTTGTCCTATTTCTTCCTTTTGAGAGACAAATTTATTACGAGACCGAGTATTGTTTCCAAAAACCCTAAACCAGTCTTATCACTAGGATGTCTAAATTTTCCTAGCATATCATTCATT
The DNA here is from genome assembly GCA_029891385.1 of Erythroxylum novogranatense. NCBI lineage: Eukaryota > Viridiplantae > Streptophyta > Magnoliopsida > Malpighiales > Erythroxylaceae > Erythroxylum > Erythroxylum novogranatense. Next base: position 79,609,797 of record CM057231.1, on the reverse strand, counting down.
CTCTTTGTACTCTCAAGAAAAGTAGCTAGATCACCGATAGATTCTTGATCCTTAGCTTAAGTCGATTAATCTCATCCGATCCGCTCTGAAGTTTCCTTTTAACTTAACTCCTTTTTAAGCAAATATTTTCTCTCTATTTTCTCAAGATGTTTAATATTCTCTGATACTTTTCTTCAACAAATTGTCTGTTTCAAAATAGCATGAGCATCTTCTAACAATTCGAATATGCATCATGCAAGTTATCATAATCGGATTTTACCTCCTCATCACTATCTTCTTCACCATTAGGCAAATGTTTGCATGTTCGATGACTCGGAGCTCAGATTCGATTCAGATGAATCTAGATCTTCCCATGTTGCCATCATGCTTTTCTTGCGTTCTTTACTCTTCTTAGGTTTCTTCTTGAGAGTAGGGCATTCTGACTTGTAGTGTCCAGGCTGATTGCACTCGTAGCAAATGATAGAAGACTTTTCTGGCTTGGCTTCATCTTTTCCATTCTTTCTGAATGTCTGGTTACTTCTGGGCTTCTTTTTCCACATACGCCTTATCTTTCTGGAAATGAAAGATAATTCGTCGTCATCATCACTTGACTCTGATTCAGATTGGTTGGAGTTATCATCCTTTGATTCTTCAATCTTCAATCCTGAAAAGTTCATATTGATGTACAAGAATACTTATCTTGGATTCTTTAACTTGACTAGTGCCTTCATGAGCAATGGACAATGTGTCCCACATCTCTTTTGCAGTGTCGCAACCATGCACTTTGTCTTATTCTCTTCTGCTTAGGGCACATGTTAAGAAGAATTTCACCTTTGAATTCAGTTGTATTCTTGCTTTTTAATCAGCCATCCATCTGCTTCGTGGAATAGAACTACCTTCTTCATCTACAGGTATATAGGGTCCGTTCTCTATTACGTCCCAAAGGTCTAAATGTGTAGATTCGATGAATAACCGCATTCTATCTTTCCAGTAATGGTAGTCTTCTCCATTGAATGCTGGAGGTCTAGTGACTGAGGCTCCTTCAACGATGTATACATGTGACTCCGCCATTATCTTTAATCCACACTTCGCCAAAGTGATTCTTGGATACCAAGCTCTGATACCAATTGAAGTGAATCACAAGTTAATACAACACTTATAAAATGATAATAGAATGCACGAGAAGGGGGGGTTGAATTGTGTATTCCCCTTTTTGAATATTTTTTTTTCAAATTACTTGTTAGAAATAAAAATTCTTTATAGAATTCTTATTAATCCTGATTGATCAAAACTTTTCAATGCTAAGTATATGAATAGTAAATAAAGTCTACTATGACTGGAAGATCAGGCAGCAATACCATGGTACAGCAGAGCCGTGGAGGTGGATAGGGATGGAGAGGCCGAGGCCGAGCAGAGGGGTCCACAGTGAGGGCAGAGGGTCTGAGCAGCAGACAGCAGTCTCAGGCCAGGGTCTATGCCATGACTCGGCAGGAGGCCCAAGATTCCCCAGATGTTGTTGCGGGTATGCTTCTGATTTCTGGTTTTGAAGCATATGCATTGTTGGATCCTGGATCCACTCATTCTTTCATTGCACCGCATTTAGCATGTAGACTGCATGGAGATAGGCAGAGGTTACAGATGGGTTAGAGGTGAGTACACCTCTAGTAGTACGATCAGATTGGGAGAGGTCTATAGGTGTCCAGCCTCAGATCGACCGAGCGCCTGAAAAGCCGATCCGATCATTTTGCCTCGAGGAGATTCACGTGATATTGGGATGGACCGTTGATCGCAGATAGGCCATCATGGACTGTTATACCAAGGGGGTTGTGCTGGAATCTCCTGGTCAGCCCAGATCTGTGTTTCGAGGAGTTAGTCAGGCAGTGCCAGCGAGGATGATTTCCTTTTTGAGTGCCCTGAGGTTGGTGCAGGGAGGTTGTGAGGCCTATCTGGCTCACGTAGTGGATTCCTGAGTCGAGACGAGATTGCAGGATGTTCCCGTAGTCAGGAAATTTCCATATGTGTTTCTCGAGGAGTTACCGGGATTGCCGCCAGAGTGGGAGACAGAGTTTGAGATTGATCTCGTTCCCGGTACTGCTCCTATATCGATACCTCCGTATAGGATGGCACCGGTGGAACTGAGAGAGCTTAAGGCTCAGTTGCAGGAGCTACTGGATAAGGGGTTCATTAGACCGAGTGTTTCGCCATGGGGAGCTCCGGTACTATTTATGAAGAAGAAGGACGGAACTCTGAGATTGTGTATTGACTATAGGCAGTTGAATCGGGTGAAAGTGAAGAAAAAGTATCCACTGCCTAAGATCGATGATCTATTTGATCAGTTATAGGGAGCTCAGGTGTTCACTAAGTTGGACCTGCAATCAAGTTACTATCAGTTGAGGATTGCAGAGGCCGATGTGCCTAAGAGTGCTTGCAGGAGCAGGTATGGGCATTTCGAGTTCTTAGTGATGCCGTTTGGGTTGACTAATGCCCCGGCAGCCTTCATGGCTTTGATGAATAGAGTTTTTCAGCCCTACCTGGATCGGTTTTTGATTGTATTTATTGATGATATTTTGGTTTATTCGAGGAGTAGACAGGAGCACGCTGAGCATCTGAGGATTGTCCTTCAGGTCATGAGAGAGAGACAGATATTCGCCAAATTCACTAAGTGTGAATTCTGGCTTGATGAGATTGTATTTCTAGGGCACGTGGTGTCCGGTGAGGGTATTCAGGTGGACCCTCATAAGATAGAGGCGGTTATGAGTTAGGAGATTCCGAGGAGTGTGCCAGAGTTGCGGAGTTTCCTAGGATTGGCCGGATATTACCGGAGGTTCGTCGAGGAGTTTTCGTTGATCTCTGCCTCTTTGACGAAGCTATTGAGGAAGAATGTACCGTTCAGATGGTCTGAGGAGTGCCCGAAGAGCTTTGAGGAGTTGAAACATCGGTTGACGACTGCACCGGTGTTAGGCATTCCATCTGGGACTGGAGGCTTTGTGGTTTACAGTGATGCCTCGCACCAGGGATTGGGTTGTGTTTTGATGCAGCATGGGAGAGCGATAGCTAATGCCTCGAGATAGTTGAGGTCTCACGAGGTGAATTATCCAGTGCATGACTTGGAGTTGGCCGCAGTTGTCTTTGCTCTGAAGATCTGGAGACATTATCTGTATGGGGAGACGTTCCAGATCTTCACTGATCATAAGAGTTTGCGGTACTTGCTTAGTCGAGAGAGCTCAATTTGAGATGAGAGAGATGGATAGAGTTACTGAAGGACTATGACTGCACGATTGAGTATCATCCAGGGAAGGCCAATGTGGTGGCCGATGCACTGAGTAGGAGATCGTATGATAGTGCAACTCAGGTTCAGGTTTCGAGGTTACCTAGTCTGATTCAGTTGAGAGCTCTTAATGTACAGATGGATTTGGGATAGGATGGAGCTCTGATTGCTACTCTAAGGCTGAGGCCGATGTTGCATGATAGGATCCGGAGAGTTCAGGATCTAGACCCAGTGTTAGTGAGACTGATTGAGAGAGTCCAGGCTGGTACAGGTTCGGAGTTTGAGTTAAGAGATGGGACTTTATGGATAGGACAGAGACTGTGTGTACCAGATGTTGATGATTTGAGACGGGAGATCCTAGAGGAGGCACATGTAGCTGCCTATGCTATGCATCCTGGTACGACCAAGATGTATATTTCACTGAGACAGCATTTCTGGTGGCCTGGTATGAAGAGGCAAGTGGCAGAGTATGTTTCCAGGTGTCTGATTTGTCAGCAGGTTAAGGCAGAGCATCAGGCTCTAGTGGGGAAGTTGCATTCGTTGCCCATTCCGGAGTGGAAATGGGAGCGAATTACCATGGATTTTGTGATAGGGTTGTCGAGGACACCGAGGTAGCATGATGTTATCTGAGTCATAGTGGACCGATTGACTAAATCGGCTCACTTCTTGCTAGTGAGGGAGAGCAATACTCTCGATCAGTTGGCCCAGAAGTATGTAGCAGAGATTGTACAGTTACATGGGATTCCGTTGTCGATAGTCTCGGACAGGGATCCCAGGTTCACTTCGAGATTCTAGAAGAGCCTACAGACTACTATGGGTACGAGGTTAAACTTTAGTACATCGTTTCATCCTCAGGCAGATGGGCAGAGTGAGAGGATGATTAAGACTGTTGAGGATATGCCTCGAGTTTGTGTATTGGAGTTCAGAGGATCATGGGATCAGTATTTGGCACTGATCGAGTTTGCATATAATAACCAGTATCAGAGTAGTATTGGGATGGCACCGTATGAGGCCTTGTATGGGAGGACGTGTCGATCGTCATTGTATTGGGATGAAGAGGGTATGAGATCGATTAAGGGTCCCGAAATTCGATCTCTGATACAAAGGATAAGGTATAGTTGATCCGGAGTCGCATCAAGGCGGCTCAGGACAAACAGAAGAACTATGTGGATCAGCATCGGCGAGAGATGGAGTACAGTGTAGGTGACAGAGTGTTTCTCCCGTGTCTCCTTGGAAGGAGTATCGAGGTTTGGCCGTAAGGGCAAGTTGAGCCCTCGGTATATCGGTCCGTATGAGATCCTTGAGAGGATAGGACCGTTGGCTTACGATTAGCGTTCTGAGTGAGATGTCCCAGATGCATGACGTGTTTCATGTTAGTATGCTCCGACGGTACCGTTCAGACCCGATGCATGTGATTCCGGCTCAGGAGATTGAGGTAGCCAGTGATTTAAGTTATGTCGAGGAGCAGGTACAGATTATAGGATCACGGATCAAGCAGCTGAGGAACAGGGTGATTCCATTGGTGAAAGTCCTTTGGAAGAACCACTCTTCTAAGGAAGCTACATGGGAGACTGAGGAGCATATGAGGAGTCAGTATCCTCATTTATTCGATCGGATAGATATTAAATTTTGGGACGAAATTTTTATTAGGAGGGTGAATGTAAACATCCTGCTATCTTTGTTAGGGCATTATGGTAATATTGGGTCAGACTGATAGGTTTCGTTGCATTCACTGATCGAGCATGTTACTAGCCTCTAATTATAGAGGAACAGGTTTATTGCATATGCACTTATTCATAGGTACATGCATTCATGGTTTTTTGGCATTTTAATTGTGAGTATGAATTGATTGGATTGTGAACTGGAAACTGACTGGATTATGATTGATTGAGAAATTAGGAGTAAGTGGGCTTGAATGACTGACTTAGTATAGTTTAAGAGTGATTGGCTATTGATACTGGCTTATAGGAAATTTTCTGGAAATTCGGGAGAAAATGCTCGGACCAAAAATTTTTGAGTGACAGACTGATTGACTGTATAGTACTGAAAGAATTGTCCAATGGCAATGAAAAAATTTAGAGTTATACTGTTAGGAAATAAAAATGTTGAGCCATTGAAATTTAGAGACTGAAATTTGAACTGATTTGGAGACCTATGTCTATAAATACTTAGGTTTGAAATTGGAGATTTTATCCTAAGGCAAAATCGTTTCTTCTCTTCCTCCTCCCCCGGTGATCTTCGATTCCTCCCATCGGTGAGGATTCTTCGATCTTTCCTTATGGCTTCTTCTTATTGTGCAAGACTAACTTGTTTATTGTGATTGATGAAGGTTGAGAAGGTTTGAGAGTGGTTAATCGTTGATATTGAAGGTTTTAAGGTTACGGAGATTTGAGAGATTTGTGGTTTTGATCTGCGATTGGTAAGTATTTATGGCTTTAATGTTGTTATTAATGGTTAGTTGTTACATTTATGGCATTTAATGTGTTAGATGGGGTAGTTGAATGTGTTTAATGGTGGTTTTAAGAGTATTAATGGCGGAAATCGATCGGAGAAGACGATCAGGCCTTCGCACGTCGCGACAAGCGTAGTGGCGTGAGGGCTTCGTCGCGACGAGTAATTAATTTATTCGTCGCAACGAGCTCGGTTGGACGTCACAACAAGCGTGGAATTGTGCGTTGCGATGAGCGGTCTCCACGTCGCGGCGAAGGGACGTAGGTCGCGACGAGGGATGGAAATTCTGAATGGATTAGTGTTAGTTTATTGGGCATAATTTCTGGTATAGACCTCCGATTGAGGTGATTCTCGATTCATTATGAACTAGAGAAAGAGGTCTACAATTGAGGATAATTATGGAAGTTAGAATTTAATTTAAATGGTATTGATTCATAGAGAATAAGGTCAATTATGGTTCATAATGTGACCTAAGTATTGAATTGAGACAATTGGAGTTTTAATTGGGATTTTCAATAAAGGTTTTGATCCAATGAACAGGGAATTGCTATAGGGAGTATGAATTGAGGAAATTGAACTGAATTTTTGGATCGGATCAATTATTGTCGATCAATTGAGCGAAGAGTTAGAATTGGGCATAGGATATCCAATTGGGTTTTAGCGCCGGAAATCGTGAACATGCATTGTACATAATTCCATTAAGACATATGCATCACTGAATTGTTTAATTGAGCATCTAGTAATGGGATTGTATTTTACTGCTATAGAGGCGCCATTGGATCGTCATTCCACGGACATTGCTGGAACTTCCAGGCAGTAGCTCAGAAGTTACAGGTGAGTAACGTAGTTGGTTTCTCAAATTCCTGATTGTCTAAATGCTCTATGTGAATTACTTGCCAATGTGAATTGCATGATTACTGAAATGTATATAATTGAATTTCATGCTTTTACTGGATTGGATTGGACTACTGCATGACACTGAGAAATGCAATACTGGGCTTTTATAGCCATACACTGAATTACTGAACAATGCATTACATGCATAAATGCATGATCAGATAATGGATATGTGACCCAAGTTGCTATTATCACTGAAAAGAGCCTCGAGCTCTAACATTGTACTGACCGGGCCTCGAGCCCGAGGGGAGAAATCCCTGACGCGTCCCATCGAATCTTGGACCGAGCACTTGGGCACAATACTGAATAACTGGAAAAGAGTCACATATGCATTGTATACAGATGAATGATTGTTTTGTGACGATTACTGAATTATGTGATGACCTGATTTATTGTATAGGCTACTGCAAATTGTTATATACTAATTGTATCTTACTGTGCCGTGCTGTACGCAATCTGTGTAATGCATGATTTGAGTGAACCATCGATGATGGTTTCTCACTAGTTCGCAAACTCACCCAAAATTGCATCTAATTTTCAGGATCGATAGAGTAGACTCCTAGCTCCGGAGATAGTCTTTTCCTACCGTGCGGGCGTGCTGGCAAGAGAAGCGATGGCACACAGGTCGGTCAGCTAGGTTGGACTTTTGCAGATGACTTAGGATAGATGCTTGTATCAGTTTCCTTTTTGGTGTTGTTTAGGGGACTGATAGACTTGTCTATTCTGATATTTGGATGACTGTATCAAGATTATTTTGGATTTTAAAATTTACTGATTTTTGATATTATGGTTTGAATTATTGCGATGCCATGTGGATTACCAGTCGAATTTTCTGATAGTGCACCTTTATCGTGGGATACGTGTCGGAGCGACCTTCAGGCGTCCCGATGTGTACCCTACGGTGAGGGGGCGCTACATTTTATCTCCTTGACATTTGTAGATTTGAATTATCCCTTGAAATTGCATTGGACCTTTAATTAAAAACCTGAAATAAATTCTTAACCAATTTCATATATATTTTATAATTATCAAAACATAAAGAGATTTTTATTTGTCAACCACCATTGGTCCAACAATCTCCCCCTTTTTGATAATGACAAAACATTTAGAAATTGTTTAAGAAATTGAAAACAAAGAAAAATTGATCAAGGTTTTTATGCCTTGTCTAATTGGTTAGTATAACTCGCCCTTAATCAAATATTTAGCACAATGTGAAAAACATCAAATAATTGATCATAGTTTAACTCCCCCTTAATCAATAAATCAATGACTCCAATTAATTTAGCACAACTTCATTCATACTTCTTACTCCCCCTTTTTGTCATGATCAAAATAAAAGTGTAATAATTATGCTGCATGAAAAATATTCAGAAGCAAATTTTAAACAAAATCACACCAATATCCAAAAAGTGCAAAGAACAAACCAACTAACGTCAATGAAAATGTCAATGTAACAAAGTAACATATATCGGTTGGAAACAAATTGCAAAAGCCATCAAGGACGAGAAACATCATCATGTTGACATCCTAACTTGTCGAAGATCTTCTTAAGAATATGGTGTTTTGCATCAATTTTCCTTGCAAATGCAAGAAACATAGTCTGAATATCATCAACACGATCATTCAAGTCATCCAATTGTTCGGTAATCTCATGAAGCTCCTCTTGAGTGACCTCACTCCGTCTCATATTACTTGCCCTAGAGCTACTCGGACGATCTACTGCCCGCTTTGATCTTTGCCTCCTAGGTTCTTGTTCATCTTCCAATGTCAACCCAAGCTTGGCCACATGATCAAAATATACCCAACCTTTTTCAACAGTTTTAACCAGCTTCATGCTTCTTAAATTGTAAGGGGTAAACCTCCAACTTTGGGGATATGGATAATGATTATAGGAACTGAGATTAACCTTTTGCAATTTAGCAATATATGTAATCAAAGCAACATATGGAATACCTTTATACTTTCCTGTTTGACTCTTTAGCTCTCCTCTTAATAAATTCCCCTTTTTCCTCATCATTTGCATAATAAGACTAGGAAAGTTAATTTGTCTGCCCTCCTCCAAATGCCATAGAATTTCCTTGTCCAAAGCTGTAATATGATTGTTACTAGCCTTCTTTGGATATATAACTCTATTTATTGCATAATGCAACAACCTATAATTCAGAGGCAAATCAATTGCCTTATAGGGTGGTGAGGAATGAGCTGAACAAAGGCTATCTAGCAGTGCATCTCCCTTTTCTTTAGTATACCCAAAATTTTCATCTGCTTCTTCATCAGTGTCTCCATTTTCATGTCTCAAAATATTCAGGTCTAATAATGAGGCTCTAGGCCTAATTCCACCAGTAGGTAACTTCATCCAAATTGACAGATTTTGTTCACACAAAAAAATCTCTTTTCCTTGAAAATTTGATTTCAAAATTACTCCACGATCAATATCACTTCTAACCACAACCAAATTAGCATAAAACTCTCTTATCAGTTCTTCATAAATTTCATCAGTAAAACCCAGAAAAAATCTCAAGCCTAAGCTATTTAGATCCGTAAACAACACCTTATATTCACTGTGATCTAACTCTGTCCATTCAAACTTCATAGAGGGAATAAGAACTTCATTCTTTAGTAGCTTGTAGTAAAGATTTTGAGCCTCTCTTGACACAAATCTGGACTCTACCTCTTCATTTTCACGTTCTACCCCACCCCTTGAAGAAGACCCATATACTCTTGGTCCTTGAGGTGCGTCATCAACTTGCTTTCCTTTGCCATTTCCCTTTCGTGGAGCCATTGAAGAAAGCTCAAGAAGATTTTAAAAACAGAGGATTTATACGAAGAACAGGGATTTCGTAGGTTAGGGTTTTGTTAAAACGAAAAAGGAATTTTTGAGAGAAGTAAGGCAATAAGATAGGGGTTTTGATGATTTGGAAGTGGGTTGATGGAGTTAGTGTCGGATTTGAAGAAATCTTGTAGATCTAGTCGACTAGAAGATAAAATCGCAAAAGGAAGAAGAGAGATGGGATTTCCAACAAACAAGAGATGATGGGTTTTTGAGAAAGAATGAGATAAGATCTTTAAAGAGGAAAGAGTTTTGATGGTTTTAGAAGTAGATTGAAGATGAAAGATTGAAGATGAAAGAGTCGTTTCTTTGGAGAAGTTGAGAGGTTTAGTCAAGTGAGAGGTTTGTAGGTAGGAGAAGATGAGGAAGTTTGAAATAAGAAGAATGGGTTTTAATTTTGGAAGACCCGTATAAGTGCTAGTCGACTGGTTGTCCCACTAGTCGACTGGTACTTCCTCTAGTTGACTGATCGAGCCTCACTAGTCGACTGATACATTTGTTTTTCTTCACCACTAGTCGACTTGTATGTCCCTCTAGTCGACTGAAACATCTATTCATCTCAAAATCAGTCAAATTGACTTGAATTTTCTAAACCTTAGCAAATTTACTAAATGTAAATCATGATGATGTATCTCTTATGGAATTGCTTAATTTTCCAGACCATTTTGATATGATAGTGCATGCAAGTAAATAAAATCAACCAAGATAATTTAAATCACACATTCCAAGTTTCAATTTAATGTTTATGAAAACATCTTCTTTAAGAGGTTTAGTAAAAATATCAGCCAATTGATCACTAGACGAAACATGTTTCAAAACAATGTCACCTTTCAAACAATGATCATGAATAAAATGATGTCTAATTTCAATGTGTTTTGTTCTACTATGCAATATTGGATTCTTACTCAAACAAATTGCACTGGTATTATCACAATAAATTGGAATATTTTTAATCACAATACCATAGTCAAGCAATTGATGTTTAAGCCAAAGAACTTGGGCACATGCACTTCCAGCTGCTACATATTCAGATTTAGCAGTGGAAATAGCTACATTTACTTATTTCTTACTAGCCCAAGAAATAAAAAATGAACCTAGAAAATGACAGATGCCACTAATACTTTTTCTATCAATTCTACAACCACCATAGTCAGCATCACTATATGCATATAAATCAAAAGAATCACAACAAGGATACCATAAACCATGATTAACAGTTTTACTCAAATATCTGAAAATTCTTTTGCAAGGAGTCAAATGAGAAATTTTAGGACAGGATTGAAATCTAGCACATAAACATGTGGAAAACATTATATCTGGTCTAGAAGCAGTTAAATATAAAAGAGAGCCGATCATACCTCTATAGAGTTTTTGATCAACATCCTCTTCATGTTCAGATTTTTCCAAGACCAAATTTGATGCCATTCGAGTAGCTGCTACATTGCATCCATCCATGTTGAATTTCTTTAAAAGCTCTTTGGTGTATTTAGATTGATGAATAAATATGCCATCTCTATATTGCTTGATTTGCAATCCAAGAAAGAATTTAAGCTCGCCCATCATGCTCATTTCGAACTAACTTTGCATTAAGTCACTAAATTCTTTACATAAAGATTCATTAGTAGCACCAAAAACAATATCATCAACATATATTTGGCAAATTAACATATCTTGATTAACATGCTTTATAAATAAAGTATTATCAACTTTACCTCTAATATAACCATTTTGAATAAGAAAATTACTTCACCTTTCATACCATGCCCTTGGTGTTTGTTTTAATCCATAAAGTGCCTTCTTGAGTTTGTAAACATAATCCGGATGTTCATGATCTTCAAAACCAGGTGGTTGTTTGACATAAACCTCCTCTTGGATGTAGCCATTGAGAAATGCACTCTTGACATCCATTTGATTCAACTTAATCCTTTTATGTGAAGCAAATGCACATAATAATCTGATCGCCTCTAATCTTGCCATTGGTGCAAATGTCTCATTATAGTCAAGTCCTCTTCGATAAAACCTCGAGCTACTAATCTTGACTTATTTTTGACTGCTTCACCATTCTCATCATATTTTATCCTATTTACCCATTTGACTCCAATGATGGTTTTATCCTTTGGTGGAGCTACTAAATCTCACACATTATTCCTCTTGAATTGATTCAATTCGTCTTGCATAGCTAACAGCCAATTTTCATCTTCAAGAGCTTCTTTAATGTTCTTAGGTTCTACCAGTGAAATAAAAGCTGAGTTGTTCATATATTCGTACGTATTCCTCCTAGTCCTTAAACCATCATTTAAACCACCAATGACTTGCTCCATAGGATGATTCTTTGCTTTTGCCCATGTTTTCATAATAGGCACATGATCTTCTTCATCTTGTTTTTCTTCATCATTTGATTTTTCTTCAACTTCATTTTCTATGTTACCTGCATCATCATCAAAACAAACCTTCCTCGGGGGTGAAACCATATCATCGAATTTAACATGAATATTTTCTTCAACAGTTCTAGTTATATTATTATAGACTCTAAATGCTTTATTAGTTAGCGAATAACCAAGAAATATACCAATATCAGATTTCGAATCAAATTTTCCTAAATTGTTATTTCCATTATTATGAATAAATACTTTACAACCAAAAGGATGAAAATATGAAATATTGGGTTTCTTACCTTTCCATAACTCGTAGGGTGTTTTGTTTTTGTCCCGTCTAAGATGCACTCTGTTGATAACATAACATGTTGTATTGATTGCTTCCGCCCAAAATGCTTTAGGAAGATTATATTCATTCAGCATCGTTCTACTCATCTCCTCAAGAGACCGATTTTTCCTTTCTACTACACCGTTTTGTTGCGGAGTCCTTGGTGTTGAAAAATTATGTTCCATTCCATATTTGTCACAAATTCTTTCAAATGGTTCACAATCAAACTCTCCTCCGTGGTCGATTCTTATTGCAATAATAGTCAAATTCTTTTCATTTTGTACCAACCTACACCACTTAGTAAACTCGTTAAAAGCATCACTTTTATGAGCAAGAAATCTCACCCAAGTAAATCTAGAAAAATCATCTACTATTACAAGAACATATAATTTTTCACTTAGACTAGCATGCCTAGATGGTCCAATTAAATCCATATGAACAAGTTCTAAAATTCTAGAAGTACAAATTTCTTTCTTTGGTTTGAATGATTCTCTAACATGTTTACCTTTCAAACATAATTCACACAAATGGTCCTTAACAAATTTTATCTTAGGCAAGCCTCTTACTAAATCATTTTTAGAGAGTTTAGAAATCAGAGGTAATGGAGCATGTCCTAATTTTCTATGCCATAAAAATGCATTTTCTTCTAATGTCACTAAACACTTTTCATTAAAAGAACTATCATCATGTAGATCAACAACATATGTATTTCCATGCCTTAAACCAATGAATGCAATATTTTCATCTTTCTTAACTACACAATGAGATGATTCAAATGACACTTTAAAGTTCATATCACACAATTGTGAAACATTTAGCAAGTTATGTTTCAATCCATCAACAAGTAAAACATTGTCAATGGTAGGCAAAGGTTCCTTACCCACTTTACCAATGCCAATGACTTTACCTTTATTGTTGTCCCCAAATGTCACATACCCTTGATTCTTTGGTTTGATTTCTGCAAACAAGTTCTTGTCTCCACTCATATTCCTCGAACATCCACTGTCAATGTACCATGTACTTGGTGGATTATCATTCCTTGCTTGTACCTGCATCAGAAATTTTTTTTCTTCTCATTGGTACCCAAGCCATTTTGGGTCCATTATGGTTAGTCAAATAAACTACATTTGAGGGTTTTGTTCCTTTTACCACCCAAATTTTCTTCACAGTAATACATCTCCTGATACTTTTACATGCAATCTCATTATGACCATCTCTCAAACATCTATCACATTTAGCAACTTTACCATCTTTTGTGAATTTAGAAATCAAGGAGTAATCTCTATCAAAAGGATCATAACCTAAACCATGTTTAGAAATAGAGTATCTTTGTAAAGACAACATCTTTTCAAACTTCTCATTTCCATTAACAAATTTTCCAACAACATAAGAAAACTCTTTTCTAAGTCAATCAAGTTCACAAGATAAATTTTCTTTTTCAGCAAGGCATGCAGAGTGGTCTATCTTATTACAATCTAAATCATCAATAGTTTCATGCAGAACACTATTTTCATCAACAAGTTCTCTTATCCTTTTTCTCAATTTCTTGTTAATATCAATAGCTTCCTCAAAATCAATTTGCTAAGCAGTAAAAGAATCTTTAAGATCTTGATCAATAATTATTACCTCATCCTCATCATCACTTGTCACGGAGCTACTTGCCATAAGAGCTAAATTGTTTTCATCATTGCTTTGATAAGCTTCCTCATCATCGCTCCAAGTAGCTACAAGACTAGCTTTCTTTTTACCTTTGTCATACTTATCATTTTCTGAAAAATGGAAGAACTTTTGCATTCTCTAGCATGATGTCCTTTCTTCCCACATTTCCAACATTCTTCATTGCTCTTCTTTTCCTCATCACTTTTGGTCCTTCTTTCCATGATGTACTTCTTTTTATCATCATTTCGTCCACCACATAATTCTCTCTTTCTATTTTTGAGTAGCCCCTTGAATTTTCTCAAGTTTCTAGCATACATTGCTAGCTCTTCATCTTCTTCCTCCTCATCTAATTCTTCATCACTTTCATCCATAGCAGAAGTGTTAGCTTTAAAAACAATTGATTTTTGTGGCTTACCTCTACCTCCTCTTGATTTGAGAATTATCTCATAATTTATGAGTGATCCCACCAATGCATTGAATTCCAAGCGATTGAGATCTTTAGATTCCATAATTGTTGTGACTTGAGAGTCCCATTCTTTTGGTAGTGACCGAAGGATCTTTTTCACCTTCTCGCTATCCTTCATGTGCTTTCCGAGATTCCATAAACCATTAATAATTTCTGCAAAACGATCAAGCATAGTGGAAATAGACTCACCTTCCTTCAAGACAAACATTTCGTAATCATGAAGTAACATGTTGATTTTGGTTTCTCGAACTTGATTGGTTCCTTCGTGAGTGATCCGAAGTCTCTCCCACGTTTCTTGAGCACTTGTGCAGGAATTCACTCGATTTCTCTCCTCAACAGTAAGAGCACAATAGATCAACTCATGGCTTTGGCAATAATGTAAGCTTGCTTCCAATCATTGTCGTCATACTCTAGCTCTGTCTTTACCTGACCGTTTTCGTTCAATGGAACATGTGGCCCGAAGATAATGATCTTCCAGTACTCTACTCCCTCGCTTATGATATGGTATTTCATAGGATTTTTTCAAGAAGAATAGTTAGAACCATTAAATAAAGGAGGACGGTTATTAGTGTTACCTTCTTCCGCCAGATTGTTATGTGTCATACTGAACGCCATCCCTGGATGAATCTGCTTTGATACCAATTGAAAGCGATCTAGAAGGGGGGTTGAATAGATCGTCTAAACTTTTTCGCAGAGTTTTACAAAAAACACATAATTAATACACAATAAACAATCAAACTAAACAAATGAAAAAGAGTATGGAAGAAAGCAAACACTGTTTTTATAGAGGTTCGGTGCTAAGACCTACGTCCTCTACCTAAGCTCCCACTTAGGATTTGACAAACCACTATATTATACACTTTTTAGTTCAGTGTAAACTTTTACACCCACTTGAATTCCAACTCAAGCAACCCTTACAATCCGATTTGATTTCCGGCACAAATCTAACCACACTAGTGATTTTTCCTCTAATCACTCAACTCACAATAACAATGAATGAAATATAGAATTGATAAGGCTCTGAACTGTAGGAAAATCCCGGGAGGTACATCACATGTACCGGCAGCGAAAAACAAAAATTTTGTTCCTGGACTTTCCCAAACCTGTGATCCGTGTGTCGGTATGAAGATATCAACCTAAATAGCCAAAAGAGACTATCTCTAAAGGTATCCACGCAAAGATTAGAAAATCTAACCGAGTCAAACCCTTTGACCTGTGAATAGCTAGAACAGATTAAAGCTCGCTAGAGCCTACCTACGTCTCCGAGAGTCAAGGAGAACGTTGGCCTTCTTGTCTTGGAGAAGAGAGATAATGATGATGGCCATGGAGAAGAAGAGTTGAAACCTTTCAACCTTTAGAAAACCTAACCTTTTAAGTCTTCTATCTTCTCCTTTTCCACCATCGACGCTCATCTCGCATACTTCTCCACTAAGTCATCTAATATAAATCTTTAACACTTAAAAGACTTAGCTTAAAATGAAGACATGTGGAGGATCATTGACCATTAGATCATTAAGCATTAAAGTAAGCAAAGTTTGACTTTTCAAACTTTCTACTCTCTTCTCCTCCATCCAACGCAAAGACATGTCATGAATTAATTAATTATTTATTTATTTAATTAATCAATTAATAAATAATTGCTAAGGTCCAATCCATCAACTGGGCTGTCCTATCGGCCACCGGCCCCGCATCAAAACGCCTTGAGACCTTTCTTAGCAATATCGATGTCGCGATCTCATCGATATATCCCGATCCCATCGGGATCCATTTAATCTAATGTTTCCATAATTGGAACTCGTCCAATTACTATTTTATAGATTCTCTCAAACACTCTTATGCGTGTGACCCTTTAGGTTCCGGTTATGTTGGCCACTTAGATTAACAATTAATCTGAGCAAGTCATGAGCGGTATCTAGAACACATCATGACCCCCAATTGATCGGAAAGTAATCGGTTTGATGTATTCATCACGAACCCTTCCATGACAATTACCGCAATTCGTCCTTTCACCATCCTATACCCCACTTGGTTATGAGTATGGACAAAGTGTCAACTCTCACTAGACCGAGTCTAGCCTAAGTGATATCGCTTCGCCCCGGGACTCATTACTTTATATGTCAATGAAGACACTCTTCATGACATACATGCTGGTCGATCTTAGTAATGATCCCGACAAGAGGCTACGGGTATCTCTTCGCTAATCCGTAAGTGGTGAATCCTTTATTGGCTACTCAATTATCTTCAATACCTCAAGTTGCACCCAAGCACCACCCTATGAGTTACCTCCGAAGGCAACAAGGAATGGAGTCAAAGCACGGATCAAGATTCAAGATATCCTCGAGTACCTCAAGTCTAAGGATACTTGCACCATTGCTATGATGAGATTATCAACGACACTTAGATAAGATATCCATGTGATGATCTCATGGCGGTCATCCAATGAACTTACTACCGCTTAGTAAGCATCCACATGTCAATTCTAAATATCTCATATTTACAGCTTCGAGATCCACTGCTTGATCCAATCAAGGAATATGACATGTACTAGTCTATCCGGATTAATGATGTCCAGTCTCATTAATCATATGACTAGGGAGAATTTAGATACTGACATAATTGCACATGATAGGAACCTCAGTAGTATGATCACATCATAATTTCCTTCATGCTATGTCATATATCATGGACTTCATTAATTTGATTAAAGATCAAATCAATTCATAAACAATGTTTATGAATATCAAATTAATGAATAATGCCTTTTCTTTATTTATTCATAAAGTCTGCTCACGACTTTGAACAAAACGCGCTAAAGGGGATTGCCTTTAGGGCACAATATAAACAGTACCGTCATTGCATAAGTTGACTTACCCCATGTACAAGTCGACTTATCGGTACTGAATACGTGTAAGTCGACTTACCCCATGTACAAGTCGACTTGCACTTACAAATCTCCCACTTGACCTAAAGCCAATCGCCTTAGTATCTAATACCAAAAGCGAGTACATAAGAATCACAATTCTTGTGTGACAATGGCTTTGTCATCGGATCAAGAACACTTTGCTCTGGGAATTCTCTATAAGGACATCATCTCAACCGATGATTTCCGAATCAAATGGAATCGGTAGTACGTGTTTGGATCGTTGATGAGACATTGGTTCCTTTCCTGCAAGACTAGCCCCATCAGTATCACAATACAATCCTATGGGCTCATCACAACTAGATTGATCCAAACCTTCCTTTGTTGATCCGATGCGAAATGTACTCTGCTTCTCGGTTGTTGAATCAAGAGTCCTCTCGATTGAACTTTTCCAACCGACCGCCAGCCGCTCAGTGTGAATGTATATAACCTGATCGTGATTCAAAATCATCCTTATCGATTAAAGCGGCATTTGATGCCCTCTCACTGGAGATTTTCATCTCCACGTGTCAAGAAAACATCCTTAGTGCTTCGCAAGTACTTGAGGATATTCTTGACACCACCCAATGATTCTCACCAGATCCGATTAGTATCTACTCGTAACACTTAGAGCATATAATACATCGGATCTCGTACATAACATTGTTCCATGCTAAACCTCTTTAGCATCTTACCTATGTACGTTAATTGTGAAAGACCAAGCAACCTTTTGATTTATCTCTATAAATCTATATCCCAAGGATATAAGTTGCTTCACCAAGGTCTTTCATCGCAAATTGATTGGACAACCAAATTTTAACTGATTGCAGCATAGAGACATCATTTCCTAGTTACGATGTCATCTACATACAACACAAGGAATACGATTGCATTCCATTAACCTTCTTATACACACAATGATCATCCGGATTTTGTGAGAAATCAAACTCTTTGATTGACTCATCAAACGGATAATCCAACTCTGGATGCTTGCTTCAATCCAAACATGGATTTCGAAGCTTGCATACCTTTTCGCCATCGATGGAAGTGAAGCCCTCGTGTCAGGTCATACACATCCTGCAGATTTCCTCTCGAAAGCTATCTTCACATCCATTTGCCATATCTCATAATCATAATGAGTGGCAATGGCTAGGAGTATCCTAATGGATTTAAGCATTGCTACGGGGCTGAAGGTCTCGTCATAGTCAACTCCTTATCTTTGACGAAATCCTTTAACCAGAAGTATTGCTTTATAGGTAATCAAATTACCATCCATGTTGGTTTTCTTCTGAAAACTCCTTTGTGCCCTGTGGGTTTTATCCCTTCAGGTGTAACAACCAAAGTCCATACTTGGTTTTCATACATGGAATCCATTTCAGATTTTATGGCACAAAGCCATGTTCCGCATCAACTTTTCGAACTCGCTCATAGGTAGTAGGCGATCATCTCATATGAGCAATACGTCATTCTGCTCACTTACGAAATTCATATCTCTAGAACAAAGGCGTATCCTACTTAACCTACGTAAATTGTGTGTAATAGAAGGTTGAACTATTACCTCATCTATATGAGTGACAGCTTGTGTTCAGCAAATGATCTATGTTTGTTCGAGCATCTTGAACTTCTCCAAGTTCAACTTTACTCCCACCGTCCTCTTGTAAAAGAAACTCTTTCTTTAAGAAAACAAAGATGCTTGGAAACAAACAACTTTTGTTCCTAAGCAAGGTAGAATTGATATTCCACGATATCCTACGAACAAACACTTGTCAGCTTTTACATCAAATGTATCTGACTGTGTCCGCTTCACGTAAGTAGGACAATCCCAAACTTTCAGATGAGAAAGATAGGCTTTCAGCTATTCCATATCTCCATATGGAGTAACCACAACTATCTTTAATGGAACTCTGCTTAGCAAGTAAACAAATTGCCTTGAGCGCATATTCCCAAAATCAGTAAAACCTATCATCAATCGGACCATGTCTAACAAGGTTCGATTTCTCCTTTCAGCCACACCATTGTCTCATGCGTGTAAGGTGGAGTATACTTGAGATAAAATCCCATTATCTCGAGATAATCCAAAACTGCTGGTCTAAGAATTTTCCACCACGATCGATCGTAATGTATTCATACTTTTACCAAGTTAGTTTTCTACTTCATTTCGAATTGTTTGAACTTTTCAAACGCTTCAGATTTGTATCTCTACGATACAGTACCCATATCGTGAATAATCACCGATAAAAGTAATGAAGTAAAGACAACCACTTCGCATGGATGGACATCGACCACATACATCCTGAATGTATTAGGTCTAATATTCCATTCACTCGCTCACCCTTTCCTTTAAAGGATAACTTAGTCATCTTGCCTAATAAACAAGATTCGCATGTGTCATATGATTCATAATCAAATGACCCTAAACATCCACTCTTATGGAGCTTAGCGATGCATATCTCATTTATATGGCCAAGACAATGCCATAAGTAAGTTGATTTTAAATTATCTCGATTATGTCTTTCCGCGTCATTGACATTCATAATTGGATATGACATGTCTCATATGTCAATTCAATTGCATAATGTACGAGTACCATAGAGCATTCCATTGCAACTAATATAACAACCATTGCTACTAAAAGTCCAATGGAAACTAACTCTAATTAAACATAAAACATACAATATGTTCTTTGTTTAAAACGGTACAAAATGACAATCATCCAATTTGAATATAAGCCCACTAGGGAGTAACAAGACATAAGTGTCACGCTAATGTAGCAACTCTTGCTCCATTACCTACACAAAGGTCTAGTTCTCCTTTTATGAGCTTTCTCTCGTCCCCGAGGCCCCGCATATCATTTCATATGTATGAGCCACAACCGTATCTAATACCGATATGTTTTGATCAGAATAGTATTAACCTCAATGACAAACATATTTGAAGGAGTAGAGGCATCGATGCCTTCTTCGCTTCAAGGACTCGATAGATTTTACGGTTTAGCCTCTGGTGGCTAGTCTTGCCATAATAAAAGCAAAACTTTTTGGGCGTAATCTTTGGTTTTTCCTTGATGGCACTTTCCTTTGGTTTCTTGGCCTTTTCTTCTTTGAACTAGAAGAAGAAGCATCCACCATTAACACTTGCTATCTCTCTTGATAGCTTTTTCACCGTCATGAAAGCAGATTGATCACCAGAATTGTTGTGGATATTTGGTTTATCGATAGTTTATCACAAACCGTGAATAACCATCGACAATCCAACCGAATTAAGTCTCTACTTAACTCATAATCCATTACAAATCCTAAGAAGGCCAATCTCTCAATATAGCCATTCATCTTGTGGCATACCGCATGCAGATATCCCTCGAGCCATCTTTAATGGTGAAGAGAAGCCTCGAGGTCTCGAACCTTTCGCATCGAGCTTACTCATCAAACAGCTCCCTAAGATGAAATACTATAGAGTGAGCATCCATGGACTCATGCTGCTACTGCAGCTCTGGTGACATCGAGGCAAGCATAAAGCAAGTATCCATATCACTGTCCTTTAGATGCTTACAATATGCTTTTTGATCCTCATCAAAAGCATCGACAGCAGGTGCATCTGGAAGTGGAACATTTAGGACGTATCCCAGTTCCTCAGATCTGAGAACAATTCTCAGATTCCTTAGCCAATCAAGAAAATTCAGTCCAGAATAGAGAGCGAAATTCACACTGAAAAACTTCTTCAATCAACCTAAACGCGATAGAGAGAAGGAATGATAAAATAGAATTGCCTGCATGATCATAAGGACTTGCATGATATGCATATGGCTCCCACTAGTTTCCTAGAATCCATAACCCTCTTTACGAATCCAAAGAAACGATGTGACATAATGTTCTAGTGGGTCGATATCCGACATTGCTAAGAGTGACCTTGGGTTTACCCAACAAGCCACAACTTAGGTCAATCGGTAGGTATCGGTCATACCAATTGTATCATCGATAACCGACATTGAGAATGACCTTGGGTTTGCCCAACAAGCCACCTTATGTCTCGGAGGTATCGATATACCAATTACATCTTAGACACAACTATCGATCGGTCTATCAACTTGTTGATGTGTGCACTTACATCAGTATCAACTTTTGATGCGCATACATCTAATGCATGCTACCCAATTTCGCCTCGCTCACGCTGACCTTGAGTTTACTCAACAAACCAACGCTTAGTGAAAACCGACCCATTAATCCGAAAATCTTATTTTCATGGTTCAACATATTCAGATAGAGCGAGCTTGGGTTTACCCAACAACCCATCCCTATAAGAACTCGGTTCTTACCATATTAATGGAAGGCGTTAGTTTTCATATACCGAGGAGGATTTCGGTCTCATCTACTTCTTCTCCAAGCCGTAGGATTATAGTCACCATGACTATATGATATGATTTAGGCATTTCATCAATCACATTGAGTCTATACCTAACATCATCCATCATCCCACCTATGATGCCACAAGTCGACTTTCATCAAATGCAAGTCGACTTATGCTTCTATTGACACAAGTCGACTTGTATGACACAAGTCGACTTATTTCACCTGCCCATGTACAAGTCGACTTACAAGGTGCTACAAGTCGACTTATACTGAGATCTTGAACAAGTCGACTTATTCTATTCACAAGTCGACTTATCCAAAAACCTTGAACAAGTCGACTTATTCCATATACAAGTCGACTTATCCAGGGAAATTTGCTAAAATCTCTAATCGGCTAATTCCTCAATCAATACAATTCCAATTCTCAACACCATCATACCTAGGGTAATATCTGTGAATTGATGCCTCAATGAACACTTCATTGATTCATGAATGCCTTAAATAGTCAAACTATATGAAAAGCTTGAAATGAGTCAAAACTCATTAATTTACAAACAATTTAGGAACACCCAAATTATCATCCTAAGCATCTCTAGCTAGCACATACATTATCAAATTTACTTCAGCACATGCCATAAAAAATATGACGGTCAAAACAAACAAGATAATGCAATATACTAACGAGACGCTAATGTGATCAATTAGGCATCCGAAAATTCTAGGATAAACAACTTCAAGCAATTCAGTTTGGAAATCATACTACATCAAGATAACACATTTTTAATCACATTAAAAATTGTGCAAGGCATTGGAACTGAAAAAGCACACTCAATCAAGCCAAGCAAAACAGTCCCAACAATTTTCACCAAAACTGTCCAGTTCTGTACATTGCTTGAAATGATCAATGAAACAATTTCAATAAATCATGAGAAACTTATATAGGTTACTAAATGTTCATAAAATTCTACATGAATGGTTTCAGGATTTTATGCCATCAAAAACTCAGTCAACCTAAATAACAAAACCGATTCAAAATCTGTGTTCATCAGCACAGCAATTCCCAACAGCATGGAATAAATTCGTGAATAAATATCCAATCACCTTGAAATTCAATTTCCATGCTCACAGACATTCACCAACATCTTAGAGACATGTAGGTGAAGGAAAATCCGAAAAACCATTTTTCTAGAATTTATTCTCGATTTTATACTCATGCCTGTTCCAGAATCGTTTCACAAAACAGCATCTGTAACCTTAGGGAATTAATTAGCAAAACTATATCAAATCAAATCAATAAATTCTCGAATTTCATAGACATATTCTCTAACATGTTATGAACAATCCTGGGCAGAAAAATTTTGGAAAAAATATCACAATATAAATTCGAAATCTGAACAGATAGCATGCATCAACAGAAAATTCCATTAGGGATTCTGATCTTGCTTAGGTTATAGCTGCATACACGATACCAGACGATCTGATACCACTGTAGGAAAATCCCGGGAGGTACATCACATGTACCGGCAGCGGAAAACAAAAATTTTTGTTCCCGGGACTTTCCCGAAACCCAGGATCCAGGTGTCGGTATGAAGATATCAACCTAAATAGCCAAAAGAGACTATCTCTAAAGGTATCCACGCAGAGATCAGAAAATCTAACCGAGTCAAACCCCTTTGACCCAGGAATAGCTAGAACAGATTAAAGCCTGCTAGAGCCTACCTCTATCCTGGAGGGCTGAAGGAGAACGTTGGCCCTTGTGCTTGGAGAAGAGAGATAACAATGATGGCCATGGAGAAGAAGAGTTGAAACCTTTTCAACCTTTAGAAAACCTAACCTTTTAAGTCTTCTATCTTCTCCCTTTTCCAGCCATCGACGTTCATCTGCATACTTCTCCACTAAGTCATCTAATATAAATCTTTTAACACTTAAAAGACTTAGCTTAAGATGAAGACATGTGGAGGATCATTGACCATTAGATCATTAAGCATTAAAGTAAG
This sequence comes from Erythroxylum novogranatense, assembly GCA_029891385.1. Taxonomy (NCBI): domain Eukaryota; kingdom Viridiplantae; phylum Streptophyta; class Magnoliopsida; order Malpighiales; family Erythroxylaceae; genus Erythroxylum; species Erythroxylum novogranatense. The sequence goes on along the minus strand of CM057231.1, from coordinate 79,586,305 downwards.
CAAAGTTTGACTTTTCAAACTTTCTACTCTCTTCTCCTCCATCCAACGCAGCACATGTCATGAATTAATTAATTATTTATTTATTTAATTAATCAATTAATAAATAATTGCTAAGGTCCAGTCCAACTGGGGTCGGTCCTACCGGCCTACCGGGCCCCGGTACCGAAAACGCCCCGGAGACCTTTCTTAGCAATATCGATGTCGCGATCTCATCGGGATCCATTTAATCCTAATGCTCTCCATAATTGGAACTATGTCCAATTACTATTTTACAGATTCTCTGAAACACTCTTATGCGTGTGACCCTTTAGGTTCCCGGTTATGTTGGCCACTTAGATTAACAATTAATCTGAGCAAGTCATGAGCGGTATCTAGCAACACATCATGACCCCCAATTGACCGGAAAGTAATCGGTTTGATGTATTCATCACGAACCCTTCCATGTATAATTCTCGTGCAATTCGTCCTTTCACCATCCTATACCCCACTTGGTTATGAGTATGGACAAAGTGTCAACTCTCACTAGACCGAGTCTAGCCCAGTGATATCGCTCATCCTCGACTCATTACTTTATATGTCAATGAAGACACTCTTCATGACATACATGCCGCCACCTTAGTAATGATCCCGACAAGAGGCCATGGGTATCTCTTCTGCTAATCCAGAAGTGGTGAATCCTTTATTGGCTACTCAATTATCTTCGAATACCTCAAGCTGTACCTAAGCACCACCCTATGAGTTACCTCTGGAAGGCAACAAGGAATGGAGTCAAAGCACAGGATCAGTATCCAAGATATCCTTGAGTACCTCAAGTCTAAGGATACTTGCACCATTGCTATGATGAGATTATCACTGACACTTAGATAAGATATCCATGTGATGATCTCATGGCAGGTCATCCAATGAACTTACTACCGCTAGTAAGCATCTACATGTCAATTCTAAATATCTCATATTTACAGTTTCTGAGATCCACTGCTTGATCCAATCAAGGAATATGACATGTACTAGTCTATCCGGATTAATGATGTCCAGTCTCATTAATCCTATGACTAGGGAGAATTTAGATACTGACATAATTGCACATGATAGGAACCTCAGTAGTATGATCACATCATAATTTCCTTCATGCTATGTCATATATCATGGACTTCATTAATTTGATTAAAGATCAAATCAATTCATAAACAATGTTTATGAATATCAAATTAATGAATAATTCCTTTTCTTTATTTATTCATAAAGTCTGCTCACGACTTTGAACAAAACGCGCTAAAGGGGATTGCCTTTAGGGCACAATATAAACAGTACCGTCATTGCATAAGTCGACTTACCCCATGTACAAGTCGACTTATCGGTACTGAATACGTGTAAGTCGACTTACCCCATGTACAAGTCGACTTGCACGTACATGAACAGCTTGATAGAATTAAATGAGCAATATGCAATTTGAGAGCTATAAAAAGATGATAAAAATCAGTATGCTTTGCTATGGTTTCAGTAATTGATCTCTTGAACGTTCTTCTATTTATTTGCAGGCTTCTGGATTAATATAGACGTTAGAAATACTCTTGTAGCCGTTGAAGATCTCTTGTAGTCGACTGGAACATGTGATAGTCGACTGGTCGACTTGGGCTAGTCGACTGGAACTAGAATTAGTCGACTAGAACAAGTAGTTTTGCTGATTATAGTCGACTGGAAATATTTGTAGTCGACTGGAACAGACATCTTTGCTAATTATAGTCGACTAGAAATATGTGTAGTCGACTGGAACTTACGAAAAATAATCTCCGCTCTCCGAATAGTCGACTGGCATGATTTGTAGTCGACTGGAATGCTTTGTAGTCGACTGGAACTCTTTGTAGTCGACTGGAATGAACCTCACTCTTCAGATATGATAATTTTCAGTCGACTGGTAATGGTTGTAGTCAACTGGAATTTCTCCAACGGACAAATTTGCAGATAATCTTCAATCTTTCAATATCTCTATCCATAATCTTCACTAGGATCTTCTTTTGCACGTTGTCTATCTTCTCTAGATCATGGTAGATAATTATTGACTTGATTTCTTGATATTTTATCTCCTTAACATTTGTAGATTTGAATTATCCCTTGAAATTGCATTGGACCTTTAATTAAAAACCTGAAATAATTTCTTAACCAATTTCATATATATTTTATAATTATCAAAACATAAAGAGATTTTTATTTGTCAACCACCATTGGTCCAACACGTGTTACTTTTGCATCGTCTTACTTTACTTCGTCTTACTTTGCTTCGTCTTCCTTTGCATCGTCTTACTTTTGCATCTCCATATAAAAAGATCATAACTTTCGACTCAGATGTCCAAAAATTCCATATTATATACTGTTGGAAAGATAAAAGAAAGATATACAAATCTCAAGAAGGAAACTTTGCCAAAATCTATCTAGATTAATCCAAATTTTCTTTTGAATCTAGAACACAAATTTTACATTCAGTTCCCAATGTACTACACCCAGATCTCAATTTCATGAAATTTTGAGATTCTTAGAGACACTGTTGGACCCCGAACTTTTGATGAAACATAGAAATATGAAAATGGTGAGAAAATTTTGAATTTAAGGAAATTTGATGAAATTAAGAAATAATTTATGAGAAAAGAATTGTTTAATTTTGAGAATTTTGATATTTGAGTGAATTTATATGGATTATGAGAGGAAAGTGGATGAGTTGATTTAAATGAAGTTAAATAGCAAGAATTAAAAAGAAAAAGTGTGAAAATTTGAAGAATTTAGAAAGTTTGACTTTTTGGAGAGAGAATGTTTGTCTTTGAGAGTTGACTTTTGTTTGAGGCAAAATTTGATAAAGTGATCTACATGAAACTTGTAGATTATGTCAAGAGTTTTTCGTAGACATAAAGTTTGATATTTTCGATAAGCGGGAGTGAGAGTTATGATCACCAAAGTTTGGCGGTTAAGGAAAAAAAAAAAGTTGACTTTTGATTTAGGTCAAATTCAAGAAAATGATCAACGTGAAACTTGTAGCCTCTGTCGAGAGCTTTTAAATGGACATAAAGTTTGCAATTTTTCGATATCGGGCTAGGAGTTATGAGCGTTTGAAAATTTGAAATTGTTTAGGAAAAGTTAGTTTGGTACAAAACTTTTGATTGAGTTTTCGGCTTCTTCGAGATCTAAGTTGTTTTGAATTCTTCCGGAAGTTGTAGAGCTTCCTTTATCTTTCCATAGACACCAAATTTGTCACAATTCTGAGTTCGGGATCGAGAGATATGATTTTTAAGAAGTTCAATTTTGAAGTTCCAATAGTTTGTTTCTAATCCGATCCCGTTTGTAATCTTTTGCTTATAATTCCGTCGTCCGACATCCGATTGATTTGATTCTTGAAGCGTTGGATTCCTAAGACAATTACGTTCATTTTTATGAAGAATTATGATTTTTAGGAGATTTAATGGAAAGAGATTGATGGAACCAAAGTAAGAGATGGGTTATAGGTTATAAGTTGGATAATTTTCTGAACATAGTTCAGTAATTTGCGATTTTCGGGAGCTGTACAAATCCGATTCAATTGATTCTTGAGGGAAAATAAAGTTAAGATATAGTGCTACAACTCTTATGAAGGGATCAAAATTTTATTTCATCCCGAAGATTGTCAAATTCTGGACTGAAGTTATGTTAAGGTGTTGAATTTCGGATTTGGTGCAAGTCCGATAGTATTTCGGTCATAACTTTTTCGTTTTAGATCCGAATTGAGCGCGGTCAGTTGCGTTGGATTCGTATAGTTGAGAGGAACATTTCTCTAGAAGGAAGTTTAGACAAATTCCTTCAAATTGATAGTGCGAATCAGATCCGCAAGTATAAATGAAGTTAGGGGCAATTTTGGAATTAGACATATAAGTGAGGGCAAAATGGTCATTTGCCCTCCACTTTTTAATGACATGGCATAGAAATCAGATGATTGTCGTTTTATTATGGAGGAGTCTCGTTTTTTTCTAGAGGAAAAGAAGAAAGAATAAGAAGAAGAAAGGAAGGAATGAAGTTTCGTATGAGAGAAGAGAGAAAGAGAAAAGGAATGAATAAGAATGATGCTTTTGTATGTAATGGAATAAAGTGATTAAGAATGAAAAAGACAAGGAATAAAGAAAGAAAAGAAAAAAAAAATCTATACCGGATTTTCGCATCGGATTAGTCTAAGGAATTCCAACGCAATTATGTTCATTTGATCGTTTTCTTTGATTTTTGTGCTCGGATGTCGGATCTGTTCTACTTGATTTCGTTTCGCTTTGAAATCTATTCGTTAGGTTCGATACGACTTCGATTTGTTTTGTTACGAATTGATTCCAAATTCGACTTTCGAAATCTGTTCGTTTAGTTCGTTTTCGCTATTGGCTTCCGCATTTTGTTTTCGATCCAAAATTTCCGTTTCCATCCGATTCCGCTTCCTTCGTTCGGTTTTTTGTCCGTTCTGTTTGCTTCGCTTTTCGATTTGCATTCACTTTCGTTTCCTTCATTTTTCGTTTTTTGGTTGGGATCCGGTTCCCGGATCGGGTCCCAACATAGATGGTATCAGAGCCCAGTATTATGAACTTGGGTGATATGTTTGTTTCATGGGCAATCTTCTGATAAGTGTCAGAGCCCAGTATTATGGTCTTAACTGGGTGCATAGGATTTATAAACATTTGTGATAAAATGGAATTAGTGACATGAATGACTTTTGCAACAATTATTGGAAGAACCTATGGTTTGTGTTTAGGATTATGATGCTAGAAATCGAGATTTAAAATTCATGAGGAATTTAGAAGATATGACTTGATATATGTGAGGTGCAGATATGAATATTTGAAGGTGAGCATGATGATAGGAATACATGTATAAAAGTTAAAGAGATAGAGCTTGAATGGTTTTAATCCATATCAAGGTTATCAATATTTTGGACCATCGATTTGAATGCATATGTGAAGTCATAGATGTTTGATATTATAGTGATGATTTCAATCTCATAAGAAGTGAAAATGTGCGAGTAAGATAGGAATATGTGTGATAAGAAGTTTGAGTGATTTTAGGTTTGTGAAAATGAAAATGAGATTAGCAATTGATGATGAATTGGGTTGTTGTTTTTGAATATGCATTTGTGAGAGATATATTTATGCATTTGCGAGAGAACTAAGGAAGATTTGAAAGTGAGTGAAGTGTATGTACTTGTGAAATTATGATAAGATCTATTGGTGTGTGAATATGATATGGATAGTATATGATAAATAGAGGTGAAAACATGATGAATATGTGTGGTGAGAATTTGAATATGTGAATGACTAGGATCATTTGGAAGATATGAGTTAAGAGAATATAGTACTTGGTTATGAATTTCGAGGACGAAATTCTTTTAAGAGGGGGAGAAATGTTGGACCCCGAAATTTTGATGAAACATAGAAATATGAAAATGGTGAGAAAATTTTGAATTTAAGGAAATTTGATGAAATTAAGAAATAATTTATGAGAAAAGAATTGTTTAATTTTGAGAATTTTGATATTTGAGTGAATTTATATGGATTATGAGAGGAAAGTGGATGAGTTGATTTAAATGAAGTTAAATAGCAAGAATTAAAAGGAAAAAGTGTGAAAATTTGAAGAATTTAGAAAGTTTGACTTTTTGGAGAGAGAATGTTTGACTTTGAGAGTTGACTTTTGTTTGAGGCAAAATTTGATAAAGTGATCTACATGAAACTTGTAGATTATGTCAAGAGCTTTTAAATGACATAAAGTTTGATATTTTCGATAGTGGGAGTGAGAGTTATGATCACCAAAGTTTGGCGGTTAAGGAAAAAAAGTTGACTTTTGATTTAGGTCAAATTCGAGAAAATGATCAACGTGAAACTTGTAGCCTCTGTCGAGAGCTTTTGTGGACATAAAGTTTGCAATTTTTCGATATCGGGCTAGGAGTTATGAGCGTTTGAAAATTTGAAATTGTTTAGGAAAAGTTAGTTTGGTACACAACTTTTGATTGAGTTTTCGCTTCTTCGAGATCTAAGTTGATTTTGAATTCTTCGGGAAGTTGTAGAGCTTCCTTTTATCTTTCCATAGACACCAAATTTGTCACAATTCTGAGTTCGGGATCGAGAGATATGATTTTTAAGAAGTTCAATTTTGAAGTTCCGATAGTTTGTTTCTAATCCGATCCCGTTTGTAATCTTTTGCTTATAATTCCGTCGTCCGACATCCGATTGATTTGATTCTTGAAGCGTTGGATTCCTAAGACAATTACGTTCATTTTTATGAAGAATTATGATTTTTAGGAGATTTAATGGAAAGAGATTGATGGAACCAAAGTAAGAGATGGGTTATAGGTTATAAGTTGGATAATTTTCTGAACATAGTTCAGTAATTTGCGATTTTCGGGAGCTGTACAAATCCGATTCAATTGATTCTTGAGGGAAAATAAAGTTAAGATATAGTGCTACAACTCTTATGAAGGGATCGAAATTTTATTTCATCCCGAAGATTGTCAAATTCTGGACTGAAGTTATGTTAAGGTGTTGAATTTCGGATTTGGTGCAAGTCCGATAGTATTTCGGTCATAACTTTTTCGTTTTAGATCTGAATTGAGCGCGGTCAGTTGCGTTGGATTCGTATAGTTGAGAGGAACATTTCTCTAGAAGGAAGTTTGGACAAATTCCTTCAAATTGATAGTCTGAATCAGATCCGCAAGTATAAATGAAGTTAGGGGCAATTTTGGAATTAGGCATATAAGTGAGGGCAAATGGTCATTTGCCCTCCACTTTTTAATGACATGGCATAGAAATCAGATGATTGTCGTTTTATTATGGAGGAGTCTCGTTTTTTTCTAGAGGAAAAGAAGAAAGAATAAGAAGAAGAAAGGAAGGAATGAAGTTTCGTATGAGAGAAGAGAGAAAGAGAAAAGGAATGAATAAGAATGATGCTTTTGTATGTAATGGAATAAAGTGATTAAGAATGAAAAGACAAGGAATAAAGAAAGAAAAGAAAAAAATCTATACGGATTTTCGCGCGGATTAGTCTAAGGAATTCCAACGCAATTATGTTCATTTGATCGTTTTCTTTGATTTTTGTGCTCGGATGTCGGATCTGTTCTACTTGATTTTGTTTCGCTTTGAAATCTATTCGTTAGGTTCGATACGACTTCGATTTGTTTTGTTACGAATTGATTCCGAATTCGACTTTCGAAATCTGTTCGTTTAGTTCGTTTTCGCTATTGGCTTCCGCATTTTGTTTTCGATCCGAAATTTCCGTTTCCATCCGATTCCGCTTCCTTCGTTCGGTTTTTCGTCCGTTCTATTTGCTTCGCTTTTCGATTTGCATTCACTTTCGTTTCCTTCATTTTTCGTTTTTTGGTTGGGATCCGGTTCCCGGATCGGGTCCCAACAGACACAAAATTTGAAATTTGATGTCTTTATACAAAATATAGCCATATATCTATAGGTTAATCTAAATCAAGAATCATCTTGTTTGGACAACTAGAGAAAACATTGTGGCTAAAAGACTGAAACATATTCAGTGAACATTTTCCGGATTTTCAAACTTTCAATATTTTACATCGAGTTCATCTTCTACCTAAATTATCTCTTCCATTACATTTCCTCATCATCATCTACCCAATTAACTCAATATATCAGTCACAAAAAACTCATGGTCTATAATTGATCCTTAACCCCCCAAAAAAATATAGAGCATCAAACATGTACCCATTCATCTCAATTTTCTGCACTCACCCTCACTCCATTATATGCAGCATCAACTTTCAAAACATCTCTATAACACATTATACATCATTAATGATCAATCACAACGATACAACATGAAATTTACAAAGATATTTCATCATCCACGACACATACACACACACACATAAAAAACAAGTCATCAATCCTACATTTCTCATCATTCGAGTTTTATTTTAAAAATACCCATAACATTTAGACCATAACTTACTTGGTTTCACTTCAATTTCTTCAAAACCAACACTAGCCCTAACTCCCAAGCTCACTTGTTCATCAACTTGAAGGAGGTAAATATAGGTTTTTTTAAGGGTAAAAGACACAAATAGCAAAGTGGGCTTGGTGTAGGAAGGAAAAACAAAGAATCTCTTAGAAGGGGCTAGAAGGAAAACTTTGTGTGTGGGAAGGAAACTTAAAAAAGATGACCATCAAGAATGAACCTAGACATATAACTTACCTTTTCAACTCTCAGAAACAGTATCCTACATCTAGCAAAGTACCAAGCCTAAGTGGCACTTGTCACTTTCCTCATATCTAAGTTCTAACTTAGTTTCTTTTGAAACTAACTCCCTTAACTTTCATCTTTACAATTCAACTATCTCCAAATCTTCTTTTGATGTCTTTTTCCTATTTTTCCAAAATTTTTAAAAAATTTATGCCTAAATTCACCAAAATTCACAATTACAATATTCTTACTAACTAATAGAATTTTCCATATAAATAAATTCAAAATTCTCAAAACACCCAAAATCATAACTCAATCTAATTATACCTGAAATTATTCATGAATGCATGTATAATTATTTCCATATGTCATGACTTTACTATTCATATGTAAGTGTATAGCATAATATGCATGAACATGGAGATGCATCTCTAACTCTCATAATTACTCACATTTACCATTTCAACATTCCCATAAGTAATAGGATGTTACAGTCAACTTATATAATTCTAAACCCCCCTGTATATATTATGTACATCTAGTTCGCGAAAAGAATCCTTAAAAATAGTCGAGGGAAGCACTTTGGTGAATCAATCAGCTAGCTAATTTTTGGAGGAAATGGGAAGTAGGATAATAACACCATATTGTAGTTTTTCTCAAACCACATGACAATCAATGTCAATGTGCTTTATACATTCATGAAAAATTGGATTTTGCACCAAGTACACGGATGACTGGTTGTCACAAGAAAGTGGTGTTGGAATAATAGGATACATCTGTAGTTCATCGAGGAGATAATGCAACCGTTGCACTTCACATGTCATAGTTGCTAGTGCTCTACATTTAACTTATAAAGAGCTGCGATTGGCAGTGTTCTGTTTTTGGTTTTCCAAGAAATCAAAAGGAGAGCCAAGAAACACATAGTAACGTGTAATAGACCTCCTAGTGTCTGGACAAGTTCTCCAATCCGAATCAGAGAATGCTTTGATCTCAACTTCACTATCAGAAGAAAAGAACAGATCATGTCTAACAGAGCCCTTTAAATGCCATAGTACTCTGTGAGCACCAACAAAGTGATCCATTGTGGGAGAATTAAGGAATTGTGCTAACTGTTGGACAACAAACATGATATCTAGTCTTGTCATAGTCAGATACTGAAGCTTACCGATTAATGTTCTATATTGTGTAACATCTTCCAATGGCACAACTCCACCCTTTGAGAGCTTTGTTTATGGTAAAATTGGCTGGTTTGGATTCTAAAAATTGAGTAGCTTTAAGTAAATCCAATGTGTACTTCTTTTGACAAATATTGATTCCGTGCTTTGTTCTTGCCATTTCTAGTCCAACAAAAAACTTGAGTGCGCTAAGATCTTCAATGGTAAATGTATCATGTAAGTGCTGTTTGATGTTATGGATTGTTTCCATGTTATCACTAGCCACAACGACATCATCCACGTACACCAAAAGTGTCATGAAACCATCACTTCCATTTTTTAGAAACAAAACCTTTTCCAATATAGCTTGTTTGAAACCATATTGAATTAAGGCTGAAGTCAATTTTGCATTCCATTGGCAACTAGCTTATCTTAAGCTATAAATAAATTTAACCAATCTACACACTTTTTTTTATTACCTTCATAACCGTTAGGAAGCTGCATAAACACTTCTTCATCAAGGTCGCTATGAAGAAAGGCTTTATTGATGTCAAGTTGATGTAAATGCCACCCTTTGATTGTTGCCAATTTAAGGAGAAGTCGGATTATTGTCATTTTGGCCACTGGACTGAAAGTATCAAAAAAATAAATGCCCTTTTATTGTGTGTAACCTTTAGCAACTATCCAAGCCTTGTATGGTTCTATTGATCCATCTACTTTTCTTTTAATTTTGAAGATCCACTTACATACCAGCTCCCAAGTGTTATTTTTATTGTAAAGACTTTATTTTTTCTTGCTTGGCTTTTCTCCAATTTTCATTCTTCACTGCTTATTTGTAAGTATGAGACTCATGATCTTGATCCACTGCGGCTGCAAATCCATAATGCTTAGGAGTTAGTTTAGAATAGGAGAAGACATTAGAAAGGTGACGGGGGCTGGTTCTTTGAGTAGCTATACATTTGTAGTCAGATAGATACTACAGCATGGACTTTGTTCTAGTGCTTCTTCTCAAAGGTTGATTCAAATGTTGTTGGATGGGACTTGATCACAAATCTTTCTGGTATGGGTGAAATAGAAGATGAGAAAGTGACATCTATTACTGGTACTATTGAAATATCATGAACATGGTGAATGCTATCATATGATGATTGAACTGATGAAGAAGGTAGAATCAACTTATCAGTGCTTGGCTTATCAGAGATCTGCATATCAAATGTTGATGTGGAAAAAGGAAATATATGTTCATAAAAAGAAACATCCCGATAAGTAAAGATCTTTTAAGCTTTAAGATCAAAAAGTTTAAAACCTTTAATACCTGGAGAGAAACCAAAGAAAACATATTTGATACTTTGGGAATCAAATTTGTTTTTAATGTTAGAATGATTTCAAGAAAAAGCAAGGTAGCAAATGACTCACAAATGATTGAAAGTTGTCGGTTTAAAGTATAATGCTTCAAAAGGTGATATGTTGTGAAGAACAGAAGTAGGTATTCTATTGATCAAGTAAGTAGCATGCAACACACATTCACCCTAGAAATGAATATTTATTTTTACTTGAAATCATAAAGCTCTTGCTACATTCAAAATGTGCTGATGTTTTCTTTCAACGATACTGTTTTATTGAGGAGTTTTAATGCAAGATGTCTGATGAATAATGCCTTTGGAGTCATAAAAAGCTAGAACATTAAATTCCTATCCATTATCACTTTAGATGCACTTAACAATACTATTAAATTGAGTAGAAACATAAGAAATGAAGTTTTGCATGATTGTTCTTACTTCAGATTTTTGTTTCATTAAAAATCCAAGTGAATTTACTAAAATCATCTACAATAGTAAGAAAATACGTATGTCCTTTAAAATTTGGAGTATAATTGTCTCCCTAAATATCATTGTGAATCATATCAAAAACAACATTACTAACAGAGGTATTGATAGGAAATGGTAATCGTTTTTGCCTTGGCATATGACATATATCAAAGGGTTCAACATGAGAAACATAAGGAACTATCAATTTTAATAGAGGAAAAGAAAGATGGCCTAGCCTAATATGCCAAAGTATTGAAGTTTCTTTATTGTAAAAAATAGAATTAGCAACTACAACATATGAATTAGGTCAAATAGCACTTGATTTCAACCTATATAATCTATAAGAATGCTCAGCAACCCCAATCATCTTCCATGGTTGGATTCTCTGAATTTTACAATAAAAAGATGAGACAATTTAGCAACAAGAGAGATCATGAGCTAATTTACTAATGGATATAAGATTGAAAGTAAACTCAGGTATGTATAAAACATTGAAAAGTTTCAGAGAGTTATTCAAATAAATAGTGCCAATGTGAGTGACTCGAACCCTGCACTTGTTAGGAAAAGTTACATAAACATTATTAACTAGTTTATAAGAGTGGAAAAATGCTAAAGAACATGCGATATGATCTGTAGCACCAATATCAACAATCCATACACTACAATGGGAATTATTGATAGTATAAATATTTAAAGAAATGTAGGAAACTATCTCACCATTTGAAGGAATCAAACTTGAAGTAGACTTTGTATGAATAGGATTCGGCGAAGTCACTGAATTAACATTATGAGAGGTAGAGGAAAGACCTTGAAACAACTGTAACAGTTGATCATATTGATCCTCTGTAAACTGAAAATTAGAAACTTGTCCTCTATATTTTTAGAAGAATGATAATCAACAGATTGAGTAGTAGGATCATCGGTATCAACAACATTAGCATTTACTCGATTGGAAAGTTTCTTAGAATTCTTCATGATGGTAGGATATCCATACTTCTTATAGCATCGGTCAATAGTATGAGCTTCCTTTCCATAATGGATGCAAATTGGTGTTGTGGAACTATTAAATTACTTTCTTGGTATAGAAGCATTATCACCTTTAACAGCAGAATCACTGATGTCAGAAACCAAAGGTCGTTCTTGTTGAATAACTAAATAGAATGCCTTATTGCAAAGGATCAATCAACAATATTTGTGATTTCATAGTTGAATAGTTTTCATTCGGTCCCTTAATGAAAACTATGACCTGATCATTCTTATGAAAGTTCCTAATGTTCTTGGACAAACCATATAAGTACTCAGGAGTACAAGAACAAGATGGGAGAGGACGCAAGATTTGCAATTCATCCCACAAAATTTTAAGCTTAGTGAAGTATTACTGCACATAAAGAACACCTTGTTGACAGGTATAAATTTCAAGCTGAAGATCACAATATAAAAAGAGTTGCTTTGAGCAAACCTAGCTTTGAAATCATTCTAGATCTTATAGGCCGAATCCAACCAGATTATGGATTGCGAAATAGAAGGTGAAACAGAATGGATAAGCCAAGAGAATACCAAATTGTTGCATCTTTCCTAAGGAACAAACAATGGATCAGAATGCAGTGGTTGCAGAATTGATCCATGTACAAAGCTAAGTTTATTCTTGGATAGCAATGACATCTTTATGGTTGTTTGCCATTGATGATAAGTCGGTTTAGTTAAAATCGAAGAAATAAGAACAAGAGTTGGATTCTCATTTACGTGAAGATAATAAGGACTGGAAAGATTAACTTCTGATTTTGACGTTCAACCAGAACTATGATTATTAGCTGTCCAGGCATTGAAATTAGCCATAACAGCAAGGTTCAAAGAACGCAAGAAGTAAAAACTATAAAGAAACTATAAAGTTTCTGTTTGGTTGCAAAGAAAAACAAGAAAAGTTGGAAATCTTAGAAAAATTCCAGAAATACTGGAGAAGCAGAAGAGATAAGCTCTGATACCATGATAGAAAAACTGAATTGAGAAAGGAAAAAAACTATTTCATTTCATTAGAGTTAAGGGTATTTATACGGAACGTCTTAAGAATGAATAACATAATTGAATAAAGCTAATTAACTTAACTGTCAACTTATACAATTCTAAAAGTAATTCTGGAGATAAATTACCTGGGAATCCCGCGACCACAGAATTTCTTGAAACCCTAACTGATCTTAAATAGGAGTGGGTATTATTAGGACTTCCTGTCCTAGAAGTGGAAATCTCAACTTCTTCAATGCCGAAATCTGGCTCGTATTAGAACAAAAAGCCCAAGTTTTAATTACTCAAAAGGCTAGTTTTTGTTTTCTGTTGCTCATCAAACATCATCTTTAGTTGTCTGCCTTGTTCTTCAATCCGTAGTTGTAGATTTCTTTGAATCTAGCACAAACATTACAAACAAGGCAAGTTAAAAAATGTCAGGAATTTTTATGTAAATCTTCTGTCTGCTTTTACAAATCTTCACTTAATGAAAAGATGAGCCAAAGATTCTTAAAAATGGGTATTGGCTAGTCAACGAACTAAGTAGTTGTTATGGGCAAAGAATAAAGAATTTTTTGTTCATGGTTTAATAAGCATAAGAACCACGCTCAACTCCCAAGCAAACTTTAACGCAGATGAATTCATTCTGAACAATAATAAAAAATGAATCAAACAACATTCACTTAACAGGAAACTCCATTGAAATACCTCCAACTGCTCGTGTAGGCGTCTCTGGACATCTAGTTGCAATTGCAGTGCTTCTCTGATGTGTGTGCCCCTGCAAGAGCTATCATTAACATTAGAAATGTTCCAGAGTCAAATGTTTGTCCATGATAAAGAAACCAGAAAGATGTATTGATAATCTAGAAGAAAACTAGTTTACCTTCCGACATCGAGGTCTTGCATTTAGCATGTGCTATTTCTTTTCTCTGCCCTCCTGCAATAATAATTTCATTTGGTTCAGAATCATCCAACAATTTAAGTAGAATAACCTCTCCATTGATTCAAAGGCGCGGATCTTCAAAGAAAGAGGATCTAGAAAAACATCAAATATTTAACCATTTCATATAGAAAAATTCTAATAGTTAGCTTAACATAAGAGTAATAGTGCCACATTGCATATATAGAAACCTAACTAAATAGAATTTTGGTCACACGCAAGATCTTCTACTAGACGACTGTGTAAGATAGCTAAAATGGTTAAAAAATATAATAAGAAGCCTAGTATTTTAATGAACTACTAAATGTGTAGGGCTGATGAGAAGGTGTACAAAGAAATAGCAAGGGACTACCTAAATGTCTATGTAAAGTTGTATGGCTACGTTGATAAATTGAAACTAGGAAATACTGTTGGACTTGTAAAAATTTAGGTATCAAAAAATGAAGATTTAAATACTATGTACTTTAATAGGTTCTATATAGGTTATTATTTAATGAAGCAATAGTGGTAACATCTTAGGTCAATTATAAGTATGGATGACCTTTCCTTAAAGATATAACATCAAGGACAATTACTTACTTATATATAAAGATATGGTGAAGAAAGCATGAATCCATTATCTTGGTAAATAGTTGATATAGAGAATATTGACACTTAGTGATGGTTTATGCCAAAAAAAATCCATTAAATTGAATTTACGTGAAGAAGATGGGATCATTTTGATTTTAAACCTGAGTAAGGCATTTTCAAATTTTAATTTATTTGAAGTTTAGTTGTCTTTTATGAATTTTATAATTTTCTTACTAATATTATTATATTGCATTAATTAACTTCAACATAGATGCAATGCTCCTAAATCCATCCATATGTAAAGCATATATATCATAATTAACACAATAATTAGAGAGGAAAAGAAAATAAAAAAGTTTAGACTTATGTATGAGCCACTTATGTTTAGGAATTCAATAAAAGTTAAGAAAACTATATCAATTAAAATATGAATCCACTTCATCATTATTAGAATATTTGGTTTTAGCATGGACAAGATCATGCTAAAGCTTTAACTCCAATTTCTTAGTTATGAATAACATATGTGTGGAATGTTTAACTATTAGATATTGCTAGCTAGAGACACAGTAGTAATCAACAAGTTAAAGAGTAACAAAACCATGCTTATAAAAATGCATACAATAAAGATATAATATGTAAATAACTAGAAAACTAACATTGTTCTATCAATCGTCAAAAAACTTTAAAAAAGTAAAAAAGATGCAATAAAGTGGAGCATATTAAAAAATGGTGATAAAGTAAATGGGCATAGAAGGGATGATGCCATGCACACTATTTTACAGCTTAATAGAGAGCATATATATCGGACAAGAGACTTATATGCTTATCAATATGTATATAAAACTAGTGCAATTCACCACTCTAAGAAAATGATTTAGGATTTTATTGCTTTATGTTACAAAATACAATATTATATACATGTTGATCATTTGTTGTAACTTTATAAAGGATTCATTTTTTTACCTCCTAATGATCAGGAAGCCAAATAAATTGTAACTATAAGGGTGATACATAGTATACCTAAAAGGTCAAAAAGAAAGGATAAGAATGAACCACATAACAAATAAACTCATATGTTAGAAATAAATTTCTTAATTTGAAAAATTCCTATAAATAAGAAATGTGGTTACAAAACATCAAATAAATAAAAGTATCATGAAAGTGGGATACAAGAACTTTAGATAGATGCTTTAATTACTAATTTGGATTTATGTACAACATAGTACATTGAGACTGAAGATTAGTTTTGATGCTTGTGGTATGGAGGATCAATTTTTTACGACTTGTCTAAACAAGGTTTGAGTTTGAAATTAGATTTGAATTAGTGACATAATCTTTCCATGTTAGATTTTATTATTCATCACTTTCCTCTCACACGTAAATAGTGAGAATTTTTGACATTAATTCTCATGATTTCTTAATTACTGCTCCTTCATCTCCTTTTTGATTTTTTTTACTTCCATAATTCAAGTTTTAATAATTAAATTTAGAATATATGATACAATTTTCTTCTTAACAATGATTAAATTGTTTATTTTGTAATATTATGAACTTAATTTAATGTTACAAAATATTAAAAGGAGTACATTTTAGTATGAACTTAAGAGCTATTATGATTTAAAAGGAATGAGGCACAAAGCTGCTAGTTGAAGCAACAATCTGGTATGGTATAGCCTCTTTTGAACTAGTGGCTTAATAAATTCATTTTTCTACTTAAGTTCAGCATAACAACGCCACAAAGCTAGAATTTCCTCTACAAACATGCTTACATATAAATGGATAGACAACTAACCATATAAAATTTCCATTTATTAATGCGAGGCCAAGCTAACAGGTGAGTATCAAAACTGCAATCCTTATTATTTATAACAAAAATTGTCTCGATAAGCAATAACACTCATGCTATGTTTTCTATCCGATACACAACTTCGAAGCTGGACACCAAGAGAATCAAGTTTTTAAGCCTTTTATGTACCAAGAGATCAGATCATATCCATTTTTATCTTTTCTAAGTTCTCATTTCGAGAAGTAGAGTTATTACAAATGCTTTTCTTTTCTTTACAAATAAAATTTTGTAATTTCTGTCTGATGTAGGTGTAATTGATAGAAGAACTGAATTGAGAAAGGAGAAAAACTATTTCATTTCATCAGAGTTAAGGGTATTTATACAGGATGTCTTAAGAATGAATAACATAACTGACTAAACCTAACTAACTTAACTGTCAATTTATATAATTCTAAACCTCCCTCTTCGAGTATATATTATGTACACCCAGTGTTGGCCCCCAAATTTCTTTTCTTATTGAATAAGCATGTTTTTACTTTATTTTGAGGTTGATTGATTAGTTGCTTTTGGTTAGAATTTAATTAGAATGTCAACGATTGGAGGATTTTATTGTTTAGATTGATGGAATTAAATCGAGAAATTAAGATTAAGTTAGAGTTTTATATGGTGTTAGTTAAATTGAAGGAATGAGGTTTTATAAGGACAATTTGGGAAGATCACTTAAGTTGTTAAAGTTTAAGGCTCACAAGGAGGGGTATTAAGGTCATTTTTAGCTTTTTTTTAAGAAAGAAAGAAAGAAAAGCATTGACTTGTCTTGTTTGAAAGAAGACAACGAAATTTTGAAGTAAAAGAAAGGGAGAGTGAGTTTTCGATGGAGGAAAGAAGAGAAGAAGAAGGAGAACTAGGGTTTCACTTTTTCTTGCTATAGAAGAGTAATTTTAAGAGTTTTTCAAGAAGGAAAAAGAAAGAGAAAGGTTTAATCTTACATTAGAGACAAGAAACAAAAATCGTGGGTGGAGTTTCAAGGTGAGTTTTGTCAAATCTTTTGGAATTTTTATGGGTTTTGGTTTAAAATGGCTTAGGAAAAGCATGGGTATGGTTGTTCTAGGATTAATTTCATGCTTTTGTTTCCTTAGGTTTTCCAATTTTGAAATCTCTTATGATTTGGGGTTTTTGTATTTTTGAAGAAGAACAAGTGAGGCAAGAGGAGCTGGAGGAAAGGCCACTTGAGCAAGCTTAAAGCAAAAGGATTTAAGGTGGGTGACATCTTAGTAATTGAGTTAATGAGCTAACTAAGTTTCTTTCCATAAATGAAATTTAATGCTTTCCAACAACTTTGAAATTATGCATTTATTACTTTTTGGGATGGTTTGAAATTATACCATGTGTCTTTTGTGTATGAATGAACAAATTTATAACATAACATTCTTTCAAAAATCATTTTCACACACTTTTTCACTTGTCAAACCAATATGAAAATATTCCCACAGTTCATTCATACACTGTGGGAATATTTTCATATTGGTTTGACAAGTGAAAAAGTGTGTGAAAATGATTTTTGAAAGAATGTTATGTTATAAATTTGTTTTCGGAAAAGTGCAATTTTGGCCAATATGTGTGAAAAATGTGAAATGCATGATTTTATGGGTTTGTGGTGGTCCCTTAAGTAAGCAAGTGTACTTATCTATAGGCTTTTCCCGCCTGCCCGATTGTGACATGGAGATCCTCATAAACTCCCATAAGTTTACGGCTACACATGACCGCTTCGCGGAAATGTGTATTACGTTCTGTTTTAGATCCACCCGAACTATTTTCCATGTGCTTATGTGATTATGAATTATGATTATTTTTGATGTATTCATTATGTTGATTTCATAAATGGCTTGATAAGTTGAAAATTTTGGAAACTATATGTGGCATGATTGGTCAATGTAAAGTTTGCTTTGGAAATAAATGATTAAATAATTTTTACTTGTTCTTGATTATTAATGTGTTACCCATGAGCCTTCGAGCTCACCCCCCTCTTCCCTTCCCATCCTCAGGCGAAGAGCAAGAAAATGAGTGACCGCACCAGGGACAAGGTATCACTCCCATTTACTTTTGATATTGAAGCCATCTTTTGTAACAAAGCTTTAGTTACATTTTTGGAACAAAATTACTATTCATTTATCTTATTTGAAATTTAATTTTTTTAGACTTTGGTGTAATTGGGATAAAAATGTCCACTAAAGCTTTGTAAGAATGCATATTATGACATTAATGAAAGACATTTGAGTTTTATTGTGTTTTGCCGATATTTGTTCAAAAGGTGATGTTGTATGGTTTTGTAAATGGCCATAAGGGTAGGTTGTGTTTGCTGTGTTTTGAGGCAAATTCTGGAGTGATGTGGATTGAATTGGATCAAGTAGCCTTTTTGAAGGTTATAGATGAGTTTCATAGCTTTCCAATGATGTATCATATGTTGTTTTTGGATGTGGGAGTTGAAAGATGTGAATTGTTGAAGTTTGGTGTAGGTGCTGTCAAATGGCAGATTTTTCGACAAAATTTTGAGTGACTTTTTGACCCTCATAGAGTTTGCAATTGTTCTTAAAGTCTTCATGAAAGTTGTATATTATCTTTTTATCTTTCTGATGATATGAAGTATGATATTTTTTTCCAATGGAGTAGAAAGTTATGATGTGTAGAAGTTCTATTGCTGTTTAGGATGTCTTTTTTTTTCAAGTAGTCTCTTTGAAGTGGTTTTTAACTCCCTTAGAAGCCAAATTAGTTTTTGTATCCTTTATGAAAGTTGTAGAGCTCCCTTTTAACTTTTTTATTGATATCAAATTTTTAAAATTTAGAATTCTTAGTAAGAAGTCATGAATTTTCGAATTTCGGATGTTGGTTGAACCAAATCCAGGGGGCGTTAACCTAGAGCTCCTCGCGGTCGCGAGAGCGCATTTAGCCTCACGTCTCGCGGCCGCGAGACGCTTGCAGCGCGACGCTGCATGTGTATTTTTTTAATTATTTTTTTTTAATTTTTTGATTTCCTTCTCCATTTCCAACCTCTCTCCGCTCTTTTGATCATAACTTTTTCGTCCAACCTCCGATTGTCCCAATTTTTAAGCGTTAAATTTCTAAGATTTTCCTCTACCTCTCCATAATAATTTTGTAGATTTTGATATTTTTGAAGAAGATTGATTATATCAAAGTGAGACGATCGATTGAAAACAATATGAACATGCTTTAGTATTTTGGTGATTTCTTGATCTATAGGGATCCAAATGAGGTGATTTTTAGTTCTAAATAAACTAGAGACATGAAATTACAACTTATCTGAAGGAACCAATTTTCAATTTAGGCCCTAAGTTTTTCAATATCAGGAGTGAGTTAAGGTGTAGTTTTCCAAAATATGTTCGGAAGTAAGTGAGATGAATTCATATTGAGGTTTGACCTGGTGGGGGATTCCTCCCTTATGGGACGCGCGTCCAGATGTCACATAGGACGTCGGGCACGTGACTCGTTGGGGTGGGGTTCCAACACCCAGTTTTCGAAAAGAATCCTTCAAAATAGTTGAGGGAAGCCCTTTGGTGAAGCAATCAGCTAGCTAATTTTTGGAGGAAACAAGAAGTAAGATAATAACACCAAATTGTAGTTTTTTCTCAAAACCACATGACAATCAATGTTAATATGCTTTGTACATTCATGAAAAATAGATTTTGAGCTAAGTACACTGCGGACTGGTTGTCACAAGATAGTGGTGTTGGAATAATAGGAGACATTTGTAGTTCATCGAGTAGATAAAGCAACCGTTGCACTTCACATGTCCTAGTTTCTAGTGCTCTATATTTAGCTTATGAAGAGTTGCGATTGACAGTGTTCTGGTTTTGGTTTTCCAAGAAATTAAGGGAGAGTCAAGAAACACACAGTAACTTGTAATAGACCTCCTAGTGTCTGGACAAGTTCCCCAATCCGAATAGGAGAAAGCTTTGAGCTTAACTTCACTATCAGAATAAAAGAAAAGACCATGCTGAATAGAGCCCTTTAAATGTCGTAGTACTCTGTGAGCACCAGCCAAGTGATCCATTGTGGGAGAATCAAGGAATTGTGCTAACTGTTGGACAACAAACGTGATATCTAGTCTTGTCCTAGTCAAATACTGAAGCTTGCTGATTAATGTTCTATATTGTGTAACATCTTCCAATGACACACCTCCACCTTTTCAGAGCTTTGTTTATGGTAAAATTAGCGAGGAGACTGGTTTGGATTCTAAAAATTGAGTAGCTTTGAGTAAATCCAATGTGTACTTCTTTTGACAAATATTGATACCATGCTTTGTTCTTGCCATTTCTAGTCCCAAAAAAAACTTGAGTTCGTCAAGATCTTCAATGGTAAATGTATCATGTAGGTGCTATTTGATGTTATAGATTGCTTCCATGTTATCACTAGCCACAATGACATCATCCACATACACCAAAAGTTCCATGAAACCGTCACTTCCATTTTGAGAAACAAAGCCTGTTCCAATATAGCTTATTTGAAACCATATTGAATTAAGGCTGAAGTCAATTTTGCATTCCATTGATGACTAGCTTATCTTAAGCTATAAATAGATTTAACCAATCTACACACTTTGTTTCTATTACCTTCATAACCGTTAGGAAGCTGCATATACACTTCTTCATCAAGGTCGCTATGAAGAAAGGCTTTATTGATGTCAAGTTGATGTAAATGCCACCCTTTGATTGCTACTAATCTAAGGAGAAGTCGGATTATTGTCATTTTGGCCACTGGACTGAAAGTATCCAAAAAATCGATGCCCTGTTTTTGTGTGTAACCTTTAGCAACTAGCCAAGCCTTGCATCGTTCCATTGACCCATCTACTTTTCTTTTTATTTTGAAGATCCTCTTACATCTGATTGCTTTCTTTCCTGTTGGCAAATCAACCAGCTCCCAAGTGTTATTTTTACTGTAAAGCCTTTATTTTTGTTTGTTTGGCTTTTCTCCAATTTTCATTCTTCACTGCTTATTTGTAAGTATGAGGCTCATGATCTTGATCCACTGCAGTTGCAAATACATAATGTTTAGGAGTTAGTTTAGAATAGGAGAAGACATTAGAAAGGTGACGGGGGCTGGTTCTTTGAGTAGCTATACATTTGTAGTCAGATAGATACTACAGCATGGACTTTGTTCTAGTGC
Organism: Erythroxylum novogranatense; assembly: GCA_029891385.1. NCBI lineage: Eukaryota > Viridiplantae > Streptophyta > Magnoliopsida > Malpighiales > Erythroxylaceae > Erythroxylum > Erythroxylum novogranatense. Next base: position 79,564,678 of record CM057231.1, on the reverse strand, counting down.
TTCTTCTCAAAGGTTGATTCGGATGTTATTGGATGGGACTTGATCACGAATCTTTCTGGTATGGGTGAAATAGAAGATGAGAAAGTGACATCTATTACTGGTACTATTGAAATATCATGAACATGGTGAATGCTATCATATGATGATTGAACCGATGAAGAAGGTAGAATCAACTTATCAGTGCTTGGCTTATCAGAGATCTGCATATCAAATGTTGGTGTGGAAAAGGGAGATATATGTTCATAAAAAGAAACATCCCGATAAGTTAAGATCTTTTGAGCTTTAAGATCAAAAAGTTTAAAACCTTTAATACCTGGAGAGAAACCAAAGAAAACATATTTGATACTTTGGGAATCAAATTTGTTTTTAATGTTAGAATGATTTCAAGAAAAAGCAAGGTAGCCAAAGACTCACAAATGATTGAAAGTTGGCGGTTTAAAGTATAATGCTTCAAAAGGTGATATCTTGTGAAGAACAGAAGTAGGTATTCTATTGATCAAGTAAACAGCATGCAACACACATTCACCCTAGAAATGAATAGGTATTTTTACTTGAAATCATAAAGCTCTTGCTACATTCAAAATGTGTTGATGTTTTCTTTCAACGATACTGTTTTATTGAGGAGTTTTAATGCAAGATGTCTGATGAATAATGCCTTTTGGAGTCATAAAAAGCTAGAACATTAAATTCCTATCCATTATCACTTTAGATGCACTTAACAATACTATTAAATTGAGTAGAAACATAAGAAATGAAGTTTTGCATGATTGTTCTTGCTTCATATTTGTGTTTCATTAAAATATATAAGTGAATCTACTAAAATCATCTACAGTAGTAAGAAAATACCTATGTCCTTTAAAAGTTGGAGCATAATTGTCTCCCTAAATGTCATTGTGAATCATATCAAAAACAACATTACTAATAGAGGTACTGATATGAAATGGCAATTGTTTTTGCCTTGGAATATGATAGATATCACAGGGTTCAACATGAGAAACATAAGGAACAATCAATTTTAATAGAGGAAAAGAAAGATGGCTTAGCCTAATATGCCAAAGTAATGAAGTTTCTTTATTACAGAAAATAGAATTAGCAACTACAACATATGAATTAGGTCAAACAGCACTTGATTTCAACCTATATAATCTATAAGAATGCTAAGCAACCCCAATCATCTTCCATGGTTGGATTCTCTAAATTATACAATGAGAAGATGAGACAATTTAGCAACAAGAGAGATCATGAGCTAATTTACTAATGGATATAAGATTGAAAGTAAACTCAGGCATGAATAAAACATTGAAAAGTTTCAGAGAGTTATTCAAATAAACAGTGCCAATGTGAGTGGCTCGAACCCTGCACTTGTTAGGAAAGGTTACATAAACATTGTGAACTAGTTTATAAGAGTGGAAAAATGCTAAACAACATGTGATAAGATCTGTAGCACCAATATCAGCAATCCATACACTGCAATGGGAATTATTGATAGTAGAAATATTTAAAGAAATGTAGGAAACTATCTCACCATTTGAAGGAATCAAGCTTGAAGTAGACTTTGTATGAATAGGATTCGACAAAGTCACCGAGTTAACATTATGAGAGGTAGAGGAAAGACCTTGAAGCAACTGTAACAGTTGATCATACTGATCCTTAGTAAACTGAAAATTAGAAACTTGATCCTCTATATTTTTAGAAGAATGATAATCAACAGATTGAGTAGTAGGATCATCGATATCAACATCATTAGCACTTACTCGATTGGAAAGTTTCCTGGAATTCTTCATGATGGTAGGATATCCATGCTTCTTATAGCGTCTGTCAATAGTATGAGCTTCCTTTCCACAATGGATGCAAATTGGTGTTGTGGAACTATTAAAGTACTTTCTTGGTGCAGAAGCATTATCACCTTTAACAGCTAAATCACTGGTGTCAGAAACCAAAGGTCATTCTTGTTGAATAACCAAAGAGAATGCCTTATTGCAAAGGATCAATCAACAATATTTGTGATTTCACAGTCGAATAGTTTTCATTCAGTTCCTTAATGAAAACCATGACCTGATCATTCTCATAAAAGTTCCTAATGTTCTTGGACAGACCACATGAGTACTGAGAAGTACAAGAACAAGATGGGAGAGGACACAAGATTTGCAATTCATCCCACAATATTTTGAGCTTAGTGAAGTATTCATGCACATAAAGAACACCTTGTTGACAGGTATAAATTTCAAGTTGAAGATAACAATATAAAAAGAGTTGCTTTGAGCAAACCTAGCTTTGAGATCATTCTAGATCTTATAGGCAGAATCCAACCAGATTATAGGTGAAACAGAATTTATAAGCCAAGAGATTACCAAATTGTTGCATCTTTCCTAAGGAACAAACAACGGATCAGGACGCAGTGTTTGCAGAATTGATCCATGTACAAAGCTAAATTTATTCTTGGATAGCAGTGACATTTTCACGGCTCTTTGCCATTAATGATAATTCGGTCCAGTTAAAACCGAAAAAACAAGAACAAGAGTTGGATTCTCATTTACGTGAAGATAATAAGGACTGGAGGGATTAACTTCTGATTTTGACGTTAAACTAGAAGTTTGATTATTAGCTGTCTAGGCATTGAAATTAGCCATAACAGCAAGGTTCAAAGAACACAAGAAGTAAAAACTATAAAGAAACTATAAAGTTTATGTTTGGTTGCAAAGAAAAACAAAAAAAGTTTGAATTCTTAGAAAGATTCCAGAAACGCTGGAGACGCAGAAGAGATAAGCTCTGATATCATGCTAGAAAAATTGAATTGAAAAAGGAAAAAAACTATTTCATTTCATCATATTTAAGGGTATTTATACAAAACGTCTTAAGAATGAATATCATAATTGACTAAAGGTAATTAACTTAACTGTCAACTTATATAATTCTAAAAGTAATTCTGGAGATAAATTATGTGGGAATCCTGCGACTTCGGAATTTCTTGAAGCCCTAATTGATCTTAAATAGGAGTGGGTATTGTTAGGACTTCCTGTCCTAGAAGTGGAAATCTCAACTTCTTCAACGCCGAATTCTGGCTCGTATTGGGACCAAAAGCCCAAGTTTCAATTGTTCAAAAGGCTATTTTTTGTTTTCTGTTGCTCATCAAACATCATCTTGAGTTGTCTGCCTTGTTCTTCAATCCGTAGTTGTAGATTTCTTTGAATCTAGCACAAACATTGCAAACAAGGTAAGTTAAAAAATGTCAGGAATTTTTATGTTAATCTTCTCTCAGCTTTTACAAGTCTTCACTTAAATCATGAAAAGACGAGCCAAAGATTCTTAAAAATGGGTATTGGCTAGTCAACGAACTAAGTAGTTGCTATGGGTAAAGAATAAAGAATGTTTTGTTCATGGTTTAATAAGCATAAGAACCAGGCCCAACTCCCAAGCAAACTTTAACGCAGACGAATTCAATTCTGAACAATAATAAAAAATGAGTCAAACAACATTCACTTAACAGGAAACTCCATTGAAATACCTCCAACTGCTCGTGTAGGCGTCTCTGGACATCTAGTTGCAATTGCAGTGCTTCTCTGATGTGTGTGCTGCTGCAAGAGGTATCATTAACAGTACAAACGTTCCAGAGTCAAATGTTTGTCCATGCTAAAGAAACCAGAAAGATGTATTGATAATCTAGAAGAAAACTAGTTTACCTTCTGACATCGAGGTGCTGCATTTCGCATGTGCTATTTCTTTTCTCTGCCCTCCCTGCAATAATAATTTCATTTGGTTCAGAATCATCCAACAATTTAAGTAGAATAACCTCTCTCCATTGATTCAAAAGCGTGCAGATCTTCAGCAAAGAGGATCTGGAAAAACATCAAATATTTAACCATTTCATATAGAAATATTCTAATAGTTAGCTTAACATAAGAGTAATAGTGCCACATTGCATATATAGAAACCTAACTAAACAGAATTTAGGATCATGTAATTAGCTGCAAGTACTTGATGTATAAATCTTGCCAACTTAAAGTATGACGACATTATAACTCTGAATGAAAGTTGCCAAAGTTTGTAGCAACAGATACCAAAGTCATGAATATTAACTAGAACAAGGGCTTACCATCAGCAGAATATGGCATGTATTTTGCAGTTCTATATTTCTGCAGGGTCAGAGAAGCGACAGTTCAGAGCATTGTAACAAAAATCTGAAATGGTGGCCTAGAATAACGTAGCTATTGCAAAGTGAGTTATTACCTGCAGATGGCTTTTCACATGAAAGATAGTCAAACCACCTGAGTCCATCAGCTTCAGTATAGCCTTCGGTGTTGCTTCTACAAATCATGCAATCAATTTGCTCATAACCAGATGATAACTTTACTGCTTAGTTGACTAAGAGCTTATGTATAGGTTACTTACTATCAGCACCTCCAAGGCGATTTACACACTCTACAAACTTCTCATGAAGATCTTGAGTCCATCTTATTCTTGTTTTATTGGGAAGCGCCACTCCAGTTGGCACCCGGTTGCCAGAACATACAGAAACACCTTCGGAAGAAACCCTTGAAGGCAGCTTCTCTTGTATGGAAGAGAAGTTCAGCTGTGCAAATGAAGAATCGCACGGAAGAACATGTCTAACCTGTGAGAAAGCAAGTCGCCGTTGTCCAATTGGATTGCTGATAAAAATGCAACAGTAAAACGTAAAATTTGATGCTCATACTCTGTGCTCTTGAATTCCCTGGGAGGGAACTGAAAAGTGACTCCCAGAAGAGGCAGGATCAAGAGTAATCGACTTGTCGAGCTCATGCTTGTTAGACAAGGCACTGCCGGACTGACTTTTAAACGACTTGCCGTAAAACTTATGGCGGTGATCATACCCAGGAAATTGAACTTTTACAACTGACTGTAAGGTGTTTCTTGGTTCAAGGTTATTGTTCGTCGTTTCTTCTGTTTCAATAGAATAATTTTCCTTGACAGAGTTATGTGCAGGGATTGATGGAACATAGGACGTGGAGTACTGAGAAGACAGAGGACTGTCAACATGATCATCGTAGTCCAGGAAGCCCATGTATCGTTCTGTTGCATAAAAAGCTGAGGCTGGCGAGTCGAACCTGCTCATTATGCTGGTAGATGGTTTATGAGGCCTCAGGTTTTTCTGTTCTGTGCCTGCCTCCAAGTCATGCGACTGATCCCAATTTACCATGTTCATCCCGAGATGGTGATCATAATATTGGGAGGAAAGATTGCTGAACTCACCAATCAGCCCATGATTTGGTTGAACTCGTTCTTGGAAATCAATTCTCGACGTGTTCATTTACAAATGAAAATATAGGTCAACAGGAAAATCTAGCAGAGAGAAACTTTGTTTAGATTTCTTGGTTAGCATCAAAAAGTGTATCAGAATACATACTACTGTGAATTATATAAGCAATGAAATCCGCGCAAGATACACGCAGAAATCTGGCAGCAAAAAGAAAAGCAAAGATGCAGATAAACAAACATATTGAATTCAAATGCCTGAAAAAAAATCTTTCTGATATTCCAAAAGACTTCGTGAGTAAGAAATGAATATATATACCCACAATGAAACTGTGTAAGCCTTTTAAGTGGATAGGAATGAACAATGATCTATTGACATAACCTAAGCAAAAATAACCAAATAAATAAAATCCATTAAAAATAAACAGACAAGTACAGCTGAATGTTGTCTACTTCTGTAGAAAAAGAATCAACTGTATTCTGGTAAGTTTGAAGGATCCCAAACAAAAATCTTTGAGAACAAAGAAAAGAACAGGGAAAAAAAAAGACCCTTTAAGCATCAGACAGAATTGTTCTCCAAGTGTTGTAGATTTGAAAATAAGAAGAAATGGCGAATAATGTTACGGGCATCTGTGACTGTTGCTGAATTATATAATGGGATCCTTCGCATAAATTCACTGCAACAGATCTGCTAATATTCCTGCTAAAGGTACGGATAAAATCACTTTAGCCAATTACCAACAATATATAAACGATACAGAAATATGAATCGAACTTTTTATCCTAAAACAGAGAGATAAAATTCCTTTCCCCTTCCCTTCCCTTCCCTCAAGACTGCATCTTGAAAATTATGAATCCGGAATTACGAAAAGTTATTACACTGTTGTATATTTTAATGTCAAAGTACAAATGAAACGCGGAACAAAATATTGAGATAGATAACTAAAAACTACTCCTTCCCATTTTGAAGTAGTTTTAAAATACCATTCGAAATATGTATATATTTTGAGTCAAATACATCTCATTGCACCATTATGAATTGCATATATTGATTTACGAATGGTTAGTAGTAGAATCTTGATATAGTTATACTTGAGTTAATATTTTATTTTGTGTACCTTATGGTTTAATTAATACGTATTTAAAGAGTTGTGGCAATGAATTTTCCCGTAATTAAAAGATATATTACTAAAAATTAAGAGATAATCGTTCGAAATATCCTAAATTGTACATGTTCTATTAAATATTAACAAACTTAAAATTTGTTAGAATGATACATAAACTATTTAAAATAAAATGAGAATAGTACAATTCCTTGAGTGGTAATAGATCATATTCAAAACAATTAAACCATGTTTGTAGATAATTTGGGAATTTTTGTATAAAATTTTAATTTGTTGATATTAATTGATAGAATATATACCGATTATTATTATTTTAATAAATATCTCATACGTAAATTGAAATTGAGGTAGGCACATTGCATTGCTCTCAAAGTTCGCAAGCTTACACAAATAAATAGTTAGAGTGCGTAGGTTGCTCCAGATGGAAGACATTTTGACACTCAAGTTAGTAAAAGCAAATGGTGTTAAGTATGCAAAAGAATTCCTCAAGTGAATTAATGATTGCAATGTGTACTTACCTTGGGGTGTGTCTTTTTGTTTTGTTTTTAATTAATCTTTAACGATTAGAGTTAGGTTCTAACTATCTAGGTATACCTGAATCCATCTTTATAAGAAGCTTGATTAATCTGTGGTTGCGACTCTATTTTTACATTTAAATAAGTTATATCTTACTTGATTTCATCCTTATGAATAAATTGAATCTTATTTTTTAAGCATCTATGAGGCATTTAAATAGCCTAGATAACGGTAGGCCTAGAAAAGAGATCCAATACAAAGGAGCTATAAGTCATCAAGCTTAAATAAATAAATTGGAGTTGGCTAAATGAATCGAGCTCATCTCATACACATGTTATGAGTGTATTATTATCTCCAGGTTTATTCTTTTTAAACTTTACTAAAAAGATAAACTAATAATAGGTATGTTGAAACATTGTTTTACGATGGTAACACTTCTCAGAACTTTGAAAATCAAGTAGCCCTGTCATTTGTTTAGGCCTTCCTCTTACCACAAGAAGATTGCATTTATATGAATTTCTTCCACATTTAGAGAAGATCCAAAAGAGGTAATAGAGCTTTTTCATATGGAAGCATAGTACAATTGATAAAAACTATTTAGAAATCAATACATATTTATTGGAGTTCACACATTTTCCTTTCTAAAAAATTAGTTAAAACTTTGGAGAGGATCATGACGAGATTTTTACAGGGAAGAAATAATAGGGGATGATTTAAAGTCAATGTTAGTTGGAGGGAATTGTGTAAACTAATTGATAAAAGGGGTTTAAGTATAACCCTAATTAATATAAGCAATAAAGTATTGCTAGGGAAGAGAATATGGAGGGTCTTAGTATATAAAGACTCTACTTCTTGAAGGGGTGAAGCTTCCTACTTAAATCAATTGCTTTTACTAAAGGAATCTGTTGAACAAAATATTAGTTTGATAGTGCCAGATAGGGAAATAGCCATACTATAGTTTGACAATTAAAAAATGGGAGGACCCCTAATAAAGAATCAAATGGTAATTTAGGCTTTGATAAATATCCCTAATAAGGTTAGTGTGTGTAGATGGATAAATGATAGTAAATGGGATAATAATCTGAGAGGAATGGAACAATGACTCCCTTAATACCCCCAAAAGCCTAACTAAATGAGTCACTATAAATGAAATAATATGTAACTGGGAAGTTTAGTAATAAGGCATATAAGGAATGGATATGGACTAAAGAACCTAAGATCAGATGGACTAAGCTAATATAGAATGGATGCCTCATGCTAAGAACCTTCTTCTTTATATAGATGGCAATGAAGAACAGACTTCGTACTTTAGATAGACTAACCTTTACTAATCTACTTGGAATCAATTGCTCACATTTTCTTTGAATGTAAGTATTCATTTGGAATATGGAATCATGCTAAAGGACTCTGCCTATAATAATAAATAACTAACAAACTCTTGGGTATAATTAAACTCTGACAAGATGATAGGTGCAACTCTAGAAGTAATAAGGAAGTGTATATGATTAGTCTTGGAATATGTTTGCAAGAGTTGTAGATGGAAAGGAATAATAGGTGCTTTAAAGAAATGACAACTTGATGGAAGTGGTAAAAGGGATGGCTACCGTTAGGATAAGGGAACAACTTATTCTAAAAAAGGAAGCCAAGATTTATAATATTAAGATAGTAAGAGCCTATGATATCTAGCATCATCTATAAGCACCAGATAAAAAGATATTCAAATTCTAGACTGTAATATATGGTTCTCATGCACACTAAAACTGAAACTATATAAAAGGTAAGGTAAGGAAACACATATAGAGTCTTTATAAACCAAAAAAAAAAACACTCTTTTAGGTTTTTTAAAGTTGTTAAAGAGAAGACAAACATAGATGAATAGCTAAGAGGGACCTTAAGTAAATACCATGTAGATAGTCAATATGCAAAATGCAAAAACGTGAAACCATGATAAAAAGAAATTTTAGCCAGCAAGGAAATTCGATACCAGTTTTATGAGGGTGTAGTAAGAGATTGCATCCTTAGAACTTCCTCAGAGGACTAGGAAGTAGCTTTCTTAGAGCTTTGTCCCTTAAAGAAGTTGATGAATAGTAGTAAGTACAAACCAAGTGAAGGCTGATACATGTCCAAGATAACATGTATACATAAAAAAATGTTGTACAGTTAAGTCATAATAATAATGACTTGTCTTTTTAGGAAGTAGAATCATGGTAAAATTCTATGTGTGTTTAAGGTTTCTACATGTGGTGATGTTGGTGTTTTGCTATAAATTAAACTCCTTTGTACATTTTTTAATTTCTCATGAAAATTTTAATTTCACAAAAAAAATCTTTCATATCAACAAAGCAAACCTTTAAATATCATCAAGCTTTTTATGCATTTCAATTCTATTTCGAACAGGATAAGAAATATATATCAAAGCTTCCTTGGAGATTTTATGTTAAATCAAATTTTCACTCATTATGTAGTGATGTTTTTATTACCCTTAAAGATGTGAAATGTCTCCTAATCTTAATTTTTTAATTTTGATTAACCTTTACTGTCAATTCGCCTTATATAAGCCCCATTATGAAAAACTTTAGCTTACATTCATCATTTTTCAAAGTTTTAGTATGTTTATTTGAGATTAGCGTATCCATGTTTCTTTTGTCTACCTGCTTATGAGAGAAGTAAAAATGTTATGGTGTTTTTAACAAAATTGTTGCATTCTTAAAAGTAAGATCAAAATCTCTTTCTCCTTTTTTTTTACAATATGGAGAGTAAGATTAGTTCAGATAATGAGTTAACTTCTAATGTATTTAATGATGTGTGCTTAATCGCATCTAAATGTAAAATAACAACCCTAAGTCTTACAAGCCTATTGATACACATTCACCATCTCTTATAATAGCTGGGCATCTATTTAGGATATTATATGAACCTAAAAATGCCAACTATAGGAAGAGACTTTGTTTAAGAAAAGTTTCCTTAGAATCCTTACATGGGGAATTTAACAAAAACTTTGAGGTGTCACTGAAAGTAAAAAAATTCAAGAAGAAAAATTTGAGAAGTTGAAGAAAATTTTAACATCCGTAAGGATATAAAACTTAGGTATCCCAAAGATGATAGACATATATGTTACCTCATGCCTAGAAAGGTGGGTTTTTTACTATGTTGCTTTCAAATATAGGCTTTAATTTCAAAGACACTTAACCATCCTTCAAATCCTTAACTTGATAGGTTTAAAACCAAGCTAACTTCACTCTTTTGCTTGGAGTCTTTTTAATGGATTTGTATTTTCATATAATATTATAAAGATGGTTCTAACCTTAATTTGTTCAGGTTTATTGACCATTGTATGCATATTGGGACCAAAAGTGAATGATACAACTTAAGTATTAGAAGTAGATCTTACTTATTGATGATTCCTAATAGGTTATATGATTAAAAGGACAAGTTCATTTTACTAACAAATGAGATAAGTTTGTGGAACTTTAGTATTGAATGGAGAGAACAAGATGGAAAGTTCTCTTAGTGCAAATCAAATAACATAACTATATAGTTCCTTAGTCAAAAGCTAGTAAACCTAACTTATCCCTTTTTTCCTTGACAGATACTATTTTATTAAGCAAGCTTAATCTAATAAGGGGTATCTTGTAAAAAGAAGCATCTTTTTAAGTTTCTTTCGTCTTATTTTATTTTCCTTATTTTGCATTGAATTTTTACTAGCCCTATTATTTTTACATCCATAGGCATGAATCAGATGCTCACTAGGATAAAGAAAATCAAGGAGAAAGGCCTACCAGGTTCATTCTTAAAGAGAAGAAGAAATAGAAAGTGACCTATAGTGATGAGGTCGCTTTCATTAAGTCTGCTAATAACTACCAATTAGGTTATGTTCTTAGTATAATTTTGAAAGCATTTTTACTTGTTCTTATATGGGTTTTATTATATTTGGTACTTAATATAACTTATATTTTATTTATAGGCCCTTTTTTAGCTTTTTAATGAATAAGAAATAGATTTAAATAAGTTAGAGCTAAGTTAGAAAAGTTTTGGCAAAATTTTATGGAAACAAAAGTTAAATATACACCTATGTTCTAATAATATAGGACAATATAGACTAAATCTTCAACCTAATTAAACTTTAGTTTACTTTATTTCACATCTATAAACATAATCTAAATATAGACCTATGTTTATGTTCTTTAGACTGTGTTATTAAAATAAGCCATTAAATACATGATTTAGGAAATTACTAAGCTAATATAAGTACAATATGGACCTATTTTGTAAATAAAAATTTTAAGATTTTATGTATAAAAGGATAAAGAGGCACAAGAGATCAAAGAATAGTCATAAAGAACTAAATTAAAATGTCTTAATATAAAAGAAGCAACTTTGGAAGAAAGAAGGGATCTTATTAAGATTCAACTAAGGAACTTAAAGACTTTAAGAATCGATGAGAATGACCTCATATATTTTATTTTTCTTTCTTGATTCTTCTTAGATTTATTCATCTTAGAATGAAATAAATTAGGATAGATCAAAATGGGATGAACCTAAAACTATTATGTTGGATTGATTCTTTGATTTGATGAAAGATACAAGTTTTCTTACATTAGTAAATTTAATTTTGTCTATCTTTTCTTTTAATTCAATCATTCATTTTATTAGATTAAATAATAAAAGTGATTATTAGTATCATTACTTGTATTTCTCATGGGATCAACACTCTTATTTAATAGACTATACTATAATAATAATAATAGACACACTTTCCTAATGGTCATTAGTATTATTTTGTTTTGGATACATCACATCACCTACATCCTTAGTGGCTTCTACCCATATGTCCTTATCTTCTTCATTTACTTCCCTCCTACCATGGAAAACTTTGTTACCCTCCTTGTGTCTCATAAGCTAATGAAAATGATGACCACTTTTTTTTTCCTCAATTCATTGTGAAGAAAAGTGATATTGTCTTCAAGAAGGATAAGATGGGATTAGAAATGGTTTTAGGGATGATGATCTTAAGGGATATAGAAAGCTTAAAGAACATAAATATGGACTCCATCTACACCGTTACTGAGATGCACTTATGTAAGGTAAGTCTATTTGGTTGATTTAATTTCTTTTCCTTTTATGATTAAAATTTTGGTTTTTGGTTTTTGATTTTTTGTTTTACTTTGTAATAATAGTCTATAATAAGGTTTATAAAGAGTTAGATAGTCGTGCAAAGGAAAAGGAAAAGGTTAAAAGCACTAACCCTAAAGGTATTCAAATATTATGAGGCCTTTTTAGTAAGAAACATGTGACTATTAGGGAGTATTTCAAGCATCTCAATAAGCTTAAAAATAAGAATTCAATATTGATAGACAAGGTTGTATGCTTGAGGGGCATGCTCAAGGACTAATGGAGAAAAATCAAAGCATATGACTTCAAGTCTGAAATCATTCATTGCTATCGCAATTTTAAGTTTGTCCAAAATTATAACTAATTTGATCAATATTATGATGGTAGGATTCGAGGCTTATAAAAAGTATATATAGAAGAAGTATCAGACTTATCTTTTACTAATCTAGACATTGATGATGATTTTATTGAGCTTGTGTAAACTGAGGCTAAGGAACCTGAGGAGCTTTGTAAGATTAATAACAAGGAGATCATCAATCCCTTAGGCAATGAATCTCCTAACCTTACTCCTACCAATCTTGCTACTTTTAATAGCATCCTAATCACCATATAAGACTTATCCTTATCTTGCTTACACTATCCCTCTTTTTATTTGTATGGATGAAGTCACATATATAATTTAGGCACATTTATCCCTTTATTTTTATGAAATTTATTTTTCGTTAATTTGGTGAATGTTTCTTAGATATGATCGATTATAAAATTTGATGTTTATTGCATTTAACTCTCTTGTCTTGAAAATTTTGGAAGAAGTTTAACAACAAAAATTTAATAGGCCTATAAAATCTAATTCTCTCACTTTGACCAATTTTTAAAAAATTAAATAGATAAACTTAATAGTTCGATAAAATCTTGAGCTATACATTGTCAAATTTTAATGAATTTAGGTAAATAAATTTAATAGACTTACAAAGCATGATGACATGACCTCTTTCTCTCTTCAAAAGAGGAGTCTCCCTGTCAATGTCCAGGTTTGGCTTGCATCAAATTTTAATAAATGTAAGTCAATTGATTTATTAAAATTTAATTAATTTTTATCAATAAATTTGATGAGCTCCTAAGATCTCACTCTATCTCAACTTATTAGATTTTAGTTAATTTAAGTAAACAAATCTGAAAGCAATTTAGAGGCTTGTTCTATCTTACCTCATTAAATTTTAATGAAATTAAGTAAATGAATTCGATAGACATGTGGCGTATTGCTCTATCTTACATCATCAAATTTAAATGAATTTAAGTAAATTAATTTCACATAGGCTCACTCTATCTCACCTCTTTATATTTTAATACAGTTATGGCAATAAATTCGATATGTTTGTAAAGTTGCACTCTATCTTTTCTTGTAAAAAGTAATAATTTTAAATAAACGAATTTTTAAGGTCTAAAAAGTCTTGTTGACTCACCTTATCAAATTTTAATTAGTTTAAATAGATAAATTTAATATGTTTGTAAGGTCTTGATCTATCTCACCTTATCAAATGTTAATAAATTTTGAATAAATAAATTTAACATGCTTATAAAATTTTCTGATCTCACCTTATGAAATTTTAATGAATTCAAGTAAATGAATTTGAATATCTATATAGTCTTGCTATCTTATCAAATTTTAAAAAATTAAAAAAATGAATTTGAAAGGCCTATAAAGTCTCACTTTATCTTGTCTTTTCCAATTTTGATGAAGTTATTCATATCTCTTCAGGGGATACTTTATCTCCTACTACTCTTTTTAAGTTTGGGAGTTGAAAAGGCTTCTTCTAGACTTGAAACTTTTGGCATATAGGTTTTTATTTTTAATCTGGGTAGTTAGAGGAGGTTTGTTATAGGCTTAAGACTTATTTTACCTATAGGTTTTCAATTTTGAACAAAGGAACTAAGGATGTGTTTCTTAAGACTTTTCAACATGTAGGTTTTGAAGTTTGAGGTTTAATTTACTTGGAGATCAAATATTTAACATATTATTAAAAAATGTGTATTTAAACAAGTAAATAAACTTAAAATTTTGTATAATGGAAATATTTCCTTAGACGAGTCATATAGTACTTCAAAGTCATTCAACTTCTCGATTTTAAAACTCTTAAGTTGGTTTAAAAATTTTGCATAATAGGTCCTTGACCAAAATAATGTGAGTTTTCTTTATGAATTACATCCTTTTGAAATTTTAATTTCCTTAAAAAAAATTCACCCTTATGAAGATTTTGGTGTCTTGTCTTCTAAGAATTTAGTTGTTTGGCTTTTATTAGTATGCTTCATTTTTTATATGCATGAAATGTTCTTGTGTTTTTTTTTAATTATAACAAATTAAGCATAAATGCTTATTGTCTCCCTCTTGTTGATATACATACATCCTTAGGCTTGGTAACTTCAACTTTATAGAGAAACTAATGTGATGTTACATGATGTTCTATTAGTAGGAATTATTGGGGTTTTTCATATGCCTATAACATATCATACATCTCATCGGCCCATACACCTTTAACATCCTCAACTTTAGCCTTCAAAACATGCAATATAATTATGTTTGTGACTTCAACCAATCTATTGGACTATGGATATGCTACGGTTGCAAAGTAATGTTTGTTTTTGGAAAATTTTCCAAATTCTATTTTTTCAAATTAGGTACCATTATACATAAAAATTACTAAAGGAGTGTATTATTTTCATTTGATATTTTTCTTTAAAAAGCTTCCCAATGTCTTTTATGCCACATTTCTTAGTGGATCTTCTTCTACCTAGCTTAAAAAAAATCAACCCACATTAAAAAGAATTTAAGTTGCCTTATGTTGGACAAAAATGGTAAATAGACCTCCATTTCCCTTTGGGTAAAAGTGATCAAACTAGACACTTCTATATAATCTATTATAGGCGAATGATACAAATTAAATACCTTTAACACTTGTCACATCATTTTGTAAATTCTTTAGCATCCCTTCAAATTATGGGTAAAAAATGCATACCTTACATTATTATATGCTAAAGATGATCTCCCCAATGCGCTCCATATACTCCCCATATCTTGATAAAAACATATTGTAATTCCACTTTTGGGATTCACCATAGGTATGAAAGAGTAAAACATCTCCCAATTAGGCATTTATAATTATTTACCTTCACACCTACAACAAATGCTTTTTAAATTCTATTTATGATATTATAGGAATTTTATTCTAATATGTTATTTTATTAGTTATGTTCAATATGCTTCGTTCTTTTTATTAACGTGTAGATGATTTATATATGATTTACTTAGGTAGGTATTGGTTGTATTTGTTCTTTACCTAAAAAAAAATCTTCGAGGCACAATAACTTTGCTGTATCTAATTTTAGATAGATATCAACCTTGTGATTTTATTATTGATATTTCAATTTAATATTTATATGCATGTTTTTTTAGTGATTTGTAGCCTTATGGTTCAGTTGTTGATGTATTAATTCAATGTTTATATGTATGTTTTTAGTCATATGCCTACAATTTTCTTATGATTTGTTAATTTATATTCCTTCATCTTATAAGTATTATTGAGCTAGTTTCTACTTATGGCTTTAAATAATGTAACCAAAATTAAGGTAGACTTAACAGATTGTGGTTAGGCTTGTAGGCTTGCATAAACAAATAACCAAAATGTCATATTTGCACCCTACGAAGACACTCTAATGCTTAATTCAGAGAAAGTAAAAGATATTATGTATCCAAAAGAGATCTATAAATCTTGTGTAGCATCAATGTTTACAAAAAGAGATTATCTGGCATAGTATTCAAAGAATAAAGTGAAAAAGGAGGCCAAGAAGAATGATCCTTAATCTAGTGTTTTTGGAAGCCTAATGTATGCTTAGGTATTCACTAAATAGGACACTGCATTCTTTGTTAGAATATTAGGTAGATATTTATATAACCCAGATATATATCACTAAAATGCAATCAAACATGTTTAAGATATCTACAGGAGCAAAGTATTATATACTGACATACAGAGAATTTGAGAGTTTAGATCTAACTGGTTGTACAGATTTATATTTTTTTGTATGCTTAGATGTTAGGAAGTCCACATCAAATTACTTTTTCATGTTAGTAGATGATACCATTTCATGAAAAAAAAAATCAAGTAGACACTTGTGACCACTTTGACTATGCATGTGTATTTTATTAAATGTTATGAGGTTCTTCGTAGGCAGTCTGGTTAATAAACTTGATTTATGAATTCTCTATGATTAATTTAGTAGCTAAACCCTTATGAATATATTATGATAATTTTTCCATTATGAGTTTAATAATAACAATAAGAATTTTACAGGGTTTAAGCATTTAAGAGTCAAGTATCTGCTTATATAAAATGGTGACATTATGGAGGAGCACATTTTGGCTAATTACATCTTAGTTGATCTGCCGATTAAGGAACTTTGCCTTATCTTTTTTAGAGACATGTCTACAATATGGGTTTATCGAAGTCCCCTAACCTTGTTATTTAGGAATTATTGTATTTTTTTGCTCTTAACATAATTATGTTTTTCATGTATTATAACAAAGTTGATTATTTACATACGTTGATGATCATGATTTTATTCTTAGTCATACAAATTGTTATGCAATGCCAAAATATGGGTACCCTCATTGTTTGTCACACCTCATTATTCCATTTATGTTAGTGAGATTATTAGATATGTGTGATTGTGTTGGATCTATGTTGTATATGATATATGTTTCTAATACCTTCCAATATCAACAGCGTTACATGATCAAAGGATGATCTTTCATTATCTCTAAATCAAATTGGTTTAAAAGGTTTGATCAATTCAGGTTCTATTCTTTTGCCTTTATTATTTTTCTTTATAATAAATATAGTATTTAATATTTATCTAAGCAATGAATGTTAGAATTTTAAAATCCCATTTGGACATTTATTAGTTACTAATTTTGAAAATTAACACTGAGAAGAATTAAATTTTGATTTAGAATAAAAATTGGAAAGTAGTCTAATAAAGGATCAATTAAATTGTTTTAAGTCCAGTGATAAAAAATGACATGTTATTAGTGTGGGTAAGGTACTTAATGGGTCTATCAAGGAGTCCTAATAAGGCTACTATAAATAGTTGTTAAGTCTGAAGTTGGCTGCATAATTAAGTTCACAAAAGTAAAGAAACCTTTGATCCATTAGGAGTTTTGTACTTCAAGAAAGGCACAGAAAACTTTAACCGGATAATTTAAAGCAAATTTTGTTAGGGACATTGAAAGTTTCAATAACTTATTCAAAGGTCAAGGAGCTTGCTCGTATAGAAATTAATAACAAAACCAGTCAAATTATGTAATATCTCCGCTTTATACAAGTACAATGCTTTGTCTTATATTTAACAATTTTTTTTATAAATAGTTCATTTGTAACAACTAGTTCATGTATAATTAAATAGGTCTAACAAATTAAATCCAGACTTTGGATCCGTCCATGCTAAGGTTACTCCCTGCGTGCACGTCAAAAAAACAAGATCACTCTTTAATCAAGGGCTAGGAGCAATAATGGATGCAAGTGAGAAGAATATTAACTGGAAAAATGGTTGCATAATACACTATCTTTGGTTCGGAATGATTTGATACTCCTTAAGCCTTGTTTCAACAGAAGAGCAATCCTGGAACAGACATCGTAACGGTGATTAAAGCACGTGATACAAGATGCTTATAAATCATTTTCTGATATCAAAATTTTATCTAACCACTTTTAGCACTTGAAGCCGATCAATTGAAGTTAAAAAACAGTATAATTAGCGGTTTTGGAATACTTAAACAACTGCACTGTTATGTATTTGGAAATGTTTTCGTGTGTAAAGTCATTTTCATACTTGAAATTTGTCTTGATTAGTTTCAAGTCATATCTTTATATTTACCTAAGTATCAATGTCTCGTCTCTTTTATAATTTGTACCATTCAGTTCTACGAATATTATGATTATGATTATGAATAATGTATTATTTCAAATTAGATTCAGTCAAATTATAATTGTTAAGTAAGGACTCGTTTGGTTCTATTTCTGTTTTTCTGTTGTTATTTTTAGTTTCTGTTTCCTGTTTTTGGTTTATGTTTTTTACTTAAACAAATGAAAACCTGTTTAGTTGAGATTTGTAACATAAAATTGAAAATAAAACCTGTTTGATTGAGATTTCTAATAAACTTATTATTATTAATTTTAATAAGTTATTCTTATTCTTATTCTTCTTCTTCTTCTTCTTCTTATTATTATTATTATTATTATTATTATTATTATTATTATTATTATTATTATTATTATTATTTATTGTTAATAATAATATTATTATTAATTATTGTTATAAATTTTCTACTTACTATTTTTAATACTATTAATATTATTATTTTATTATTAATATTATTATACCAAATTAATTATCTTATTATTATTAATTATTAATTATTATTATAATTTTTTAATTATTATTTTGAGATAGAAACCAAGGTTATGTTAGTTTTTGTAGAAAAAATATGTTGTCAAAATTGAGAAACGATGTTTTTAGTTTTGTAAAAGCTGTTGTGGTTTTTTTTTTTCGAAACAAAAATCAATGAGTAAATCAACACGTTTTTACTTACACTTTTCTTTTTACAAAAAGGACAACAAAAAACGGAGAAAAAAAAAACAGAAACAAACAACCCTGAAAATGGTAAATTGCATTAAGATTTCTTTTGTTGTGATGTTTATAAAAATTTTGTGCGATTTAAGTTTAAATTTAAGGTTTAATAAATTATAAAACATCACATCTTTTTCTTATTCAAACATAATTTTCATTTTTACATACGCAACTAAAAAAAGTTGACATCTGATACGTAGAATTTTGTTATACTGATGCATTTTCTCATATTTCACAGTAAGTACAGAAAAAATGATTCAATTTAATTAGTTTTGGAGCTAATTTCACACTACATTTAATTTTAAGAAACATAGCACGTGGGGTCTTAATACAATTCAGTTAAAATGTATGGCACATACTGTAAACGTTTTGTTTAGTGTTTCTTGTCTTTTTTTTTTTTTTTTTGTAATATGATTTTTGGGGTCATTGTTTATTCTTTACTTTCTTTGGGACAACCTAGTAAATATAACATTCAAGTGAATAGGGTTTTCCGTTGTACACAGTAGACAAGAGTGATTAATTATTATTAGCTGTCAAAATCAAGAGAAATGTACTGGTGTGCTTAACGGTGAAAATGGAAGGAGCAAGGAGAACAAAATGAGAGGGCAAAGTTTGATTCCTAGGTACTGCTTCTTGATCATGAGAAGATAATAATCAAGTTCCAATTTTTGGGTCCCAAATCAATTGAAAACGATCAAAATTTTGTCTGTTTCCTTAACCACGTCTAACCTTCTTCATTATAAAGCAGAATTTGAGAAGGATATATTTCTCAAGCACCTTATTTAAAAAGAGACAAGTTGCAAAAGAAAAAATAAGACTTCATACAGGCGTAGATGTTACAGGCAAGTTGAGGTTTGAGAACCCTGTTCCAAGTCATGTTCAGATTGAAATTCAAAGGCATATATGAAAAGCAGAAACACTTTTTTCATTCTGAGTCTTCATAAATTTAGGCACCATATGCTTGGACAATTCTTCTCTCCCATCCATCCAAATCCAATCCCCACCTTCCTGAATAGAACTCGTCCAAAATACATAATCTATATATCATGCATGCTTTGCAATATATTCCATAAATATTCTGAACAGAGTGAGCTCCCTTCAGTTTAAAATATTACTTTCAGCACTGACTGTTATTTTCCGTAAAGTGAATTCAAGTGAGAAACACTGTAAGCAAATGCTGGAAAAGAATTATATATATATATATATATATATATATAAGCCTCAAAAGCTTCACGTTATAAGACAAAAGATTTAGTTCTTTCTTGGACAATTCATATAATAACACGAAATTTTCAACAGCTCCCTTAGCCTACGTAGACATTGTTTTCCTTCTTGTTTTAGTCTGGGACTGATAGCTGTATCTTAACTGTTAACTTGCTCCTGGAAGTTGGAGCTTAAAATCGACGTATTCGGCACAAAACATTAATTTGACGTTTTCGAAGTAGTGTTTGACGTTGATCGAAGCGTAAACTAATTAATTATAATTAAGACTTCGACCCGACAATAAGAATCGTAAAATACAATAGGGAGGGACGTATCTTGGCCGGACATCATCCAAAAAACTGACCCTTCAGGGTATTCACAGGGCGTTTGACCTCAATGAAACACCACTTCTGTTGTGCTTGAAAGGCTGTTTCTTCGGAAACCCAAATAAAAAACAAAAACACGGCTTCTCTTTCTTTTTTTTTTTTTTTTTTGCTCTAGCGAAACTTGTCCGTATATTAAGTATTAACTTCTCCAAGTCCAACACATACTATATGGAGTTTTACGTGGAATTAGAATAAACTGACGCCAGATTGTCAGATCGTTAAGCAATTAGTTGGAGAGCATACCAATGCAAGAACATGTGCGAGATGGAATTTTTAGTACTTTTCGGTATAAAAAGGCCGCCCTTAAATCCAGAAAAATTCCCGTGGATGACTGGATTGGAGATTAATAGGGCTCCGAGTTTTTACTTTCCCTTGAGTTTCAGCTTTCCAGGGCTCTTAATCCAAGCCTTGAGATCCTCTGTCTTAAAATATCCTGCTCCCTTCTCCCTCCTGACTCTCCTGTCTCTTTTGCATCTATGCCTATAGAGAGGCCAAGGTATTTTGGGACAGAGGAATACGTCCCCTTAATCCAACCATACTAATCATGATGTGCAAAGGGTCAGCGAGCGATTGATTCATTGTGAAAAATGAAAATAGACTTTTAGAAAATTTTATCAAGAAAAATAGAGTTCATAGTTTTGCATTTAAACAATCCCTTTTTAAATTTTAAATTGGTGTTACTTTCTGTAATTTTGAATATAATAAAAGACTTCTTCCTCATTTGATCAGCTCTTCGTATTTTCACATACTTTCTGCTCTGTGACCTACGTCTCGTCTTAATCACGATGGGTCTTCTTCATCTGAATTCCAACCACAAACCAAGGCTTAAGCCTAGACTTTTAATCCTTTCATCAGCCAAGCCTAACATAAGAAGGACATAAAGCAAGAAAAGAAATAGAAAAGGTCACCTCGGATAACTTGTCAAGTTTATTTTCATAGGACTCATGAAGTTTATAGTTTAATTATTGACAACATATGCCAATAAAGAGATACAATTATCAACTTGATAAATTTAAGCTTTACTTTTCTTTCGAATATTGGAAAAAAAATAGTGAAAAAGAAAAGGATTTGCACAAAAATTGACCTTTTTTTTTTTTTTCCCGTTGTTCATCGGAATAGGAATCCTTGTGCCAAATGCCGCCTCTCATAACTTGTCTTCTGAGTCCAGTAACTTCGGTCTTTAAAGGGAAATCCAGATGCCATTAGTATCCCGTACTTACTGTCTGTCTTATGTCGGGGGGAGAAGGACCTTAAATTATTCCCACTACAAGAAGAATAATTGTACTGTACTAATAACCATAAAGATATTGTCTGGTGATTATTCTTGATGGTAGTTTGTGCGGTTGAATATTTCCATGCTTCATGGAAGAATCATTCAACTCACGCCTAACCCACCTAAAAAGAAGGCATTTTAGATTCCCCAATGGCCACTCTCTACTTTTTCTAGTGTAATGCCTTTCGATTATTGAATAGAGAATAGGTACCATTTAAAACTCATTGCAATCACGTGACATTTTACATCAACTTTTAGAGATAAGATTTTAAGAATATTAGAAATGTTCAAAATTCAAGTGTTCTTAGTAAATCACGTATTAACTATTTATTAAAATTAAAAAATTTTATTAGACAATTATTAATTACAAATTTTTATAAAATTAAATTTGTTCCAAATTAAAGATAATAAATAAGTCTAATAAATGATCCGGTTAAATGAGCCAAAAGTTTAGTAAAAATAGACTCTTATCAGTATAAGCAGATCTGCTTTTGGGCTTGTGATGGGAGAGTCCAATAAGATTTCTATAAATAGTTGTTAAGGTCATTTGTAGCCTAACAATAGAAGTTTGTGATCGTAAGGTTACTCTGATTATTAACAACATAAAGGATGTCACAGAAGCTTGTTTATAAATTAAAAAGCTTGTTCAAAGGATCTAAAAGCTTATTCAAGCAGCTGAGAAGCCTGTTTATTGAGTTTTGGATAGCAAAATCGGTACTTTTTTGCATTATCATTGTTTATATAAGTTCATAGTAGATCTTGAGCTTAAAGTTAAGGTTTGTATTAAGTTATATATGTTGTATTAGAGCATTTCCGTGATTGTCTGAATTTAAATGAAGTTTTTATAGTTCTTCACAAAGAAATTAGAGAAATTTATCTATTTTTGCTTACTTAAACTACATATATGTTGTTTGGATTGACTTTTGATGACTTCGCTTGAAAAAAAGGCAAAAAGATGAACTTCATTGTGACTAGTAAAAATTGCTGTAATATGATGAAAATCACTGAAAATAGTCGCTAAAAATAACATCTTCCCAAAAACTAGGGGCGGACACGATGTAGAAATGCTCAAGAGCTTCTAAGATGTGCTTAACTTTCAGTGCATGCAATCCACACGTGTCGAATTGTTGATGCGGGCATCTCGTGTGCACTGGATACGTGTTCAACGCATAAGACGCACACATCTATCGTGGTGGGCCCATTTGCGTGTCACGCATGTGATCCATTCACCATAAAGCTGATAGGAGCATCTGTACACATCTGACATGTGCACCACATGCGCCACGGAGATCCATATGCCTTTATATGCGTCTAGTGAGAGTTTTCCATAAACCTTATTCATCTAAAGTCGCGTGAGGCACTGGCGCGTGCAATACATATGTGCATGCTGAAGTGAACATACTATCGAACAAAAAAATCTCAAAATTTACAAAATGATGCCTCAAATTATTTTGGGTCAAGTTTTGTGGCCAGTGAATTTTCTAAAATGATTTTTTAATTTTTCAAAATTTATTACATTGGTAATAAATAAGGTTTAACTCCATAAAAAATCAAATAAGGTTATCAAAGATGATTGAGTGAATTTTCATGCATTTGACTTGAAATAATAAAGATATTTGTGGTTTTGATATCTCATATGGTGTATTTATTATTTGGTATCGTATGATTATCACTTTGATTGAGATTTTCTTTGTGATAAATTTTCAAAGAAAGTTTGTTGATAATGTTTTCAACACTGATATTTGATAATGAGATTTTGCACAATGATTTTACATTTATAAGTGGTAAGTTATCACATATTTTATGCCTATATAGATGAATGCAAGCATAACGTACAAGTATATTCTTTATCTTTGTAGAATAGTTTGAAACTAATGAAAATGCAGTTATCATAGTGACCTTTCAAGTTAGTAGTTGGGCTATTTTGCTTGCAAGTTTGGAAATGCTTTTGGTCTCACATTTGGTTCTTCTACCTATAGGTGTTGGCTTTGTTGGGAAACTGGGTTGAGATCCGATCCCGATCTTAGTGGAACAATCACGAATTTTTTGTGATTTTTTTTTCCTAAAACTAATATCTATTTAATTCTATAAAATGATTAACACACAACGTAATAAAGTGGAGATTTAATTCGTACCTTATTCTGAAGCTTGAACTTTATCTTGTTGTATTCCTTGAACTGTTTTTGAAACTGATCCGTCTTAACCATTGTAGTCGCACAAGTATCCGGTCTCTAACAATATCTATAGAACAGGTTGAGAGAACTTTGTAACTCTTACAGAGATGGTTAAGCATGAAGTACTAGCTCCATAGAGCCTAAGTCTACTTATAATAAGTTTTGGACGTTTTAGTAATTTAATTGAAATTAAATTTTAATTTCAATTAAACTTGAATTAGAATTACAAATAATTTTAATTAAATACTAATTATGTCCATATAAGATACAATATCTTATATTAATCCTTATTTATTAAATATCTAATATTTAATCATATATTTTTCTCAAACTTTACAATCAAATCCAACTTGATTACATTAACTTTGCTCTCTTCAACCCATTCTATAAGTGAGACCCATTAGGTTCCCAAATATATTGGCAATGATTATAAAATTTAATTTTAATTAATAATTAAAATTAGATAAATTAAAACTCTTTTTAATTTATCTTTAATTCTCCAATTAAAGAATTTATAATCATAGATCAAGATTGACGTCTAGCAACGCATCATGACAACTCAAATATTTAGGAATGTCAAAGTAGTTTTGATTAATCTTACCATGCATAATTTATCCATATAATTCAATCTTTTCATCATACAGTATTTCGATTAGACATAGAGTATGAAATTAATAACTACTCTATTTTGAGTCTAATCATATTAGTTCTCATCCATTAGCTATTGATTCAATTAATGACATTTGTAAACTATATACAAAGCGTCATTTCACCTTAGCTAAGGATTTCTTGAATCAATACTAATTGAGAACAACGAAACATTATCCCTAATTACTTTAGGGTGATGAATCCTATCTTGATAATTCAACTATTTCTATATAGTTCATGCTACATCTAATGACTATGATTAAACGACCCATTAAATAGATCATAAGTAGTATCAAAACATAGCAATTCCCATACAAGATAACTTTGATAATCTCAAGTCAAAGGATCACTTATACAATCATCACAATAAGAATTCCATAGATATACAAGTAATGTTCCAAATGGAATTCTCATATCGGATCTGTTAAGTGAACTTGTTCTCTAGCAAGTACCTACACGTTTGTTTAAGTATCTCTATACTTTAACCTATGAGATTGACTACTTCTTTCATAAGGAAAAACAAAACGTGTGCTAGTCTTTTATACTCTATTAATGTTCAATCTTAATAGAACAATGACTAGGAATATTTAGGAATAATACATAAATGCAATATGGATCTCATAATTATAATCTCATTATAATTTCATTTGCAATGTACAATTATCCCATGGACTTTATCATATGCATCTAAATAGGTTCAAGATAATTTCATATGCATCTAAGCATCACATCCTTAAATCATTAGCTTTGAGTCTTTCAAATACTTAACGTTGGATGTTTAAATCATAAAAAATCACAAAGCACATAATGCAATAATGAGACAATGGTTTCAACTTCAAGAAATAAATTTAACTCTAAACACAATCATTTAAGTTGTTCCAAATCACTAATATGAAAAATCCGCGTGTAAGAGTTCTGGACTAAATATACATATTAATCAAAACTTAAATGTCAAGTTTATAAACCCCTTTTAATTATACACACACATTAATAATTATTTGGTCAATCAAGTTTTGTAACTAATCCTAAGTACGTTTTCTTGAAATGTTAAGCTACTTACAAGTTCAACAGGTTTTACTATAAAACATTTTTAACACACTTTTTTGGACATGGACCTAGTTTTTTTACACAGAGGCAAACATTGGTAATGAATGTCGATATGGTTACGACTAACACTACAAGAAATTAATACAATCCGCGACGCTTTAAAAACGTCATAGAATCTCAAAAAATGTCGCTGAATACATTCCGTGACGTTTTAAAAAACGTCGCAGAATGTGGTGTAGGCAAAAGGCTTCTGCGACGTTTTTCAGAAAACATCACAGAAAGCACTGACATTCCACGACGTTTTGAAAATCGTCACAAAAAGATTGGTTTTTCTGCGACGTTTTTAGGAAACGTCACTAAAAGTTACATTCTGACTTTTCGCGACGTTTCCTAGAAAACGTCGCGTAAAGACTTCCATGACGTTTTTTAATTATTAATTTTTTATTTTGCGAAAATAATTTAAATTTAATAATTTTTCAATTTTAATAATTTTAAATAATTTTTTAAATCTTATTTGTTTAATAACTATTCAATATTATTTATGAATTTTATTTATTTAATAATTATTAAATTTTTTAGTATACCATTAATTTTAAACATTCCATTATTAGTTTTTTCCACTTTTGAAAATCATTTTAATTTAATAATTTTTAAATTTAATAATTATTTTAAAATACAATTTTTAATATTTTAGTGTTATTGTTATTTTTCTTTGAATAGAACAAAGGAAAAGGCAAAAATAAATAAATAAATTTAAAAATAAAAGTAGAATATTTTCTTTTTTGAAAAAAGAGAATATTTAATTAAAAGACCCAACGACATACAAATCCAATTCTATATAACTGTATTGCCAAAGTTGTCTTCATTCTAAGAATAGACCCTTCTTCTTCCATTGGCTAATTCGACTAATCCAAAACTCAATACAAACAATAATGCCATCAGGAAGCTTTACTTTCAGAAGGTGCTAATGATCAAAAACATCAAGAGTATTGTGATGAGCATCAGTGATCACACTGCCAGGCCTAAATGCACAAAGGGGGAAAAAACGCAAAATGGTTACTTTTAATTCTTTATTGCCGAAGTATTAAGGCTGAGGGAGAGAAGAATAAGAATATGGAAATACCGTATGCATTGCTGATCATATCAGTGTCATTAAATCCAAGAAAGTTACGAGTTATGGGCCTCATGCGGATGATTTGGGCCCTTGTAAACTTTAAGGTGGTTGAACAATGCCCTGCCGAGTTGCAAGAAACAAATATCAAGCGCATATCAGCTAAGCGTTCAGAATTTTACCGATAGAAGCATCTATGCAGCTTGGCAACTTGTAGAATTATTTTGCAGGATCTCCAAGAACACACATAAACGGAGAATTTTCATAACATATTATTAAATCTCTAAGTCCACTAATTCAAGCACCTGATTTTTTACTGCATCAACAACAAAAGGTTGACATAAAACTTTCTAGGATGGGGCATAATAAACAATGTGTTCGACCCCAGCTATGTAAATTAAGCAACTAGAGGCAAATGCTTAAGTACCTAACCAAATAACCAAACAAGAAACCATCAGATGGTTACTCCCGCCTCAATCTTTCCTAGTTCTCTCTGTCACTTCTATACTTGCTGAAAAATAAATTTTATTAGGTACAGAGCAAAAGGAGAGGATGTTCATGATGCAGTTGAAGCCCATACTTGGCGTGATCATCAATAGTCATTCATTCGACATTAGCAAGTTAAGGTCAATCATTTCATCGACATTCAATCTCAGATTTACCAAAAACTTTAGTAGAGAGTGAGTAGCAACCACCAGATCTAGTTTCACAGGTTCATCAGGAATGAATGTAGCTTGAGTTTGAAGATAAAAGGAAAATAACTTCCTTTTGGATTGTCCAGAGTAGAAAAACGCTGTAAGAACAACCAAAAAACTCTTGCAACCATATAAAATTAACTCCTCCATCATTCTTTAATTGCATCAACATCATAAAAGAAAGGAGAAGGTAAATGGGGTTCACTTACATTTAAACTTGAAACTGGATCTAGAATGGTACCCTTTGAGGAATTAACAGAATGTTGGATCAATAACAAGAGGCAAGTAATTTTTAGCTTCAAACTATTCCTAACACTTTTCAACAAGGTTACTTCCACATATACTTGTGTGATTAACATAACAACATAAAAATCAATGTTTTTTTAACAGTGGTTCATACTCAGTATGTAGATGAGCACCATTTTACCTTCTTGACTATACAAGAAGTGCTTGCTATTTCGAGTTCCCACATTTTCTGTGCACTAGCAAATATAAGCCAATGGTCAGTAAATATTCAGTTATGTACCTTGATGAAAAGCCATTCCTTGACCTTATTGTCAGGCTCGTCCAGTGGCCACAAGTCTAAGGAACAAAGTCAAAAGTATAGTAACTTCTACGTATCTCCATGTTGAACTGTGTATATATATATATTCTTAATTTCATCAGCTCTCAAAAGGGTCTCGATTTATATATATATATATATATATATATATATACTAGGCTGCCGAAAAGATCAAAAGCTATAAGGGAACTTTTATCAAACAAGTGATAGGCAAGAAACTGGGCTGGAAAAACTTCATACATCCATTAAAAAAACCAGCCTTTTATACATAGAAAATGTAACAAACAATGAGAAAATGATGTTACCATAACCCCACAATCATTCCACGCCCACATCTCAATCCTTGAACACTCTAAAACATACAGAACTCCAATTGAAATCAAATAAGATAAATACCCGTTTCACCACGAAATCAATTTATCACCAATTGAAGCGAAAATAAGCTGATCAACCTATAAACGAACAAAGATTTAATTTCTGAATACCAGTTCTTTGGCGAGCTTAGCTCGACAGCGAATAGAGCGGAAGAGGACCTGAAGAGGCGAAGGGTCATCGGTAGTGGAGAAAATGGTGGGCGAGGAAGAGAGAGGTAGGTCTATAGGACCAGTTTCTCCTGGAGAGTCGTCAGCAACGGTCAACCATGGAAGGGAAGAGTGAGGAGGGAGAGATGAAAGAGAGAAATGAGTGATGGGTCTTTTGGTGGATGAGAAGAGAGTGGGAATGGAAAAGAGTGGAGGGGGTTATTTGTTAGGGACCGAAAGGCGAAGAAGAAGAAGAAACCAGAAGAGGAAACGTGACAGAAGAAAGTAACAAAATGGTGGGAAACGAAAACTTTTAAATAGTAATTGAACAAACCACGACGTTTTCTTGGATAAAACGTCACGATTTATATTTTGCGACATTTTATTAAAAAACGTTGTGAAAAGTGTGATAAATCTGTGACGTTTTATAAAAACATCGCAAAAAATTGGCTCTCTTTGTGATGTTTTTTAAACGTCACGAAAAGACTGAAGAATTCGTGACTTAAAAAAAAACGTCACGAATTGTATATATTTATTGTAGTGTAAGTCATGTTTTTAGTAAGTTGATTGGTTGGAACATCATTATAGCCTTTTGACATGAAGGCACACATTTGTGATACGTGTCGATCCAATTACTCAGTTACATCACGTTCTCAACTAGTTACTAGCTCTATTCATAACCCGAAGGCAAGTGGAATAGTTATTTAGAATTTACGAACACTTTTTTCCAATTAATTAATTCCTAACTTATTGCTTTAGCTACTTGTTTTTATGAAAAAAATACTAGCAAAGCTTATTAGTCGAAATACTTAAAATTATGAATGAATACGACAACTTATATAGTGAAAAACTAACACTGAATCCTAATTAACTTGCATATTTTAGCCAAAGAACCCAGATCACTAATTTTGCAAGCTAATGACTCTTCACAACCTAATAGATTATGTTCAAATTTAAATCGATTTCATTCCATCTAAGCAATTGATACATTCACACAATTCACAATATGTAACCTAAATACACTAACATAAGAATATGCAAAATTCACACTCAAAGTAAAACACACAACCCTCCCCACACTTGAAGAACGCATTGTCCTCAACGTGATAAAGAGTAAAACAAAAACATAAGGAAGAAAGTAACATAAAAGAAATCAAAACAAAAACTAAATTTCAAAGAAAAGTGTTAGAAATAAAACCTTATGGTGATGGAGGTGATGATGTTGAGGAGATAGTTGTTACACACCTTGAGCATCGAAATACCTATGAATACATCTGATGTCCCAGATCTGGTGTCATTATTCCTTTGCCATGTTCCTCATTTCCCTGGAGTTTTTAGTTAAAGTATTTGTCAGTGTTTTGGTTTGGTCAGATATTGTTGTAAGTACTTTCTTCCATCCCGATTCTTTTTCTTCATCCTCCTTTTTGGACCCCTCGCAAGTCGAATTCTCTTCTTATTATTGTTGAGCGCTTTAACTTGCTTGACTGTTTGGCACTAATACCTCAAAGTTCCATATTATGAGACTTCATGATTTCAACTTGCCATAGATGATGATGGTTCATAAATTCAGGATCATAAACCACGAATCCATTGCACTCAACTTCGTAATAATTGACAATGCCTGAAACTAAATAACACATTCTTATGTTATTGCTCCTTTTATATCGAGTATTAATAATTGCATTGAAAACGTGGGTAGTTGTGTAAATTGGGATGCTGTGGTCCATGCACCACAATAGAAAAAGTTCCTTCATTGAATAGTTATTAGTTTTCATCTTGTCAAAAATAGTTTGACAAATGAATTTGTGCAACAACAAATATTTGTGGCTTCTAATGATGTTGTTATATGCATTCTTAGCGACAAAGCACTCTAACCCAGTTAATTCAGTCCAGTTGGGGGTGGCACAGAAATCATCGTGCCGATTCATTATAAACGATTAGGGGAACCCACAAATTTCATACAAAGCATCATAATTAAGCTCATAAGGTTGTCCCTGTAACCTAAAACACAATTCCTTAGGTTTATTGGATTCAAACTGAAGGGATGTAAAGAATTATAGGGTTAGTTCTTCGTAAACTGGATATTGAAAATGAATAAACTGTCCCCATTGAATTCTCTCAACTAGATTCTCAACCTTGTCTCTCATTTCTAGTCTATCTAAAGTCTCAAAATGGAAGTACTTAGGAAATTAATTTGCTTATTGCGATGGGAATGAAAGTGATTACCTTCCTCATCTAAGAAGATTAGGAAAGGCACTCCATAATCAACTGCCTTATCTCTTTTATCACGATTTTATATTTCAGTTTTCCCCTCATATTGAGTGTGCTTAATAGTCTGCTTGATCCATGGCCCCATTAGGAATGAGAGAATGCAAAAGTTGAGAGAACAAGGGAGTCGAGTGTAGGTAGAGGGAAGTGAAAGCCATTGAATATCTTATATTTAGAGAGAGAGAGTTTAAATGAAAGTGGTGGAAGAAAATGAGGTTAGAATTGAATATATAGGTGAGAGGAGAGCAATTTTGCAAGAGAAATATTGAAAAATGCGTGCCTATAATGCCTTGCAGCAGGCCACGATTGTGGTCTAATTTCACCATTTCTGATTTTTTTTGTCTTTCGTCCCTATACACATGCCTCGAGATCTTTTCCTAATTTATTTTTAGCACTATCACCTCATTAAACTTTCTTTCCTGATCATCTTTTTCAAAATTAATGCCCTAATTTTCCATGATATTTCTTTATAGCCAGGATAACCTAATTATGGTATTCAAACTACCTAAAATGAAGGAAATAACTGGTAATTTAAAAACTATGGGTTGCCTCCCATGCAACGCTTCTTTTAATGTCATTAGCTTGACGCTCTTCATTACTCAATGTGGTTTAAGAAAATTCTTCAGTGGTGACTTAGTTGTCAATATCTTAAAATGTACGCGTGCCACCTGGTTGCTTATGCCACCTCCTTCTCCGATTATTTCTTCTCCTTTTGTGAAATTTATTCTTTCCTTAGGAACACTTTTGAACATCATTTTCTCTTTTTCCTTACCAAAATTCGATCCCTTTATGATGGTCATAGGTTGGAGAGGATTTTTTCATTCTTTATTACGATGAAAGACACATATTCCTCTCCTTCCTTTAGAATGAGCTCACCCCCATCTACATCAATAATTGATCGGGTAGTGGCCAAAAATGGCCTCCTGAGGATAATTGGGATTTATGTGTCTTCTTTTATGTCCAGTATGAAAAAAGTCCGTGGGAAAAGTAAACTTTGTTGGACCAATGGAGGTTGACAAATTAAATCTCTTTATGTTTTGATAATAATAAAATATCTAGAATTAGTTAAGAAATTATTTCAGGTACTATTCATGAAAGAGTTGTGCAAATCAAGAAGAGCAAGTGTTTAATCATTAAAGAATCAATATGGGAGTTGCCTTTTAAGAGAAAATGACATAAAACATAAGGATTATAGAGGATTTGGTCGGATGTTACCATTGAAGTCAATACAAGTCGACTTACATGGAGATATGACAGTACAAGTCGACTTATCATACACAAGTCGACTTATCGTGGACGACAAGTCGACTTACATGGGACAAGTCGACTTATTGGAGAGCAGAGTTACAATTTTTACGTAAATGGTTGAAACAAGTCGACTTATACATTAGACAAGTCGACTTATGGATGCACCAAATCAGCTCCAACGGTCTAATAAGCCAAAAATGGAATGGAGATTATCAAGGAACGACTATAACAAATCAAGCAACGGCTAGAAGAGCTCCAACAGCTATATTTCTTCAAGTATAAATAGAGGATGATGGAAGAAGAGTACATACAAGTTCCACAAGTCTAAATACTCTTCTATTGCTTCAAATTGCTCACTATTGCTCATATTTTGTTACTCTATTGTTTTGAGCACTTGTTCTTCAATCTTTACTATATTTCTTTTACAATTTAAGTGAAGAGTGGAAGGTCACGTGTGAGGTAGGATTTGTGCCGTAAGACAAATCGTTTGTAAGGTAGCTTGAGCCGGAAGTCAAGTGGAGTTGTAAAAAGTTCACACTCAACTACAAAGTGTGCAATAAAGTGATTGGCAAAATCCTAAGTGGGAGCTTAGGTAGAGGACGTAGGTCTTAGCACCGAACCTCTATAAAAACAAGTGTTTGATCTTCTTCCCTACACTTTTCAATTAAGTTTATCTAAATTGTTTTTGTGTATTTTAACTTCTGATTTTCTTGTAGAAATTCTTAAAGAATTTTAAAGATCTATTCAACCCCCCTTCTAGATCACTTACAATTAGTATCAGAGCAGAAGTATCAGGGATGGCACACAATAACTTAACGGAAGAAGGTAATACTAATAATTGCCCTCCTTTATTTAATGGTACTAATTATTCCTCTTGAAAAAATCCTATGAAGTACCACATCATTAACGAGGGAGTAGAATATTAGAAGATAATTATCTTCGGTCCACAACCACCGTTAAAAGAAAATGGTGAGTTAAAAACGGAGCTAGAATACGATGACAATGACTGGAGGCAAGCTTACATCAACGCTAAAGCGATGAAGCTAATCTATTGCGCTCTCACAGTTGAGGAAAGAAATCGAGTTAACTCGTGTACCAGCGCTAAAGAAATATGGGAGAGACTTCGCATCACCCATGAAGGAACCAACCAAGTCCCGGAGACAAAAATCAACATGCTGCTTCATGACTATGAAATGTTTGTCATGAAGGAAGGTGAGTCCATTTCAACTATGCTTGATCGTTTTGCAGAAATCATAAATGGATTAGGCAACCTTGGAAAGCATATGTCGGACAGTGAGAAGGTAAAAAAAATCCTTCGCTCACTACCAAAGGAATGGGACTCACAAGTCACCGCCATTATGGAGTCCAAAGATCTCAATCATCTGGAATTCAACGCCTTGGTAGGATCACTTATCAACTATGAGATTATTCTCAAATCCAGAGGAGGTAGAGGTAAGCCTAAAAAATCTATTGCTTTTAAAGCTAACACTTCTTTTGTTGATGAAAGTGATGAGGAAATAGATGAAGACGAGGAAGACGAAGAAATAGCTATGTACGCTAGAAATTTAAGGAAGTTCAAGGGACTTCTCAAAAATCGAAGGAAAGAATTAAATGGCGGAAAACAGGTAGAAAGAAAGAGGTTTGGCGCGGAAAGAAAATCAAAAGGCTATGAAGAAAAGAAAGGCAACGAAGAATGCTGGAGATGTGGAAAATGTAGCACCCCACTCCCGCGAGACTCGAACCCGTCGAGTGCGCGAAATTAAAAATAAACAATTCGGGCCCGTGATACAAAAACCCTTTTTAGTCATACACTTTATCAAAGATCACATGTCAAATAATATTTATCAATTAGGGCCCTCAATCAATTCAATACAATTTTTGCAGAATAT
Source organism: Erythroxylum novogranatense (assembly GCA_029891385.1). NCBI lineage: Eukaryota > Viridiplantae > Streptophyta > Magnoliopsida > Malpighiales > Erythroxylaceae > Erythroxylum > Erythroxylum novogranatense. Next base: position 79,530,988 of record CM057231.1, on the reverse strand, counting down.
AAATTTACACATAAGTCAAGATAACACGAATGCAGACGTGAACTAATCCCGACATCGGACACCGACTCTCTTGTAGTAACCATACACCCGGTTTACTAACGGGGTACTCTTCAATTCCTGAAAAATAGTTGCAATGTTGGGTGAGTTTGCGAACTCAGTGAGAAACCATCATCGATGGTTCACCCAATTCATGCATATTCACAGATTCACATAGCTATATCACTCAAACACATTCAGCAGTACCACATGATTATCACGTTATCAGTCAAAAGAATCCAATTCAAATGCACATGAAATGTGTATGAGACGCTTTTCCAATTTAATTTGTTGTTGTGACTGAGCGCCTGAAACTGTCCCTTAAAGGGCGCATTAATCGGTGAGCCATAGGCTCTAAATCACTGTGGACTCAAGGCCCAATCACGTTGAGCTTAAAGCTCTCGTTGGCTGCTCTGGTCACAACTGCCAATTACTGATCATGCAATTATGTATGAATGTAAATATCCAAATCCACACCATAACCGATTCCTATTTAACATATTCACATATGTCTATCCCAAGTAGTCACATGAAAATCAATTCCAGCACTTCGATATCTCATTCCAAATATTTCAGACACCCATGGTCCGAAATCAATCAAAATCAAACACACATGTTCCCATCCATTATCTCCATGGGCATAATTGCGAGATATTAAACACATAAAAATTGAGAAACCATCTAGGTTACTCACCTAATAACTTCCGAGCTATTGCCGGGAAGTCTCTGCCAAGTCCGTGGATCTACGGTCCAACTGAGCCTCTATAGCAATTAAAATAGGCAAACATTACTAACTGTATAGTTAGAGTGACCAACTAATGCACATGGAATAATTAAAACGTGTATAATGCATGTTCATGAATTCCCGGCTCTAATCTCATTTTTTCCCTCAGAAAAATCCGTCTAAAAATTAGAAAACTATTGGCGCTGACGGCGCGCAATTCGGACCTCTATAGGTCTCCAATTAAATAAAACAGTGATTACCGAACAATTATCCGGGGCCACGTCAATTTCCCGTCCAAAAATTTCCAAATTCTTACAAAATGAAATTAAATATTATACGAATCCGATGCCTCAAGAATCAGGTCAATCGGACGTCGGACGGAAAAGAAATTGACAAAGGAAGCAAGAAATCCTAAAATACCCATTTAACAAATCAAAATAATAATAACTAAATAAATAAAATAAAAAAAAGAACACCAGCCTCACTCCAGCGAGGCTGTTTTATCCAGCCTCGTCACTAGGGTGAGGCGTCACCCTAGTGACGCTGCCCCTCATTAATCCTCGTCACTAGGGTGAGGCGTCACCCTAGTGATCAGGCAAAATTCCCATTCCCCTTCCCCTTGTTCCTGATTTTTAATCCAACTTTCAATACCCATAATTCTTAGCACACAATTCAGAAAAATACAAAATATACCTTGTTGGAAAGCTTATGAAACCCTCTACAATTCTCAAGAAGACCATAAAAATCAATTCCACCCCTAAGGGTGTCAAAAATCCTATCAAAGATGCTGCCTAGTCCATACCTCTTAAAACAGAACAGCACATGGTAAATTTAGTAACTCTCATTCTGTTCAGTCAAAAATTGCACAATAAAGATGCTCATCAAGATCACAATGTCATCTACAAATTTCATGAACAACCTAAAATCAAATTCCATTGGTAAACAAGTCAATTAATTCACTCAATGCTGCTGTTCCTGAAATCAGTCAATTTGAGCAGTAAACTTTGAACAAACATAACTCCCTGTATACAAGTCGGAAAAATCAGAACTTTATATCCCTGTAAAGATAACATCTCAAACTTCAATTTTCATGAAGCACTCATCATCCAATTCGATCTCTAACAATTTCAAAACTGTTATGGAAGATACTGTTATGATCAGTCATTCATAACCTAATGTAGGGTCAATCTTTGCAAAATCATAACTCCCAATTCTGACTTCTAAAAATTACACACCATATATCATTTTCAAGGTAATCTCTTCCTCTACAACTTTTCAGAAGTTCACTCACACCAATTCAGTTCACATAAAATGTTAAAATTGCTCCCAAACAGAAAGCTCACAAAATCAACACTTTGACTAGATTTCTCCAAAAAACATAAAACCAATCAATAGGAATCAGTTCATATATCCCAATATACAACTCGAAAAATAGCAAGATCAGTGGAAATGGAAAGCTAACTCAATATTCTACAACTTTCATGAAGACCATTTTCCCAAATTCCATATCAATTAATTTCTAAAAATCAGCAAAACTCATAGGTTATGGTTTCGGTTACTGTTCACAGGCAATAAAACAGTAACTTCCCATGCAAAATTTCGACCCTCTAACATTACAATTCAACAACACCTATTTCACTCTAAATTGAAGCCAACATCCCAAAGTTTCATTGGGCACAAACCCTGCCTCATTTGCACACCTACACAATTAGTTATGATCAAAACATTCCAATAGGTCAAAGATTCATTTTCCAGCTTTCCACATTAACCTAACTCCTAACACTTCTAACATCAATAACACATCACTAAGCATCCATTTCTACCTCTAATTCAATCATAATTTCAGCACAACATCAACTTATAGAAGAGAGCATAAGTGGCAGCACACTCACAACACCACTTCCACACTTAATTTACATCAATCTCACATCATAACATCATTAACAACATGTAAATTCACAAGCTTCCACTACTCTATCATCTTCCCTCACTCAAGCATGCATTAAACCCATTCAAACCTACCACTTTCATAATCAAATAAATGCTCAAAGAATTCTCATACAAGCTTCTAATTACCAAAAGAAGGAAAGCAAACACAATTCTTACCTTAAACAAGTTTAAGCTATCAATACTCCTTAATTCTTCAAGTACTCACCAACTTCCTTTTTTCACAACTCACCTACGGCTATCATAAGCTTACCAAGGGTTTTTATCAACTCAAAACTTCAACTTGGTTTATATGTGAAGAAGAGTAAGCAAAGAACCAAGAAGAAATGTCTTGTATGAGATGAGAATAAGGAAATTTCGATGGAGGAGAAAGCATACCAAGGAAAAGAAGCTATGTTACGGATGAAGGATGAAGGATGAGCTTCTAAAGCCTTCCAAAATGAATTGTTTAAGTATAAAGAGGAGAAAAGTCGTAGGTGCTTGAGTGGAAGAGACAAAATTGCTTAATTAAATGGACACTTGGCTCTTTAAAATGAGAAAAGACAAAAATCTACTAATCCTAATTAATTAAGCACTAATCCCAAGTTATCACTAATCATGGCTCTAAAATAATATCCTAACATCATTTATCCACTAATCTCTTGCCATTAGGCAATCCTTTTCAGTACAAAAGGTTCACTCGATCGGTCGGTTGAAAATTTTCCGGTCCGCAACAATCCGAAAAATTCGGAAAAATTTCCATAAATCCCTAAAAATGTAAAACACTCAATGGCGCATTCCAAATAATTTTTCAAATACAATTATCCCATAAATTTCACAAAAGATCTCAATTTGAAACCTGTTTAAAATGTCATGAATGCATGTATACCATGTGCATGTACAACAAACCATCAATCATAGAGGCTATATGCTGTACGTGCATGCCGAGATATAATTCGATACTTCTAACCCATCCCAATTTACTAAAATACCCTTCCCATCGGTGATGGGATGTTACAATTCTCCCCTCCTTATAAAAAATTTCGTCCTGGAAATTTCATATACGATTGATCAGGAAGGCAGGGGAGTCTTTTCGATTCATATATACTGTTTCCCATTTATTTCACTCTATAGCCAGTTTCTGCCATCTAACTTTACACAGTCTCATTGTTTCCTCAGGATCACTCGCAATTCTTTACTTTTGATATCGCTATTACATATGTCAGATCATAACAATCCTGTCCATGTAATACTTAAATCACGAATTTAGTTACCTCATTTACCTTTCTCTCCATCAATTCGTTTTGGTCGAGGCGATACATTACGAACCATTTCATTTGTTACTTACCTCCATTTTAGTATTAAAGCACTAATCTCATTAGATTCCAATAGCCTCGATAATAATCAACTCGACTCAATGTCATTACCATGAAGTATTAATCCCTATTACAATTTCATTTCACTTATCAACACTATACACTATTCAAATGGTGTCACCAATAAAACAATTGATATAACCACAATCAATCTAAACTATCCATTGATCTCATGTCCCTATGAACTCCAAACGTACCAGGTTTACATTTGTCCCCAACAGTCAAGGCTGTTGGTTATTAACATAGATAATTTCTCTAGCTCACAGTCTACTTTTTATGACTCTTTCACTTCACTACTACTATCACATACAGCTTCGATTACATCTTTGTTTTTTTTTCCTAACGGTTCCTTTGATGGGTTTTACCCATATTTTTTTTAATCCATCCTAATTATCATTTTCTCAAAAGTTAAATTCATTTACAATTTCTCAATCTGATCTGCATTTTCAAAATCCTTAACCTGTTTTGCCAATCCTTTTGCACATACAAGTCGATTTGAAATTCCAATTGCCAATAAGACTTCCTTTTGTCCATAATAGCTCAACGGTTTGCCCTCAATACTCCACTAGGTTTAAAAACCTCATCGCCCAAATTTGTGATTTTCTGCCATCGCATTTTTCGATTCAATACATTACATTGCATTACTAGCTAAATTCTGAACTACTTAAATACATAATTCTTTTCAAATTCCCAAAATACCTCAATCACATAATCCTTTTCAATACTTTCAAATTCACGAATATCTCAATCATTATCGCTTTGCGTATTCATGGGTACATCTAAACACATTTCTGTACGAACAGAGTCTCCAAATGTTCCAAACAATATCCAGGACAATATATTTCAATCACGAGTCACAAAACAGCTCACGCGATTATACTTATCCCTATGCACACAAAATCACTTCACCCAATTTCATCAGATCATAACCTTTACTGGGACATTTCTATACAGATTGCCAAATCTCCAAATTGAAGCGATACTATCTATACTCAATTTGTAAATTTTCTCTAAATGTCTCCTTTTACAATCATCAATCGTACAATTCACACGTTTTTCCTCAAATATTTTGAGCTTTCGCAACTTCTGAATGTATCCAGCCTATAACCAATCCCAATTAACTCCAAATTCCATATATATATATATATTCCTTACGATTTCGCATTTTACTAATACCTCTATTTTCATTTAATCTCCCAATATGCCATGTTCAAACACTAATTCATCCAGGTAGGATTCATTCTTATGAAACTTACAGGATCTAAAATGTCCTCAACTGTGCCAATTTATCTTCTTCCCTTTTTAAATGCATTAAAGCAATCATCAATGCTTATAGTCGCTTCCCATTTTAAACATAATTGAGACACTTTACTCTTCAGGAGTACAATAAATTCTTTATATTTCTTTCAATGTCGATTAGTTCCAATGAGGAGAATTTTTTTTTCTTATACCTCATGTTCCTTTACCCTAATTTCTCCACATACTCCTATTTATTTTTATCATTACCATCTGGATTGATAACACAGTCATCATATCCATTTTGTCCTTTCAAAACATAATTACACAAAATATATTCGAACCTATATTCTTCTCATATTCGCAATTAAATTTTTCCTTAATGTTCAAAAATTCTCTTACATAATCAGAGTCATCTCTTCAGCATAACATATGTTATCTCTTACACTTGAGTCTCCGCTAGGAGTAGGACTCCCAAAATTAACCTTTACTTCATTTCAACATTTAGCTCTTCAATGATCACTCTCCAATCAAATTATCGGATCAACTAAACCTTATCAATCATCCACACTGTTCATAAAACTTTGTCAATCAACTTTTTTTTTCACTATCTATCAGTCACTCTTAATACCTCAAGAAGGTCAATTTCAATTACGCATAAATTTTTCCAATACAAGCAATTCATGCCATGCCTAACAAGATCAGAGCATCTCTTTAGACAAGTTCATTTACTGTACTATCCTGTATGCAGCGCTATAGTCATCATCTCTTATCTAAAGAAAATAATTAATTACATTTACATCAATTTACCCCTTAGTAGCCTATACTGCTAAGAATACTTTAATCTTATTTAATTCTCGACAACCTTCTACAATCTCTATTCATTCACAACTGATCAGTATAAGCACTTTCATTTCATTTTTTTTAATTCTAACTCATAAGGATTTTTTTTTTCCGACAAGAATTCTGGCTAGCAATTATCCATTAACTTATCAATTGCAGCTTAACATTTCCACTTACCATAGGACTCCCATAATTAGGTGTGCATTTACTTAGACAGATCAATTAAACCCGAACAACTTTTTTTTTTATCTACCAATTTCATTGTCTTACACGTCAAGCTTTTCATTATTGCATTAGACCCATATATTTCCATACTCATATCAATATCACAGATATGAAATCATTCTTGATTTTTCACTTAACGTATAATTTGACTCCAAATCACCAATCCTTATTTATAACACTTAGCATGGTAATCAATACCAAATGTAACTTCTCTATATCATAGAACACTTTATTGTCATTTACCTTATACACTGGAAATCTTACCATTGTCACATCTCTATTTTCCTCTATGAATTCAAAACTTCGATGATATACCAAATATAACTCTAATATTGTATTTCACAAGATATCCGTCAACACTAGTACACTAATTATTCATCTGTCTGGTCGACCCATACACTTTTTCCTATTTTGCGATATCCATTTCTTTAATCACCTTCTCACACATTATCCTTTTTCTCACTTTTTCCTAATCGCTTAAACGACTGAGACATACTTCTGCATACGACTCATATACGACACTAGGGATCAGTTGTCACTGTCTGCCGTGACATGACTTAAATGCACGTAACTTGACACATTATTTTTCAGAAAGCCCATGTAAGATTGTACTTCTGGGCTCTGATACCACCTAATGTAGCACCCCACTCCCGCGAGACCCGAACCCGACATCGACGATAATATCCGAGCCGCGACCCGCGAGGGTAGTATGCTAGAGCAGTCACTGCAGTGTTAAAACTTATTATGATTTTTTTTTGAAAAACCAGTCGAGTGCGCGAAATTAAAAATAAACGATTTGGGCCCGTGATACAAAAACCCTTTTTAGTCATACACTTTATCAAAGATCACATGTCAAATAATATTTATCAATTAGGGCCCTCAATCAATTCAATACAATTTTTGCGGAATATAAATTTACACATAAGTCAAGATAACACGAATGCGAGGCGTGAACTAATCCCGACATCGGACACGACTCTCTTGTAATAACCATACACCCGGTTCACTAACGGGTACTCTTGATTCTGAAAATAGTTGCAATGTTGGGTGAGTTTGCGAACTCGGTGAAAACCATCATCGATGGTTCACCCAATTCATGCATATTCACGATTCACATAGCTATATCACTCAAACACATTCAGCGATACCACATGATTATCACGTTATCAGTCAAAAGAATCCAATTCAAATGCACATGAAATGTGTATGAGACACTTTTCTAATTTAATTTGTTGTTGTGACTGAGCGCCTGAAACTGTCCCTTAAAGGGCGCATTAATCGGTGAGCCATAGGCTCTAAATCACTTTGGACTCAAGGCCCAATCACGTTGAGCTTAAAGCTCTCGTTGGCTGCTCTGGTCACAACTGCCAATTACTGATCATGCAATTATGTATGAATGTAAATATCCAAATCCACACCATAACCGATTCCTATTTAACATATTCACATATGTCTATCCCAAGTAGTCACATGAAAATCAATTCTAGCACTTCGATATCTCATTCCAAATATTTCAGACACCCATGGTCCGAAATCAATCAAAATCAAACACACATGTTCCCATCCATTATCTCCACATGGCATAATTGCGAGATATTAAACACATAAAATTTGAGAAACCATCTAGGTTACTCACCTAATAACTTCCGAGCTATTACCGAGAAGTCTCTGCCAAGTCCGTGGATTTACGGTCCAACTGAGCCTCTATAGCAATTAAAATAGGCAAACATTACTAACTGTATAGTTAGAGTGACCAACTAATGCACATGGAATAATTAAAACGTGTATAATGCATGTTCATGAATTCCCAGCTCTAATCTCATTTTTTTCCCTCAGAAAAATCCGTCTAAAAATTAGAAAACTATTGGCGCTGACGGCGCGCAATTCGGACCTCTATAGGTCCCCAATTAAATAAAACAGTGATTACCGAACAATTATCCGGGGCCACGTCAATTTCCCGTCCAAAAATTTCCAAATTCTCACAAAATGAAGTTAAATATTATACGAATCCGATGCCTCAAGAATCAGGTCAATCGGACGTCGGACGGAAAAGAAATTGACAAAGGAAGCAAGAAATCCTAAAATACCCATTTAACAAATCAAAATAATAATAACTAAATAAATAAAATAAAAAAAAGAACACCAGCCTCGCTCCAGCGAGGCTGTTTTATCCAGCCTCGTCACTAGGGTGAGGCGTCACCCTAGTGACGCTGCCCCTCATTAAGCCTCGTCACTAGGGTGAGGCGTCACCCTAGTGATCAGGCAAAATTCCCATTTCCCTTCCCCTTTTTCCTGATTTTTAATCCAACTTTCAATACCCATAATTCTTAGCACACAATCCAGAAAAATACAAAATATACCTTGTTGGAAAGCTTATGAAACCCTCTACAATTCTCAAGAAGACCATAAAATCAATTCCACCCTAAGGGTGTCAAAATCCTATCAAAGATGCTGCCTAGTCCATACCTCTTAAAACAGAACAGCACATGGTAAATTTAGTAACTCTCATTCTGTTCAGTCAAAAATTGCACAATAAAGATGCTCATCAAGATCACAATGTCATCTACAAATTTCATGAACAACCTAAAATCAAATTCCATTGGTAAACAAGTCAATTAATTCACTCAATGCTGCTGTTCCTGAAATCAGTCAATTTGAGCAGTAAACTTTGAACAAACATAACTCCCTGTATACAAGTCGGAAAAATCAGAACTTTATATCCCTGTAAAGATAACATCTCAAACTTCAATTTTCATGAAGCACTCATCATTCAATTCTATCTCTAACAATTTCAAAACTGTTATGGAAGATACTGTTATGATCAGTCATTCATAACCTAATGTAGGGTCAATCTTTGCAAAATCATAACTCCCAATTCTGACTTCTAAAAATTACACACCATATATCATATTCAAGGTAATCTCTTCCTCTACAACTTTTCAGAAGTTCACTCACACCAATTCAGTTCACATAAAATGTTAAAATTGCTCCCAAACAGAAAGCTCACAAAATCAACACTTTGACTAGATTTCTCCAAAAAACATAAAACCAATCAATAGGAATCAGTTCATATCTCCCAATATACAACTCAAAAAATAGCAAGATCAGTGGAAATGGAAAGCTAACTCAATATTCTACAACTTTCATGAAGACCATTTTCCCAAATTCCATATCAATTAATTTCTAAAAATCAGCAAAACTCATAGGTTATGGTTTCGGTTACTGTTCACAGGCAATAAAACAGTAACTTCCCATGCAAAATTTCGACCCTCTAACATTACAATTCAACAACACCTATTTCACTCTAAATTGAAGCCAACATCCCAAAGTTTCATTGGGAACAAACCCTGCCTCATTTGCACACCTACACAATTAGTTATGATCAAAACATTCCAATAGGTCAAAGATTCATTTTCCAGCTTTCCACATTAACCTAACTCCTAACACTTCTAACATCAATAACACATCACTAAGCATCCATTTCTACCTCTAATTCAATCATAATTTCAGCACAACATCAACTTATAGAAGAGAGCATAAGTGGCAGCACACTCACAACACCACTTCCACACTTAATTTACATCAATCTCACATCATAACATCATTAACAACATGTAAATTCACAAGCTTCCACTACTCTATCATCTTCCCTCACTCAAGCATGCATTAAACCCATTCAAACCTACCACTTTCATAATCAAATAAATGCTCAAAGAATTCTCATACAAGCTTCTAATTACCAAAAGAAGGAAAGCAAACACAATTCTTACCTTAAACAAGTTTAAGCTATCAATACTCCTTAATTCTTCAAGTACTCACCAACTTCCTTTTTCACAACTCACCTCGGCTATCATAAGCTTACCAAGGGTTTTATCAACTCAAAACTTCAACTTGGTTTATATGTGAAGAAGAGTAAGCAAAGAACCAAGAAGAAATGTCTTGTATGAGATGAGAATAAGGAAATTTCGATGGAGGAGAAAGCATACCAAGGAAAAGAAGCTATGTTACGGATGAAGGATGAAGGATGAGCTTCTAAAGCCTTCCAAAATGAATTGTTTAAGTATAAAGAGGAGAAAATTCGTAGGTGCTTGAGTGGAAGAGACAAAATTGCTTAATTAAATGGACACTTGGCTCTTTAAAATGAGAAAAGACAAAAATCTACTAATCCTAATTAATTAAGCACTAATCCCAAGTTATCACTAATCATGGCTCTAAAATAATATCCTAACATCATTTATCCACTAATCTCTTGCCATTAGGCAATCCTTTTCAGTACAAAAGGTTCACTCGATCGGTCAGTTGAAAATTTTCCGGTCCGCAACAATCCGAAAAATTCCGAAAAATTCCATAAATCCTAAAATGTAAAACACTCAATGGCGCATTCCAAATAATTTTTCAAATACAATTATCCCATAAATTTCACAAAAGATCTCAATTTGAAACCTAAGCCGGAAAATGTCATGAATGCATGTATACCATGTGCATGTACAACAAACCATCAATCATAGAGGCTATATGCTGTACGTGCATGCCGAGATATAATTTGATACTTCTAACCCATCCCAATTTACTAAAATACCCTTCCCATCGGTGATGGGATGTTACAGAAAACGGGGACATCTCGCAAGAGAATGCAAAAGCTCATCCTCCACATCAAACTTTCAGAAAAATGACAAATACGACAAAGGTAAAAGGAAAACTAGCCTGGTGATAACTTGGAGTGATGAAGAGGATGCATATCAAAGTGATGATGAAAACAACCTGGCACTTATGGCAAAAAGTTCATCAAGTGATGATGAAAATGAGGTAACTTTCAATGACCAAGATCTAAGAGATTCTTTTGATGCATTGCAAGCTGATTTTGAAGAAGCCATTGAGATTAACAAAAAATTAAGAAAGAAAATACGAGAATTGGTTGCTGAAAATAATGCCTTACATGAGACTATTGATGACTTAGATAGTCCAAATGAAGATCATTCTGCATGTCTTATTGAAAAAGAAAATCTTATTTGTGAGCTTGATAGACTTAGAAAAGAATTTTCGTATGTGGTTGGAAAATTCGCAAATGGAAACGAACAGTTTGAAAAATTGTTATCGCTACAAAGATATTCCATTTCTAAACATGGATTAGGATATGACCCTTTTGATAGAGATTACTCTTTAATTTCCAAATTTACTAAGGATGGAAAAATTGCTCAATGTGCTAGATGCTTGAAAGATGGTCACATAGAAATTGCCTGCAAGAGTACTAGAAGATGTGTTAAGATTAAGAAAATTTGGGTTATTAAAGGCACAATACCACCTAATGTGGTTTATATGGCTAACCAAAATGGACCCAAAATGGCTTGGGTACCTATAAGAAGAAAGAACGTTGATATTGTAGGTACAAGCAAAGGATGAAAGGCCGTCAAGCACTTGGTACATCGATAGCGGATGTTCAAGACACATGAGTGGAGACAAGAACCTTTTTGCGGAAATCAAACCAAAGAATCAAGGTTATGTCACTTTTGGAGACAACAACAAAGGTAAGGTCATTGGAATTGGTAAAGTGGGTAAGGAACCTTTGCCAACCATTGACAATGTTTTACTTGTTGATGGATTAAAACATAATTTGTTAAGTGTCTCTCAACTTTGTGATATGAATTTTAATGTAAGTTTTGAATCATCACATTGCATGGTTAAAAAGGACGGTCATGTAGCTTTCATTGGTTTAAGACACGGAAATACATACATAGTAGATTTACATGATGATAGTTCGTTTAATGAAAAGTGTTTAGTGACTTTAGAAGAAAATGCATTTTTATAGCATAGAAAATTAGGACATGCACCTTTGCCTCTAATCTCTAAGCTTTCGAAAAATGACATTGTAAGAAGTTTGCCTAAAATAAGATTTGTTAAAGAACACTTGTGTGAATCATGTTTAAAAGGCAAACATGTTAGAGAATCTTTCAAACCAAAGAAAGAAATTTGCACATCTAGAGTTCTTGAACTTGTGCATATGGATTTGATTGGACCATCTAGACATGCTAGTCTTAGTGGAAAATTATATGTCCTTGTGATTGTGGATGACTTTTCTAGATTTACTTGGGTAAGATTCCTTGCGAATAAAAGTGATGCAGTTAATGAATTTACCAAGTGGTGTAGATTGGTTCAAAATGAGAAAAATTTGTCGATCGTTGCTATTAGAACCGATCATGGAGGAGAATTTGAATGTGAACCTTTCGAAAGTCTTTGCAACAAATACGGGATGGAGCATAATTTCTCAACACCAAAGACTCCGCAACAAAATGGTGTGGTAGAAAGGAAGAATCGTTCTCTTGAAGAAACGAGCAGAACCATGTTAAATGAGTACAATCTTCCTAAATCATTTTGGGCGGAAGTGGTCAATACCGCATGCTACGTCATCAATAGGGTGCACTTGCGAAGAGACAAAAATAAGACACCCTACGAACTTTGGAAAGGTAAGAAACCCAACATCTCTTATTTTCATCCTTTTGGTTATAAAGTCTTCATTCATAATAATGGAAAGAACAATTTAGGAAAATTCGATTCTAAATCTGATGTTGGTGTGTTTATCGGTTATTCTCAAACTAGTAAGGCTTTTAGAGTTTATAATAATAGGACTAAATTTGTTGAAGAAAGTATACATGTTAAATTTGATGATATGATTTCACCCTCGAGAAAGGCTTGTTTTGATGATGATGCAGGAAGTTCAGGAAATAAAATTGAAGAAATTGAATCCAAGATTGAGGAATTGAAGCTAGACGAAGAAAATCATGTACCCGACATTAAATCATGGGCAAAAGCAAAGAACCATCCTATGGAGCAAGTGATTGGTGATTTAAATGTTGGTGTAAGAACTAGGAGAAATATCTATGAGAATTTGAGTAATTCAGCCTTCATTTCATTGGTAGAACCCAAAAATATAGAAGAAGCTCTTAAAGATGAGAACTGGCTTTTAGCTATGCAAGAGGAGCTTAATCAGTTCAAGCGAAATGATATATGGGATTTGGTAGCTCCACCAAAGGATAAGACCATCATTGGAGTCAAGTGGGTAAATCGGATAAAATAAGATGAGAATGGTGAAGCGATTAAAAATAAATCAAGGCTAGTGGCTCAAGGATTTTATCAAGAAGAAGGTCTTGATTACAATGAGACATATGCTCCTGTGGCTCGTTTGGAGGCAATTAGGCTACTATGTGCATTTGTGTCTCATGAAAGGATCAAATTAAATCAAATGGACGTCAAGAGCGCATTTCTCAATGGGTATATTCAAGAGGAAGTCTATGTCAAACAACCACCGGGATTTGAAGATCATGAGCATCCGGATTACGTCTACAAACTCAAAAAGGCACTTTATGGACTAAAGCAAGCACCTAGAGCATGATATGAGAGGTTAAGTACTTTTCTAACTCAACATGGATATGTTCGTGGTAAGATAGATAATACTTTGTTTATTAAACATGTTGATCATGATATGCTTATTTGTGAAATTTATGTTGATGACATTGTGTTTGATGCCACTAATGAATTTTTGTGTAAAGAATTTAGCGATTTAATGCAAGGTGAGTTTGAAATGAGCATGATGGGAGAACTCAAGTTCTTTCTTGGATTGCAAATCAAGCAACACAAAAATGGAATATTCATCCATCAATCGAAGTATACCAAGGAACTTCTTAAGAAGTTTAAAATGGAAGGATTCAAAGTGGCAACAACACCAATGGCAACAAATGTGGTCTTGGAGAAAAATGAACATGAAGAAGATGTTGATCAAAAACTCTACAGAGGTATGATCGGCTCTCTTCTGTATTTAACTGCTTCTAGACCTGATATTATGTTTGCCACATGTCTTTGTGCTAGATTTCAATCTTGTCCGAAGATTTCTCATTTGAGTGCTTATAAAAGAATTTTTAGATACTTGAGTAAAACTATTAATCACGGTTTGTGGTATCCTAGTTGTGATTCATTTGATTTGTATGCATATAGTGATGCTGATCATGGTGGCTGTAGAATTGATAGAAAAAGCACTAGTGGCTTGTGTCATTTCTTAGGATCATCTTTGATATCTTGGGCTAGTAAAAAGCAAGTTAGTGTAGCCATTTCCTTCTTGAATCAATATGTAGCATTGGGAGTGCTTGTGCCCAAGTTCTTTGGATTAAACATCAATTGCTTGATTATGGTATTGTGGTTAAAATATTCCTATTTATTGTGATAATACCAGTGCAATTTGTTTGAGTAAAAATCCTATATTGCATAGTAGAACAAAGCATATAGAAATTAGACATCATTTTATCCGTGATCATTGTTTAAAAGGTGACATTTGCTTGAAGCATGTATCAACTAGTGATCAATTGGCTGACATTTTTACTAAACCTCTTAAGGAAGATGTGTTTGTGAACATTAAATTGAGATTAGGCATGTGTGATTTAAATTCCTTTGGTTGAATTTGAGTCTATTTTCTCTATTGATTTTTGATTATGACAAAAAGGGGGAGTAAGATTGAAATTGATATTTGATTAAGGGGGAGTGAAAATTTCATTAATTTGCGATTTTATTGATTTCTATTTTGATCATTGATTTATAAATTAAGGGGGAGACAACCTAACCATCAAGACAAGGGAAACCTTGATCAAGTTTTATGTCTTTCAAATTTCTTGTCAATTTCTAAATATTTTGTCATTATCAAAAAGGGGAAGATTGTTGGACCAATGGTGGTTGAAAAATTAAATCCCTTTATGTTTTGATAATAATAAAATATCTAGAATTAGTTAAGAAATTATTTCAGGTACTATTCATGAAAGAGTTGTGCAAATCAAGAAGAGCAAGTGTTTAATCATTAAAGAATCAAGATGGGAGTTGCCTTCTAAGAGAAAATGACATAAAACATAAGGATTATAGAGGATTTTGTCGGATGTTACCATTGAAGTCAATACAAGTCGACTTACATGGAGATATGACAGTACAAGTCGACTTATCATACACAAGTCGACTTATCGTGGACGACAAGTCAACTTACATGGGACAAGTCGACTTATTGGAGAGCGGAGTTACAATTTTTACGTAAATGGTTGAAACAAGTCGACTTATACATTAGACAAGTCGACTTATGGATGCACCAAATCAGCTCCAACGGTCCAATAAGCCAAAAATTGAATGGAGATTATCAAGGAACGGCTATAACAAATCAAGCAACGGCTAGAAGAGCTCCAACATCTATATTTCTTCAAGTATAAATAGAGGATGATGGAAGAAGAGTACATACAAGTTCCACAAGTCTAAATACTCTTCTATTGCTTCAAATTGCTCACTATTGTTCATATTTTGTTACTTTATTGTTTTGAGCACTTGTTCTTCAATCTTTACTATATTTCTTTTACAATTTGAGTGACGAGTGGAAGGTCACGTGTGAGGTAGGATTTGTGCCGTAAGACAAATCGTTTGTAAGGTAGCTTGAGCCGGAAGTCAAGTGGAGTTGTAAAAAGTTCACACTCAACTACAAAGTGTGCAATAAAGTGATTGGCAAAATCCTAAGTGGGAGCTTAGGTAGAGGACGTAGGTCTTAGCACCGAACCTCTATAAAAACAAGTGTTTGATCTTCTTCCCTACACTTTTCAATTAAGTTTATCTAAATTGTTTTTGTGTGTTTTAACTTCTGATTTTCTTGTAGAAATTCTTAAAGAATTTTAAAGATCTATTCAACCCCCCCTTCTAGATCACTTACAAACTTTTCCATTTGAACATGTACATTATAAATGATACCCTTCAGATGATGAGCTGATTTATATGCCATTTTTACCAGTTTTTTGGTGGTGCTATCTCACCAAACCCCAACTTTTGATATAAGGAATATGCCATCATGTTGATGCTGGCTCCCAAATTGGCAAAGGCTCTCTCTATTTTGATACCCTTAATAATGCAACGGATATAAAAAATCCCTTGGATCCTCCTTCTTTAGTGGTGTCATCAATTTCTTTTCTTCCTCTAGTTCTTTTTCCACCTGTCCCCTTATCAATTCCATTAGTGTAAACTATGCTTTCAATTTCTCGATCAGGTCTACAACTTCATTCAGCTCATGTTCTTTAGATTTCCTCATGGCTTTGATTGGGAATGGAACTAGGGTAAGTACTTTTTTTATCTAAAAAAAATTGTACCTTACTAATAAAGATCCTTCCTTATTCTCTTACACCTCTACCTTCTCCTTGTTCCTGAATGGGTTTGCCTTTTGTTGTTCCAAAATAGGGTAGGTTTTTATATTGATGCATCTAGGTTGTTTATAATTCTAGTTTACTTCAAAAAAACATTCTTATCAACCTTATTCTTGTCCTTCCCTTCATTGTCTTCAACTTGGTGGGATTCCTCCTTAGGCGTTTGTGTAACGACCATTATTCATTCTTTTAGATTGGGCTCGGTGTTACTTGGAAGAGTTCTTGCATTTCGGGACGTTACTACTTCTTCCAATTGACCTACTTAAACCTCCAAATTATGTATCGAAGGGGCATCATTCTTTGTAACGTGCTCAAATTTACCTTTAAAACCTCTTATGTGCATCCTCTATACCTCTAATTTTATCTAAAATTTTGTCCAGTTTGGATTCCATCAAACTCGTTTCGTCATGTCAGAAACCTAGTGGTCTTTGAGGTCTGAATTGTCCTCCAGCGTTGTTTGACCAAGAGAAGTTTGGGTGATTTTTCCACCCAGGGTTGTAAGTGTTGGAGTAGGGTTTGTTTCCCCCTCCTCGACCGTATGGGTTCCCATATAGTTTACTTACTCTAATCTATTATCCTTCATCAAGAAGCAATCGATTGTATACCATCTACCCATAGAGCTCACACTTTAGGTGAATAGTTTTTACTGAATTTAAGGATGAAGCCTTCATGTTTTTTAATTGTCAAGTTAAATTATCAATTTTATCCTACATTTCTGTCATTTGATCAACAATTATGACTCTTTTTTTCTCACGGAGAGTTGCGGGTTGTCTACTCCACTTGTTCATCCATAAATAGGTATTACTTGATATTTCTTCTAACAAGTCTTCTGCTTCATCTATTGTCTTCCTCATAGGTGATCCTCCTAAGGCCACATCAATGATGCCTCTTGTATGTAGGGTTACTTCGTTATAGAAAGTTTGTAAAAGTAATTCTTTAAGTAGGTCATGGTGAGTACATTTTCTTTTCAAGTCTTTGTACCATTCTCACACTTCATAAATCGATTCCCCATTACCTTGTTGAAAGTTTGTGATCTCTTTTATAATTTTTGTAGTCTTAGTGAGAAGAAAGTACTTATTTAGGAAGGCAAGAACTAATTGGTCCTAAGTGCTGACATTAATCGAGTTAAGGGGATGGTACCAAGTTTTTGCTCTATCCTTCAAGGTAAAAGGAAAGAGACTTATTCTTATAGAGTTCTTCGACTTCTGATGATAACAAAGGGTATCACATATTTCAAGGAATTGACAATATACGCATTTGGGTCTTTATTTGTTAATCCATAAAATTGCACATTTTCTTGAAACATATTTAGAAGGGCTGGTTTAATTTTAAAGGAAGTTGCTTACACGGGTAGCCCAGTAACTCCTTGATTGGTTGCATTGAAGCCTGGTCTCATGAACTCCATAAAGGTTCTACTGGGACCCGATCCCGAGACCGGACCCCAACCGGAAAAAATGAAAAAACAGAAACCAACCGAAAGCATAAATCGGATACGAATCGAATGGCGAATCAAAACAAAAGCATAAGCGAAAGACAAATCGTGGAATCAAAAGTAAAGCGAAAACATATAAAAAATGAATCGAATAGTTTTGGAATCAAAAGCGAATCGAAACAAAGACGACATACAAATTGAATCGGAATCAAAAGTGCAAACATATCAAAGGAGAATCGAAATCGGAAAGCGAAAACAAATACGAAAATGAAAGGCTCGGAAACGATAGCAACATAACTCAAAGTCGGAACAAAAACTTCAATCCGACATTCGAAACCGAATACTTTCGAAAATTATTGTGTTGGAAACCTTAGACTAAGACATTTCACCCAATGTCTGAAATCGGTATAAATTTTTTTCTTTTCTTTTCATTCTTTTCATCTTTATTCAAAATCTCATACAAGTCAAAACAATATAATTTCCCAATTGGAAATTCTTCCTCATGAAAATCTCAATTCTTAATCATCTTCTTATACAATCATACATATTCCATAATTCATCTTTTAATCAATTCTTATTTTTCCTTTTCCAAAAACGGGCAGCATAACGGCTATATTTGAAAAAAACCAAAAACCTGCAAATAGCTTTACACACTTCTATACACCAGCTCAATCAAAAATTAGTATCATCGGACCTCCCATTCGAAATCCAAAACATAAGCAATCCCATTCATATACAATCACGTTCATATTTTAATAACCATATACAAATCCATATGCCATAACCATGCTCAAATATATATCTTAAATCCATACATAACTTCATCATTCATATACATCATATACATCATACTCAATTATACACAATTTCGTACTTCTCATACATCCCGAAATAAATGCTTGGAATACATTAATGGCAATTCAAGCCATATCCAATAACAATACCAAAAATCCAACTTTACACAAAATAGTCGCTATGCAAAAACAAACAAAAAAATGTCTTGACATTCTTTCAACCGATCTCCTGCTTGAATATCTGGAGATGGGGATGAAAGGGGGGGTGAGCTTATAACTTGTGGATAACATGTTTATAAATTAAAAAATAAGCAAAAGCATCTTCTAAACTTTTGCCATTTTATAAAAATCTCACAGTAGGAAATTCATTGAAAGCTTATTATTATTTTTTCAAAATTTTCAAATCATTCAAAACATTCATGAACAGTTTCCCAAAACTTTCACGGTCGTAAAATGTTGGATCGGAAAAGGAAAACATGCTTTGTTTGGAAAAACGGTAGATTTCAAAACTTTTAAGATATCATTACTTGCAACTGAATTAAATTTTGAAAAATATTCCATAACTATCTTATCATCAAATTGGCCATGACATACTCTAATTATCGTTAATATTTATTGATTAGATGATTTAAAATTTTTTTAATGGGATTAAAATCATCGATATACGTTATTTTCCAAAAAGGGCATTTTAATCCTAAACTTTTGGAACTCCCGAATTCCATCCAATCAAACTTATTTTTCATTGATTTCATTACCATTAAACTTTAATATCTATTTTTGATTTTTTTTTTGGGGTTGGGTTAATCAAAATTACTATTTAAGTGGAAATACTATTCACTTGAATTCACTATTAATCGAAAAATATTATTCATTGAGAATAAAATTTATATTCAATGAAAGGAAAACTTTGGGGTTTTACAAAAACATTTCTTAATGTAGCAATAAAAATCCATCTAATCATGTTTTCATCCTTTCATATTATTACTAAATTCCATAATTCATAACAAATATAGATGTCTCCAAATAGTTGAACCTCTTATTATTTGTTTCTTGATTTTGAGTTCTGACCTAAATAAATACAATTAAGCTTACCTCTAAAGAAGGCTTGATTGATGGGTTTTGAAGTAGGGTATGCCCTTGGTAATAATTTGGCCTTTGAAAATTTTGATATTGTGATTGAGATTACGTTGGTGGATTGTTAGTCTTCCAAGAAAAATTGGGTGGTTTCTCCAATTAAGTTGTAGGTGTTTGAGTACAGATCATTTTGCTCCCTTAGTTAAAACCATTGAGTGAGTTCACTTATTATTCCCCATCTACAAAAGGCTTACAAGAATATGAACAAACGTTAGCTCTTTGACCACAAGTTCTACTTATACCACGTACCTCTTGATTTGGAAAGTTTTTGGGAAGTCTTATAATTAGCATCTTTATATGGCTTGTTAACTCAGCTAACTGCATAGCTAGTTCTTGATTTGAGTTCACTTCATGAACTCCAAATTTTCTTTCCCTCAAGCCCTTTTGTTGGGAATTAGCCCCCAATATTTTGAAGATTTCATACATTTATTTGGCCTTCATCTCTCCCATAGCTCCTCCTTCTAAATTGTTCACTATGTACTAACAATGCTGCATTAATCCATCATAAAAGGATTAGTTATGTATGTGAAGTGGCAAATGATGGTGTGGATACTATATAAACAAGAGTTTGAAGCTTTCCCATGCCTTATGAAATGGCTCTCCCTCCATTTGAGTGAAGGTTGCTATCTTTGTCCATAACTCAAAAGTTTTTTTATGGGAATTAAATTTTCCCATGAATTTATTGTACACCTCCTCCCATGTATTCAATGAATTGGGTGGAAGGATCATTAGCCATGCCTTGGCCTGATCCTTTAATATGTACGGGAAGCACCTCATCCTGAGATGATCTTCATTTAGGCCATCTAACCAGAATGTCTAACGGGTGATATAGAATTCTGAAATGAAGTTTAATGTTCTTCATTGGGAACCCCATAGAAAGATGGCAGCATATTGTAGTGAATGCTCTTCAATTCATAGTTTCTGGCTACCTCTCCCAGACGAATGCACAAAGTGATAGTACTAATTACTGGTTTGTGTTGGATCGGAAAAAGAAAACATGCTTTGTTTGGAAATACGGTAGATTTCAAAGCTTTTAAGAAATCATTACTTGCAGCCGAAGCAACAAATCCAAATCAACATGCCAATCCATACATGATATGGTATAAGGATAATAAAATATAAACAAGATTAGGAGTATTACCGACTCCTTCGTTACAACTTTAAATCCTCGCTGCGCTATCCTCTCCTTCTTTGTGTTTCCAAATCCTTTGCCTTTGACTCTTTTCCTTTAGCAATCTACTTTCTCCTTATTGTAGTATCCTCAACCAATTAGATTTACCACCTGTTCTTCAAGGACAATTAGGTTAACAAAATCCTTTGGTGGGAAAGGAGAAGAAATGTTTGAAGGAGATTTTCTTAGAAGAAGAAGAAACAAAATTGAAAATCTTTCAATTGGTATTTTCGATTCTCTCATTCATGAAAGGAGAGAAGGTGTAAAGAACATGCAGGAACTCTTTCTTGCCTACCAATTTCGTATATGCATGGATGGAAGGAGAGAGAGGCATCAAATGCATCACTTCTTTCATTAATCACTCATAAAATAGCCAATAAATGAGATTATCTTCATTTATCTTTATGATGGCTATTTGAAAAGACCATAACCTAAAATTCAATACCCAATTTCGGTTTTACCAAGAAGAAAGAAGGAAGATGGTCCATCTAATGTACATCTTTCATCTTTAATCTAATGAATGCAAATAGGTTACAAGCCAACATTAAAAGACAACCATTAAACAATTTAATGGTAAGTTCATAACTCTATTTAATGATGATTAACCATAATAAAGACCATCTTTATTTAGCATTTTAATGTCAAATGTGTGGTTACACATTTAACCTAGGAATAACCAAAATTGCTATCTTCTTCTTAAAAAAAATTGTTTTAATATAATTAATCTAATTAATCACATTAAACCAAAAACCAAGCCCATTACTAAATGTACATTTGGGCTTCTTTAATTAGACCAAGCCCAAGATTCAATTATGGGCTTCTAATTAACCTCCATTTATATTTCTTACTTAGCTTGATAACCTTCCTTAAAGCCAAGTGGGGAATCTTATTGGACTTTGATAATTCAAGCTCCAATAAGCCAAGAATTAATTCAATCTCATTGGAATTAATTCTAGCTTATTAACTAAATGTCATTCCACTAAAGACAATTAGTTAAACTCTTGAATTATTAAATATTATGACAATATGTCTGTTAGAGTAGTGCCCTAAAGGCAATCGCCTTCAGCGCATTTTGTACAAATTTGTGTACAGTTTTTATGAATAAATAAAGAAAGGCATATTTCATTAATTTGTTGTTCATTATTTATGAACTGATATAGATCTGTAATCAAATTAATGAAGTCCATGATATATGACATAGCATGAAGGAAATTATGATGTGATCATACTACTTAGATTCCTATCATGTGCAATTATGTTAGTATCTAAATCATCCCTAGTCATAGGATTACTGAGACTGGACATCGGTAATCCGGAAAGACTAGCACATCTCATGCTCCTTGATTTGATCAAGCAGTGGATCTCAGAAACTGTAAATATGAGATATTTAGGGTTGAGATGTTGATGCTTACTAGAGGTAGTAAGTACATTGGATGACCTACCATGAGATCATCACATGGATGTCCTATTCTAATGTCATTGATAATCTCATCATAGCAATGGTGCAAGTATCCTTAGACTTGAGGTGCTCAAGGATATCTTGGATACTGATTTTGTGCTTTGACTCCATTCCTTGTTACCTTACAGAGGTCGCTCATAGGGTGGTGCTTGGGTACAGCTTGAGGTATTCGAAGGAAATTGAGTAGCCAATAGAGGATTCACCACTTCTGTGATAGCAGAAGATGATACCCATGGCCTCTTGTCAGGGTCATTACTTGAAGTCTCGGCGAGCATATATGTCATGAAGAATGTCTTCATTGACATATAAAGTAATGAGTCCCAGAATAAGAACTGAAATCACTTGGACTAGATTTGACGTAGTCAGTCTAGTGAGAGTTGACACATTAACCATACTCATAACCAAGTGGGGTATAGGATGGTGAAAGGACGAATTGCATGGTAATTGTCTATGGAAAGGTTCGTGATATGGTTCCTGATGAATATATGTTCATTCTTCAAACCAATTACTTTCCGGTCAATTGGGGGTCATGATGTGTTGCTAGATACCGCTCATGACTTGCTTAGATTAAGTGTTAATCTAAGTGGCCAACATAACCGGGAACCTAATGGGTCACACGCATAAGAGTGACTCGGAGAATTTGTAAAATAGTTTTGGATAGAGATCCAATAAATGGAGAGCAATGGAACTAAATGGATCCCGATGAGATCGAGATATGTCCCGATGAGATCGCGACATCGATATTGCTGAGAAAGATTTCCAGGGGTTTTCCCATACCGGGACCCGGTAGGCCGGTAGGATCGACCCTAGTGTAACTGGACCACTTCAACATTTATTTATATATAATTAATTAATTAAAGAATTAATTAATATATATATATATATATGTTGAAACGTGGAAAGGGAATGGAAGATTCCATTCCATGCTTAGTCATTAGTTTTATTTAATGGCTAAAAGAAAAAATAATAAAGTGAAGAAGAAGAGGATCGTGGCTTATGGAAAACAACATGAAAGAAAGAGTTTTTTAAAAAGAAGATGATGATCTTCGTGGCCATGAAACAAGAGAAAAACGATGGATGAAGATTGGAGGTTTTAGAAAGGGTTTCTAAAGTCATTTCTTCATCTTCATCATCGTTTAAGCTCATCTCCTCTCAAGTGTTACATCTTCCATCATCGTTGGTTTCAAGCTCTCCATAGAACAAAGGTAAGATCTAGCAGTCTTTAATTTGTTCTAGCTATTCCCGGGTCAAAGGGTTTGTCCCGTTTAGGTTCTCCGATCTCTGCGTGGATACCGTTAGAGACGGTCTCCTTTGGTCGTTTGGTTTGAGTTTGTTATATATACACATGGATCCTGGCTTTCGGGAAGGTCCCGGAACAAAATTTTTTGTTTTTCTGCACCGTAGGCATGTGATGCTCACACCGGGATTTTCCTACAGTGGTATCAGAGCCACTTGTGTCGTATATAACGAAGAAACCATGACTAGGTCGGAGTTGCCTATTGCTTGTGACGATGATGCATGTTGATTGTGTGAATTTCGAATTCAGTGTAGAAATATTGTTTTCAAAATTTTCTTGCCCAGATATGTTCACAAGATGTTGTTGCATATGTCTGTGGAAGCTCGGAATTTATCAATGTGATTTGATATGGTTTTGCTAATTTATTCCCAATGTTCTGGTTTCTGTCTTTGTGCACATTCAATGAACATGCATGCTTATAAATTCGAGAATAAATTGTAGAATTTTTTTTTCAGATTTTCTTTCACCAACATGTCTCTAAGATGTTGATGAATGCCTATGAGAATGGAAAAATGTTTTCGAGGTGATTTACTATTTATTTGAGAATTTATTGTGTCTTCTTTGGAATAAGCGTGTTGAGGAACACAGATTCTACATTGGCTTTGTTGCTGAGGTTGGATGAGTTTTGTTGAAATAAATCCTAACAAAATTCATGGAACATGTTGTAACCTCTTTAATTTTCTCATAATTTATTGAAATTGTTTCAATGAGTTTTCAAGCAAAACACGAGCTTGGCGCTTTGAGAAAGTTCTTGGAGCTGTTTTGTTTGGAATGATAAATTGTGTATTTCTCAATTCCAATGCCTTGAATCATTTTTAATGTGATTAAAAATTTGTTATATTGATGTTGTATGCTTTCCAAATTGAATTTCTTGAAATTGGGTTTCCAAATTTTTTCGGATGTCAAATGTGTCACATTAGCGTCTCGTTAGTACATTTCGTTGTCTTGATTATTTTGGCCGTCACAAATTTTGTGACCAGTGCCGAAGTAATCTTGATAAAGTTTAGACTACCTAGAGATACTTAGGGTGATAGTTTGATATTCTCAAATTATTTGGAGATCTGAATGAATAAGAGTGTATTCATTGATTTCAAGTTTTTCATGTATAGTTTGTCTATATATGGTAAGCGTGGAACAATGAAAGTGTTTCATTGGTACATCATAATAAAGGATATTACACTTGGTATTGTGAATTGGAAATGCACGGATTGAGAAATTAGCCGATTAGATAGCAATCCCACATAGATAAGTCGACTAATAAAGATACAAGTCGACTTGTCTGTGCACTGTAGACGCATAAGTCGACTTGCACAATGGTACAAGTCGACTTGTTCGTGCACAGTTGCATAAGTCGACTTACACACTAGCATAAGTCGACTTACACATGCATAAGTCGACTTACACAAAGGTATAAGTCGACTTATACATACACAAGTCGATTTACAACATGCAAAGGTGGGATGATGGGTGATTTTAGGTATAGATTCAATGTGATTGATGAAATGCCCTAAATCATTCCATATAGTCATGGTGACTATAATCCTACGGCTTGGAGGAGAAGAAGATGAGACCTGAAAACCCTCACACATCATATGAAAACTAACGCCTTCCATTAATATGGGGAGAACCAGAGTTCTTATAGAGTTGGGTTGTTGGGTAAACCCAAGCTCACTCTATCTGGATATGTTGAACCATGAAAATAAGATTTTTGGATTAATGGGTCGGTTTTCACTAGAGCGTTGATTTGTTGAGTAAACTCAAGGTCAACGTGGGCGAGGCAAAATTGGGCGTGTGCATCGGATATGCAGCGCATCAAGAGTTGATAACCCAATGTGTGTGCATACATCACGAGTTGATAGCACTAGTCGATAGTTGCATCTATGAAGCAAATGGTATAACCGATACCTACCGATTGACCTAAGGTGGCTTGTTGGGTAAACCCAAGGTCATTTTAGTAATGTCGGATATCTATGATGCAATTGGTATGACCGATACCTACCGATTGACCTAAGGTGGCTTGTTGGGTAAACCCAAGGTCATTTTAGTAATGTCGGATATCGACCCATTAGGACATTTTGTCATAATGTTTCTTGGATTCGTACTAAGGGTGATGGATTCTTTGAAACTAGTGGGAGTCATATGCATGTCATTCAAGTCTTTATGATCATGCATGTAATTCTATTCTATCATTCTTTCTCTCTTTTCCCAATAGGTTATTGAAGATGAATTCCAGTGTGAACTTGCGCTCGCTTATGGACTCCAACAAATTAACTGGACCCAACTTTCTAGATTGGCTGAGAAATCTGAGAATTGTTCTCAGGTCTAAGAAACCGAAAGGAAGTCTAGCCAAGAAGAAAACCAAAGAAACTGCACCAAAAGGAACTTGCTTCCATTGTGGCAAGAATGGCCACTAGAAGCGAAACTGTAAAGTCTATCTGGAAGAATTGAAGCAGAAGAAGGCATCAGATGCCTCGACTTCTTCAGGTATGTTTGTCATTGAGGTCAATACTATTTTTGACCATAACATATGGGTATTAGATACCGGTTGTGGCTCACACATATGCAATGATATGCAGGGCCTCAGGGACAATAGGCATTCATGAAGGAGAACTAGACCTGCGTGTGGGAAATGGAGCAAGAGTTCTTTGCATTAGCCGTAGGCACTTACTTTTTTTCACTCCCCACTGGGCTTGTAATGAAATTTGATGAATGTTATTTTGTACCTGTATTAACAAAGAACATATTATCATTTCTTGTTTAAATAGAGTGGTTTCCATTTGACTTTTAGTAACAATGGTTGTTCTATTAGTTTGAATGGAATGCTTTATGGTACTGGTACATTATGCAATAGAATTTACATATTAGATATGTCACATCCAATTATGAATGTCAATGACACGAAAAGACATAAGCGAGATAATTTAAAATCAACTTACTTATGGCATTGTCGCTTGGCCATATAAATGAGAGACGATAGCTAAGCTCCATAAGAGTGGTAGTTTAGGGCCATTTGATTATGAATCATATGACACATGTGAATCTTGTTTATTAAGCAAGATGACTAAATTACCCTTTAAGGGAAAGGGTGAACGAGCGACTGGAGTATTAGACCTAATACATTCAGATGTATGTGGTCCGATGTCCATCCATGCCAGAAGTGGTTGTCTTTACTTCATTACCTTGATCGATGATTATTCTTGATATGGGTATTTGTATCTGATGAGATACAAATCAAGCATTGAAAAGTTCAAACAATTCGAAATGAAGTAGAAAACCAACTTGGGAAAAGTATCAAGACATTATGATCGGATCGTGGTGGGAATACTTAGACCAAGAGTTTTGGATTATCTCGAGATAATGGGATTTTATCTCAATGGACTCCTCCTTACACACCACAAAGATAATGGTGTGGCGAGAAGGAGAAATCGAACCTTGTTAGACATGGTACGATCAATGATGGGCTTTGCAAAGTTACCAAAATCCTTTTGGGGGTATGCACTGAGGCAATTTGTTTACTTGCTAAACAGAGTCCCATCAAAGACAGATTGATGTTACTCCATATGAAATGTGGACTAACAAAAGACCCTATCTTACTCATTTGAAAGTTTGGGGCTGTCACCTTATGTGAAGCGGACACGGTCAGATAAACTTGATGCAAAGTCGACAAGTGTTTGTTTGTAGGATATCCTAAAGAAACAAGGGATATCGGTTCTACCTTTGCGAGGAACAAAAGGTGTTTGTTTCAAAGCATGCTGTTTTTAAGAGAAAGAGTTTCTTTTACAAGAAGGCAAGGGAGCAAAATTGAACTTGAAGAAGTTCAAGAAGCGCCAATGACGCAAATCAATCGCTGAACTCAAATCGTAACTCATACAGATGAAGTAATTCAACCTTCTACAACACACGAAGTTAAGTAGGTCACGTAGGATACGATCTGTTCCTGAGAGATATGGATTTCTCGTGAAAGAACAGAATGACGTATTGCTCATAGAAGATGATGAGCCTACCACCTATGAAGAGGTTCTGAAGAGTTCAGAGTCTGAGAAATAGCTTCATGCCATGCAGGCTGAAAGGATTCCATGTATGAAAACCAAGTATGGACTTTGGTTGAGGCACCCGAAGGAATAAAACCCATAGGGTGTAAATGGGTTTTCAAAAAAAAAACCGACATGGATGGTAATGTAATTACCTATAAAGCAAGGCTTGTGGTTAAAGGTTTTCGTCAAAGACAAGGAGTTGACTATGAAAAGACCTTCAGCCCAGTAGCAATGCTTAAATTCATTAGAATACTCCTAGCCATTGCCACTCATTATGATTATGAGATATGGCAAATGGATGTGAAGACAGCTTTCCTAAATGGAAATCTAGCTGAGGATGTGTATATGACACAACCTGAGGGCTTCACCTCCTATGATGGCGAAAAGGTATGCAAGCTTCAGAAATATCCATCTATGGATTGAAGCAAGCATCCAGGAGTTGGAATATCCGATTTGATGAGGTAATCAAAGAGTTTAGTTTCTCACAAAATCCGGATGAATACTGTGTGTATAAAAAGGTTAACGGGACTGCAATCGTATTCCTTGTGCTGTATGTAGATGACATATTATTGTTAGGAAACGATGTCTCTATGCTACAATAAGTCAAAATTTGGTTGTCCAAACAATTTTCCATGAAAGACCTTGGTGAAGCGACTTATATCCTTGGGATAAGAATCTATAGAGATAGATCAAAAAGGTTGCTTGGTCTTTCACAATCAACGTACATAGACAAGATGCTAAAGAGGTTTAGCATGGAGCAATCCAAGAGAGGGTACCTTCCCGTGACTCATGGGATAACACTCTCGAAATCTATGTGTCCTAAGACACAAGATGAGAGGATGCGCATGGATATGATCCCGTATGCATCAGCGGTAGGATCTATCATGTATGCAATGCTATGTACGAGACCCGATGTATCATATGCTCTAAGTGTTACGAGCAGATACCAATCGGATCCTAGTGAGGGTCACTGGGTGGCTGTCAAGAATATCCTCAAGTACTTGCGAAAGACTAAGGATGTTTTCTTGATATATGGGATGGAGATCTCCGGTGGCGGGTATCTGATGCCATTTTCAATCGATAAGGATGATTCCAAATCCCAATCAGTTACGTATTCACATCGAATGGCGGGCGATTAGTTGGAAGAGTTCCAAACAAGAGACGATCGCGATTCAACGATCGAGGCGAGAGTACATTGCCGCTTGAAGCGAAAAGGGAAGCGATTTGGATTAAAAGTTCATTACCGAACTTGGTGTGGTTCCTAGCGATGATGGGCCCATACAGTTGTATTGTGACAACAATGGGGCTATTCTTGTGCGAAGAACCAAGGTCTCATCAACGATCCAAACACGTACTCATGAGATATCATTTGATAAGGAGATCATAGAACGTGGTGAAGTCCAGATCGAGAGTTCTCACCGAAGCGAATATTCTTGATCCGTTGACGGCCATTGTCTCAAAAGAGTTTTGATTCTCATGTACTTGCCTATGGTATTAGATATCAAGGCGATTGGCTTTAGGTCAAGTGGAAGATTGTTAGAATAGTGCCCTAAAGACAATCGCCTTCAAGCATTTTTGTACAAATTTGTGTACGCTTTTATGAATAAATAAAGAAAGGCATATTTCATTAATTTGTTGTTCATTATTTATGAATCGATATAGATCTGTAATCAAATTAATGAAGTCCATGATATATGACATAGCATGAAGGAAATTATGATGTGATCATACTATCGAGATTCCTATCATGTGCAATTATGTCAAGATATCTAAATCATCCTTAGTCATAGGATTACTGAGACTAGACATCGGTAATCCGGAAAGACTAGCACATCTCATGCTCCTTGATTTGATCAAGCAGTGGATCTTAGAAACTGTAAATATGAGATATTTAGGGTTGAGATGTGGATGCTTACTAGAGGTAGTAAGTACATTTGATGACCTACCATGAGATCATCACATGGATGTCCTATTCTAATGTCAGTGATAATCTCATCATAGCAATGGTGCAAGTATCCTTAGACTTGAGGTGCTCAAGGATATCTTGAATCTTGATTACGTACTTTGACTCCATTCCTTGTTGCCTTACAGAGGTCGCTCATAGGGTGGTGCTTGGGTACAGCTTGAGGTATTCGAAGGTAATTGAGTAGCCAATAGAGGATTCACCACTTCTGTGATAGCAGAAGATGATACCCATGGCCTCTTGTCAGGGTCATTACTTGGAAGTCTCTGGCCAGAGCATATATGTCATGAAGAATGTCTTCATTGACATATAAAGTAATGAGTCCCAGGATAAGAACTAAAATCACTTGGACTAGATTTGACGTAGTCAGTCTAGTGAGAGTTGACACATTGCCCATACTCATAACCAAGTGGGGTATAGGATGGTGAAAGGACGAATTGCACGGTAATTGTCTATGGAAAGGTTCGTGATATGGTTCCTGATGAATATATGTTCATTCGTCAAACCAATTACTTTCCGGTCAATTGGGGGTCATGATGTGTTGCTAGATACCGCTCATGACTTGCTTAGATTAAGTGTTAATCTAAGTGGCCAACATAACCGGGAACCTAATGGGTCACACGCATAAGAGTGACTCGGAGAATTTGTAAAATAGTTTTGGATAGAGATCCAATAAATGGAGAGCAATGGAACTAAATGGATCCTGATGAGATCGAGATATGTCCCGATGAGATCGCGACATCGATATTGCTGAGAAAGGTTTCCGGGGGTTTTCCCATACCGGGACTCGGTAGGCCGGTAGGACCGACCCCAGTGTGACTGGACCACTTCAGCATTTATTTATATATATATAATTAATTAATTAATTAAAGAATTAATATATATATATATATATATATATGTTGAAACGTGGAAAGGGAATGGAAGATTCCATTCCATGCTTAGTCATTAGTTTTATTTAATGGCTAAAAGACAAAATAATAAAGTGAAGAAGAGGAGGATCGTGGCTTATGGAAAACAACATGAAAGAAAGAGTTTTTTAAAAAGAAGATGATGATCTTCGTGGCCATGAAACAAGAGAAAAACGATGGATGAAGATTGGAGGTTTTAGAAAGGGTTTCTAAAGTCATTTCTTCATCTTCATCATCGTTTAAGCTCATCTCCTCTCAAGTGTTACATCTTCCATCATCGTTGGTTTCAAGCTCTCCATAGAACAAAGGTAAGATCTAGCAATCTTTAATTTGTTCTAGCTATTCTCGGGTCAAAGGGTTTGTCCCGGTTAGGTTCTTCGATCTCTGCGTGGATACCGTTAGAGACGGTCTCTTTTGGTCGTTTGGTTTGAGTTTGTTATATATACACATGGATCCTGGCTTTCGGGAAGGTCCCGGAACAAAAAATTTTATTTTTCCGCACCGTAGGCATGTGATGCTCACACCGGGATTTTCCTACAATGTCCAATTGCAAACCCTATTTAGAACCTTATTATAGCCATCCGCACAACAAAGGGTAAAATTACCGTTTTGCCCTTATGTTGGTTTTTCCTTCTAGATCTCTCATTTTACTTTATATGTGATTAACACATAAGATCTCATCTCAGTGTTAAGACTTGATGGGTAGCTAGTCCATCAAACTAATGACACTAGTTTAATCACCAAATCTCCTTAAAACATCTAAAAGAGATGATAACACTATAAACTCTTTATTTGAGTGAATGTTCCCTGATATATCTTTCAATTAATAATTTCAACATGCAGACACTGGATTAATATTTTGTAAAAATCCATTCCGATCATATCAAGAATTATAATTAAACATATATGAGTTCACCACTCATCAAGATTATGGTTCATGATAAGCGAATGCTTAAGTTGTATGTTTTAAGATTAAAGTAACGACCCACTTTATTCTTGAAAACATACTTGATTCCAGATTCATTTAATAGTGCCATTATCGATAGTCAACTACTATCATGATATGAAACTCATCATTCCCTTGAAGTAAACTCCTTTACTTATATGGAGATAAATCGCAACACTACAGTCTAAACCATAATCAAGCGAACAACTTGATTATTCAGCTGTGAATCAATTAATTCAGATTCTAATAATATACATGTTTTCCATACATCTCTATGTATATATATATTACTTACAAAAGAATCTTGGTACCTTATGACCAGATATATAATGCTCATATAGATAAAACCAAAATCTTTTGTTTTATTAATAATAAATATTTTCATTACAAAGCAGGCGAAGAAGATAAAGTTACATGTAAATACACTTGCTTTCCAGGGCACTATATTTACATAACTTCAACAGTTTGGTATACTCCTTCATTACTATCTGGCTTTCACCCATCTCTTTATCTTCTGGTTTGGGTTTCTCGAGATTGTCTTTAAAGTCCCTTAAAGGTCCTCTTAATTACCTAATGTACGTTGTCAATAAACTGAACAAGTTTGCCTTCCTGAGACCTCCTTCCTTGCATAAACCAAATAAAAACAACAATGAATTAATAAGAAGACTTCTAAAAAAACTCAATGAAATAATACGAAAAAAATGTATGTATGGACAGACAAAACTATCAAAATTAAATTAAGTGTAAAAACTAAACATTTCCCTGATAATGGTGCAAAAAAACTTATTGTTGATTACCTAGGGTCATCTCCCATAGAGGTGAAATTGATTAACTTAAATTAACCTTGAACAAAATTAAAAATAGATGCAATCATAAATATTCTATCCTGATTTGTGGAATGAAGGCTTTAAAAAATCACAAAATTAAATAGAAAAGTACATGAAATTTAACTGGGAACAAAAACGAATAGATTAACTGAAGTGGAAAACTCTTCATAATTGATTTCACTAATTTAATCTCCCATGCATGAATAAAAGGAAATGATTGGATAGTTGTCTTACTAAAATTACCAATTGGGTTCTGAAATCAATTTAAATAACAAACTAATCTAACTTTTGTGTTGTACAAGTTATTACCCGAATTAATTATTGAAACCTTGACTAATAATTACAATTTAAGTTAATATATTTTTAATTATTAACCTAAGCGTCTATAATTTCTCGCTACACATTAAACTTCTTCTCTTGATCCTTCATTTAATACCAAAATGATGCAAAGTCTGATCATGCTTTCATCTATTCAGTTCAGAAACTATAGCAAGCACAAGACAACAACACAGTCCCTTAATCATGCATATTTGACTAAATAGTTACATTAATCCTTAAGAAAAAGAGATCAACACATCATGGTAATAATAAGATTCATCATATTCAAATACTTCAATCCCATCTTGATTAGTACAAGAGACGTTGTAAAGAAATAAACCAAGTGATTAACCTAAATAAACTATCAAAAGTTAACACAATATGAGTCCATCAACTAACATAGGAGTAAGTTTAGCAAAGTAGCAGAGAAATAATAAAAAGAATTAGCAAACAAGGATGAAGGAGTTGCAGTGATCTCCTACCACTCTTACGCTGCGCATATTGGCTCTCGCTTTTTGCTTCTATTTGGTTCTCACCCAAATGCTCGATTGCTCACGTTGCTTCCACCTCTATGTTATTCTTCTTCTTTAGCTCACCCGTCTGGGATCTGCTTTCTGTCCTCATTTCTCCACCTTCTTTCTTTCTCTCTATTTTTTCCCACAATGAGTTTGTGATCTATCAAATGATGGAATGTTAGAATGTGTAATGTAGTGTGTGTAGTCCCCAATGTCTACCGCCACCCTCTATTCTCTCTGTTTGTAGTCTCCTTTTAGATCTAGGTTTTCAAGCCCATAGCCCTACAGTTTCCATGTAATAAATTGGTTAATTAAAGGAGAAACTTGTCACGGGGGTGAGTACGATAGTCACGGGTGTGACTCATTTTCAGCCCCGTGTAGCCATAGTCACAGGTGTGACCCATTATCACACCCATGAGTTACATAATCACAGATGTGACCATGTAACGCACACCAATGACTTACATATTATGGGTGTGACATGTAATGAAATTTATGGCCATGCAATAAACATGTGTGACCTGTAAAATTCTTCTGATTTCCATGTAACATTCACAAGATAATCCAATTAACACTCATGCAATATTCACACCATTTTCACTCAATTCATTTCACATTTAGATCAAAAAACAAGGATTTGTAACCAAATCAAGATATGAAGGTAATTAAAAGCAAAAAAAACTAGACACAACATTGACTCATTAATCCATTAACACCATTTTATATAAAAAAAGTCCAAATTGCCTCTTATTGAGTTTAATTCACCTGAATTAAATTTTGAAAAATATTCCATAACTATCTTATCATCAAATTGGCCATGACATACTCTAATTATCGTTAATACTTATTGATTAGATGATTTATTTTTTAATGGGTTTAAAATCATTGATATACATTATTTTCCAAAAGGGCATTTTAATCCTAAACTTTTGGAACTCCGAATTCCATCCAATCAAACTTATTTTCATTGATTTCATTACCATTAAAATTTAATATCTATTGTTGATATTTTATTTATTTTTGGGGTTGGGTTAAGCAAAATTACAATTTAAGTGGAAATACTATTCACATGAATTCACTATTAATCTAAAAATATTATTCATTGAGAATAAAATTTATATTCAATGAAAGGAAAACTTTGGGGTTTTACAAAACATTTCATAATGTAGCAATAAAATCCATCTAATCATGTTTTCATCCTTTCATATTATTACTAAATTCCATAATTCATAACAAATAAAAATTCTTTCAAATAAGAATCGATAAATTAGATCTTGAAGAGGAATCAATAAATAAAAATTAAAGATTTGCTTGAGTCAACATTTAATTCCATAACTAAAACTACTATACCCCTTCCTCACACTTAAAGATGCATATCATCATCGGTTTACATATCAAGGCATAAAAAGAATAGATCAATGGAGAAAAATTAAAGTAAAATGGTACTTCATCGGTTTATAATCTAGAAATTTGAATTCAATGTATGATTTTCATCCATATCATCCTTGGAAAATAAAATAATATGAAATAAAATATTTAACCATCTAAAGCGCCTTTTACTAAGATCAGTGTAGTTATATGTAAACTTAGAGCAATAGCATGATGAACCAAAAAATCACCAGAACTTATTGTTAAGTATCCATAGACTCAAATATCTAGGCATGTTTCTTCATATTTTTTCTCTTTTAGGTTTAAGTCTGACGAGAATAAAATTCTATGACTAGAAATTCATTTATTTTCAAACCAACCCCTTTATTGTCTAGTATTTGATTGACCAATCCCTTATATTAGATTGGGTGAAGAGTCAAATGTTTTCGTACTTCCTCCTAGGGAAATGAATCAAGATAAATAAAAGAAACAAAAATCAATTATATCTATTAATAAAAATTATTGTTTAGAATATTCACAATAAAAAATGAATAGTGTAATGTTAGTTTAGCAAGGCTAACTGCTTGCTAATTATTATGAAAAAATACAGAAAAAATAAATAAAAAAGAAGACAAAATTGCCCCAATCAAGCATCTTGAGATTACTCCACCTCTATTGATGGAATATAAGGATTCATGTCTTGAGTATTCTAAGTTGTTGCCTTTGTAGTAGTTGGAACATTTGGTTGTTGAGGAGTTAGTGAAGATAAAGTGACACCAAGCAGTGATGGTGGTATTGTCGCTCTAACTGCCTTGCAATCCTAGCAAGCACCTCCTCTATTTATTAATATATGCCCCCAATTGTTCCACACACTTCATCAATTTCTACTGTCCCTCACGAATGGAATGTTGCACCCCTAAAATCTTCCCCATGTACCTCTCTAACCTGCTAATCTTCAGCTGGTCTTGATGTGGAGGTGTAGGTGTAGGTGTAGGTGTAGGTGGTCTCTTAGGTGTGCCTACGATATCTGAAGAGTCATGCTAATGCTCGAGCTTTACCAAAGGCGGTTCTTAGGGATCCTACCTCTATTGCTACTTTTTTTGTATTAGGATGACCCTTTTCCACCACTCCAATGCTATCTCCTCTCTCACTGATCATATGACTAATCAAAATGTGTGCATATACCTCACAATGATTACGAGTACTATCTTTAGTATAAGGCTTAAAGTACCAAATGTCATTCCCATAGAGGTTGTGAGTACTAGTAATGACTCTTTTCCTATTATTCGACTAACAATCAAGGTGATGACGATAATTCATGTTAAAAATAAAAAAATAAGTTAAATATAAATTAACACAATTAAAAGGAGCTAAGATAGAAAAAGAGTGCAAAATCAACTAATAAAAAATAGTACCTGGAATTCAAGTCCCCATAGTATTTCCCATGTGGTCATAATTTCACTATTCAATTTATTCTTAAGTTTACTAGACCATGGAAATTCCTAACTAATATCTTTATTAAAGCGATTAACACCTAATTCTAAGTTGATTAATTAAATTCTCTTTCTAATTAAAATTTTATAATTGCATTAATCGAGTTATAAATTTCACTAATAGGTTTGACCCTAATAGAGAAGATTTGTGTCAACCTATCTCTAGGTTTGCATATAACTCCTTTTAGTTATACTACATCCATTCAAGGAAAGGATTTCTTAATCTCAATTGCATGAAATAATATATTGGCAATAATAATTTAAGAATAATTATGAAATTGTAATTGAATCGTAATAAAATTAAAGAATAAATTAAACTAAAACAAAGTCACCATAGTATCCATCTTGGGGTTCATCTAACATAGATGCCAAAAGGTATTTAGCTCATGATAATAGAAAATAAAACATCAAAACTAAAGAAAAAGCTATAAATCTAGGAAAACTTGATTGGAATCCTTAAAATCTTTAGAAGGTTAAATTTAGATTGATTAAAATTCTCTCTAAAGAGGTTTCCTTGATTATTTCTCCTTCCTTCAACCATTCTAAGGTTCCAACTTTTACTTTTTTTTATCTCCATTTTTCTATAGCTTAATCTTATCTTTTAAATTTTAAATTTGAATATAGTGAGTTACATAGGCATCAATACAAGTTTGCTAATGACCATGTTATTTAAATTATTGCGTGACATTATTAGGAGCTAATTAAAATAGCCCCAAATTGCCCCATACATATTTAAATTCGTCATTTTCTCTAAGTGAGTCATTTAGACCTAGAAACAAAATATGAACATCTTAAGTACTAAAATAAATAATAATACTCAAATAAACCATAAAATTGCAATAAATATAAGATTTAAAATATTAATAAATCATTACTTATCAAAGCATAATTATTAGACGTCATATATCAAGCTTTTTATGGATATTGTCAAAGTTTATTCAAAAAATCATAACAAACTTCCTCCACTTTGGAGATGTAACCATAGGGAAAGGCTCAAAGGTGAAATGGTCAAATATTTGTGTCTTTAAGATGAAGAAGATCTAAGGCTTACCAAAATCCATACTATGAACAAATTGCTTATTATGAAAAGAATTTGGAAACTATTTAATAAAAAATATTCCATTTGAGTGATATCGATGCAATTCCATCTCCCAAAAGCAACCAACTTTTAAAACATTAAAAAAATCATATTATTTTTTACTCTCGCACAAATGGTAAAGTTGAGGAATCTTATACAGTTAGAGTTTAAAGTAATAATAAGAAATTGGAAAGATACTATTTTGGTATGATAAGTAGTGTGAATTGGGTCCCTTACACACTTTTCCCTAAAGCTCAATTAATCAAGCACATATTAATAGATAAAGATAGAGTAAATGTGATTGTTCAAGGATGCCATTAGACCTAATGCCAAAGAGGATATATAGTCATCAAATAAAAGATTCTAGGTTACATGCCAAATGTGGCAAATGTAGATTAAATGGCTTAGAAACAAATCTAGACTTTTCATAAACAAATCTTATCTAGATTTGATTATAAGATTTGTTTAGAGAGCACAAGAAAGAAGTATGGTGGGACAAACTTGTGTGGATGAATTCAAACATCCCAAAACCATCATTCATAATGTGGTTTGCAAACAAGAAAAGGAAAAAAGATAATAATATAATAAAATTCAAAAATAATTTGAAATTGAACTTTACAACTTGGAGAATGAAAATGTATCACATTTGTTTGTGAGTGCCAGTTCGTACCTTATCTCTAGAAATAGATATAAATCAAGTGTAACTTTTTCTTCCACATTTCTACTTGGGGTAATCTAGTTGAATAGGCTATAAACATCACATTTAATAACAAGGGGTACCTAAATGGAGGGAAATTAATGCAAAGAACCAACCTATTTTGATCAATTCATCTTTAAAAGCCTAAACTAGATGAAGGAAATTATTCTACATTGTGAAATTGAAAAGGAATAAAGCAATAGAATTCTATAAATATGGGAACGGACTGATATTATAATAATTATTATACAACTATAATGCTTCAATACTTAGTGGGGTGATAGTTCTTTTGGAGCTAATTATCATACTTTTTAACCTCTTAAACAAAGACCTAGTATTTCAAAAAATTTTAGACTAGTATATAACTTATGACCTCTATTATAACTTTTGTGTTAGCCTAATCCATTATAGGCTTGTACTTATAGTAAAGGCCTCTATTTATATATTTTCTAAATGTAAATCCAATCCAAAATTTTCCATTTTAAAAAAATGTTTCCAAACCTAATCATGAAGTTAAAGTTAATGTAAGTTAGTGCTTCATCTTCATCATCCTTTATTTTGAACTTAAGCATGTGACATGCCTATCAAAAATAATGGTGATATGTTTAAGGAAGAGTTAAAATGAAAAGAAAATAAGTTAAATCTAGCAAAAAATTGTCATCATTTTTAATGTAATTGTTGCAATTGATAAGAATATAAAATTAATGTTTCTTTAAAATTATTGTGGTTTTAATTATTAGAAAAGAGAAATACTAAGCACGTTAACTCAAATATGTTCTTATAAATTATTTTCATTTTTAAAATCACAATAATAAACTTAGGAAAAGAAAAAAATCCATTGTATGTTTTACAATTGATAATTTCAAAAAATATATAAAGCACGACGAGGAAGAAGAAGAAACATTTTAAGTAGATTGATCAATATTGTGATATTACTACATTACCCTTTTAAAAGTAAATTACTCATTTACCCTTTATAATATATTTCAATTTAAATTACTTAGGTGAAAAATAGGTGACCATTGATTATCAACACTAGCCAATTATGTTGTCGCTCTCTAAAAGTTAGGAAATATAAGTGACCTAGGAATTAGTCACTATATCTCATGTAACCGCATTTGGAAAATTTCATTTTGAAGAAATAAATGATTATCCTATTGTTGATTAAAGAAAATACTTTAATTGAATTATTAAATATTTTTCTTTGTTAAACAAATAAGTGAAATTTAATAGGGAACAAGGACTGGACAATCTTTTCAGACATCAATGGAACTTGAAATTTTTATAATGGACATTTTCAATTTAATGTTTTTCATAAAAAATTATATCTTAATATTTAGTAGTATTAAAAGACTTTAACTTATAGAAATAATCTTGAGTAAATTCCAAATTGAAAGAACCCTAAACTTTCATCTTGCTTTTGTCTAAAAATATATCTGATAAAAATTTCCAACTAGGCATCATAACTTACAATGATTCCCCTTATGAGGGAATTATGATCTCCTCTTCCTTTTCTCTTTTCTCTTCTCTCTCCATTAGCTCTGACTATCTCCCCATCATCTCTAAAGTAGTCAATCTATGTAAGGAGGAAGATACAATAAGAGATATTGTATGATGCAATATTTTTTTTTTATACCTATGCTAGTACAATAACTTACCTTTAATATTCCAATTAAATCAATTAGCAAGATTTCATACTAGATATGGAATGCTAAGACATTAAAAGAGTCAAAGTTAATGACTTAATGATGTGATGCTTGCTTGAAGCATACATTCTCCACTAAGTTTAGAACTAAATTGGATAATAAAAGGTTATGGGATATCCAAAAGTTTAGATATAATCTTACAGAGCTATTGAAAAAATTGTTTGTTTCAATGTATACTTATATGAAAATAGTTCTTCAGATAAGTAGCGGGAGTAAGATTAAAATTGAAAAGTTCAAATCTCATGAAAAAACATCCAATTGGAACTAGTTTCTTTGTTGATACATTTAAGTATAGTTGAAAGGCTACAAGAAATTGAAAGATTCACTTTCGTGATAAATTCAAAGAGTTTGTTTTATAGATAATTTTGAATTTATCATGTTTGTAAGAAAGTTAGTGGGAATATAATTGTCCTCTTTTGTGAGATTATGTACAAACTTATTACTCATAGGTAAAAACATAATTTTCCAAAAAAAAATCTTGTTGGATATAAAATGGTGACAATTTAATTATGGGATTCAAATCTATAGAGGTAGATCGGAAGTTATTTACCTATTCTATGTCCACATATGTAGATAATGTAATAAAATGTTTAATATTTAGGATATTAGATACTTCTAAAGTATTAAAAGATATCCATTATTCTATGTATGAGTTGATATTTGAGTTCAAGTAGATAAGGAAATTTATTATGGCTTATTCATACTTCAAAACACATATATGTTTAATTTGAACTTAGGTTTACACCTCAATAAAAAAAATTTATTCTAAGTTCATCACTCAATTGTTCATTCCATCTTTTCTCATTACAAATTTTTGGGTCAATTTTGAATAGCCATTATAACAAGGAAAATGAAGTATTTATACAATACATTCTTCTAAACAAATGTTTCCATATGTCTTAAGTTTCCAAGGACACCAATTTCACACAATTTGGTTTAGTATTCTGCAAGTTATACTCAAAATGCTTGAGACTATACTCAAAATGCAACAACACTCAGTACTCAACTTCAAACCAAATTCTAAAACTTTTAGAGACAAAATTAAAATTTTATTCCTTCATGAAATTTGTGTTGGATCGGAAAAAAAAACATGCTTTGTTTGGAAAAACGGTAGATTTCAAAACTTTTAAAAAATCATTACTTGCAGCGGAAGCAAAAAATCCAAATTAACATGCCAATCCATACATGATATGGTATAAGGATAATAAAATATAAACAAGATCAGGAGTATTACCGACTCCTTCCCTATAGCTTTAAATCCTCGCTGCACTATCCTCTCCTTCTTCGTGTATCCAAATCCTTTGCCTTTGACTCTTTTCCTTTAGCAATCTACTTTCTCCTTGTTATAGTATCCTCAACCAATTAGATTTACCACCTTTTCTTCAAGGACAATTAGGTTAACAAAATCCTTTGGTGCGAAAGGAGAAGAAATGTTTGGAGGAGATTTTCATAGAAGAATAAGAAGCAAAATTGAAACTCTTTCAATTGGTATTTTTGATTCTCTCTTTCATGAAAGGAGAGAAGGTGTAAAGAACATGCAAGAACTCTTTCATGCCTACCAATTTCGTATATGCATGGATGGAACGAGAGAGAGGCATCAAATGCATCACTTCTTTCATTAATCACTCATAAAATAGCCAATAAATGAGATTATCTTCATTTATCTTTGTGATGGCTATTTGAAAAGACCATAAACTAAAATTCAATACCCAATTTCGGTTTTTCCAAGAAGAAAGAAGGAAGATGGTCCATCTAATGTACATCTTTCATCTTTAATCTAATGAATGCAAATAGGTTACAAGCCAACATTAAAAGAAAACCATTAAACCATTTAATGATAAGTTCATAACTCCATTTAATGATGATTAACCATAATAAAGACTATCTTTATTTAACATTTTAATGTCAAATGTGTGGTTACACATTTAACCTAGGAATAACCGAAATTGCTATCATCTTCTTAAAAAAATTGTTTTAATATAATTAATCTAATTAATTACATTAAACCAAAAACCAAGCCCATTACTAAATGTACATTTGGGCTTCTTTAATCAGACCAAGCCCAAGATTCAATTATGGGCTTCTAATTAACCTCCATTTATATTTTTTACTTAGCTTGATAACATTCCTTAAAGCCAAGTGGGGAATCTTATTGGACTTTGATAATTCAAGCTCCAATAAACCAAGAATTAATTCAATCTCATTGGAATTAATTCTAGCTTATTAACTAAATGTCATTCTACTAAAGACAATTAGTTGAACTCTTGAATTATTAAATATTATGAGAATATGTCCAATTGCAAACCCTATTTAGAACCTTATTATAGCCATCCGCACAACAAAGGGTAAAATTACCATTTTGCCCTTATGTTGGTTTTTCCTTCTAGATCTCTCATTTTACTTTATATGGTGATTAACACATAATATCTCATCTCAGTGTTAAGACTTGATGGGTAGCTAGTCCATCAAACTACTGGCGCCAGTTTAATCACCAAATCTCTTTAAAACATCTAGAAGAGATGATAACACCATAAACTCTTTTTTTGAGTGAATATTGCCTGATACATGTTTCAATTAATAATTCCAACATGCAGAAACTGGATTAATACTCTGTAAAAATCCATTCCGATCATATCAAGAATTATAATGAAACATATATGAGTTCACCACTCATCAAGATTATGGTTCATAATAAGCGAATGCTTAAGTTGTATGTTTTAAGATTAAAGTAACGACCCACTTTATTCTTAAAAACATACTTGATTCCAGATTCATTTAATAGTGCCATTATCGATAGTCAACTACTATTATGATATGAAACTCATCAGTCCCTTGAAGTAAACTCCTTTACTTATATGGAGATAAATCACAACACTACAGTCTAAACCATAATCAAGTGACCAACTTGATTATTCAACTGTGAATCAATTAATTCATATTCTAATAATATACATGTTTCCCATACATCTCTATGTATATATATATTATTTACAAAAGAATCTTGGTACCTTATGATCAGATATATAATGCTCATACAGATAAAACTAAACTCTTTTGTTTTATTAATAATAAATATTTTCATTACAAAGCAGAATCAAGAAGATAAAGTTACATGTAAATACACTTACTTTCCAGGGCACTATATTTACATAACTCCAACAATCTCCCAGTTGCCCTAAAGCAAGTTTGACATATCCCTTATTCCCATTCCTTCTAGGTGACCCTCAAAGCTCTTTTGAGTCAATGTCTTTGTGAACGGATCAGCAAGGTTTTACTCGGTGGGAATCTTTACCACATCCACTTCTCCACGTTGTATTATCTCCCATATATGATGATACTTTCGTTTAATGTGTTTGACAATTTTGTGGTTCCGAGGTTCTTTAGAATTAGCCACTGCCCCACTATTAACACAATAAAGTGTAATGGCCTTT
Source organism: Erythroxylum novogranatense (assembly GCA_029891385.1). Classification (NCBI taxonomy): domain Eukaryota; kingdom Viridiplantae; phylum Streptophyta; class Magnoliopsida; order Malpighiales; family Erythroxylaceae; genus Erythroxylum; species Erythroxylum novogranatense. The sequence continues at coordinate 79,487,843 of CM057231.1, read as the reverse complement.
TCTGCCTCTGGAACTACCTCCAAATCATTTAGAAACTTCTGGAGCCAGACTGCTTCCTTTGCTGCTTCAGAAGCAGCAACATACTTAGCCTACATAGCTGAATCAGCAATACAAGATTGCTCGACACTCCTCCAAACTATGGCTCCACCTCCTAAAGTAAATATAGAACCAGATGTTGATTTCCTTGAATCAACATCTGATTGGAAATCAGAATCCGTATATCCTGTCGGAATAAGATTATTTCCAGAGTAAACAAGCATTAAGTTCTTCGTCCTACGAAGATACTTAAGTATACACTTAACCGCAGTCCAATGTTCTATTCCTGGATTGGAATGAAATCTGCTTACCAGTCCTACTGCGTAACAGATATCCGGTCTAGTGCACAACATTGCATATATCAAACTATCAACTGCCGAAGCATATGGAATGTTACGCATGCATTCAACCTCCTCTTGGGTTTTAGGTGCTTGTTCCTTTGAAAGTTTGATTCCATGTCTAGTAGGAGTCAAACCCCTATTGGAATCTTGCATGGTGAACTTATTGAGCATGTTCTTAATGTAGGTTAGTTGAGACAAAGCTATCTGCTTGTTCTTTCGATCCTTTATAAGTTTGATCCCTAGAACATAAGTAGCCTCTCCCAATTCCTTAATTGAAAACTATTCATTCAGCCATCCCTTAACCGCAGATAACATTCCAACATCATTCCCAATGAGCAGAATGTCATCAACATACAGGATTAGGAAAGTAACCTTACCTTCTTATATTCTTTTATAAACACAAGGCTCATCTAGGTTTTGTATGAACCCATAGGTTTTGATAGTCTTATCAAAGCTAATGTTCTATGACCTAGATGCTTGCTTAAGTCCATAAATGGACCTTTGCAACTTGCAAACCTTATGCTCATCACCTGACTCAATGAATCCTTCTGGTTGGGCCATATAAATGGTCTCCTCAATATCCCCATTAAGAAATGCGGTCTTGAAATCCATTTGTCATATTTCATAATCGAAATAGACTGCTATGGCCAAAAAAATCCTGATGGACTTAAGCTTGGCAACAGAAGAAAAAGTCTCCTCATAGTCTATACCCTCCTTTTGAGTATAACCTTTAGCTACCAATCTAGCTTTAAAGGTCTCAACCTTTCCATCCGATCCCCTTTTCCTTTTGTAGATCCATTTACACCCTATGGCTTTTAGACCTGGTGGTAGTTCTATAAGGACCCAGACTTCATTAGTATACATAGAATCTATTTCCGATTCCATCGCCTTGAGCCATTTTCTTGCATCAACATCATTAATAGCCTGTGTATACGTAATGGGATCTATTTATTCTTGGTCTGAGATGGCAATTAAGCCTTCTCCTAAACCCAGATACCTATCTAGCTGTCTCACAACCCTCCCACTATGTCTAGGCACACCTTGATGTTCAGGTTGCACTTCTGATTTAACTCTTGAATCCATTTCGACATCTTGTTCTGTCATATCCAAAATAACTCTTGGTTTGGATGAAATAGCTAACTCCTTTAGTACTACTTCACTCCTTGCTTTTTGATTTTTCACAAACTCTTCCTCTAAGTAGGTTGCATTTGTCGACACAAATACCTTATTATCATGAGGACTGTAAAAATAGTACCCTCGAGTTCCCATAGGATATCCTACAAACAAACATACTTTTGACCTTGGTTCCATCTTTATGGGTTCAGGCTTTAGAACATGGGCTGGGCAGCCCCAAGTCCTCAAATGCCTCAATGAAGGCACTCGGCCAGTCTACAACTCCTTAGGTGTTTTAGGCACCGATTTGGACGGAGCAAAGTTAAGAAGATATGTTGTCGTTTGTATGACATATCTCTAGAACGATTCTGGAAGGCTAGCATAGGACATCATTGATCTTACCATTTCCAATAGATTTCTATTTCTCCTCTCTGCTACACCATTCTGTTGAGGTATACAAGGAGCTGACAAATTGGAAACAATTCCATTGTCAATTAAATATTGCTGGAACTCTCTAGATAAATACTCACTACATAAATCTGATCGAAGCTGTTTTAATGGCTTGCCAAGTTGCTTCTCAGCTTCAGCTTTGAATTCTTTGAACTTTTCAAAAGATTCACTCTTTTTATGCATCAAATACAAATAGCCATGTCTTGAATAATCATCTATAAAAATTATGAAATATTCATAACCTCCTCTAACTTGTACATTCATGGGCCCACACACATCAGTATGTACCAGGTCCAATGTGGATTCAGATCTGTTTCCTTTAGAAGGAAATGAGGCTTTGGTCATTTTTCCTTCAATACAAGATTCACAGGTGGGTAATGGATCACTATCCAAGCCCATAAGGATCCCATCCTTTACTAGCTTTGTCAAGTCTTTTCGATTGATATGACCCATTCTTAAGTGCCACGATACTTTGAATTAATGCTAGAGATTTTGGATTGTCTTGGTTTTATCAATTCTGTGGTGTTTAGTGAGCCTTTCATAGGTTCTATAAACAACAATCCCTGTTTAGTTATCGCATCACAAATAAAATCCTTATTCTCATATATTGAAACAACCTTTTCAAAATATAAGTAATAACCAGATTTTATTAGACAAAAAACAGAAATCATGTTCCTTACAATCATTGGCATGTAATAAACATCCTCCAAATATAACCTATGACCACTAGGAAAGTCCAAGATAACTACTCCCACTGATTCTGCTAAAACATGGGAACCATCTGCTATCTTGACTTAAAATTGGCCTTTAGGTAGTCTTTTCCTTTGCTGGAACCCCTGCAAAGAATTATAAACATGGTTAGTGGCTCCTGAATCTAATATCCAAAAAGTAGATAAATCTGCCACATTTCTAGTTCCTAACAAACTTAGGAAGCCCATACCTTGTTTGCTTTTGAGGACTCTAGGTAGGCCGGGCGGTTTCTTTTCTAGTGGCCCATCTCATCACAGTGGAAACACTTTTCTTTGATGTTCTCTTTGGCCTTCTTTTTCATGGATTTGGCCTTGACCCCTGTTTGGGCCTTCTTTTTCATTGGGCCCTTCTTTTTTTCCTTACCCTTACCATTGGGTTTAGAAGAAGAAGCTACATTAGCTTCTGGCCCATGAGACTTAATATTCAATATCTCCTCCGTGCTCTGGAGGGTTTTCATCAACTCACTCAAGGTGTAATCCTTGCTGTTGAGCTCATACTCCAACTTAAACTGCTGAAAAGAAGAGTTTAAGCTATTGATGATCATAATCATCTGTGTGTCCGCATCCATATCCGCCTAAGCATCTCAAATTAGTAGTGAGTAGAGATTACCTTCATCATGTAATCCCGCACGGTTCACGAGTGTTTCATATGAGATTATGAAAGGTTTGGATAGCTTTCACTCTTGCAGACCTAGTCCTCACACCAAACATCTCATGTAAGTGATGGACCATTGCACTAGCAATTTTCATATAAGCAATTTGCTTTTGCAAGATGCCGCTGACAGAAGCCAGAATATAATACTTAGTAGTCTTGTCAGCATTCTGCCAACGCTCATGTTGTTGGACTTGCTCAGGAGTTGAATCTCCACTTGGAGGTGTAGGCTCATTTTCAGTTAACACCCATGAAATACGTTCATATTGAAGAACAATGTCAAGGTTACGTCTCCATTCATTGAAATTGTCACCGTTTTCCAATTGTTATTAGTCAACAACAGGGTGAGTGGATTCATTTTGTGGTTAATTATGTCTAAAAATATAAATTATTAAAACATGAGCATACTAGTCAACAATTTATGGAACTTTGTATAAAATCATGATGCATGTATGCATGATGATAGATTTAGCAAAACTTAAAAAAATTAAAACATTATACGATGGTTATTTTTCTTATCTATAACAGATTAAGTGACGGTGGGCCATCTTATCCATTAAAAGAAAAACTGGGACCCTCCCACTCAAAAAATACCAAGCATCTCATGCCCAATTTTTTAAGAAGCGTCTTAATTTGGTCCATACTTTTACCAACAGAGCTACAGTGGGCAATTTATTGATAAAAAATGTTGAGTGTTTAACCATTTGACTCATTCACTAAAGATACCTACAAACCATGCCTCGGTGGGAGGTCACATTTGCTATCATTAAGTGGACTTATCCTTAAGGAGACCCAAACCATGCAAGATCTAGGATCCATGCCCTTCGATGAGGAGTAACACTTCACCACATGCAAACGGGCCATCATTTGGAGATCGTGGACTCTCACAGGAGCATCCTCTCCCACTCATTCTTTTTGGGCTAATAGTTTTAAATACCATCTTGTCTAGATGCAATTTATTATCCATCCTATATTGTTTCATTATATATCTCATGCATAATGAATGCATGGAAAAGCCTAGGGTTGACAATTTTCTAAATGACATGAAATCACATAATATCACATATTATAAGCATTCATTTCTCCATTCATCACATGAACTAATAAAGCTACTTTTGATTGTCCATCCTAGAAAAATTAAATAATTACAAGCCTTTTAGGCCCAAAGTTTTCTTCTTGGACTTGGATCTTCCTCTTCGAACTCTTCACAAACATGATCCGGCCCATTCGGTAAACAAAATGTAATGGAATATATGAAAATCGAATTTTGTCACTTTGAAAAATAAAATTCGAGCACCAGATTTTTAGAAAACCAAATCTTTGTTTTGACAAAAAATTCCAGCACTAGTTTTCATTAAAATCGAAGCTCATTTCATGAAAATAAAAAACCAGCACTTAGTATTTTAGTAAAACCGAAATTTGATTCTTTGAAGCAAAAATCCAGCACTTGTTTTTACAATAAAAACCGAAAAGTGATCAATTGAAACAAAATTCCAGCAACTCTGTTTTCACAAAACTTATGCCAATACACAAAAGGATACACCGAAAATTTTACCTTTCCATTTCTTCAATCCATGGCTGCTCCATCTCCATCATTACATCAATTTGTACATTACGAAATCAAAGAAAATAGAAAAAAAATCATGGAGGAAACATGGTGATGATAGACCACCCTCCTTGTTACAACCAATGAAGAAATCTTATAAGGTAAATTTAACTTCTATGGATAACCAAAAGAGCAAACATACACCATGTATATTTCTATCACATAAAAATATGCAGCATACACAAAAAGATTGCCAACCCATGCATCCAATATATAGAAACCAAAATCATGCATTAGAAACTGGTTCTGATACCAATTGTTGGATCGGAAAAAAAAAACATGCTTTGTTTGGAAAAACGGTAGATTTCAAAACTTTTAAGAAATCATTACTTGCAGCGGAAGCAACAAATCCAAATCAATATGCCAATCCATACATGATATGGTATAAGGATAATAAAAAAAACAAGATCAGGAGTATTACCGACTCCTTCGCTACAACTTTAAATCCTCTCTGCGCTATCCTCTCCTTCTTCGTGTATCCAAATCCTTTGCCTTTGACTCTTTTCCTTTAGCAATCTACTTTCTCCTTGTTGTAGTATCCTTAACCAATTAGATTTACCACCTGTTCTTCAAGGACAATTAGGTTAACAAAATCCTTTGGTGGGAAAGGAGAAGAAATGTTTGGAGGAGATTTTCTTAGAAGAAGAAGAAGCAAAATTGAAACTCTTTTAATTGGTATTTTCGATTCTCTCTTTCATGAAAGGAGAGAAGGTGTAAAGAACATGAAAGAATTCTTTCTTACCTACCAATTTCGTATATGCATGGATTGAAGGAGAGAGAGGCATCAAATACATCACTTCTTTCATTAATCACTCATAAAATAGCCAATAAATGAGATTATCTTCATTTTTATTTATGATGGCTATTTGAAAAGACCATAACCTAAAATTCAATACCCAATTTTGGTTTTTATAAGAAGAAAGAAGGAAAATGGTCCATGTAATGTACATCTTTCATCTTTAATCTAATGAATGCAAATAGGTTACAAGCCAACATTAAAAGACAACCATTAAACCATTTAATGGTAAGTTCATAACTCCATTTAATGATGATTAACCATAATAAAGACCATCTTTATTTAGCATTTTATTGTCAAATGTGTGGTTACACATTTAACCTAGGAATAACCGAAATTGCTATCTTCTTCTTAAAAAAAATTGTTTTAATATAATTAATCTAATTAATTACATTAAACCAAAAACCAAGCCCGTTACTAAATGTACATTTGGGCTTCTTTAATTAGACCAAGCCCAAGATTCAATTATGGGCTTCTAATTAACCTCCATTTATATTTCTTACTTAGCTTGATAACCTTCCTTAAAGCCAAGTGGGGAATCTTATTGGATTTTGATAATTCAAGCTCCAATAAGCCCAGAATTAATTCAATCTCATTGGAATTAATTCTAGCTTATTAACTAAATATCATTCCACTAAAGACAATTAGTTGAACTCTTGAATTATTAAATATTATGAGAATATGTCCAATTGAAAACTCTTTTTAGAACCTTTTTATAGCCATCCGCACAACAAAGGGTAAAATTATCGTTTTGCCCTTATGTTGGTTTTTCCTTCTAGATCTCTCATTTTACTTTATATGGTGATTAACATATAATATCTCATCTCAGTGTTAAGAGTTGATGGGTAGCTAGTCCATCAAACTACTGGCGCCAGTTTAATCACCAAATCTCCTTAAAACATCTAGAAGAGATGATAACACTATAAACTCTTTATTTGAGTGAATGTTCCCTGATACATGTTTCAATCAATAATTCCAACATGTAGACACTAGATTAATACTCTGTAAAAATCCATTCCGATCATATCAAGAATTATAATGAAACATATATGAGTTCACCACTCATCAAGATTATGGTTCATAATAAGTGAATGCTTAAGTTGTATGTTTTAAGATTAAAGTAACGACCCACTTTATTTTTAAAAACATACTTGATTCCAGATTCATTAAATAGTGCCATTATCGATAGTCAACTACTATTATGATATGAAACTCATCATTCCCTTGAAGTAAACTCCTTTACTTATATGGAGATAAATCGCAACACTACAATCTAAATCATAATCAAGCGACAAACTTGATTATTCAACTGTGAATCAATTAATTTAGATTCTAATAATATACATGTTTCCCATATATCTCTATGTATATATATATATATTACTTACAAAAGAATCTTGGTACCTTATGACCAGATATATAATGCTCATACAGATGAAACCAAACTCTTTTGTTTTATTAATATTAAATATTTTCATTACAAAACTATAATTGAAGAAGATAAAGTTACATGTAAATACACTTTCTTTCCAGGGTACTATATTTACATAACTCCGACAATTTGTAGCCATATGTCTCTAGTTTAATATAAACTCCAAATCATTCCATTTTTATGTCTAAATTTCAAGATATAGCTAAAATATATATGCCTATTCAGTCAAAGTACTCCATTTAACAAATTCCATCACACTTCATCATTTTCATCCTAAACTTATCAATCAACCATTATCGATCCTTTCCTAATGGATTCAGGTGGTCATGAAATTTGGTTGAAAGGAAGAACAATGTGTAAGGAGTTTGTAGTTCAAATTTTAAGTAAATCGGAGGTCCAAAGAAGAAGTTATGGTTAAAAGAGTGAAGGCTGTGAAAAACTATAAAAAATCACTACACTCTCACTATGACAATCGTGCTTGTGCATGAGAGAAGAATCAACAGGAAGTGCACGATTATGCACAACTTCCTGTTGATTCTTCTCTATAACAATCGTGCACTGCCTAACGCTTCCTCACTATCACGATCGTGTTTGTTTTTTCCTCATTGTAACGATCATGCACTACCTGATGTTTCCTCTTGGTCAAGATCGTGCAACAGCCCTAAGGTTTCCTCTCTGTCATGATCGTGCTTGTGCACAATCGTCACAGATGAAATTACCTAAATTTTACACAACATATTTTCATCACTAATTCATCTCTTTTGCTTAATCTATCATTTCTAATTTATTCCTATTCATGCTTACTTCCATTTCAACTCAACTCATTCACACACAAATCAAATTCTATGATTAATCATAAACACCAAAAACTGAACATATCATATGCGCACATTCATCATATTTTCTGCATGTGTTCATCTTCATCAACACCTTCGTTTCATCTCTAGCCTATAATTTTAATTCTTTCCATTTCAAGACATCACACTACTCCTTTTCTTTCACTCTAGACTCATTTTAGTTCACCTCAATAATACCTAACGAGATCCACATTAATAAGTAGTGAAAAAAAAACATAAGCATATCATCTTTTCATGAAATTTCTGCACTGTTTTTACATCATCATATTGATCTTTCTATCTCAAAAATCATCTCAACAATAACTTATGAAATATTGATCATCAAAAACAGAAAACAAGATACCAGTAATCTCATTCTGCATTCACGATGCACATGTATAATGACCACTATTCTCATTTTCATTTAATATCAATTAATCACCATATTTGTTTCATATTTATACCACCCATGAGAATTAACATGTTACTTACTTGGTAAAACTCCAAACTCTTCAAAATCATGTGAATCATAACTTTCCAATATCACACGATCATCACCAATCGTAGGTTGTAGGGTTTGGACTTTTAATGACAATGAAGAAGATAACAAAATGAAAGTAGCAAGTGAAAGGTGAGAGCAAGACTTACATTGAGAGGGTAAGAAATGAGTATCGTAGATGAAGAAGACTAAAGAAAATGAGAAGAGAAATTAAGAAGAGGTAAGAACGAATGAATACAGTAAAAGATAAATGAAAATGAAGATGGTCTTTCACTTGGGAGAGAGTGTCGTAGGGTGTGGATGCATGGCTTGGCAAGTGACACTCGTCACTTGTTAGATGTCCACTTCTTATGGACTCACTTGGTTCTCTTATTTAACTAGTCAACTTGTCTCCATTTTCTACTCCAATTGTCACCCAATTTTCAATATCATATTCTTAACAAATCCTAATACCATTATCCAATTATTTAAACTACCATTTAACACTTATTTCTACTACCATAAATCAATTGTTTTGCCATTTGACATTTTTCCTAGTCCAAAAAAATCATAATTAAATAAATTTACTCAATTTCACCAAAATTTCTAGATCAACAATTATTATCACCAAATCAAATTTGAAGGCATATAATCTACAATTCTTAATATAACCACATTTATAAATCAATTATACTCGGAAAATGTCAATGAAGGCATGTATAATCATTTTAACATGTGCAATGAGTAATAATCACATATGTGTGTATGCTATATTGTGCATGAGGATGAAATGCACTTTCTAACTTCTTAATAAACTATCATGTATGCTATTCTAGGGTTCTAATCTTTAACATGTGATAACGAGATGTTACATGAATAGAATTCCTTTTTGAATGTAATAATGTCTTCACTAAGTGATTTACTAAAGATCAATAGTAAGTAGAGATATACTTACTTTAGCTCATAGTTTCTCACCCTTTGACTTAGTCTAATGCATAAGAGCTTTCAGTAATCATTAGGATATATATCTCCTCTACAAAAATCAAGTGTGGTTGTTATTGCTCCATAGAAACAATGATGTTATCATAATGTATAGCCATCTCTTCTCTCCTTTCAGTTTTACTTTTTCTATATGTCTACTTAATTTTAGGATCAAATGCAAATAAGACATCCAAGTTGTCACTCTTAAATCTCCTATTTCACATAAACAACCTCAAATAAAAGAAAGAAAATAAGAATAAAATAAAATGGAAATGAAAATAATATTAATAAAATTAGCAATGATATAATCTATCTATAAATTATAGAGTTAACTATATAAAGTTATTAAAATTAGTGTATATTTAGGAAAATATATTTTGATAAAAGATAATTAAACTATTAAACTAGCATAAAATGTAACTAAATCTAAAAGGAAAAATTAATAAGATAAATGCCAGGGTTTTAGGGTCATATATGTGGAATTCTAATTATCATGCAAGATTTATTATTTACTTTAAAATAGCAATTAATTAAAGAATATATGCTTATTAAGGTTAATTAATCTTTCCATTATGATAATAGTATATGAAACATTCATTCTTTACATCTAAGGTGTTTATTTTTCTAGTGCATGGATCCTACTTCTCTTAGTCCTTTATACAATCCCTAAGATTGAATCTATGGCGATCAAACTTAAATCCAACAATTAAGAATAAGAGAATAAACTCAGCTGAACGAATAATTAAAATGCATTAATAATCAGAATAACAATTCCAAACTACATCCCTAACCCCAATAGGTGTTTTTATCCACTAAATATTACAAAAACAAAACCCAAATCAATCTTAACATAAGAGAAAGAATGAAGGTAAAATTTAGAGAGGTTATCATAGTCTCCTCCAATCTTACTCGTAATCCTCCCTTTATGCCAAAAAAGAACAAAGATATCAAAACTCAAGTAAGATCGCTATTAGACACTGTCCAAAAGTCATCTAGATTAAACCTGATAGGAGTATTTATAGTTAAGGTTGTAAAAATATAATGCTTGGACTTAAGAATTAACATGTGCTAAAAAAATTATGCATGAAAACTAGTGATAACCAATAGCAACCCTATCTTTTATTTTGTTCTAAAACTTCGTACATTATAAAGCAATGTGTAATTGGTGCCTAACACTGAGTTTTAATTGATTCTAGTTTTATTATGTAACTTATTGTATAAAATCCTAATTTTAGCACCAATTCATGTATCAATTTTTTTGTTGATTTTCTTTTGCTTGTTAACTTCTTTTGTTTAGAACATAATTAGCATCTATCTCCTTAATCATATTTAATGTTGAGTCTAATTTATATTGATTTTGATACCTTTTATATATTTTTTGTTACAAAGCAATTTAAATGAAATGACGATCTATGGAGTATTGCGTGAATGTCTCAGGAAAAACTAAGAAATTCGGAAAAAATCATGTAGGTGAAAAGAGAGTCACTTGCGTGATAGGAGAGTCACTTGCGTGATAGGAGAGTCACTTGCGTGATAGGAGAGTCACGTAGGTGAAAGAGAGTCACTTGCATGATAGAGGTCATGCTCATCAGAGGGATTGTCACGACCATGACAAGGGCGTCAACACCATGACACATATGTCACCACCGTGCACATTTTGTGGCATTAAAACTAATGTATCATGCAAGTCATGCATACATGATGAAGAAGAATTAAAAAACCGAAACTCTCTTTACAAATTGGTAGTTTATAGAAAGAAAGGGGAGTCAATGGAGCAAGAATAGGAAAAAGGGGGTGGAAGGAAGAATAGAAAATAGTATAAAGTAGTGGACGTAAGAAAGAAGAGAAAATAGAAAGAGGCAAAAGGCAAGAGCTAAAGTCCAATTGGTGTGAGTAAGAACATAAGATAAAAGAGCATTTTGGAAAGAGGAACCATTTTTTAGGCAATAATAAAGCAGGGGTAGAAAGCCAAAGGAGATGATAGGGAGCGTGAGATTGGTAGGAGATTCACTGCCAACTCTTCCTCGTCCGAGAGTTCTTCATTTTGTTTGTTGATTTTATTTCATGTTTTGTTGTTGTTTGTTAAACTTATTTCATCTTCTATTTTTAAAAACATATTTACTATGTTTATTGCTTTTATATTTCTCTATTTACTATTAAATATAGGATTGAATTTTATGAACAAGATGAACTGCTTTTATTCCACGAGGAGCTTATTACTTATTCTTGAGAATTTATGGAATTGATTTAATCGATTACACATGATTAAGTTACTGATTTATTGTCTTGTTATTTTCTATGATTTCTAAACTTATTGGATGCAAACTTTTGCATCATTTTGATGTTGAATGAAGAATCGAGAGAAGAAGTTTAATATTAGAACAAGAAATTATAGACACTTTAGTTATGAATTAGAAATATATTAACTTAAGTGGGTAATTATCAATTAGGTTTAAATAATTGATTTGGATAATAGATTTGATGAATACAAAAGTTAGATCTAGTTTACTATTTGAGTTGATTTTAAAACCTAATCGTTAATTTTAGAAAGACAATTATTTAATCAATTTACTTAATCATGCATAGGAGATTGAATTAGTGAAGTTAATTTCTTGAGAGCTCACTACACTGATTGATCAAACCATTCTTTGCTTGTAAAAAAATTAGTTTACTCTTTAGTTTATTTGTCTTATTTTCTTTAAATCCTTTTTCTTAACAAATTGTGTTAGAGTGTTTACGATTGCATTTACTTTTGTTCATAGTTAATTTGACTGGACTAATTTGACCTCTTTGAGAGAGGACCATAGGTATTCAACTAAAATTATCTCATATACTTGCGAGTGGGATAGGGTAGGTTTTTAGAACATATTTTGGTACAACATTTGACAATCGATTATATCTTCTCCAATAACTTCTCCATCTTTTTTTTTTGCATCTTTGAGTTTTAATTGGTCTCCAATTTCTACTACAAAGTTGAAATGTTACATATAAGACACCAAGTTATATCCTAGTTGAAATGTTACATGTCCACGAAAGTAAAAGTGATAGTAGTTAAAATTGCTATAAGATTGTGAATTGCATATGTCTTGAGTCTGTGGTCCATCAAACCATGATTAGTAACTTGGAATTAATTGATACCATTAGAAAATTAAAGTACTAAAATGTACATTTGGACTAGGAAAATGTCAAGTGGCAAGACAATTTGGTATATAGAAAATTGGGATGACTAAGCCTATGAATTGGTGACATTTAGCAAGGAAAATTAAGTGACAAATGGCATAGTTAATAAATTGACAAGTGGCAGTAATAAGTAAGTGAAAAATGGCCCAATGTATTGGTGACATTTTGTAACATCCTGCCTCCTAAAATTGTTAAGAGATTAAATTATTAGATTAAGTTGCATGAGTTATTTCATTTAAGAATTTACGAGGAGCATTTCATTCACATACATAATATTCATATACTTGTATGAATCATGATTTAAAAAACATTGCAAGATAGTATATGCGCTCAATTGACATATTTCGGGTTATGGAACGAAAATGAATGTGATATGAATGTTCATTTCTAATGTTTTGCATTTTGATTTTCTAATAACATGAATTGGTGGATTATAATTAGTGAATTGGGAATTTATTGTTATAATTGAGTAATTAATGAGGTGATATGTGCATCTATTCTAAGGAAAATGTTAAAGAGCAAGACAAATTGATACATGGGAATTTAGGTTGATTAGGCCTATGAAATAGTGACATATGACATTAGGAATAAGTGACAAATGGCTTAATTAAATCGATGACAAGTGGATTGAGTATAATTGTGACAAGTGGCCCTTTAAGTTTGTGATAAATGGCACTTTAGACTTGTGAAATTTGGTGCAATATAATGGTGACATGTGTAGCTTTACAAATGGTGACATATATAGCTTTACAATTGGTGAGATGTGTAGCCTTACAATTGGTGAAATGTGTAGCCTTACAAGTAGTGACATATAGAGGTTTAAATGAGTGACATGTGGAGCCTAAAGTAAGTGACACATGGACCAATAGAATAGTAACATATAGACCAATAGAAAGATGACATATGTACCAATAGAATGGTGACACATGGATTAATTTGACCTTCTTGAATTTTCTAGAGAAAATAGATGAAAAAGGCAATAGAAGTAGTGATAGTGAAAGTCGTCCATAAGGTTAGAAGAGGGAGAAAAATGAAAATGAGAAGAGAAGAAGAGAAAAAGGAGAAGAGAAGAGGAGAAGGAAAGAAGTTACCAAGGTAACATGAAATTCTGATTTCAATTTCATCTTTCTTTTTTTATCTATCTTTCATATTCTTATAGCACTAATTTGATGAAGTTTAAAGAATGAAAGTTGTAGATATAGGTCTTAACTTGACCTTTGTAAAAGTGACTTGACAGAATAGTGACTAGAGCTTGAGTTATGCTTGTTTCCCTAATACTTCCTATGATAGACCCCTATGTAGGAACCTTCTATTATTTCCTGAGTTTTGAGGACGTTAAAGTTAAAATTAGTAAAAATATAAAACATAAAAAATGATTATTGATGTCTTATTAATGTTTATGTGAAACGGTTTTGTTGGGAGATGTATTGGTAATGATTTATTAAGGGTTAAGTATTGGTTGTTAGTTTGTTTCTGACCAAAAATAGGACATAATTTGGATGGAGATTCTATTTCTATAATTTTTGAATATATTAAGACTAACAGAAGTCTAGTTTTAGGGGGGCATAAGAATCATGGCATTTAGATCTTTGTAGAGAGAGCTATGATTAAAAGAAGACAACTTGTAACATCCCATCACCAATGGGAAGGGTAAATTGGTCAATTGCGACGGGTTAAGAGTGTATAAATTAGTTCTGACATGTTTATGCATAAGAGGGCCTCCAATTAAAAATAAATTGAAAATTTTGCATATGTACATGATAGTGCATGCATTCATGACATTTTTCGGCTTATGTGTTTATTGTGAAAAATGTGTTATTTGTGTTTGAAAAATTAAGTTGGAGTGATTTTTGTGTGTTTTATGCTTTTGTGGAATTTTAGGAATTTTTCGGGATACTTTTTCGGACCGAAAAAATTGCCAAGTGACGGACCGATTGGCTTTCTGGTACTGAAAATGACTGTCCAATGGCACTGGAAAATTAGATACATGATTTTAGAATTTATTACTTTGAGCCATTGGAATTTTGGGAAGAAATTGGACTAGAAATTGAAAGTGAATTGGAAGAAATTAGGTGAGCAAATGAGAGGGTGACATGTGGCAAGTGACATGTGTCTTCTTAAGAATTGTAGTATATTGTCTGAGCTTTTTTTTGCTATAAGGTATGGAATTTTTCGCCAAGGGGAGGTGGAGTTATGAAGTTTGAAAGATTAGGTTATTGTTTAGAATAATTTGGGTAGGCAGAAGCTTTGCTTGAGAATTTGATTTGGTTAGAGCTAGAATTGACTTCTAAGTTGTTTATGAAAGTTGTAGCATTTGTTTTTCTCTTTTGATTAATATAAAATTTGGAATTTTTGGCTAAGGGAATGAAAAGTTATGATGTTTACAAGTTTTGGTACTGTTTGTGAGGAGCTTATCAATTGGTCATCTTAGAGTAACTTTTTGGCCCCTTTAGAGGTCGATCCGATCTTTGGTTCCTTCATAAAAATGGTAGAGCTGTCTTTTATATTTCCATAGGTACCAAGTTTGTCAAATTTAGAGCTCGGAGTCAAAAGTTATGAGGGCTTGAAGTTAGGAGGTCGGATCGCGAGCAGGCGCCCGCGAGCTCGTCGATCGGCCCGCGGGGTCGATTTTCGGCCAACCGACCTCCCTTCCTTCTTTTGGTCATAACTTCTTCTTCTGACCTCCGATCGACCTGATTTGTTAAGTGATGGATTCCTAAGATATTTTTCTATCTTTTCATACCAAATAGATCGGCTTTGACATTAAATGATAAAAGATCGACCCGATTAAAGTGAGCTGACCGGTGGAAAAAGTCTAAACATCGTTCGGTATTTTGGAGATATCTCGAGCTATAGAGCTCCGATAGATTAGATTCTTCTTGCAGATTAAACTAGAGACATGGATCTACAATTTATCTGAAGGATCAGATCAACAATTTAGCCTCTAAGACTTTCAATTTCTGGATCAAAGTTAGGTGTAGTGTTCAGTTTCGATTTTGTAATGGTCTGAATAAATTTCAGTATTTTCGAGATATCTCAAGCTATAGAGCTCGGATCGATCTGATTCTTATTGCAAATTAAACTAGAGACATAGATCTACAATTGTTATGAAGAGGTCGGATTTCAAGTTAGCCTCTAAGATGCTCTTTTTTCTAGAGTGAAGTTACTTATAGTGTGTTGGTTTGAGTGTGTTTTGGGAATATCTTTTCCGTCCGACATCCGATTGACTTGATTCTCGAGGAATCGGATTCGTAACACTTTGAATTTCATTTGATTTGTGAGACTGGGAATTTTTAGAGCTAAAATGGATGGGTATTGGTTAGGTCGAAGTAAGAGGATCGGGTAATGATTTTTTCGATCCATGTTTTATTAATAATTGGACCTATAGAAGTCCAAATTGAGCGATTTTAGTGTCAATGAATTACAAATGTTTAGAAGAAATTTTTATGACGGGAAATTGTGAAATAGTGCCAGGAATGTCACGAACATGCATTGTACACATCTAAATTGCTACATGTGCATTATTTAATATTTCTGATTTTGCATTTGGTAATATGTGATTATTGTGATTGTTATAGAGGCACAGTTGGAACATCATTCCACGGATGTTGTCGAGACTTCCCGACATTAGCTCGGAAGCTATTTGGTCAGTAACCTAGATGGTTTCTCGATTATTGATTGTTTATAATTTTGCACTTATAACACTGTGGAGAATAATGGCGGGCTTTCCGTTTGTTTATGACTTATTCTGGGCCAAAAGTGCCCGATGTATTGGGAGATTTTGACAATAGAAGTGTTATTTGTCTGAGAATTTGAGACCTTCGTGTTTCCAATAAGATAGATTGTGATTGTGATTATATTGTGAATAGTTATGAAATAATTGTTTGAATGTAATAATTTGGGTTCGATTGTGATGTGATAAATTGTGATACAGGAATTGATTGTGATACAATTACTGCCTATTGGTAACATGTGGATAACTGTGATGCATTTATTATTAAATTGGGACATATGTATTTCATACATGAATGCATGATCAGTTAATGAGAGTTGTGACCGGAGCAACCACCGAGAGCTAAAAGCTCAACGTATTTGGGCCTCGAACCCACAGTGATTCAGAGCCTATGGCTCACCAATTAACGCGCCCATATTGGGATAGTTCAGAGCCTCAGGCTCACTGATTAACGCGCCCATATTGGGACAGTTTAGGCGCTCGGTCACAACACCGTAATAAATTGAAAAAAAGGTCACATGCGCATACATATGTATTGTATTGCACTTCTTTGATTGAATGGAAGGTTAAATTCCTTATGCAACTGTGATGTGTTTGAGTATTACATGAAACAATTTGGTTATGTGGGTCTGATCGAATGAAAGGAATAAATGGTCTATGCTTCAGTGAAATTGTGTAATGTTATTAAATATGCAACAATGTGAGAATGTGATATGTGAATTGATGTGTTGCATGAATTGAGTGAACCATCGATGATGGTTCCTCACTGAGTTTGCAAAATTCACCCAAAATTTGCAATTGTTTTTTAGGACTCAGAAGAATACCCCGTTAGGCAATGGGCATATGGCATCTGCTGGTTAATGAAATAAAAAGTGGTCGGGATCAGTTCACGTCTGCATTAATGTAATTTTATTTTCTGAATTTTTGTGTTAATGTTTAGATCAATTTGTGAAATCAACAGACTGATATAAATTGTATTTATAAAAGGGCTCCCTTGGTCATTGAACTCGCTGATAATTATTTATGTAAAATGTTGTCCGCATAATATGTAGAGTAGGTGTATGTCTAAATAATAATAATAATAATAAAGATTTGGTATTGAGTTTTGAATGAGTGATGTAGCACGCCATCCTCTCAGAGCTCGGACTCGGATATCACTGTCGATGTCGGGTTCGGGTCATGCGGGAATGGGGTGCTACATTTAGGTAGTATTAGAGCCTAGAAGTACGAACTTATATGGGCTTTTTTTGAAATATAGGTCAAATCGTATACAGTAAAGTCATGTCGTAGAAGACCGTAGCAACTGATCCCTAATCTGAGTCCCATGGGTATGAGTCATATGCATGAAAAAGTGTTAAGTGTTTCAGTGTGAAAAGAGAAACGAAATATCAGCCTTCGAGCCAATGTGGATTATGGGCAATAGGGGATGGGAAAAGTAAAAACGCGAGGGCGCGAGACCCGAGAGGCCGAGGCCCTTTTAAGGATGCGAGGCCCGAGAGGCCGAGGTCCTACAAATTGTTAATGATATTCATATTGTATAGTGGTTATAAACCCTTGAAGGTGATAAGAATGTGAAGACAGTGACATGGGCTGATTTAGGAAAGAAGTGATATATAATCGAATAATGAGTTTTAAGTGTATAAATAGGGTTGAAAGAAAACGAAATTTGCGATACCCTGGAGGGGTCATTTTGTACATGGGAAGAATATCAGTTAAAAGTGATAAGAGTTAATGAGTTAGCATAAAAAGATGTCTACATTGGATTAAAAGCTCAGGGATGACTAGGAAATTATGTTTTTGATGAGTATGTCCGATAAAATGGGATAAGTGGAAATGAGAAAAAGGCAAGTAAAGATTCACTGTATTTGTGTTGATATGAGTATGATGGAATAAATTGTATTGTAAGTGAAGAATTTCTTTTATGAAACGGAAAAGATGAGAATAAAGTGTGCAAGCCTGTGAAAAGAAATAACTTTCTATGACTGTGAAAGGATAGATTTGGATTTGAAACGTGATAAAAGCTGTGATTTGGCATAATAATATGTTTGAGATACTGAGATGGCATTTCTTGATGCTTCTGCGTTTATAATTTGAAATAGATTGAGAATATACATTTGGACGAAGAAATAATAGAAACATGGCCTTATCATTGTGTAAAATGCGCCTGAGTTGTGTTGTATGGGTGTATGCAATTATGGAAAATATGATAAAGCAAAGGAGTAGAGTGAATGCACTCAAAATGTAAATTCTATAATTATGATAAGATGTTGCATAAGAAGAAGAGGTAAAGACTGGAAAACTAGCGTCGAATCGCCGCCAATATATGGGATAATGTGAGGTAAAAGTGCAGGCCACGATATGGGCTTACAAAAATAGGTTTGCTATTATCAAATAGTAGTCCCCAGTTATGGACAGGAATAAGGATAGAAATGTTATCTTGAGTTAATTGGAAAGTAAGTAATAGTAGCGAATTTAAGTACATGGCTATATGATCTATAGACATCTTTCAATAAGATGTCAGAATTTTGAATGGTATCAGCTAGGGTGTATGTGTAAATGAAATTTCTTAATGCCTTATTGATCCTTAGTATTGAGGATACATCGACCGTAGAAGTCATGAGACAAATTGATCTTTGAAAGATCTTGTGAAATGTTGTAATTGATTTGTCTTTAAGAATGACATGGATAATAGGTGAGTGACAGTATCGAGTTTTGTACCAAGAATCACTGATATAGGGTCGGAAAGTCGGGAAATTTAATTTATGACCAATGAAGACAGGCTTTCCATGACCAGTAGCTGGGATCATAAGTTCTTCTCTCGATTCAACAATAGAATCGAGTAATTTTTTCATAGTGGGCCAAGGCCCCTCGCTTGAGTCAATCGGGTTTGTTTCAGAAAGGAATTGAAAGACGCAATGGAGGGAAATTTGAAATAAGATGACAGGTCTCCCGAAAAAGTTGTGAAAAAAGAAAAAAAAATGAAAAAAATGAAAATGAGAATATTGGAGTTATTCCATAGCAAAGATTCAAGCATAAGGATTAGAAAAGGCTATCGGGAGTGTACATAAATTTTTGTTGATGTAAAATATCCAACAATTCGAGGAGACATTCTTGTTCATGTGAGGTGAAATTTGGTCCACACCATTGGCTGTGTTTTTAATTTTATTTGGGAACCATAAATTATCTCTGATGAAGATATTGAAATGTGAGGAGCAATAGGTATAAATGAATAGACATTAGCATAAGTTATTGTATAATCATTGGGAAAGTGATAAACTGCTGAAATTCGTCGAGAAAAATGCAATTCAATGAAAAATTGAGGATAGCATGTACTTATATTACTGTATTGAGGAATTAGTTACTTAAGGAATTACAAGAACTAACTATAAGCACAATGAGTTTGAGTTTATATCTATTGGAGTTAACCATACCACAATAGGATTGTGATATTAAACGTTAATATGAGCCAAGAAACATGATAACAATGAGCGACTATGATTATATTGACAAATGAAGATGAAAGTTTAAAGGTTTGAGGGAAAAAGATGTAAGCCACGTCAGTGATAAATGAGAAAAAAATACTTATGGTCATAAAGGTACAGTGCATATGTTGAATAATTGAGAGAAAAGTATGTAAGCTGCATTAGTGATGACTGAAACAGGATAACGATAGTGTCAAATATGCCATTCAGATTTGGAGAGTTTGTGATATATACAATAGAGGTTCCCAATCGAAATCAAGAGGGAATTGGTTGTAATGTATAAGGTGATTTTGTGTACCTAGAGATAAATATAGCTGCCTGAGCTAAATTGAGATTTATGACTTGAAAATCCCTGCCATGGTAGCTGGTTTGAAAGTTTGGAATCATGATGTGTACAGAAACATATAGAAAAGATTGAAGGGATTGTGCAGAGGGACCTGTCCTAATAAAGATGGTGTTATAATCATCTGTATCGAATAGCACATTTCATAGCAGAGTGCCACATTTGTGGATACTAAGTTACTCATTCTAGTGTAAGAAAGAGTGTATAGTGACGAATTAAGAAATAATGGTAAAGGAACATCAGATTTGCAAAAAGGGGATTAAATTGAGGAATTGAGAAAATTTGATGGGATAAAATATGTGTATTACCTGATAAAAAGAGGTCCTTGTAAGCGTACCTCAAAAGAGCAATTGGCGGCTAAGCATATCGAATTGAGTGATTATATGTTCGGTTTCTTTGTAGTCCTGACTATTGGAGATAGGCATCAAGCTTCAACATATAAGATTAATGCATAGTGTAAAATGATTACAAACAATGAGACGACAAAAAGAGTCGATCACCTGGAGTAAAGGTCGAAACAAGTTGGGATATCGTTAGTGAGTGAAACGAATTGAAAATCTGAATAAAGAGGTTTTGAAAGATGAATGGATTCTTAGGGGATTACATCGAAATTGTGACTATATGGAGAAAAATGTGAAGATTCAGTGTACTAATACCGATGAGAACTACTTGTCCCTGAGTGTATCACCTATGCTAAGGTATAGTTAGATGGGATATAAGGGTACTTAGGGAAGCTAAGTGTGAGCTAAAGTGGTTCATATAAAACTATGGCAAATATGGGACTAAAATATTATGAGTGATTTTATGATTAGTATTGTTATAAGTCGATATATATATGGTATTGAAATTGGAAATAAAGAGTCTTCAAGAACATAATTGAGGAAGCATGATATCGAGATAGAGAATTGAGAGATCTATCGACGTTATCAATTATGATTATAGGGAAAGAAGCATCGAGTAGAAAGATGGTACAAGAAACGAAGGAGTGTACGAGATAACAGTACCCCTACTTCTCAACATCAAAAATGAAATTTGGAGTACGAAATTTTTATTAGGAGGGGAGAATTGTAACATCCCATCACGGATGAGAAGGGTAAATTGATCAATTGGGACGGGTTAGGAGTGTATAAATTAGTCCCAGCATGTTTATGCATAACAGGGCCTCCAATTAAACATAAATTAAAATTTTTGCATATGCACATGATAGTACATGCATTCATGACATTTTCTGGCATATGTGTTTATTGTGAAAAATGTGTTATTTGTGTTTGAAAAATTAAGTTGGAGTGATTTTTGTGTGTTTTATGCTTTTGGAGAATTTTAGGAATTTTTCTGTAAATTTTTCGGGATACTTTTTCGGACTGGAAAAATTGCCAAGTGACGGACTAATTGGCTTTCCGGTACTAGAAATGACTGTCCAATGGCACTGAAAAATTAGATACATGATTTTAGAATTTATTACTTTGAGCCATTGGAATTTTGGGAAGAAATTTGACTAGAAATTGGAAGTGAATTGGAAGAAACTAGGTGAGCAAATGAGAGGGTGACATGTGGCAAGTGACATGTGTCACTTGCCTAATGTAACATCCCATCACCGATGGCAAGGGTATTTTGGTAAATTAAGACGGGTTAGAAATGTTTAATTATATCTCGGCATGTACATGCATCTTATAGCCTCTATATAAATATGAATGGTAATTTTTGCACATGCGCATGATTGTACAGGCATTCATGACATTTCCCGGCATATGTGTCTAAATGAAACTTTTTGTGATTTATGTGATATTTGTGTTTGAAAAATTGAATTGAAGTACTCTAGGTGTGTTACATTTTTAGGGATTTGTGAGAATTTTTTTGAAATTTTTCGGGGTACTTGCCCAGACCGAAAAATTGCCAACTGGCTGACTGGGTGGGTTTCCCGTACTGAAAAATAATGTCTAAAAGCACCGAAATATTGGAGAATTGATTTTTTTTGGAGTTGTTATAGAGCCATTAGCATTAGAGCTATCAAAGATGAATTTGTATTAGGGTTCCTTTATTAAATAGTATAAATTGATTTTTGTCTTTTTCTCTCCATCAAAGGACAAGTGTCCTCTCATTTAATATTTTTGTCTTAAACCATTCTTTCACTTACAACACTCCTCCTTCAAGAAGCCACCAAATCACTTTTAAAATCCATTTTTTTTCTCCTCCATCCGTGGGTGCTCATCCTCCCTTCTTCGTTGGTTTCTTTCATCCATATTTAGAATTTCTCTTGTTTTCTTGCTTGCTCCTCCCTTCTCCACTTATCTAGACTTTCATACCCTATGTTCTATTTCTTCTTTTATGCATAAAAGTCTCAATCCTTGCCTTAAAGAGTGGTAACCGTAGGTGTGAGAGAGGTTGAGAAGTTTGAGTGAAGCTTGGAAAATTGAAGAGTTGAAGCTTGTTTAGGTGAGAATGAATTTGTCTATTCTTTTATTGGTAATTAGAAGCATTTATGGTGATTAATTGTACATAAATTTCATAAAGATGGTGGTTAGGTTGCTTGGGCATGAGTGTATGTATGTATGAGATTGAATGACTAATATGTGTTGAATTGGTTTTTGATTAGTTTTTATGTTAGAGTGATGGTAGTTGAGTGGCAAAATTTAGTAAGGAGAGTGTGCGTTGTGTGCTGCCAAAGTGTGAGTATGTATGCAAGTGAATGTCTTGATAAATTTGTGGATGATTTTATGGTTAAATTGGATGCATATTGATGTAGGTAAAGTGATGAAATGAAAAGAGTTGAGGTAGGGAGGAAATCTGGAAAATGTGACTTTGTGTAGGTTTCAGATTTTGGCTCAAAACTTTTGATATGGTTGTCCAATTGAGCTGAGAATTTTTTAAATTAAACTTAAGATGTATGGCTAGATTTCATATAAAGGAAGTTTGATCCAATTCTGACTTAAAGGTTTTAATTTTGGCATGCAAAGTGAGTTGTTAGGTGCTGTATGAACATTATCCGAACCTTGTGATCTGAAACTTTGATGATTTTTTTCTTAGGTTGATTTGGATTGAATTTGCTACTTTGGTCTTCATAAAAGTTGAAGATTTTTGTGTCAGTTTTCTAAAGCCACTAAGAATGAATTTTTTTTATTTGTACGTTGAAAGTTATGGTATGTTAATGTTCAGATGGTCATTCAGCTGAAAATGTGTCTTGTGTGTAAGTGACTTTATGTGTATAGGTTTTGTATTCTGATATTTATTTGGGAATGTTAAAGGTGAAATTGGCTCAAGTGACCTTCTGGAAAGTTTTAAAGAATTGTTGTAACTTTCTAATGAGGTATTTTTTGCGAATTTTAAATGTAAGTATTGTTAGATATAAATTTGTAAAGTTTGGTTATGGTTTGGGTTAAATGTTGATTTCTTAAACCCTAACAGGACAGCCACCTAAGTGAGAGGATTTGACCTAGTTTCAATGGGAATTTGCTTCGTAGTCCTTCTTGAGAATTGTAGTATATTGTCTGAGCTTTTTATTTCTGCATGGTATGTAATTTTTCGACAATGGGTTGAAAAGTTATGAATGTTGGAAGATTCTGTTACTGTGAGAATGAGACTTATATAGGCAGAAGCTTTGCTTGAGAATTTGAGTTGTTTAGAGGTTGATTTTGCTTCCAAGTTATTCATGAAACTTGTATAAAATGTTTTTATATTTCTTTTGACCTATATATTGGAATTTTTGGCATAAGGAATGGAAAGATAGGAATTTTTTTGTATAGTGCAGTTACTGTTCATATGGTAGTTTTACTGTTTCATTGGGCAAAAACTTTGTTTGTGTTTTTGAGCCTCTTAGAGATTGAATTGGATTAGGGGTACTCTTGAAGATTGTAGAAAATGTTTAGAGCTTTCTAATGGTGTATAATGTACCTTATTTGGAGTTATGAGTAAGAAGTTATGAGGATTGGAAGAACACAATTACTGTTCATATGGTCATTTATGGGCAGTAACTTTGAAGTAGTTTTTGGCACCCTTAGAGGTGAGATTAGTTTGTGACCCTTCATGGAACTTGTAGGGTTTCTTGTTATCTTTACAATGAGATCTTGTTTGTAATTTTTGGATAAGTGTGTAAAAAGTTATGCATGTTAGAAATTCAGATGGTGGAAGAGAGGGAAATAGTGCAAACTCTCTTATCTTTTGTTTTGTCCTAAAGCTTCTTTTGCTTATATCTTCGTCATTTGACCTCCGATTGACCTGATTCTCAAGGCGTCAGATTCATAAGACAATTATCTACCTCTCCATGTAGAATTGTGGACTTTGTGGGATTTAATTGAGATTTAGGGATTGAATCCAAGTGAGAGAATTGATTAAATTTCGGCAATATTCGAACATATAGAAGTCCAAATTGAGTAATTCTGGTGTCTATAGGTTCCTAAGACATAGGGGAATATTTTTTGATGTGAATTATGGGAAATGTCGGGAATGCCATGAACATGCATTGTACACGTTTTAATTGTTCCATGTGCATTGTTTGATGCTTCTGAATATACATTTGGTAATGTGTAATTATTTTGCTTGTTATAGAGGCACAGTTGGAACGTCATCCCACGGACGTTGCCGAGAATTCCAGGCATTAGCTCGGAAGCTATTTGGTGAGTAACCAAGATGGTTCCTCAATTATAATTTGTTTATATTTTGCACTCAAAACACTGTGGAGAATAATGGTGGGACTATTGCGTTTGTTTATGCTTATATTCCGGACCGAAGGTGTCCGATGTATTTAGGAGATTATGACATAGGCGTGCGCTATTTGTGATTCTGATTTTAATGTGATTGAGTGTGAACTATTTGTTGACTGCATTAATTTGGGATTTATTTCTGATGTGGGCTTTGCTATATATTGACAAATGCATTCCATACATAGTGTATGATCAGTAATTGACAGTTGTGACAGGAGCAACCACCGAGAGCTTAAAGCTCAACGTAATTGGGCCTCGAGCCCACAGTGACTCAGAGCCTCAGGCTCACTGATTAATTTGCCATTAATGGGACAGTTTAGGTGCTCAGTCACAATAACGTAATAAATTGAAAAAAAAGGGTCACATACGCATTACATATGCATTTGATTGAATGTCTTTGATTGGGTGAAAAGTAAATTGTTTTGTGCCCATATGAATAATCATGTGGCACTTCTAAATGGATTATTATGGTATAAATGTGATCTGTTTGTGTATGCATGAATTGGGTGAACCATCGATGATGGTTCCTCACTGAGTTCGCAAACTCACCTAAAATTGCAAATTATTTTTTCAGGACCGAGAGAGTAGACTCATAGCTCCAGAGAGACTTCTCCTGCTGTGAAGATCGAGTTGGCAAGAGAAGTCATAGCTCACAGGTCGGTTAGCTGACATTTTTTGAGGGATGATCTAGTTAGGGTTTTTTTGTATTTGATTTCCTTTTTGTAGTAATGTACAAACAAGGAAAAACAGGCAGTTATGTAAATTACTGCTTTTGATGATATGAAATGAGAAAAATTTATGGTTTAAAAAATTAGTGATTTTCATATTGATGCTTTATGATTATTGATGCCATGTGAAGTGTTAATGATGGTTCGTAGCGCACCCTTGTCATAGGGTGTATATCGGAATGACCTACGGGCGTCCCGGTATATGTCCTATGGTAAGGGGGTGCTATACCTAACATGCCACTTTTAGTTAGTAATTGAAAGCTTTTTTCTTCCTTTTGTTTGGGTTATTCACGAAGCTTCCTATAAGATGAGTTATTCTCTACTCTTCTTCATTTTGGTAGCTCCTCTCCTCCTTCTTCTTCGATGGTTTCTTCTTCTTCTTGATTCTTCTTCTCCTTGATTTAACCTCCACCACACAAGGAACTCTCTTATGTTACTTGCTTGCTCTTCCTTGTTCTTGAAAATTCAAACCTAAGCAAAGAAGGTTGATGATCGTGTATGGTGGGGGAGATAGAGTGTTAGTGGTGGTTTTTAAAGACTTGAAGTTTTGGAAGCTAAATGAGGTAAGAAAGATGTTCTATATTATGGTTTTGTAATTAATGAAATTGTTTGTGATGCATTTAAATTTGATTTCATGGAAATTGTGGTTGGAATATATGGGTGTGTGTGTGTGAAATTCTTGTTTGATTGATGTAGGATTAGGGTTAGAATGAAATAAGTTGAGTTAGGTAGGAAATCTGGAAAATGGAACTTGTGCATGTTTCAGGTATTTGTTTATAACTTTTGATTTAGTTATGCTATTGAGTTGAGGTTTGGTTTAAATTAAACTTGAGAAGTAGAGCTAGAATTCCTATGAAGGAAGTTCTGCTCAATTTTGGCTTGAAGAGCTTTGAATTTAGCTCGGAAGTTGAGATGTGTGTGCTGGATGAACAGTATCCGGATCTTGGTTCCAGTATTGAAGATTTGAAACTTTGAGAATTTTTCCAGGATAAAGGAAACAGATTTTGTGAAATTGGTATTACTAAAAGTTAAATATTTATGTGTTATCTTTCCAACGCCACTGAGTATGATATTTTTCAATGTGTAGGTTGTAAGTTATGGTCTAATAATGCTCAGGTGGTAATTCAGTCCAAAACGTGTTTTGATGTGCAAATGCTCTAAGGGCATAGATTTTGTGCTCTTTGTGTTCTGATATTTATTTGGGACTATTAAGGGTGAAATTGACTCAAATGACATTATGTAAAGTTGTAAAGGATTGTTATAGCTTTCTAATGAGGTATTTAATGCGAATTTTGGTTTCGAGGATTGTAAGATATAAATTTGGGAAGTTTTGTTATGGTTTAGGTTAAACACTGATTTCATAAACCCTAATAGGACAGCCATATTCATGAGAGGTTTCGACCTAATTAGAATTGGAATTTGCTTTGAAGTTCTTCTTGAGAATTGTAGTATATTGTCTGAGATTTTTATTGCTATATGGTATGGAATTTTTTGCCAAGGGGAGGTGGAGTTATGAAGTTTGAAAGATTAGGTTATTGTTGAGAATAATTTGGGTAGGCAGAGGTTTTGCTTGAGAATTTGATTTGGTTAAAGCTGGAATTGGCTTCCAAGTTGTGCATGAAAGTTGTAGCATTTATTTTTCCCTTGTGATTGATATAAAATTTGGAATTTTTGGCTAAGGGAATGAAAAGTTATGATGTTTACAAGTTTTGGTACTGTTTGTGAGGAGCTTATCGATTGGTCATCTTGGAGTAAATTTTTGGCCCCTTTGGAGGTCGATATGATCTTTGGTTCCTTCATAAAAATGATAGAGCTATCTTTTAGCTTTCCATCAGTACTAATTTTGTCAAATTTAGAACTCGGAGTCAAAAGTTATTACGGGTTGAAGTTAGGAGGTCGGATCACGAGCAGGCGCCCGCGAGCTCGTAGATCGGCCCGCGAGCTCATCGATCGGCCTGCGGGGTCGATTTTCGACTGACCGACCTCCCTTCCTTCTTTTGGCCATAACTTCTTCGTTTGACCTCCGATCGACCTGATTTTTGAAACGTTGGATTCCTAATACATTTTTCTATCTTTTCATACTAACTAGATCGACTTTGACATTAAATGTTGAAAGATCGACCCGTTAAAGTGAGCTGACTGGTGGAAAAAGTCTAAGCATTGTTCGGTATGTTGGAGATATCTCGAGCTATAGAGCTCCGATAGATCGGATTCTTCTTGCAGATTAAACTAGAGACATGGATCTACAATTTATCTGAAGGAGTCGATCGACAATTTAGCCTCCAAGACTTTCAATTTCCTGATCGAATTTAGATGTAATGTTCAGTTTCGGTTTTGTAATGGTCTAAATAGACTTCAGTATTTTGGAGTTATCTCAAGCTATAGAGCTCGGATCGATCTGATTCTTATTGAAAATTAAACTAGAGTCATAGATCTACAATTGTTATGAAGAGGTCAGATTTCAAGTTAGCCCCTAAGATGCTCATTTTTCTAGAGTGAAGTTACTTATAGTGTGTTGGTTTGAGTGTGTTTTGGGAATATCTTTTCCGTCCGACATCCGATTGACCTGATTCTCGAGGCATCGGATTCGTAACACTTTAAATTTCATTTTATTTGTGAGATTGGGAATTTTTAGAGCTGAAATGGACGGGTATTGGTTAGGTCAAAGTAAGGGGATCGGGTAATGATTTTTTCGATCCATGTTTTATTAATAATTGACCTATAGAGGTCCAAATTGAGTGATTTTAGTGTCAATGAATTGCAAATGTTTAGAAGAAATTGTTGTGATGGGAATCTGTGAAATAGTGCCAGGAATGTCACGAACATGCATTGTACACATCTAAATTGCTACATGTGC
Organism: Erythroxylum novogranatense; assembly: GCA_029891385.1. Taxonomy (NCBI): domain Eukaryota; kingdom Viridiplantae; phylum Streptophyta; class Magnoliopsida; order Malpighiales; family Erythroxylaceae; genus Erythroxylum; species Erythroxylum novogranatense. Next base: position 79,459,353 of record CM057231.1, on the reverse strand, counting down.
ATTATTTAATATTTCTGATTTTGCATTTGGTAATATGTGATTATTATGATTGTTATAGAGGCACAGTTGGAACGTCATTTCATGGATGTTGCCGAGACTTCCCGAAATTTGCTCGGAAGCTATTTGGTGAGTAACCTAGATGGTTTCTCGATTATTGATTGTTTATAATTTTGCACTTATAACACTGGAGAATAATGGCGGGCTTTGCATTTGTTTATGACTGATTCCGGGCTAAAAGTGCCTGATATATTGGGAGATTTTGACAAAAGAAGTGTTATTTATCTGAGAATTCGAGACCTTCGTGTTTCCAATGCGATAGATTACGATTGTGATTATATTGTGAATAGTTGTGAAATAATTGTTTGAATGAACTAATTTGGGTTCGATTATGATGTGATAAATTGTGATACGGGAATTGATTATGATACAGTTACTGCCTATTAGTAACATGTGGATAATTGTGATGCATTTATTATTAAATTGGGACATATGCATTTCACACATGAATGCAAGATCAGTTAATGAGAGTTGTGACCAGAGTAGCCACCGAGAGCTAAAAGCTCAACGTATTTGGGCCTCGAGCCTACAGTGATTCAGAGCCTCAGGCTCACCGATTAATGCACCCATATTGGGACAGTTTAGGCACTCGGTCACAACACCGTAATAAATTGAAAAAAAAAGTCACATGCACATACATATGTATTGTATTGCACTTCTTTGATTGAATGGAAGGTAAAATGCCTTATGCAACTGTGATGTGTTTGAGTATTACATGAAACAATTTGGTTATGTGGGTCTGATCGAATGAAAGGAGTAAATGGTCTATGCTTCAGTGAAATTGTGCAATGTGATTAAATATGCAACAATGTGAGAATGTGATATGTGAATTGATGTGTTGCATGAATTGAGTGAACCATCGATGATGGTTCCTTACTGAGTTCGCAAAACTCACCTAAAATTTGCAATTATTTTTTAGAACTCAGAAGAATACCCCGTTAGGCAACGGTCGTATGGCATCTGCTGATTAATGAAATAGAAAAGTGGTCGAGATCAGTTCACGTCTGCATTAATGTATTTTTATTTTCTGAATTTTTGTATTAATGATTAGGTCAATTTGTGAAATCAACAGACTGATATAAATTGTATTTATAAAAGGGTCCCCGTGGTCATTGAACTCGCTGATGATTATTTATGTAAAATGTTTTCCACATAATATGTAGAGTAGGTGTATGTTTCAAAAAAATAATAATAAAGATTTGGTATTGAGTTTTGAATGAGTGATGTAGCACGTCACCCTCTCAGAGCACGGACTCGGATATCACTTTCGATGTCAAGTTCGGGTCATGCGGGAGTGGGATGCTACACAACTTATGAACTCATAAAGGGACATTGGGAAGAAAATGAGGTAAACATTGCACATAAGGTTAGGTTAGCTTGATGGTTGAGGAGACATTGAGCTGAATTTGTAATGAATTATTGACCTATTGACATATGTTATAATAACATTTATGATGATTGATTAAGGATGATTTTGGTTATAGTGGTGTATGAATATGAGATATATGTTTGAGTAGTAAATATATTATATATTTATTTGTATAAAGGCTCGGGAGCTGTGGATCAAAGAGCTCATACTGAGGATTGTTAAAGTCAAGGGAGTGTACACCTTCTTTTGAGGTGAGTTGGGGAAACCATATCTCTCAAATGGGATTAGGACATCCCAAGACATGCTTGATGACTTGTATATGAAATTTGAACCTAGGTAATGCAGAATAGAATTGAATCTCAAATAGATGCTAAAATATTTGTGTATTTAATAAATGACATTGTTTTGAATAACACTTTGCACTTAGAAGGCAGCTGATGTTTTTATTACGTATTTTAAGAAATTATATTGTTTTCAACAAATATGCACTTTAAGTGCAAAGGACAACATTTTATTTTCTAAAACTACATTTTTGAACAACTTTGCACTTGAAGTGCAAAAGATGACTTTTATTAAATGAAATTATGTTTTGGAACAAGCATATGCATAACCGAGTCATGTATGCTGCATATATGCGTTCTATTATAGTTTAGAGCCATGGAAAGGTTCCATTTTATCAGTTAAACTGATAAATAAATGCATGGTGTCTTCCTTGATTTTAGTACTTAATAATTGTATATGATTTTTTTGATTGGCGAGGCGACGATTGGCCAATTGTGCACTAGGCACAACAGATTAAGTGACCCCTGCTCCTTTGACGCTAGTACATAAAAGTCGAGTCCCCTTATTGACACCTTTTTACGGGACTTACGGGTGATTGCACACCTAGAGGTTTGGTCACCGACGAAGTCATCACCTAGGGTAATGATGCTCTTGTCGACCATAGTCTAGACTTAAATGAAAGTTGAGACAACATTAGGAATCGGTGGGTGTGCACACTAGTTTATCCCATTAGTGGCAATATATATGATTGTTTTGGCCTATTTTGAGATTTGTTTTCCTAACAAGACTTGATTTATACATGTGTTTCTTTTTTAATTTTGTGTACTGGAAGTAGAACCTATGCTCACTAGATGAGTGATTAATAAGCTAGGCCTATGTAGTTCATAACTAGTATATGCTGAGTCATAGGCTTAGCCTATATGTTTTTATATCTTGTATGTTCATTTCATAGGTGGTTATGTACATACTAGATGGGTGAAAAACCCGTCGTTAGGTTATCTAAACCTTCTTGGTGTATATCGGGTTCTATTTGCAATATATGTTTTTCCTGCTCACTGAGCATATAATGTACTCACCCTCTTTGCTTTCTAACAATGCAGTTTAATTTGGTGAGCTTGAAGCTTTAAGTGTATCGTACGGTCTTTGGACATTTTTAGGGCATTACTACACATGGGTAGTCTCTGTTTTGTACTTTTGTTGTTATGGTGGTTCATGATCAATTTTTATTAAGTTGGTTATGTTGATATGTTTTATGATTTTTTAAATTAAATTTGGAATATTTTGGGGTTTGTAAATGTTCTTATATATAAACCTTTTGTATTGTTGTTGATATTGCTCTTGAGTGGACTTAAAAGTCTAGAAGTTAAAGTAGACTTTTAAATTTGAATAAACAAATGTGTTTAGAACTTATTTATAGGTATTTTAATTGATTTTTGTGATTTTCAAAATATAGTCCTTATGTTGTCTAAATTTTTTCAAAGGATATTCAATTAGCCTTGCATAGTCAGGATAAAGATACTATGAGAATCCTTAGCCTTGGTATGCGGCGGTTGTAATGTGCCAGATGTGGTTCTGGATCATGACACCTGTGGCAGTTCATCTATGGGAAAAATGAAGAACATGCATAGTGATATATGTTGTTACAATTTGGTGCCACCTAGCAATGGATGAGTTAAGTTTTTGTTGGAGCAATTTCTATTTTGACTCATTCTTCACCATCTTCATCTTTCACCACTGAAACTCTCACTCTCTCGTAAATTAAGAGATTTTTACTTCTATTTGCATCATCAATACTTGGAATCTTTGCAAGATGTTGAATTAAGGAAGCCAGATCATATTATCTTCTATATTGTTTTCTTGGAGCTAAGATTTATACCTTGATCTTTGATGTGTGCTGGTTGCTTAGAAGGGTTAGATTTGTTGGGCCCCAATTTATTATTATTATTATTATTATTATTTATTCTTTATTTTGCTTTAATTGTTTTATTATTATTTTAGGTGAGTCTTTAAATTTAGCAAGGATGAATGGGGTATTGAATTGAAATTAGAATTTAGAATGAAGTGTTAGAATTATATTATTAAGTGGGTTGAAAGAGTAGAGACATATAAGACAAATTAAGGGTAAACTTGGAAAGCCCAAGTGAAGGAGGGGCAAAATTGTAAGAAAAAGAGTAAAAACAAGAGATAAAAATGTGGTTTGAATTAAAAGAGAAAGGAGGTGTAGTAGGAACCAAAGGGAGAAGAGAAAAACGCAAAAAAGAAAAAAGAAGAAGAAAAAGAAGAGAAATCCACTTGTGAGGTAAGCTTTCATTTTCTTATGCTAGATTAAAAAGGGGCTTACATGGAGGTTAGGGTTTGTGTTGAAAATGAAGGAAGAAAGAAGAGAAAGATGGACTCAATTTGATTTTGGGAGTTTTAAGTTAGGGTTTTGGTTTTTCTAGCCTAGATGGGCTATGGGTAGGTTAGGTTTAAATTCAATTTTAGCATTTCTTTAATTCTTGAATTTTTTGCACTTTCTTTGAATGTATGGATTGAATGGAGATTGGTTTAACTAAAGGGAATCAAGGAAATTGTACTCAATAAAGAGAGAGGAAGGGCAATCTTGAGATTGGACTTCCAACAATTTAGGTGGGTACTATATTTATGGTTATTGTGTGATGGGTGTAAGTGTAAGTCGACTTATACCTCTACGATACTGACAAGTCGACTTGTATATGTGATAAGTCGACTTATGCATTGTAAGAGTGTTAGAGTAGTGCCCTAAAGACAATCCCCTTTAGCGCGTTTTGTACAAAGATGTTTGTATGAATAAAGAAAAGACATATTTCATTAATTTGATGTTCATATTTATGAATTGATTTTAATCTTAAATCGAATTAATGAAGTCCATGACATATGACATAGCATGAAGGAAATTATGATGTGATCATACTATTGAGATTCCTATCATGTGCAATTATGTCAGTATCTAAATGATCCCTGGTCATAGAATTAATGAGACTGGACATCGTTAATCCGGATATACTAGCATATGTCAAACTCCTTGATTAGATCAAGCAGTGGATCTCAGAACCTGTAAATATTAAGATATTTAGATTTGACATATGGATGCTTACTAGTAGTAGTAAGTACATTGGATGACCTACCATGAGATCATCACATGGATATTATGTCAGTGAGAATCTCATCATAGCAATGATGCAAGTATCCTTAGACTTGAGGTACTCAAAGATATCTTGGATACTAATTCTGTGCTTTGACTCCATTCCTTGTTGTCTTACACAGGTCGCTCATAGGGTGGTGATTGGGTACAGTTTGAGGTGTTCGAAGGTAATTGAGTCGCCAACAAAGGATTCACCACTTTTGTGATATTAGCAGAAGAGATACCCATGGCCTCTTGTGAGGATCATTACTTGCAAGTCTCTGGCGCCGGAGCACATATGTCATGAAGACAGTCTTCATGGACATTAAAGTAATGAGTCCTAGGACAAGAACTGATTACACTTGGACTAGATTTGATCTGATTGGTCTAGTAAGAGTTGACACTTGCCCATACTCAAATCAAGTGGGGTATAGCATGGTGAAAGGACGAATTGCACGGTAATTGTCTATGGAAAGGTTTGTAATTTGGTTCGTAGTTTATATAACTTCGTCAAATCAATTACTTTCCGGTCAATTGGGAGTCATGATGTGTTGCTAGATACCGCTCATGACTTGCTTAGATTAAGTGTTAATCTAAGTGGCCAACATAACCGGGAACCTAATGGGTCACACGCATAAGAGTGTTTGGAGAACTCAGAAAATAGTTTTGGATAGTGATCCAATAACGAGAGCAATCGAATTAAATGGATCCGATGAGATTGGGATATGTCCCGATGAGATCGCAATATTGACATTGTTGAAAAAGGTTTTCGGTGTGTTTTCATACGGGACCCGAGTAAAGTAAGTAGGGCCAGGCCCAGCTTGATCGGACCACTTCAAGAATTATATATATTAATTAATTAAGTAAATAATTAATTAATATATATATTTATATATGTGTTTTCGTGGAAGACCAAAAGGAAGAGAGGATTAGCTTTGAAAAAGTCAAAGCTCATCATAACATGTTTATTTAATGAAAATGAACATACACGTGGGTTCCTCTCATCCAAGGCCTTGGTTTATTGTTTTTAATTGTTAAAACATACATACTTAAGGCTTAAGGAAGTGGCTGATCGTGGAGGTGGTGTTGGAGAACCGAAACTTCAACAAAAAATATAAGAAAATTTGATTTTCTTAAGTTCTCTCTTCATCCTACACGATAGCTCTTCTCTTCCAAGGTGCTTCTTCATCGATTCTTCTTGCTCTCCAAGGCTAAGGTAAGAGCTAGCACTCTTTACTCTAGTCTAGCTATTCCCGGGTCCAAAGGGTTGGTCCCGGTTAGGTTTTTCGACCTCTGCGTGGATACTGTTAGAGACGGGCTACGTAGGTCGTTATGGTTTGACCTAGTTATATAGACACAACGATCCTGGGTTTCGGGAAAGTCCCGGGACAAAAATTTTTGTTTTTCGTAGCGGGTACATGTGATGTAGCCACCGTGATTTTCCTACAATGGGCGATGCCCTATTTGTGTGTATGATTCCGTTAAATGGCATAAATGTTGAATTGTGGCGAATATATGAAAATGTATGATGAAATCGGTTATGTTTTCTTTGAAATAAATGAAAAGTATGAAACTATGTGAAATTGATGAAATGAAAAAAGCATGAGGATGCAAAATTGCGATTGATTAATTGAGCATAGATATTTGTGATTGGGCAAGAGAGAAAATCGTTTCGTTAGTCACGTGCACATTGACCTATAGCCTTTTCTCGGATACCCGCTTGAGCCACGAGATCCTGAGAAATCGGACTCGTTTTGTTAACGGTGTAAACCGTTTTGTTCCATAAAAACTCTCTAGCTATTTCTTGTGCATTTTCATTATGACTTTATTGAGTATGATGCATAATAAATTTTCAGTTGTTTATGAATTATGGGATGAAATTGCTAATAAACTGGATTGCTTGATATATATGTATTTGTGCTTGTGGTATGGCTCATTACCGATGGCTATAAACGTATTAGCCATTGAGCCGAGTTGCTTACCCCACCTTCCCTCCTCAGGTGCAAAACCAGACGAGTGTGAACCTTGCAAGGCATCGGAAGCTCAAGACTTTAGATACTTTTGTACTAAGTTAGTAACTAGCCATTTTGGATAGCTTTTCAAGCATATCAAACATTGAACATTTCATCTATTGTGTATCTTGTGCTTAATTCTTAATGGATGTGTTGATATCTAATTAAAGCTATACATGAATATTTATTTTGGTTGGAAATGAGAATGAGCATGATTGTGTTGCTTAATGGATAATGCATGAAATTCTGTATGACTTTTGTGGAAGAAGCATATGTAGGTGCATCTTCTTCATTATTGATTTTGGAATTGGTCATTTGTTGTGGAATAGTATGTTGGAGGTTTGAAGGGTTTATGGGCTAATTTGGTTGAGTTGGAGCTCAAAAGTACCGAAGGGTACTTGGTAGTGGGTGGAAATTTTAGGAAATTGTGTTTTGACAACTTCTGGGTATAATTGATATTAAATGTGATTTTATTGAAAATAAGGAGTAGAAGGAGTAGAAAGAGTGATCTAGGTATGAGTTGTGATAAGGAAAGATTTAGAAACAAGATTGGTAGTGATATGGAAAATGTTTACTGAATATGCTTCAGTCCTTTAGCCATAACGTTTTCTCCAGTTGTCCAAATGAGATGATTCTTAATTTGGATTAATCTAGAGATATATGGCTATATTTTGTATGAAGACATCAAATTTTAGTTCTATCTCTAAAAGTCTCAAAATTTCATGAAGTTAAGAATTTGGTGCAGTACGTTGGTGTACGAATGGAAATTTTGTCTTCGGACTGTAGGGGTAAATTTGGAATTAATATAAATAGATTTTAGCAAAGGTACTTTCTGGAAAGTTGTAGATCTTTCTTTTATCTTTCCAACGGTATATTATATGAAAAATTTGGACATCGAAGTCAAAGGTTATGATTCTTATAAGTGGATACATTTTGGACGCAAAAAGTAGGCGATAGAAATGAGACGGAAGAAAAGTAGACGATAGAAATGAGACAGAAGAAAAGCAGACGATAGAAATGAGACGGAAGAAAAAAAGATGATAGAAATGAGACGGAAGAAAAAAAGATGATAGAAATGAGACGGAAGAAAATGAGACGATAGAAATGAGACGGAAGAAAAGCAGATGATAGAAATGAGACGGAAGAAAAGCAGACAATAGAAATGAGACGGAAGAAAAGCAGACGATAGAAATGAGACGATAGAAAATGAGACGATGGAAAATGAGACGATAGAACTATGACGGAAGGAAAGTGAGATGATACAAATGTCAGACGATAGAATTGGCCTTCGAGGTCTTCATTAAAGTTTTAGATCTAGAAGTCTTCTTTCCAATGGTCTAAAAACGAAGTCAGTCGGACCTCTGTAGAAAAAGTTTTGGCATTCGTGCTGCGACATGTACATTTCAGGTGAGGGCATAAACGTGTTGGAGTCTTTTGGCCATAACTTCTTCTCTAGACCTACAAATGGCCTGATTCTTAAACCATGGGATTCATAAGACTTTTCTCTACATCGCCACCAATAATTGAAGCTGTCTAAAATTTATGGTGAGATATTGAGTGAAAAGAGTGAGACGGGTACAGTGAGTGTGTTCTTCAATCGTATGAACTGGCGTTATCTCACTGAACATGCCTCAGTATTTTGGTGATATCTTGGTCTGTGGAGACCCAATCGAGTTGATTCTTGTTGCAAATTAAACTAGAGACATGGAGCTTCAACTTATCTAAAAGAATCAAATTTCAAATTGGGCCTTAAGATTTTCAATTGTGGACCAAATTCGGGCGTAGTATTGAGTCTGGGTATAGATGTGAGCCCTCCAAGAGGCTATGTTTCCAAATGTTGGATTTCGGCAGCAGGGTCCAGCAAGATTAGCTTTTTCTTAGGAGTCAGAATTTGAATTTAAATAGGTAAGGAAAATTTAAACTTAATAGCATGTATTAATACAAGTTCTATGATGATTAAATTGGCATGAAACATATGTTATGATGATCATAATTGAGTGTTGGAAAAATGATCCTTGTATAGAAAATTCTGTTTTGCTTTTTATGTATGTAAGATAATGATTTGTGAGTTACATAATGAATGATTTTTTAATTAGATTTGGATATGAATTTGGTAAGGGATTGAAGCATGAATAAGGTGGATTTGAAGTGAAACTGATGGACTTTGGTGATGGTATATTGAAAGTATAAAATAGTTGAAATTTTTAAGCAAATTGAAGGCTATGGTGAGTGAACCTTCGATTCACTCATCTCATGATCATAGGAATTGTATGGTTCCTTCCCACAATCATGGAAGTACTTTGGAAGGAGAAAAGGTGGGTTTAGTGTAATTGTTAGAATATATAAGGTTAAGGAACTTTATAATGGTTTAATTGGACATAATTAAGGTTGAAAAATAACCTAGTTTGATGCTACATTAATTGATTAAAGGTTGAATAGTTTTGGATTACTGATCAAGGTAATAAGTTAAGGAAGGTGTTATTTGGTAACAAAGTATCTAATTTTGAAACATATGACTTGTTAAAGGAATGACATATATTTATGAATGCAAATGTGGTTCAAAGAACATAAGGAATGTGAATTAGGTGTGATTGTTTATGAATTGGGAATTTTTGTGGATATATGTATAATGTATAATCACTTAAGGCTATCATTAATGCATTGTCACAAATGTTTACATTCGTAAGGAAAATTCATACTCATGCATTATTTCACTATCACATGAGGGTCTTGTAACAGCCCAGACCACCCGTCCATTGATATTGTCCGCTTTGGATTGCACTTAGGGCCAAACTGTTGGATATCTTATAGACCAGGTATTCATAATACGCAGCGGAATGGGCCATACTACACAACAAGAAGTATAACCGAAAATTATAACATATACGAAATTACCTCTTAACGTGGATTGGATTTTGTTTCTTTTTCAGATTTGTAGACACTACAATGCGTGAATGTCCTCTACCGATATCCATATGAGGATGAACGATCCGGGAAACAGCTAATGTGTGCTAGCACGTTCTAAAACCATTTTTGAATGCCGCACAATTTTTCTCTCAGAAAAAGAACGAATAACTAGGTCTAGGTGGCTAGGGTTTTCGTCTCTCATCTAATGAGACATAAGTTTCTCTATTTATAGAGAAAACCTAATCCCTATTCCTATTAGGAATAAGAACATCATATTCCTAAAATCATTAGAATTACTGAAGCCTAATAAGTTTCGGCCCATATTATATCTCATATAATAAAAGCCCGACAACTTAATTCAATCTAGCCCAATAAATATATCCACATATATTTATTCAATGCCTAATGAATTAGGCCCAAGAGAATAAGCCCATATCACATCACTCTGTGTGTGTGACCCTGTAGGCTCATTTGATATTGGCAATAGGCTTGATCACACTTCAAGGCTCATAATTCATAATGTCTCTAGCAAGACATTATGACTACCCAAATCAAATGAGGATTGGTAATCCAATTTAACCTGTAACCATGGTTACAAACTCGGTCCCTTTGTAACATGATGTCAAGATTACTCATAAGGCATGGTACATGTAAACCTTTGATGAATCATAGTTTCTTGATCCCCAAGTTGACTTATTATAACAAATGACATTGATGACTCCTCATCAATTCATTTGAGCATGGTCATGCATTTCTTCAGTCATACTTATCAAGAGGCCCAAATGATATCTCTCTCATTTAAGAGAGGTACAAATCCCATCTATATCATTCACATCCCTCCGCATGATTCATTTAATGTCCAACATAAGACTACTTGTTATTTGGTTAAAGATAACTTAGTCTAATGTCAAAATAATGAATTCCTCATGTAGGGAACCATGATGAATTCAGGTCAGAGGACTAAAGTCAAACCATATTGAGAATCACTAATGACATGAAACCATGTAGTGTTCTATCTGTGGGTCGGTTCAATATATGTTCTCTAACATATATATATATTTATGATTTGATAACTCATATCCATGATCAGGAAAACGTGATCATCAATTAGAACATATAGTAGCATTAATTCATTATTGTTCCACCAATAACGATTGACCAGGGATAGTTTAGAATAGTATTATAATGCTTATGGTTTTACTATCAAGTCACATATTTGATGACATAAGCCCAATACTATTCATGGAACGTAAATCACATTACATAAACGATATACATGCATTTATAAAAGAATACCTCATAATATATTATTAATAAGAAATAATGTTAGTACAAAAGTCACATATGTCCATTGGCCTAGGACACACTACTAACACAAACCCCTCACAGTTTTGCTCTTCCCACCCTTAGGAAAACACGTCTATATAGGAGAGGCATATATACCCTTATAAGGCATACTTTGTTCTCCTCTCTAACTGATGTGGGATCTCACAGGTTTGCAGCTGCTTCTGTAACTAGACGCTAAGGTGGCTTCTATATCTAGACACTTCAGTGTGTTTTGATCTTAGACACTTCAATGTCTTCTATTTCAGAGACTCAAGTCTCTTCTATTTCTAAAATAACAATCATAGGTATCTTCTATTTTGGTCCCGTTACCCACTTCTGTAAAAATAACTAACAAGTTAATTTGTTTTATGTTTTGCGATAAGTTTTGATATGATATAAGATAGGTTATGATTTGCTATAAGATCATTTCTAATTTGATAAGTTCTGATCTGTTACAACACATATTCTAATTTGATACAAGTTTTACTATTTTTTGACATAAATATATCCTATTTTGAGACTTGTACATTCTATTCTGAAGTAAAGATGTTATGCTTCCGATACTTATATGATATATTCTGATGAATTATATTTTGTTATGATGCTTTTAATGGTTTGTTTACTCTTTTTATGGATCAACTAAAGATTGTTTCTGATATGATCTGATTCAGTGCAAGTGAATGTTAGATGACTATTAGAAACAATCACCATTTTATATCATATTTAGTTATTCGCAACTAAGCTATATGTTTAGCACAGTGGTTTTGCCTCTGTGTAAGTTTTGATAAGAAGATTTGAGACTGGGACAAAGACAATCGTGTTGGCCAATAAAGGATGTGTTTTGTTTTGGAAGAGGTATATTTGAGTTACTTTTTATGTAACACCCCACTCCCGGGTGACCCAAACCCGACATCGTTGGTGATTTCCGAGTCCGTACCCCGCGAGGGTGGCGTGCTACATCAGTCAGTCGAAACTCAGTATCAATATTTTATTTTTTTATTTTTTTCCAGTACTCTCTTGTGCACAGTATACAATTTTGAGCCCAAATATAAAAGGAAGCATTTTCAGTTATTACAAACAGCCAACAACAGTTTATAATAGCCATGTAATGACATAACCAACATTGGGCCCACGATAAATACAGAGCATTTTGAAATACAATTCTATGGGACACTAATGCAGACACGAACTGATCCTGACCTCTATCTATACCTTGCATACGGTAGACATACTCCCGTGTCAAACGGGGTACTCTTCAAGACTTAAAAAATAGATGCAAATTTTGGGTGAGTTTTGCAAACTCAGTAAGGAACAATCATCGATAGTTCGCCCAATTCATGCAGTACACAAGCAAATTACAGTTTAGTTTGCAATAACACAGTTAGAAGTACCACATCATTACATACAAGTAAATCGCAATTGAATAAGGCACTCATGCCTTTTTCCCATTTCAAGTAGTCAGTCAAGTATATATATGCAATGCATGTGTGACACTTTCCCATTTTATTGCAGTGTTATGACCGAGCGCTTAAACAGTGAACAATATTCAGTAGACGCGTCTAGGGAGTAGGAGAGCCCTCTGGGTATACACTAACTCCCTTCGAGCTCAAAGCTCTTTTTCAATGATCGAGCTCAAGGCTCTTTTCAGTATCAGTGTTCGAGTTCAAGGCTCTTTTCAATATCAGTGGCGTCTCAGGTCACAACTATTATTATCCGTTTAAGTATTTGTATACGGAATGCAATATGCTCAATGTATCACAATTCACATTGTCACTAAAACCCATTTATCAAAGTATACACAATATCATACAGTCACAAAATCACATTGCAGTCTAATCCAATTTATCAGAATCAAACATATCATTCTCAATCATACAGATTTTCATACAGTCACAATTTATCACATTCACAGCCAGTTTACACTTCAATGCCCAAATCCCATTCCTTCGGTTCAACATTTTAATCATAATCAGTTTTCACATAAACACCATTATTCTCTACAGAATTGTCAGTACAGAACTATAAACAATCAGAAATTGAGGAACCAACTAAGTTACTCACCTGTACTTCCGAGCTAATACCTGGAAGTCTTAGTGGCATCAGTGGATCGACGCTCCAAATGTGCCTCTATACTAGTTACAGTATGTAATGATTACCAAAAATCCAATCAGTAATATTTCAGAATGCACATGTAGCGCTTAAAATGTGTACAATGCATGTTCATGATTTTCCCGGCCCTAAATCCAAATTAACCATCACAAACATTCCATCTAAAAATTAGAAATCTAACGGCAATGAAATTACTCAATTCGGGCCTCTATAGGTCCAAAAATAAATAAAGTAGTGACCAAAGAACCATTAACTGGACCCACGTCAATTTCCCGTCCATAAATTCCCAATTTCTCATAACAATAAAATTAAACCTTTCACGAATCCGATGCTTCAAGAATCAGGTCAATCGGATGTCGGACGGAAAAGTTATAAGCAAAAGAAGAAAAATATATGATCTTAGTCGACTTGCCTGAGAATCCTAGTCGACTTATGCTACTGTGTATGTCCTAGTCGACTTGTCTGAGGGTGCAAGTCGACTTATGCTACTACAATGGCAGTTCTGGACAAACGTCCACCGACATCCCAACTTTCACAATTCATAACTCCTTGCTCCGAGTTCCAAATTGGACACAATTGGAGTCTATTTTATAGAGAAAAGAGAGATCTACAATTTTTATGAAGGACATAAAAACTAATTTCACCTCTAAGGGTGTCAAAAATACACTCAAAGTTACTACCTTCACAATGCCTCTCAAAACAGTGTAACATTTTGTCAAAACAGTGCAACAGATTATAAAATCCATAAATTCTCATTCCCTTTGCTAAAAATTACAATATTTATTCCAAATGAAAGAACAGAATGTGACCTACAACTTTCATGAACAACATGAAATCAAATTCAATTGCTAAGTAGGTCAAACAATTCAATGAATGATTCTACCCACTGAAAACACCTGAACTGAACAGAAATTTTATAAAAAGGGTAACTCCTTGTACAAATGTCAAACATTTGCATAATTTATACCTATGAAAAGATCAAACAGAATACTACACTTCTCATGAAGGGCTCAGAATCCAATTCCATCATTAACAAGTAAATGACCTAACTTCAGTCCAATCTTTGAAAATTCATAAGTCCCCATCATCTTATCCAAAATTAACATACTATATCTCATTTTTAAGATAATTTCTTCCTCTAAAACTTTCCAGAAGATCATTTGTGCCAATTCAAATCATGGAAATCTCTAAATTTGCTTCCAATCAGAATACTCATAAAACCTACACTTATGGCTAGGTTCCAACATAATGCACATAGTCAGTCATTAGTTAACAGTTCATAACTCCCAACGTGCATATTGAAAAATTCCAAAATCAGTGGAAATGGAAAGCTAACAAGATAGACTTCAACTTTCATTAATACCATTTTCACCAATTCCTTCTAAATTAATCTAGAAAAATCATCAAAACAATTAGGTCATCAATCCGGGTACTGTTCACACAGCTCATGTCTCTGATTTTCCAAGCCAAAATTCAACCTCTTAGAGCTACAATTAGACAACACCTATTTCATACAAAATTGTAGCCAATCAACTAAAGTTTCATTTGGCACAAACCGAACCTCATTTTCATAACCATATCATTAGTTATGATCAAAACAGTGTAATCAGTACAAAACCAATTTTCCAATTTTGGTACTAACCTTAGATCCTATCACCTTCAATACCAATAACACATCACTAAGTATCCAAATGGATAAGAAATCAGTCACTAGATCATTCTTACATTCACTTGAATATAAATCTCCAAAATTCCATGACATTAATGCACATAAAAATCACAATAAATGCTTCTAACAACCATATGAAAGAACATAATGGAAGCTTAGCATAAACCTTACCTAATCAAGCTTTAACTCTTCACTTCTTCAACCACTCTACTTCCTCACTTCTCAACCCCATGCATGGTTATCATCATAGTAAGGAGGGAGAAGGTTTAAGCTTATAAGAATGCAAGGAAGAACAAAGAGAGTAGCAACTAAGTGGAACAAGTGAAGAAAATCGATAAGAAGGAAGGAGAAGGAGATATTCGGATGAGACAAAGCCAATATGTTAACAATTCAACTTTCACTCTTCAAACATAGAATAGTCCAGAATGGAGCTACATAATACAAGCCTTAAATGCTTTGACACCTTGTCATTTAAGAAGAAGACAAAATAACTTAATAACCTTTGATAAAATAATCCAAATAGAATTAGGTCTCCAATCTATTTCCAAGGGTCTCAATTACAATTCCAAAATAATGTACCCAATATTACAGTACCATTTGACATAAATTTTTGGTACCGAAAAATAGCCGGTTCGTCACTTGGCGATTTTTCCGATCTGGGAATTTTCTTCGGAAAATTCCAGAAAAATTTCTAAAATTCCCTTGAAATATAAAACACACAAAAATCTACTCCAATTAATTTTTCAAACATAATTTCCACATTATTCACAATAAAATTCTGTTTAAGCCTAAATACAGGGAAATATCATGAATGCATGTACAATTATTTTTCGTGTACAAAAATTTACTGTTCACAAATACCAGTATAGTATGCATAAAAATGTCAAATCAGTCCTAATCACTGTCATCACTGACCAAATTACTATTTTACCCTTCTCGTCGGAGTGGGATGTTACAACTCCCCCCTCCTAATAAAAATTTCGTCCGTGAAATTCTCAGTCGATGGTTCCATATGGTAGACACTGATCAGTGGTCATATGTCCTTACATGTCCCATACACTTCATAAATCAATGACTCATTTTTCGAAAGATCACAATAAATAGACTTAATGAGTCGTTCAGTCACGTATTTGGCTATGTCAACTATCTCAGTTTATTTCAGACCTTATGCACTTATCACGTTTTATGAAGCCTTTTTCACCAGTAACAAGCAGCCTAATTCATGCTCCATTGTTACCCTTTTTGCCAATTCTGAGTACACCTTACCAAGGTGATACTTACAATAAAACCCTTCATCTCGTCTTTCCCACTCCCCTTTCCTTTGGTACTAACACAGTGAAACCTATGTCTATTTTGCTATAATTAGTTTTAATTCACCTAACCCATTTAGCCTATATATCTCATTGACTCTTAGCTCCGATTCATCTCTCCTTTGACAATTCACTGTTTTTTAGTGTTAATGTTCATGCACTCTATTCATATATGCATTTTACTATATTTCCTTTGTCCGACCTGGTTCCACCTCATCTAACCCATTCAGTTTTTCTCAGTCACTTTCCTTCGTCTCAATCATCACCAGTATCTCCAATAGATTTTGGTCTTTGACTATTATTAGGCACTTTTTAGTTTAATGCAAAAATGTACAATCCCTTAGTGTGATCACCATCGTTATACCTATAGTCACTCAAAGCTATATACCAAGCTCGTATTCCTATGAATTCCAAAACCTTTAAGCACTCCCCACTGTAGGAAATTCGAACATATAATCACAAAGTTCTATATCCTTCGTAGCTAAAATACATTTTTAGCGTATTCCTACTAGGACGTTTAGCTTTGATCATTACTTACGCTTTTCAAACAATTCCTTTGCTCAAATCACTTTTGTCGGGTACACATACTTCTTCGTTAAATCACCAAATATCGTTCTTCCGATTTCACTCGAAAGATCAGATTCATTATGGGACTCACCATTTTGACTCCTGACCTCTTAAACTCTCTTACCTCTTTCCAGTAGAGCTGAATCTAAACCTTCAATAAACTAGTAACATCTCAGTTTACCCCATCTTCTGCTTGACATTTTACACTCTTTATTGTCCTAGATTTGGAAACCCAATATCTACATTCGTTCTGTTTACTTCGGTATTGTCTATTCACCATTTTAGACTACACTCTACCTTTACCAGTATAGTATTGATTTGTGCATGCCTTTCAA
This sequence comes from Erythroxylum novogranatense, assembly GCA_029891385.1. NCBI lineage: Eukaryota > Viridiplantae > Streptophyta > Magnoliopsida > Malpighiales > Erythroxylaceae > Erythroxylum > Erythroxylum novogranatense. The sequence goes on along the minus strand of CM057231.1, from coordinate 79,442,268 downwards.
ACTCAATAATGTTCTCGAAATTACACAATTTGTGCATTATAGGAATGCCTTAGCATATCTAAGGTCTCCAAAGCTTCGAACAATTTCTATCATAGCACCAATACTACTTAGTGAAACTTCAGTATACACTGCCCAATCTCCAAAGGATATGTTTATCATCAGTGTTAAATTTCTCCATGATTCATCTCATTTATGATCATAGTCTCCAATTGATACCATTATTTACCATGCATATATCTCTATTGGGTTACTGCTAACTTCAACAGACATCACTCAATTTTGTTTTCATTGAGTCTACAATTGCTTTGTTTGTGATCCCTTAATGAAGGTGACATTATTCCCCTTAGGACTTCTTGTCTCTATTTCTCTTTTCATTTAATTTTTCTTAGCTTCAATTTAGATCTCCCTTAACATCAAATCTTTTGGAGACCGATTTTCCTCACATTGCAATAAATCCACTCACGTAGTTGAATCCTCTACATTACTGTACACATAATGCATATAATTTCAGTAGTATGTTCCACTTGTTATGCCTGAATCTCCTCTCGAAACATGACTGCATTTCACTTTTGATTTAGTACATACTTATTTTTGATTTGTTCCCATCATGACTGCTATTAACTTGACTCGTCTGTTCATCTTAACTCAATTTCTTGCTACAATCATCGATACAGTTCATGAAATTCTTATCAACCAACTATTTTACATAATTGCTTTTCAATCGTTTAATCGTTCGTAGTATCTCACATGGATCAATTCCAACTATACTCGTTGTCTCCAAGTTTATGCCATAACTTGAATGCATAACTTGAATGATCGGAACATCCTTTGCATTAAGGTTATGTGAGGCACTAAACAATTTCTTTGACACTTCCACTTGGTATATACATCACAACAATCATTTTATCTCATCCGGGGACCAATTAATAGCTTATACTACTAAGGATTCTACCAAATCTTTCCTGTTTGCCAATCGCCGAACAGAGGAATTATTTCATAATCGTGTCTTCCTTCTTTCCTCGAATTCTGTACATACTTTACATCATTTGACATTTTAATTTCCTCCAGAACGAGCACTATAAATTATGACCCTTTCACTATAGGAACTATGATTAGCACTTAGTCAATAAATCAACGATCGTTTCGTCTACTATTTTCACGTATACTTTTCACATAAGCTCAACTGTTTCACCAATCATGGTGAACTCACTATCCAATGTATACTCACAAAGGTGAACCAACCCAAACGCGACAATTCATTTCATATATCCACTTGTCATTAAATTTCATTTCACACCACTTGTCAATAAGTCATACAACCATTTAAAGTTCAAGCTTGACCTTCGAGGTCATGTCAGCCTGGCGTATACACTTTAATCTCATTATTGCTACTTAGCTCTTTATCTTTCCTCAAACAATCCATGATAGGGTATTCACCTTGATAGTACATTCGGGGATGTGTCCCCAAAACACGACAACATATTACGTTCATGGATACAGATGCACTGTACCTCTATCTGTTCACCCATCCATTTACCATTTCTGTTCCATATACATATATTCACCCAATCCAGAAGTTTCCGATACACTATCAGTAGAAATTTCCAATCTTTCTTTTCCCCTACTATTCCCTTATGCTGATTCACAAACTCTTAGCACAATATTCGTATAACCATTTTGGTCTCAAACTCATGCGCTCATGGTCATACCCGTTTCATGAGTCCAGTTCAGTTCATTTGTACGTTTTCGTCTCACCATTTCTACTTCTTCCTAACCTTAGAATCACTTCACTCTTTTGTTTAAAAGTAGACCATTATGGTACAATATTGATATCATTACAATCTCGCTATCATCATCTATGATATCTACTAACACAAATGTAGTGAATCCATATCTGCCTGATCGGACAATATACTTTTTGCTCATTTCCAATTGTTCCCATTTCGTCGCATATACAAGTCAACACTCTCATTACCTCATCATCTCGAACTTTGAATCTCACATCGGCATACTTTAACCGATATGTTTCTCATATCCACAGTGGACCTCTCCAAGCTATAAAACTTTTCGTTTTCTTTCACCGTAATATTACCACTTTAAATAAGGGGATTCATTTTGATATCATTTCTTTCCTCAATCATCCCATGCCAACATAATCATATATATACCACATTCCGGGTTGATAACCACAGTACAATATAAATCTCCTTATCCATTTTTCCTTTTTCCCCTTCCTACTAGCCCAAACACATTCATGGGTTCACATTCTGATACGGTCTAACTTTTCTCACACTTAATCACTTAACACAAGTTCACACGTAGGATTTACACTCGTGTGACTCAAACTAGGGATCAGTTGCCATGGTCTACAACGACACGACTCAAATGCATGCAACTTAACCTATGTTTCAGACTGTGCCTAGATAAATTTGTACTTCTGGCTCTGATACCACCTAAATATAACATCCCACTCCCGCGTGACCCGAACCCGACATCGTTGGTGATATCCAAGTCCGTGCTCATGAGGGTGGCTACATCGATCGATCGAAACTCAAGATCAATATTTTTATTTTTATTTTTCAAGACTTTATGTGCACAAGATATACAATTTTGAGCCCAAATGTAAAGGAAGCATTTTCGGTTATTACAAACAAATAACAACAAGTTTATAATAGCCATGTAATGACATAACCAACATCGGGCCCACGATAAATACAGAACATTTTGAAATACAATTCTATGGGACACTAATGCGATACCTAACCGATCCCGACCTCTATCTATCCTCACAGACGGTAGACATACTCCGTGTCAAACGGGTACTCTTCAAGACCTGAAAAATATATGCAAATTTTGGGTGAGTTTTGCGAACTCAGTGAGGAACCATCATCGATGGTTCGCCCAATTCATGCAACACACAAGCAAATTACAGTTTAGTTTGCAATAACACAGTTAGAAGTGCCACATCATTACATACAAGCAAATCGCAATTGAATAAGGCACTCATGCCTTTTTCCCATTTCAAGTAGTCATTCAAGTATATATATGCAATGCATATGTGACACTTTCCCATTTTATTGCAGTGTTGTGACCGAGCGCTTAAACAGTGAACAGTATTCAGTAGACGCGTCTAGGGAGTAGGAGAGCCCTCTGGGTATGCACTAACTCCCTTCGAGCTCAAAGCTCTTTTTCAGTGATCGAGCTCAAGGCTCTTTTCAGTATCAGTGTTCGAGCTCAAGGTTCTTTTCAGCATTAGTGTTCGAGCTCAAGGCTCTTTTCAATATCAGTGGCGTCTCAGGTCACAACTATTATTATTCGTTTAAGTATTTGTATATGGAATGCAACATGCTCAATGTATCACAATTCACATTGTCACTAAAACCCATTTATCAAAGTATACATAATATCATACAGTCACAAAATCACATTGCATTCCAATCCAATTTATCAGAATCAAACATATCATTCTCAATCATAACAATTTATCACATTCACAGCCAGTTTACACTTCAATGCCCAATTCTCATTCCTTCGGTTCAACATTTCAGTCATAATCAGTTTTCACATAAACACCATTATTCTCTACAGAATTGTCAGTACAGAACTATAAACAATAAGAAATTGAGGAACCAACTAGTTTACTCACCTGTACTTCCGAGCTAATACCTGGAAGTCTTAGTGATATCGGTGGATCGACGCTCCAAATGTGCCTCTATACCAGTTACAGTATGCAATGATTACCAAAAATCCAATCAGTAATATTTCAGAATGCACATGTAGTGTTTAAAATGTGTACAATGCATGTTCATGATTTTTCCGGCCCTAAATCCAAATTAACCATCACAAATATTCCATCTAAAAATTAGAAATCTAACGGCACCGAAATTACTCAATTCGGGCCTCTATATGTCCAAAAATAAATAAAATAGAGACCAAAGAACCATTAACCGTACCCACGTCAATTTCCCGTCCATAAATTCCCAATTTCTCATAATAATAAAATTAAACCTTTCACGAATCCGTTGCCTCAAGAATCAGGTTAATCGGATGTCGGAAAAAAAAGTTATAAGCAAAAGAAGGAAAATATATGATCTTAGTTGACTTGCCTGAGAATCCTAGTCGACTTATGCTACTGTGTATGTCCTAGTCGACTTGTCTGAGGGTGCAAGTCGACTTATGCTACTACAATGGCAGTTCTGGACAAACGTCCACCGACATCCCAACTTTCACAATTTATAACTCCTTGCTCCGAGTTCAAATTAGACAAAATTGGTGTCTATTTTATAGATAAAAGAGAGATCTACAAGTTTCATGAAGGACACAAAAACTAATTTCACCTCTAAGGTGTCAAAAATACACACAAAGTTACTACCTTCATAATGCCTCTCAAAACAGTGCAACATTTTGTCAAAACAGTGCAACAGTTTATTAAATCCATAAATTCTCATTCCCTTTGCTAAAAATTACAATATTTATTCCAAATGAAAGACCAGAATGTGACCTACAACTTTCATGAATAACATGAAATCAAATTCAATTGCTAAGTAGGTCAAACAATTCAATGAATGATTCTACCAACTGAAAACGCCTGAACTGAACAGCAATTTTATAAAAAGGGTAACTCCTTGTACAAATGTCAAAATTTTGCATACTTTATACCCATGAAAAGATCAAACAGAATAATACACTTCTCATGAAGGGCTCAGAATCCAATTCCATCATTAACAAGCTCAAAACTGTCATGCAAGTTTCTTCCCTGATCACTAGTCAATGACCTAACTTCAGTCCAATCTTTGAAAATTCTTAAGTCCCCATTCTGTTATCCAAAATTAACATACTATATCTCATTTTCAAGATAATTGCTTCATATACAACTTTCCAGAAGATCATTTGTGCCAATTCAAAACACGGAAATCTCTAAATTTGCTTCCAATCAGAATACTCACAAAACCTACACTTATGGCTAGGTTCCAACATAATGCACATAGTTAGTCAATAGTTAACAGTTCATAACACCCAATGTACATATCAAAAAATTGCAAACTCAGTGGAAATGGAAAGCTAACAAGATAGGCTTCAACTTTCATTCAGACCATTTTCACCAATTCCTTCTAAATTAATCTAGAAAAATCATCAAAACAATTAGGTCATCAATCCGGGTACTGTTCACACAACTCATGTCTCTGATTTTCCAAGCCAAACTTCAACCTCTTAGAGCTACAATTAGACAACACCTATTTCACACAAAATTGTAGCCAATCAACTAAAGTTTCATTTGGAATAAACCGAACCTCATTTGCATAACCACACCATTTGTTATGATCAAAAGAGTGTAATTAGTACAAAACTAATTTTCCAGTTTTGGTACTAACCTTAGATCCTATCACCTTCAATACCAATAACACATCACTAAGCATCCAAATGGACAAGAAATCAGTCACTAGATCATTCATACATTCACTTGAATATAAATCTCCAAAATTCCATGACATTAATGCACATAAAAATCACAATAAATGCTTCTAACAACCATATGAAAGAACATAATGAAAGCTTAGCATAATCCTTACCTAATCAAGCTTTAACTCTTCACTTCTTCAACCACTCTACTTCCTCACTTCTCAAACCCATGCATGGTTATCATCATAGTAAGGAGGGAGAAGCTTTAAGCTTATAAGCATGCAAGGAAGAACAAAGAGAGTAGCAACTAAGTGGAACAAGCGAAGAAAATCGATAAGAAGGAAGGAGAAGGAGATATTCGGATGAGACAAAGCCAATATGTTAACAATTGAACTTTCACTCTTCAAACATAGAAGAGTCGAGAATGGAGCCACATAATCCAAGCATTAAATGCTTTGACACCTTGTCACTTAAGAAGAAGACAAAATAACTTAATAACCTTTGATAAAATAATCCAAATAGAATTAGGTCTTCAATCCATTTCCAAGGGTCTCAATTACAATTCCAAAATAATGTACCCAATATTACAGTACCATTTGACAGAAATTTTCGGTACCAAAAATCATTCGGTTCGCCACTTGGAGATTTTTCCGATTCGAAAATTTTACTCGGAAAATTCCAGAAAAATTTCTAAAATTCCCTTGAAATATAAAACAAACAAAAATCTACTCCAATTAATTTTTCAAATATAATTTCCACATTATTCACAATAAAATTCCGTTTTGGCCCAAATACCGGGAAATATCATGAATGCATGTACAGTTATTTTTCATGTGCAAAAATTCACTGTTCACAAATACCAGTATAGTATGCATAAAAATGTCAAATCAGTCCTAATCACTCTCATCACTGACCAAATTACTATTTTACCCTTCCCGTCGGGGTGGGATGTTACATTTTAATTGTAACTAATGTATGAGGAATATTTTTATTTTGATGTAAATAGTTTATAATAACGATAATATAGGATGGATTTGGATTTAAAAGCATGTATATGATAAGTTCAATGTTATCATATGTTTTGTTGATAAAACAACATCTAATGAAATGGCATATATGTTTTCCTAAGTTTTCTTTTAAAGAAGATTATGAAATGCTTTGGATTTTTTTATTGTTTTGTGTGGCATCTATGTATCCTCTTACGGTCTATGCAGGTGTTACATTGTTTGTTACCAAAGCATGGTTTAGGCAATTCAGGTTTAACCAGCGTTTAACTATTTCTTATACTTAAATATAAGAGTTGTGTCTGGTCTAATGCGGTTTGTCCCATATTTTGATTTTAGAATTGAATTTGGAAAGATCTTAGAAGTTGTTGACAAGTTTGTTGAGAGTAATAATCCTATGTGATCTCGTCCATCTATATCAGGACCCTTTGGGGTTAATCGAGATGAAGCTAAAATACCACTAGCTCCACCTCTAACTCGGGGAGGCTTAGTTAAGTTGTCACAAGACATGATGACTTTGTTAAACGGTATGACTGCACCCAAAGCTCCGATAGATTAGTTGAGGTATCCTCAATTAACCCAACCTTTGACTCGGGATTTCTTTTCCTAAGAATTTAAAGCCAGGTATGTGATGAAAGCCTATAGAAAGGAGAAGTGGACGCAATTTTTGAAGTTGAAGCAAAGAAACATATATGTTGTTGAGTAAGATAGAGAATTCAATTGACTCAACAAGTATACACATGAACTTGCACTTACTGATCAGTTTTGGTGTCATCAGATTGAGGATGGCTTGAATGACTCGATCAAAGAGCACCTTGAAGCAATCACTCTCTTGCATCAAATGACTTACCATCAGCTAGTACAAACTGCTATTAAGATAGAGAAGCAAGAGATGGTTAAGAGAAAAAGGGTTCAATGAAGGGGTTTTGCAAGAGGATGTCAATTCTTGGGTAAGAAAAGTCATAAAGATGCTTCCACTACACTAGAATTCACTTAAAGATCTGTGGCCAGGGGAAGGCGACAAGACTTTCCCTCATTGGCTAGTTCAGGTAGGGGTTCCTTTGTGGGTCGAGGTTTTAGTTCTCTGGAGTGCCCTTATTGTTCCAAATACCATCGAGGTACTTGTAGGAGGACTACGAGTGTATGTTTTCGATGTAGTATCCTTGATCATTTTATAGCAAACTATCCTATGAGACAACCTCAGATGTGCTAAGTTAGTGGAGAGGTTTCTTATGCATCTGCTGGGAATAGAAGAAGTGGTAGAGGTTATAGAGGATTTAGTCAGATAAGACCTAATTCGAATACTCTTTCAGAAACTGTTGATCAACCAGTTATGCCTTCTAGTTTGGCTCAAGCTTATGCTTTGAAAGCTCGTGAGAATCAAGACACACTTAAGGTCATTACGGATAATATTTCTATCTTTATTTTGAAATGCATACGTTGATTGATCCTAGATCCACTCATTCTCATACCTATGTTAGAGAAATTTTTCATAAAGAGATCCTATAGATTAGTTAGAGTATGAAATTCATGTAACCAATCCTCTATGTAGTAGTGTGTTAGTTAATCAAGTTCATAGAAATTGTCCTGTTATGATCTAAGGAAGTGAGTTTATAGTTGATCTGATTAAATTGTCGTCTTTTCATGAATTCGATTTGATTTTGGGTATGGATTGGTTATCCAAGCATCAGGCAGTGGTTAACTATAGTGTTAAGGAGTTGTTCTTAGGAAACTTGATCAACTTGAAATAATATTGCATTGCATCTACGCTAGTTCTCTTATTAATGTGGTATCTACTATGCAAACTCAAAGGTTCCTAAGGAAGGGGCGTAAAGCTTATCTGGCATTTTTTATTGATTTTGAGAAGGAAAGTGTTAAACTGCAAGATATTCCACTAGTGAATGAATTTCTAAATGTGATTCCTGAAGAGCTACCTAAACTCCCTCCTAAAAGGGAAGTGGAGTTGTCTATTAAGGTTATGCCTGGCGTTGCTCTTATGTCCAGAGCACCATACAGGATGGCTCCTGCTAAATTGAAGGAGTTAAAGGTTCAGTTGTAAGAGCTACTGGATAAGGGATTCATTTGACCTAGTGTCTCACCCTAGGGATCACCGATTCTGTTTGATAAGAGGAAAGATGACAGTCTTCAGATGTGCATTGATTACAGGCAACTGAATAAGGTCACAGTGAAAAATAAGTATCCACTACCAAAGATAGAAGATATGTTTGATCAATTGAAAGGTGTAGGGGTGTTCTCAAAGATAGATTTGCAATTAGGGTATTATCAACTTCGGGTCAAGGATGTGGATGTCCTGAAGATTGCATTTAGGACCTGTTATGGACATTATGAATTCTCGGTAATGTCATTTGGGTTAACTAATTCTCTAGCTGCATTCATGGATTTGATGAATAGAGTATTTAGGCCCTATTTAAACTAGTTTGTTGCGGTATTCATAGATGATATCCTAGTCTATTCCATAGATGAACAAAATCATGCCAGCATCTCCGGATTGTATTACAAACCCTGCAAGAAAAACAATTGTATGCCAAACTAAGCAAGTGTAATTTTTGGCTTCAGGAAGTATCTTTTCTAGGACATGTTATCTCTTCTCAAGGAATTAAAGTTGATCCTAGTAAGACTAAAGCAATTGTTAATTGGAAGCTGCCACGGAATGTAACATAAGTGAGGAGTTTTCTGGGTTTGGCTAGATACAATCCCTTTTGACTAAATTGTTGTGGAAGTGAGTAAAGTATGGATGGTCTGCTAGATGCCAAATTAGTTTTGAATAATTAAAAAGAATGCTTACTAAAACTCCTATATTGGCTCAACCTACTTCTAGTAAGGAATATATTATATTTAGTGATGCATCTAGAAACGGTTTGGATTATGTTTTGATGCAGGATAGAAGGGTGGTTGCATATGCCTCGAGGCAATCAAATTCCCATGAACATAACTACCTTACACAGGATCTTAAGTTTGTAGCAATAATGTTTGCCTTGAAAATTCGACGACACTATTTGTATGGTGAAAAGTGTAAGATCTTCACTAATCATAAAAGTTTGGAGTACTTGCTTACCCAGAAAGAACTTAATCTAAGGCAACAACGTTGGTTAGAACTGGTTAAAGATTATGATTGTATTATGGATTACCATCTAGGTAAGGCTAATGTTGTGGCCAATGCCTTAAACTAGAAGACATTTCAGCACTATCAGTGTAGTAAGGTGAATGGGGACTTGCATTTGATGGGGCTTTAATAGCTCAGTTGAAAGCTAGGACTATCTTGAGAAAAAAGATCTGTGATGCTCATAAAGTTGATGATAAGTTGCAAAAACTTATCTTGATAACTAGGGAAGGCAAATAACTTGAATTTTCTGTGAAAGGAGATGATCATCTGTATTATAAAGATCGATCGAGTGTTCCAGCTAGTGATGAATTGAGGAAAAAATATTTTTTGAAGCCTATAATACTATCTTTACAATTCATCCCGGTGGAAATAAAATGTATCAAGATCTGAAGTAGTATTACTAGTGGTCAGGTATGAAACCTGATGTTATGGATTATATATCCAAATGTTTAACATGTCAGTATGTTAAAGCTGAGCACTAGATTTCATCTTGTTTTTTACATCCAATTTCGATTCCTCAATTGAAATGGGTTAACATTACCATGGATTTTATCACTAGACTCCCTTTCACTCAAAGGAAGCATGATGCTGTATAGGTGATTGCGGAAAAGTTCACCAAGTCTACTATTTTTATGCCTATTCTTCCTTATTATTCTTTAGATAGGCGTGCATATATATATATGAATGAGATAGTGAGATGGCATGGGGTTCCATTATCTATTATTTCTGATTGTGATCCTCGATTTACTTTGAGATTATGGAAAAGTCTGTAAAAGGGTTTAGGTACTCAAGTCAAGTTCAGTACCGCTTTCTACCCGCAAATAGATGGACAACGTAAACAGGTTATTCAAATATTGGAAGATATGCTTCGGGGTTATGTGTTAGAATTCTTGGGAAGTTGGGATAACTATCTTGCTTTGATGAAGTTTACTTATAACAACAGTTATCATAATAGCATTGGTATGTCACCTTATGAAGCTCTATATGGTAGGAAGTGTAGCAATTCGATAAGTTAGACTGAATTAAGTGAAAATAAGATGATCGGCCCTGATATTGTGAAAGATGTTGAGAAAAAAATTCAAGTTATCCAACAAAGATTAAAAGTCACCTATGATAGGCAGAAGTATGCTGACCTAAAAAGGAAAGGTATTGAGTATCAGGTAGGAGATAATGTATTCTTGAAAGTGTCACAATGAAAACACATACTTCCATTTAGGAAGAAAGGTAAGCTCAGCCCATGCTACATCAGTCCTTATAAGATTCTTAAGAAAGTCGGATCAATAGCTAATCAGCTAGCACTCCTGAAGAATTGGCCAAGTTGTGTGATGTGTTTCATGTTTCCATGTTGATAACTTATCGGTCTGATGATACATATAAGATTCTTATGCACGAAATTCAAGTACAACTAGATTCGTCATATAAGGAAGGACTTGTGTCTATCCTAGCCATAGAAGTTCGAAATTTCAGAAATAAGCAAATACCTTGGGTGAAAGTACTCTAGTAACATCATAGGCTCGAGGAAGCAACATGAGAACTATAATCGACTATGAGAGCTCAGTATCCTTAGTTATTTTCATCATGTATGAATTTCAAGGATGAAATTCTATTAAAGGGGAGAGAATTGTAAGACCCTAAGTTATACCTTAGTTAAAATGTTACATGTCCATGAAAGTAAAAGTGATAGGTGTTGAAATTGTGACATGATTATGAATTGCATATTTCTTAAATCTATGGTCCATCAAACCATGATTAATAACTTGGAATTAATTGATACCATTATAAAATTGAAGTACTAAAATATACATTTGGACTAGGAAAATATCAAGTGGCAAGACAATTTGGTATATGGAAAAATGAGATGACTAAGCCTATAAATTGGTGACATTTAGCAAGGAAAACTAAGTGACAAATGGAATAGTTAATAAATTGATAAATGGCAGCAATAAGTGAGTGACAAACGGCCCATCATATTGGTGACATTTTGCAGCTCATATATGGGACAAATGAAGAACATCTATAGTGACATATGTTATTACAATTTTGTGACACCTAGCATTGGATATGTCAAGTTTCTGCTGGAGTAATTTATGTTTTGGCTCATTCTTCACCATCTTCATCTCTCACCACTGAAACTCTCACTCTCTCATAACTCCTAGGATTTTTGCCTCAATTTGCATCATCAACACTTGAAATCTTTTCAATATGTTACATTAAGGAAGATAGATCTTGTTATCTTCTATGTTGTTTTCTTAGTGCTAAGATTTGCAACTTGATCTTGGATGTGTGCTGGTTGCTTGGAAGGGTTACATTAGCTTGTTCTTTGGAGTTGGAATTTGAATTTAAATACGTAAGGGAATTCTAAACTTGATAGTATATATTAATACAAGTTCTATGATGATTGAATTGGCATGAAAAATATGTTATGATGATGATAACTGAGTGCTAGAAAAATGAAAAATGATCCTTGTATGGCAAATTATATTTTAGTTTTGATGTATGTAAGATAATGATTTGTGAGTAATGAATGATTTTTGAATTAGAATTTGACATGAATTTGATAAGGGATTGCAGCATGAATAAGGTAGATTTGAAGTGAAATTGATGGACTTTGGTAATGGTATACTGAAGGGAGTATGAAGGAGTTAAAATTTGGAAACAAATTGAAGGTTATGGTGAGTGAAACTTCGATTCACTCATCCTACAATCATAGGAATTGTATAGTTCCTTCCCACGGTTATGGGAAGTACTTTGGAAGGATAAAGGGTGGGTTTTGTGTAATTGTTAGACTCTATAAGGTTAAGGCACTTTATAATGTTTTAGTTGGACTTAATTAAGGTTGAAAAAGAACCTAGTTTAACACTAGATTAATTGAGTAAAGGTTGAATAAGTTTGGATCATTAATTAAGGTCACAAGTTAAGGAAGCTGATATTTGGTAACAAAGTATCTAATTTCGAAACTTATGAGTTGTTAAAGGAATGACGTATACTTATGAATGCAAATGTGGTTCAAAGAATATGAGTAATGTGAATTAGGTATGATAGTTTATGAATTGGGAATTTTTATGGATATATATATATATAACCTATAATCATTTAAGGCTATCATCGGTGCATTGTTACAAATGTTTACATTCATAAGGCTTATTGAATTTGTTCGAGCATGAATGAACGCATTCAAATTGAGCATAAAGAACTAAATTCATACTCATGCATTATTTCACCGTCATATGATTTTGAGATGTAAAATGTTTTGTCTTAAAACTATCAAGTCCTAGTTATGGGTAAATAAGCATGCCTAGAAAGGTCTGTAAGTACTTCTGTAACTAGGCACTAAGGTGTCTTCTGTATCTAGACACTTTGGTGTCTTCTGTACTAGACACTCCGGTGTTTTATGATCTTAGACGCTTCAGTGTCTTCTGTTTCAGAGACTTAAGTCCCTTCTATTTATGAGATAACAATCATGGGTATCTTCTATTCTGATCCCGGTACCCACTTTTATAGAAAGGAATACCAGGCTAATTTGATTTATGTTTTGAGGTAAGTTATGATTTGATACAAGATAAGTTATGATTTGATACAAGATAAGTTCTGATTTGATACAAGATAAGTTCTATTTTGTTACAAGGCATATTCTAATTTGATACAAGTTCTATTATGTTTTGACACAAATATATCTTGTTTTGACACTTTTACATTATGTTTTGAAGTAAAGATGTTCTATTTTTGATACTTACATGATATGTTATGATGAAGTATATATGTTCTAATGCTTTTAATAGTTTGTTTACTCTTTATGTAGATCAAGTAAAGATTGTTTCTAATATGATCTAATTTAGTGCATGTGAATATTAGACGATTGTTAGATATAGTCACCATTATATATCTTGTTTAGTTATTCCCCACTAAGCTATATGCTTAGCACGGTGGTTTTGCCTCCATATAGGTTCTGATAAGAAGATTTGAGACTAGGATAAAGACAACCGCAGTAACCAATGAAGGATGTGTTTTGATTTGAAATATGTATATTTGAGTTGCTTTTGAGTTGTAACCAATGTATGAGGCATATATTGTATTTTGATGTAAATGGTTTGTAATGATTGTAATATAGGATGGATTTGGATTTAAAAGAATGTATATGATAAGTTCAATGTTGTGATATGTTCTGTTTATAAAATAACATCTAATGAAATGTCATATATGTTTTCCTGAGTTTTCTTTTAAAGAAGATTTTGAAATGTTTTGGATTGTTCTTTTTGTATTGTTTTGTGTGACGTCTGTATATCTTATAAGGAGGTATGTGGGTGTTACATTAACACTGATTTTTGCTTTTTCTTGGTAGTTTATTAATCTATTGGCTCCTTAAAAAAATAAATAGTCATATCTCACTCTATTATTGAGGTTAAATATCAAGCCATTATTAATACTACTTCTGAACTTCTTTGGTTAGATTGATTATTTTATGATACAGACATTACACACTCATAAGTTATTATCCTCTATTGTGATAATCACATTTCAATATTGATTGTTCATAATGATGTCTTCTATGAGTATACTAAATATATTAAGAATGATTATCACTTTATACATTATGATATCATTTAGGGTACCATTTGACTTATTTTTTTTTAAAGATCAGACTATTGGTATATTTAAAAAAGCTCATTCACCAACTTAATTTCACACTTTCATCTCCAAACTCCAGCTTGATCTTCGTTTATCTTACATTTAAAGAGAAATATTGAAAATATTCTAGATTAAACGTTACAAATCATGATATGATTTGTAGTAATACCACCCTGATTTCTCCCAAATTATGTATCTTGAACATGATACAATTTTTTTTTTCCACTTTTTGTATCACAGTGTATGTGTGTTCATTCAGTCTTACGCGAGACGGTTATGATAACTCGCTGAACATGATACAACAAATCTCTATGGTCATGTGATGGCTGCATCCATTTTGTACCTATCCGATAATTGTGACGGCTCAGTTAGGATGAGTATGAGCTACAAACATTTCCATGGATAGTAGTATAGCCACTTGCACAATCACGTTTTATTATTTTTTGGACGAAAATAGAAAACCTGAAGCTGCTTCTGCTACAAGGTTTTTCACCATAGAAACTGTTTTATCTTTTTCTTGATGGGAATTCAAGGTTTGAACGCTAAGCTTAAGTAAGTTAGATACGCAAAACTTGAGGATACAGGCAGTGATTAAAAGTTTGGAGACACTGGTAACTGGTTTCGGCTTTTCACTGGTATTTCAAGCTATTAATATCATTTGCAGCTGCAAGAAATAGAAGACATGTAAGATCTGCACAAAAGTGTGCATTCATGTGGATGAAAACGGTTGATGATTTGGGTTACATCAGGCAAATTTTGTCCTTTAACGTTACCCAAGTACATTATGGCTCAATGTGAAGTCAGTGAAGTTTCCAATTATTAAAGACTACCTTTTCTGGGTAACAATTCTAAACGCGTGATACATGGTCACTTGTCAATAGCTTGATTAAGTTCTTGAAGCTACAGGAAGAGAGGGTGGAGACTTGGTTCTTATTCATTCACAATTTTCTTTATGACCGTTAAGAAATAGAAGGTCCACGGGGCAATATATTCTGAATTTGTGGAGCTTAACACATCATGCATTAATTCTTCCTTTTTTTAAGCCTAATAATCATCATATCAGGCCAACATCTATTAGAATTAGTCAAAAAAGGTACCTGGACCACTTTCAATTATTAAAACCAGTTACTAGAATCGGTCAAAAAATTATTTAGGCCATTATACGTGGGCTGGGGAGAAAGTAGAGACTTGGTTCTTTTATTCATACACAAATTTCCTTGTGACTGTTAAGAAATTGGAGGTCCACTGAGGCAATAAATTCTTTTCTCCCTTATGATGTTAATTCAAATATTTAATTATTGTTTGTTCTTGCAAAATTTAAGGTGAAATAGGCGTCACAGTTTTGAAACATGAGGAATAAAATAGATGCAAGGACATTATAAAATGATGGAAATAGACACAAGGACACTGGGGTATAACATTATGCGTTGCTTTTTACATATAAACAATAATGGCAATAGAAACTTACCTTGATCCATCACTATTTATTTGTTTTTACATGTAATAATTGAAAGCCTTTTTTCGTGTAATTTCTAATGTCACTTTCTTTCTTCTTTTCAGATTCTTTGATGGTCAAGAATAATATGTTATATTTTTTTGGGACTTTATCTTATCTTTTGTAGCTGTCAGTTTAAAAAGAGAGAGGGGAGGCATTTAAAATCACTTTTGATTCTAATTTCCATGAGCCCATAACTATGAAATTGTATATGCTTCTACTAAAATTAGTCCAAAAAGTTAATGGGTCATTATAAATTATTAAAATAATCTAACAATCTCTCATTTGCCCTATGTTATAACTTGATAATTCAATAACAAACCATAAATATGCACAATACATTGAATCTATCAAGTCATCGTCATTGATTGAATCATGTCAATTACAAGTCGATTAATGACATGATTCTTTTCATGTATCATATAACCAACTCAATTTAAAATAGTAGTTGGTTGAAACTCTCTTCTCTTCTCTCCTTCTCTTCTCTCTTCATTATGTTCTTTCTTAAGATGGCAAGTGGAGGCTTTTCATTTTTAGGTCATTTTTTTGCTCTTATGTAGTCTTTTAAAATTAGGGTAAAAACTAGGTTTTACCTAAGTCTAAAAGTCCGAAATAACCTATGAAATTTTAAGTTCAGGAGGTCGATCCGAATTTGTTCATACGCAGGACACAATCGTGGCCCCCTAAGCTACGATCCTGGCCTGATGAAATAGTCTCTATCACAATCGTGGCCCTGGATCCTGTTAGAGTAGTGCCCTGAAGGCAATCGTCTTTAGCGCATTTTGTACAAAGTTATGTACATACTTTATGAATAAATAAAGAAAGGCATATTTCATTACGTTGCTGTTCATTATTTATGAACTGATATTGATCAATAAGCAAATTAATGAAGTCCATGATATATGACATAGCATGAAGGAAATTGTGATGTGATCATACTACTGAGATTCCTATCATGTGCAATTATGTCAGTATCTAAATTATCCCTAGTCATAGGATTACTGAGACTGGACATCGGTAATCCGGAGAGACTAATACATCTCAAGCTCTTTGATTTGATCAAGCAGTGGATCTCAGAAGCTGTAAATATGTGATATTTAGGGTTGAGATGTGGATACTTACTAGAGGTAGTAAGTACATTGGATGACCTGCTATGAGATCATCACATGGATGTTCTATTCTAATGTCAATGATAATCTCATCATAGCAATGGTGCAAGTATCCTTAGACTTGAGGTGCTCAAGGATATCTTGGATACTGATTCTGTGCTTTGACTTCATTCCTTGTTGCCTTACAGAGGTCGCTCATAGGGTGGTGATTGGGTACAGTTTGAGGTATTCGAAGGTAATTGAGTAGCCAATAGAGGATTCACCACTTCTGTGATAGCAGAAGATGATACCCATGGCCTATTGTCAGGGTCATTACTTGGAAGTCTCTGGTCGGAGCATATATGTCATGAAGAATGTCTTCATTGACATATAAAGTAATGATTCCCAGGACAAGAACTGAAATCACTTGGACTAGATTTGACGTAGTCAGTCTAGTAAGAGTTGACACTTTGCCCATACTCATAACCAAGTGGGGTATAGCATGGTGAAAGGACGAATTGCACAGTAATTGTCTATGGAAAGGTTCGTGATATGGTTCATGATGAATACATGTTCATTCGTCAAACCAATTACTTTCCGGTCAATTGGGGTCATGATGTGTTGCTAGATACCGCCATGACTTGCTCAGATTAAGTGTTAATCTAAGTGGCCAACATAACCGGAACCTAATGGGTCATACGCATAAGAGTGTCTCGGAGAATTCGTAAAATAGTTTTGGACAGAGTTCCAATATATGGAGAGCAAAAGGATTAAATGGATCCCGGTGAGATCGAGATATGTCCCGATGAGATCGCGATATCGATATTGTTGAAAAAGGTTTTCGGGAGTTTTTCCCATACCGGGACCTGGTAGGCCGGTAGGACCGACCCCAGTGTGACTGGACCACTTCAACATTTATTTATATATATATATATATATATATATAATTAATTAAAGAATTAATATATATATATATAAGTGTAAACGTGGATGGAAGGGAGGAGAAGCTTATCATTTTTACTTTATATATATATATATATATATATATATAAGCTAACTTGGATGCTTCTCCACCTAGTTTTTGTATGTCTTTAATTGTTAAAGAAAAATAAATAGATGATGAAAGATGAAGGTGAGGTTCCTTGGTTTGAAAAAAGGCTAATGAAAAAGTGTTTTTCAACTTTCCTTTCAAAGCATCAACGATTTCCACTCTTCTCTCCAAGCATCTTCTTCATCTCTCCTTCATCTTTTTTCAAGATCTCCAAGAACAAGGTACGATCTAGCAGTCTTCAACTTGTTCTAGCTATTCCCGGGTCAAAGGGTTTGTCCCGGTTAGGTTCTCCGATCTCTGCGTGGATACCGTTAGAGACGGTCTCCTTTGGCCGTTATGATTTGAGTTTGTTGGATAGACATATGGATCCTGGCTTTCGGGAAGGTCCCGGAACAAAAATTTTTGTTTTCCATACCGTGGACATGTGATGCTCACACCGGGATTTTCCTACAGTGGTATCAGAGCCACTTGTGTCGTATATAACGAAGAAACCATGACTAGGTCGGAGTTGCCTATTGCTTGTGACGATGATGCATGTTGATTGTGTGAATTTCGAATTCAGTATAGAAATATAGTTTTCGAAATTTTCTTGCCCAGATATGTTCACAAGATGTTGTTGCATATGTCTGTGGAAGCTCGGAATTTATCAATGTGATTTGATATGGTTTTGCTAATTTATTCCCTAATGTTCTGGTTGCTGTCTTTGTGCACATTCAATGAACAGGAATGCTTATAAATTCGAGAAGAAATTGTAGAAATTGTTTTTTCGGATTTTCTTTCACCAACATGTCTCTAAGATGTTTATTAATGTCTATGAGAATGGAAAAATGTTTTCGAGGTGATTTACTATTTATTTTAGAATTTATTGTGTGCTGCTGGGAATAACTGTGTTGAGGAACACAGATTCTACATTGGCTTTATTGCTGAGGTTGGATGAGTTTTTGCTGGAAATAAATCCTGAAAAAATTCATGGAACATGTTGTGAACATTTTGTAACCTCTGTAAATTTCTCATAATTTATTGAAATTTGTTCAATAAGTTTTTCAAGAAAAACACAGAGCTTGGCAGTTTTGAGAAAGTTGCTGGAGCTGTTTTGTTTGGAATGATAAATGGTGTATTTCTCAATTCCAATGCCTTGGATCATTTTTAATGTGATTAAAAATGTGTTATATTGATTTTGTATGCTTTCCAAATTGAATTTCTTGAAATTGGGTTTCCAAATATTTTTCGGATGTCAAATGTGTCACATTAGCGTCTCGTTAGTGCATTTCATTGTCTTGATTATTTTGGCCGTCACAAATTTTGTGACCAGTGCCGAAGTAATCTTGATAAAATATAGACTAGCTAGAGATACTTAGGGTGATAGTTTGATATTCTTAAATTATTTGGAGATCTAAATGAATAAGAGTGTATTCATCAATTTCAAGTTTTTCATGTATAGTTTGACTATATATGGTAAGTGATCGCGGCTTATCGTTCAATCCGAAGATTGATCCTTGGAAACCGGTCAAAATCAATTTATACCAAGAATTGCAATACAGGGTGCAACCTCGGGTCGACTCTCAAGGAACCAGTGCAGAATTGATTCTAAGACTATCCTAATGTTTGAATTACGCAAGAAAGTAGTTAAAACGGGAGTTTTGGTTTAATCTTTAAAATTAAAGAAAGCAAGGCATGAAATAAATATTTTTAGGATTTTTGAAAGGCAAGACAATTTGAAGTAATTAAGATTGAAAACAGTTAACTAAAGTTCTCCTGAAAATGTGGCTCGGGTCATCATCGTTCAAAATAAATGTCGGGGTTTGAAATCCACTAAGTTTCGAAAACATAACCTTAACAACTCGTTAAGTCCAAGAATTTAATTAATCAACTCGATTAATTAAATCTTGTTAAAACCCTTAGTGTATGGTATGAAATGATTTATGCAATAAATCAATCAGATAATAACACAACCAACTTAACCAAACACAACTAGGCAGATTAGATTAATTAATGCAAAATCTGACTGATATACATGAGACTTCATATATTCAGGCACAATATTCAACACAAACCAATCCTTAACATAGATCAAAGTTTAACATCCTACTAAACTATAGCAAGATTTATTCGGTCATACAATGCAATCTCCAACTCGGAGTTGTTACAAAATACGACAAATCTAAAACTAAGATCGACACCCATGTTGAGCTCGAACTCAAACCGTTGCTACATCTTCAGAGATCCAATGCCCTAGCCACGCATGATGCCGGTGAGTCCATCATCGCTGAATATCACCTCGCCCATGACTCCAACGACGAACAGCTTGAAAATGGGTGCGACGAATGATGGAAGAGATGAAGATGATGATGGTGGACGTCGTATGGAGGTGGCGCCAAATCTGCAAAACAGAGGAAACAAAAACTATAAAAAAAAATGGAGAAGACGAAGGATGGAGAGCTACCTCGGGAATGCGGCCGTCCTCCTTTAACCTAAAATGGAAGGTTTTATAGAGTCATAAGCGGGCGGGTCTGAATCGTGGATAATTTTGCTATTGAAGGGCCGGGGTATCCGACATTCGTCGCGACTAATGAATAAAGTTCGTCGCGACGAATGAAAATAGTCACTCGTCGCGACGAATTAATTTATACCAAATAACTTCGTCGCGGCGAATGTCTGCGTTAGTTCGTCCCGACTAATGGATGGCTTCTCACGACGTGTTGACTTTCTCTTGTTGACTCCATTGTTCCTACAAAATACAACACATTTGCAGATCAATTGTCCCAATAAAAGTTATACAGAAATTAATATCAAATGGCAACAAAATACGACAATGTGCAAATTATAAAAGCTCGATATGAGAAACCAATTTAAGCACAAAAATCATGAATTAGAGTCAACAAGTGCATAATTACTTAAGAAATTAGGCCAATTTATAGTATAAATTTGGCTCAATCAAATTCCCCACACTTAAACCTTTGTACTCACGGACAAAGCTTACAAGAGTCAAAAGGTACAAGAGTAAAAGAAAATTCGCCCATGCTCAAATAATAACAAATTGACGAATCCACTTCATCGAATTTAAACGCAGAAACCGAAAGAGTGCTAATAAAACAAACACTGAAAGAATTTAAGCACATGAGATTGAACAACAGAGAATCACTCAGGATATGGTGTTTATGCTCAACTCACTTGTGTTTAAGGATATTTTCTCTCCATCTGCTTAATGCATCTCCTACCATAGGCTTGTATCAATTTTATTTCTCCACTACAAGGACTATCATTTTGAAGATCAAGAGGTCTTTCAGGGTTGTAATGAGCGGAGGGCTAGATGAATGGATGAAGTGAAAGAAGAAAAATATGATCATGCGCACTAAATGAGGAATTGATGGCAACAGCCAAATTAAAACTGAAAACTGAAATAAATTGAATACACTTTTTTTTTTCACATTTTGGCTATCTCATTTTGAGATGCTAATCCCTTTTTGGGATACAACACATTATTATCCCTTCCCTTTTTGGAATACACAAGACTAACACTTTTCCATTTTCCTTTTTTTTTAACAAAATACAGACTACCGACATCATCTTAATATGTATGCAAATGCTCATAGAGTAAGGGCTCAAGGGGCTAGCAAAGGGAAAAGTGTTTAAGGGTTGGTGTTTGGGGAAAGGGCTGAAAGAAGGAACGCCTCTATCATATCAACAAAATTCTAGCCCATCAAGCTTTGAGTAAAAATTGACATAAATTCTAGAGAAGTATGAACTAAGCAGATGCACACACAAAGATATAGAAGAAAAAATTTTGGCTCAAATATCCTTCCAACAAGGGTTTGTCTCAATGATCAATCTCAAGTCTTAAACACTGACAATACTATCTTGTTAGCATGCTCCCATTCACTTTGTTTTGAAAACTTCAAAAGTTAAAATTTTGCCAGATCCAATTATCGTTCGAAGAATGGAGAGTATTTTCAAAAACTCAAGTATCAGTTTTTAAAACTTGTAAATGATTTGCATGCAAGGGCACAAAAGAATAGGTGCAGAAAATGTTTGATTGAGTTTCAAATTTATTAGTAAAATTTGAAAGGGCCCACAAAATTATGCACAAATTCTAATAGGCATGCAATGCAAAATATAAGAAGGGAACTAGCTCCCCCACACTTAAACATGGCATTGTCCACAATGGCAGAAGTAGCAAGGCACACAACAGAAGCATGAAAGACAAATAGACAAAAGAGAAATGAGGATATATCATTAAGCTCAAAACGTAAATGGACAAAAGGAAGGAACCAAATGAGGAGAGAAGGAGAAAGAAGAAGAAGAAAAGAAAACGCGGGAGACAGACGAAAAGACACGAAAGGGAAAAGACTGAAAAGGGCTCCGGACAAAAGAGAAATCCAACGGTCAAGAGGGGCAAAACTGGGTATATTCGTCGCGACGAGGCAATCGTTAGCCGCAGCGAACAAAACAGAAAAACCCTAGATACGTCGCGACGAACAACGATGTTCGCTATGGCGAACCACCCAAAATGAACAAAATTTCTAAGGATCCTACAAATTGCACAATCGATTCAATTTATCAATCCACATTTCACTCGATCGCATTAATCTATTACATGCTTCATCAAACAAGGAACATGCAGAGCTAACAAGAGGGAATCAATTTATTGAAACAGAAATGAAAATCCTACTTAACTACAGCTATTCCTACTGATGGGTTTCTTCCCCCACACTTAAACAATACGTTCATGCAACACAACATTTCAAGTCAAATCAAATAATGTGCACAAATATATTGAAAATGCAGGAAAAGAAACACCTGGTGCTCAAGGTGGATCTTGTAGCTCGGGATGGACGTGCGGTTGATATCCAAGCTCCATGTCAACAGCTTGGGTCCCGGCGCTTCATGTCCATTCCGTATCCGAATAAGCACCGCTATCATCAAAATAAAACGCCTCCAAAGAGATCATTAGTGGTGGGGTTAGAGTTTACGCAAATTCGAACAAGCATCATCAATCACAACATCAAGCATATTCACCCCAAGCAAGGAGTAATCCTCGTTAGGGTGCTTCATAGCTTCATACATGTTGAAGCTAACGTGTTGATCTCCAACCTCCATGGTGATCTTCCCTTCCTTCATACTGATCATTGTACTTGCCGTCGGAAGGAAGGGTCGTCTAAGGATTAGAGAAGTGTCCTGCACCACTTCAGTAGACATATCCAACACGTAAAAATCGGCAGGGAACACTAATCCTTTTACTTGGACCGAATGTCTCGATTATGCCCATGTGGTGTCGAAAGGATCTGTCGATAACGTAACACTACCGAAGTAGGTTTTACGCTCTTGACTCCCAGGGCTTCATAAACAGATTTCGGCATCACATTGATTGCCGCTCCCAAATCCAGCAACGCTCTTCCAATTCTCACCTTTCCTATGACACAAGGAATGGTGAACGATCCTGGGTCCTGACACTTCACAGGAATTTGGGGCTTGAATAATGCGAACACGTTTGAACTCACTTGGACTCTCTCATTCGGCCTAAACTTACGCTTGTTTGTGCACAAGTCCTTCAAATATTTAGCGTAGGCCGGAACTGTCTTAACCAGGTCCAAAAGGGGCACATTCACTTCCACTTTCCCAAATAGGTCAATAATTTCCTTTTCTTGTTTCAGTTCGTTAACCTTCTTGCTCATCAAGTAGGAATTTGGGAAGGGAAGGTCCTTCAGATTGAATTCCCTTTGTGTTGCTTCATTTCCACTAGATTTTTCCTTTCCAGCACTTTCTCCTGGACTGCTTGATGGTTGCTCTGTTTCCTCAATGGTTAATTTCTTTTTTTTCTTCAGCAATTCCTCTTCGCGATCACTCTCTGATCGCACAGCCTTCTTTTCTCTTACTTGAGGTGTCTCTTCAACCTCAATTTCTTCGGTGCATTCTTCTTCTTCAGGAATGCTAAATTGCACTTTCTTTCCACTCCTTAATTCAATTACGTTCAGGCTTTTTGAATTTATGACCGTGTTGGAGGGAATTGATCCGCTACTCCTCGCTTGATTTTCACTCAAGTTGTTGGACAACTGGGTGACGTAGGCGTTCATGTTCTCGGCCTTGGTCTCCCATTGGTCCATCCGTTTCTCCAAGCCACTAAAGCGGGCAGCATTCTTAGCGGAATCCTGTTGGATTAAGTTTGCGATGGCGTTGAATTGATTAGCCGTGGAGGTTCTTTCTTCCTTCATCAATGTCATCATACCATGTAGCAGTTGGTTGGTGTCCTCTTTTGGCGGTTGTGGTTGCACCGTCAATGCTTGCTGATCAGGGAACTGGTTTGTAGATGGTCCAGCTCCACTCCCTTGTTGAAAACGGTTGGTTGCTCTTCCCTCATTACTCCTCCAACTAAAGTTAGGATGAGATCTCCATCCTTCATTATACGTGCTGGAGTACGGATCCCACTTAGGATTTTGTCTCCCCGGGTACACCGCAGAGACTTCTTCATACCTCCGGGACGAACCGGTTATGTGCATCACCGATCCGCAAGATTCGCAACTAGGTGCGGCCAGTTCAGTGGAAGATGAAGGGCGATGCACATTCAAATTCTTCAGCTCAGCTGCAATCGAGGACAACTGTGAAGTTATCCTATGCTCTAGGGAATCCACCTTTGATTTCAGGCTTTCCATCCTTTTTTTCTGAGTCGATATGGCTCCTACTTCATGAACATTCCTGGAATCACGAGCACTATACTGCTGATGGTTGAGGGCCATCCTCTTGATTAAGGCTCACGCTTTAGGTGCGGTGAGGTCGATCAACGATCCTCCCGAAGCAGCATCTAACATTCCCTTTTCCTGATTCTTCACCCCATCATAGAAATATTGAACAAGTTGTTCATCAGGAATTTGATGATGGGGGCATCGAGACAACAGATCCTGAAATCTATTCCAAAAATCATACAAGGACTCGTCATAGTCTTGCTTGGTAGAATAGATTTCTTTCCTCATTGACGACGTCCTCGAGGCTGGAAAGTACTTTTCCAGGAAAGCTTTTCTCAAGTTGGCCCAACTATGGTAGGCATTCGCGACATGCCTTGGGAGGCTCATGTACCACTCCCGGGCCTTTCCTTCTAGGGATAAGTGAAACACCTTCCACAAAGACATGATCTAGGGCGCTCCTACGGGTTTCATGCTTTGACAAATCATTGTCGGTAACTTGTAAATGCATGTAGGGATCTTCTCCCGCCAAACCGTGAAATTTGGGAGAGAATTGATCAATAGCCCTTAACTTCAAATTCACATCGAAGTTCGGGCAGGCTGCGGTGAAGGGGTCATAATTGACGTCCGAGGTCGTAGCTTCTCTGATCGTTCTATGCCTGTTGTTCCCTATGTTCTCATCGACTCTTTCCTGATCACCATTTAATCCATGATCTCCGTTCCTAGGTTGGTGACCGAGATATTCTTGATGCTCAGCCATATCAATTTCTAATTGCTCTAACGTGCTAAGTCTTGCTTGCTCTCTCTTGTCCTTCCTCAGTTGTCTAAGGTGTCGCTCAATTTCAGGTTGAAAATGAACTAACCTAAGTCTACGGGGCATGCACAAGAGAAGTTCACCTAAGAAAACTCACTAAAACGACAGGAGATAGCACAGGCTTCGATTCACCACTGTTCGTCGCGACTCGTATGAACTCGTTGCGACGAACAGAACAAAATGCGAATATTAAATCATGACGAATGTATGAACTTCGTTGCGAAGAACGATGAACTAGTTATGACGAATGATGAACTCGTCACACCAAGAATCACAAAGAAAGCACAATTACTCGAAATTAGGCACAATAAACAGAACAATCAAACTAAACACTTAAAGCAAAATGCAATTAAACTCACCAAATGTAATTAACACTAAAAGATTGAAGCAAGCAGAATAAAACAAAATTATTAAATGCAAAACAGAATGCAAACAACAAAACTATAAAGTAAAACAAACACTTGGCTAACCTAGAAAACCAATTACTTTGGTTCCCCGGCAACGGCGCCAATTTGATCGCGGCTTATCGTTCAATCCGAAGATTGATCCTTGGAAACCGGTCAAAATCAATTTATACCAAGAATTGCAACACAGGGTGCAACCTCGGGTCGACTCTCAAGGAACCAGTGCAGAATTGATTCTAAGACTATCCTAATGTTTGAATTATGCAAGAAAGCAGTTAAAACGGGAGTTTTGGTTTAATCTTTAAAATTAAAGAAAGCAAGGCATGAAATAAATATTTTTAGGATTTTTGAAAGGCAAGACAATTTGAAGTAATTAAGATTGAAAACAGTTAACTAAAGTTCTCCTGAAAATGTGGCTCGGGTCATCATCGTTCAAAATAAATGTCGGGGTTTGAAATCCACTAAGTTTCGAAAACATAACCTTAACAACTCGTTAAGTCCAAGAATTTAATTAATCAACTCGATTAATTAAATCTTGTTAAAACCCTTAGTGTATGGTATGAAATGATTTATGCAATAAATCAATCAGATAATAACACAACCAACTTAACCAAACACAACTAGGCAGATTAGATTAATTAATGCAAAATCTGACTGATATACATGAGACTTCATGTATTCAGGCACAATATTCAACACAAACCAATCCTTAACATAGATCAAAGTTTAACATCCTACTAAACTATAGCAAGATTCATTCGGTCATACAATGCAATCTCCAACTCGGAGTTGTTACAAAAATACGACAGAAATCTAAAACTAAGATCGATTACCCCATATTGAGCTCTGGAACTCAAACTGTTGCTACATCTTCAGGAGATCCAACGCCTACAGCCACGCATGATGCGGGTGAGTCCATCATCGCTGGAATATCACCTCGACCCATGACTCCAACGACGAACAGCTTGAAAATGGGTGCGACGAATGATGGAAGAGATGAAGATGATGATGGTGGACGTCGTATGGAGCTGGCGCCGAATCTGCAAAATAGAGGAAACAAAAACTATCAAAAAAAAATGGAGAAGACGAAGGATGGAGAGCTACCTCGGGAATGCGGCCGTCCTCCTTTAACCTAAAACGGAAGGTTTTATAGGAGCTGTAAGCGGGCCGGGTCGAAACAGTGGATAATTTTGCTATTTAAGGGTCGGGGTATCCGACATTCGTCGCGAGTAATGAATAAAGTTCGTCGCGACGAATGAAAATGGTCACTCGTCGCAACGAATTAATTTATACCAAATAACTTCGTCGCGGCGAATGTCTGCGTTGGTTCGTCCCGACTAATGGATGGCTTCTCACGACGTGTTGACTTTCTCTTGTTGACTCCATTGTTCCTACAAAAATACAACACATTTGCAGTATCAATTGTCCCAATAAAAGTTATGCAGAAATTAATATCAAATGATAACAAAATACTGACAATGTGTAAATTATAAAAGCTCGATATGAGAAACCAATTTAAGCACAAAAATCATGAATTAGGAGTCAACAAGTGCATAATTACTTAAAAAATTAGGGCCAATTTATAGTATAAATTTGGCTCAATCAGTAAGCATGGAACAATGAAAGTGTTTCATTGGTACATCATAATAAAGGATATTACACTTGGTATTGTGAATTGGAACTGCACGGATTGAGAAATTAGCCGATTAGATAACAATTCCACATAGATAAGTCGACTAATAAAGATACAAGTCGACTTGTCCGCACCTTTCAGACGATAAGTCGACTTGCACAATGGTGCAATCGACTTGTTCGCAGTACAGCATGCATAAGTCGACTTACACATGCATAAGTCGACTTACACACTAGCATAAGTCGACTTACACATACACAAGTCGACTTACAACATGCAAAGGTGGGATGATGGATGATTTTAGGTATAGACTCAATGTGATTGATGAAATACCCTAAATCATTCCATATAGTCATGGTGACTATAATCCTACGGCTTGGAGGAGAAGAAGATGAGACCTGAAAACCCTCACATATAATATGAAAACTAACGCCTTCAATTAATATGGGGAGAACCAGAGTTCTTATAGAGTTGGGTTGTTGGGTAAACCCAAGCTCACTCTATACGGGATATGTTGAACCATGAAAATAAGATTTTCGGATTAATGGGTCGGTTTTCACTAGAAGCGTTGATTTGTTGAGTAAACTCAAGGTCAACGTGGACAGAGGCGAAATTGGGTAGTGTGCATCAGATGTACGCGTATCAAGAGTTGATAACCCAATGTGTGTGCATACATCGCGAGTTGATAGCACTAGCCGATAGTTGCATCTATGAAGCAAATGGTATGACCGATACCTGCCGATAGATCTAAGGTGGCTTGTTGGGTAAACCCAAGGTCATTTTAGTAATGTCAGATATCTATGATGCAATTGGTATGACCGATACCTACCGATTGACCTAAGGTGGCTTGTTGGGTAAACCCAAGGTTATTTTAGTAATGTCAGATATCGATCCACTAGGACATTTTGTCATAATGTTTCTTGGATTTGTACTGAGGGTTATGGATTCTTTAAAACTAGTGGGAGTCATATGCATGTCATGCAAGTCCTTATGATCATGCATGTAATTCTACTCTAACATTCTTTCTCTCTTTTCCCTATAGGTTATTGAAAATGACTTCCATTGTGAACTTGCGCTCGCTTATGGACTCCAACAAATTAACTGGACCAAATTTTCTCGATTGGCTGAAAAATCTGAGAATTGTTCTTAGGTCAGAGGAACTGGGATATGTCCTAGATGTTCCACTTCCTGATCCACCTGCTGCTGATGCTTCTGATGAGGATCAGAAAGCATATCGTAAGCATCTTAAAGAAAGTGACATGGCTACCTGCATTATGCTTGCCTCAATGTCACCAGAGCTGCAGAAGCAGCATGAGTCTATGGATGCTAATACCATAGTGTTTCATCTTAGGGACCTGTTCGATAAGCAAGCTCGGTCAGAAAGGTTCGAGACCTCGAGGCTACTCTTCACTACTTGTAGGAAAATCCCGATGTGAGCATCACATGCCCACGGTGCTGAAAACAAAAAATTTTTGTTCCAGGACCTTCCCGAAAGCCAGGATCCATGTGTCTATACAATAAAATCAAACCATAACGGCCAAAGGAGACCGTCTCTAACGGTATCCACGCAGAGATCGGAGAACCTAACCGGGACAAACCCTTTGACCCGGGAATAGCTAGAACAAATTAAAGAGTGCTAGCTCTTACCTTTGTCCTTGGAGAGCTTGAGAACAAACAATGAAGAGGAGATGAAGAAGCCTTGAAGGATGAAGAGATGATGGAAAGCTTGAAAGATGAAAACCCTTTTTCTTCTTTCTTGCAAAACCCACGAAGAAGTTCAATGAAGGAGAAGAAACTCTTTCATTTTCCTTCAATTCATCATCAGCGACGATGATCCTCCTCTTTCTCCTTTGCTATTTTGTTTTTAGTCATTAAATGAATTGATGACTAAGCAAAAATGGAGAAACTTCTTCTCCTTTCAACGTGTACATATATATATATATATTAATTCTTTAATTATATATATATATATATATAAATCTTTAGTAGTCCAACACTGCTGAGGTCGGTCTCTACAAGGTCCCAGATGGGAAAATCTCCGGAAACATTTTTCAGCAATATCGATGTCGCGATCTCATCGGGACATATCTCGATCTCATCGGGATCCATTTAATCCTTTTGCTGTCCATATATTGGAACTCTGTCCAAAACTATTTTACAAATTCTTCGAGACACTCTTATGCGTGTGACCCATTAGGTTTCCGGTTATGTTGGCCACTTAGATTAACACTTAATCTGAGCAAGTCATGAGCGGTATTTAGCAACACATCATGACTCCCAATTGACCGGAAAGTAATTGGTTTGACGAATGAACATGTATTCATCATGAACCATATCACGAACCTTTCTATAGACAATTGCAGTGCAATTCGTCCTTTCACCAAGCTATACCCCACTTGGTTATGAGTATGGGCAAAGTGCCAACTCTTACTAGACTGACTAAGTCAAATCTAGTCCAAGTGATATCAGTTCTTGTCCTGGGACTCTTTACTTTATATGTCACTGAAGACACTCTTCATGACATATATATACTCCGGCCAGAGATTTCCAAGTAATGACCTTAATAAGAGGCCATGGGTATCATCTTCTGCTATCACAGAAGTGGTGAATCCTTTATTGGCTACTCAATTACCTTCGAATACCTCAAGCTATACCCAAGCATCACCCTGTGAGCGACCTCTGTAAGGCAACAAGGAATGGAGTCAAAGCACAGAATCAGTATCCAAGATTTCCTTGAGCACCTCAAGTCTAAGGATACTTGCACCATTGCTGTGATGAGATTATCACTGACATTAGAATAGGACATCCATGTGATGATCTCATAGCAGGTCATCCAATGTACTTACTACCTCTAGTAAGCATCCACATTTCAACCCTAAATATCTCATATATCGACTTCCGAGATCTATCGCTTGATCAAATCAAGGAGCTTGAGATGTACTAGTCTCTCGGATTACCGATGTCGGTCTCAAGAATCCTATGACTAGGGATAATTTAGAATCTTGGCGTAATTGCACATGATAGGAATCTTAGTAGTATGATCACATCACAATTTCCTTCATGCTATGTCATATATCATGGACTTCATTAATTTGCTTATTGATCAATATCAGTTCATAAATAATGAACAACAACGTAATGAAATATGCCTTCCTTTATTTATTCATAAAGACTGTACACAAATTTGTACAAAATGCGCTAAAGGTGATTGCCTTCAGGGCACTACTCTAACAATCTCCCACTTGACCTAAAGCCAATCGTCTTGATATCTAATACCATAGGCGAGTACATGAGAATCAAAACTCTTTTGTGACAATGGCTTTGTCAACGGATTAGCAATATTATGTTCTGTGGCAATTCTCTCTATCTGCACATCACCTCGACCAATGATCTCCCTGATCAGGTGATATCTGTGGAGTACGTGTTTGGATCGTTGATGAGACCTTGGTTCTTTCGCCTGCACAATAGCCCCATTGTTGTCACAATACAACTCTATGGGCCCATCACTGCTAGGAACCACACCAAGTTCAGTAATGAACTTCTTGATCCAAACTGCTTCCTTTGCTGCTTCTGAAGCGGCAATGTACTCTGCCTCGGTTTTTCAATCGGCAGTCGTCCATACTTGGTTTTCATACATGGAATCCATTTCAGCCTGCATGGCATGAAGCCATTTCTCAGACTCTGAACTCTTTAGAACCTCTTCATAGGTAGTAGGCTCATCATCTTTTATGAGCAATACGTCATTCTGTTCATTCACGAAATCTATATCTCTAGAACAGGCGTATCTTCGTGACCTCGAACCTTCGTGTGTTGTAGAAGGTTGAACTGTTACTTCATTTGTATGAGTCACGCTTTTGAGTTGACGATTGATCTGCGTCTGTTAGAGCATCTTGAACTTTTTCAAGTTTTATTTTGCTCCCACTGTCTTCTTGTAAAAGAAACTCTTTCTCTAAAAAGACAACATGCTTTGAAACAAATGCCTTTTATTCCACAACAATGTAGAATTGATATCCCATTGTTTCTTTAGGATATCCTACGAACAAACACTTGTCAGACTTTGCATCAAGTTTATCTGACTGTGTCCGCTTCACATAAGCAGGACAACCCCAAACTTTCAAATGAGTAAGATAGGGTCTTTTGTTAGTCCACATCTCATATGGAGTAACATCAACTGTCTTTGATGGAACTCTGTTTAACAAGTAAACAGTTGTCTCTATTGCATACCCCAAAAGGATTTTGGTAACTTTGCAAAGCCCATCATTGATCGTACCATGTCTAACAAGTTTCGATTTCTCCTTTCTGCCACACCATTATGCTGTGGTGTATAAGGAGGAGTCCATTGAGATAAAATCCCATTATCTCTGAGATAATCCAAAAACTCTTGATCTAAGTATTCCCCACCACGTTCAGATCGTAATGTCTTGATACTTTTCCCAAGTTGGTTTTCTACTTCATTTCTGAATTGTTTGAACTTTTCAAATGCTTGATTTGTATCTCATCGAATCTGGTACCCATATCGAGAATAATCATCAATAAAGGTAATGAAGTAAAGACAACCACTTCTGGCATGGATGGACATCGGACCACATACATCTGAACGTATTAGGTCTAATACTCCAGTCGCTCATTCACCCTTTCCCTTTAAGGGTAATTTAGTCATCTTGCCTAATAAACAAGATTCGCATGTGTCATATGATTCATAATCAAATGACCCTAAACTTCCATTTTCATGGAGCTTAGCTATGCGTCTCTCATTTATATGGCCAAGGCCACAATGCTATAAGTAAGTTGATTTTACATTATCTCGTTTATGTCTTTTCGTGTCATTGACATTCATAATTGGATGTGACATATCTAATATGTAAATTCCATTGCATAATGTACCAGTACCATAAAGCATTCCATTCAAACTAATAGAACAATCATTGTTACTAAAGTCAAATGGAAACCAAATTTATTTAAACAAGAAATGACAATATGTTCTTTGTTAATACAGTACAAAATAACATTCATCCAATTTAATTACAAGCCCATTGGGGAGTGACAAAAGTAGGTGCCTACGGCTAATGCAAAGAACTCTTGCTCCATTTCCCACACGCAGTCTAGTTCTCCCTTAATGAAACATCTACTATCCCCGAGGCCACATATCATTGCATATGTGTGAGTCACAACCGTATCTAATACCCATATGTTATGGTCGAAACAGATTAACCTCGATGACAAACATACCTGAAAAGTCGAGGCAACCGATGCCTTCTTACGCTTCAATTCTTCCAGATAAACTTTACGATTACGCTTCCGGTGGCGGTCTTGCCACATGGAAGCAAGTTCCTTTAGTGCGATCTCTTTGGTTTTCTTCTTGGCTGCACTTCCTTTGGTTTCTTAGACCTTTTCTTCTTTAGATTTTTTTTCTTTGAACCAGAAGAAGAAGCCACCATAAGCACTTGCTTACTATCCTTCCTGATAGATTGCTCTGCTGTCTTGAGCAGATTGATCAACTCAGGGATTATCGTGGATATTTGATTCATCCGATAGTTTAACACAAACTGTGAATAACTATCAGACAATCCAACTAGAATTAAGTCAACACTTAATTCATAATCCATAACAATACCTAAGACGGCCAACCTGTCAATATACCCATTCATCTTCAGTGCATACTGCACTGCAGATGAACCTGGAGTCATCTTAGTAGTGAAGAGTAGCCTCGAGGTCTCGAACCTTTCAGACCGAGCTTACTCATCAAACAACTCCCTAAGATGAAACACTATGTTATGAGCATCCATAGACTCATGCTGCTTCTGCAGCTCTGGTGACATCGAGGCAAGCATAAAGCAGGTAGCCATGTCACTGTCTTTAAGATGCTTACGATATGCTTTCTGATCCTCATCAGAAGCATCAGCAGCAGGTGGATCGGGAAGTGGAACATCTAGGACATATCCCAGTTCCTCAGACCTGAGAATAATTCTCAAATTTCTCAGCCAATCGAGAAAGTTAGGTCCAGTTAATTTGTTCGAGTCTATTAATGAGCGCAAATTCACACTAGAAGTCATGTTCAATAAACTAAAGGGAAAAAGAGAAAGAATGTTAGAATAGAATTACATGTATGATCATAAGGACTTGCATGACATGCATATGGCTCCCACTAGTTTCAAAGAATCCATAACTCTCAGTACGAATCCAAGAAACATTATGACAAAATGTCCTAGTGGGTCGATATCCGACATTACTAAAATGACCTTGGGTTTACCCAACAAGCCACCTTAGGTCAATCGGTAGGTATCGGTCATACCAAATGCATCATAGATATCCAACATTACTAAAATGACCTTGGGTTTACCTAACAAGCCACCTTAGATCTATCAGCAGGTATCGGTCATACCACTTGATTCATAGATGCAACTATCGACTAGTGCTATCAACTCGTGATGTATGCACACTCATTAGGTTATCAACTCTTGATGTGCGTACATCTGATGTACATTACCCAATTTCACCTCTGTCCACGTTGACCTTGAGTTTACTCAACAAATCAACGCTTCTAGTGAAAACCGACCCATTAATCTGAAAATCTTATTTTCATGGTTCGAACATATTCGTATAGAGCGAGCTTGGGTTTACCCAACAACCCAACTCTATAAGATTTCTGGTTCTTCCCATATTAATGGAAGGCGTTAGTTTTCATATGATGTGTGAGGGTTTTCTGGTCTCATCTTTTTCTTCTCCAAGCCGTAGGATTATAGTCACTATGACTATATGGAATGATTTAGGGTATTTCATCAATCAAATTGAGTCTATACCTAAAATCATCCATCATCCCACCTGTGCATGTTGTTGTAGTCGACTGGTGCATGTTCTAGTCATTGGTGCATGTGCCGATCATTGGAACTTGTGCTAGTCGACTCTATAAGTTCTTGTGCGTTCTAATCATCGGTACATGTTCCAATCGACTGGGATGGATAACTGTGTACTTTCGGTCATTGGTGCATGTTCGGTCATTGGAATGGATGTGCCGATCATTGGTACATGTGCCGATCGGTGGTACATGTGCCAGTCGACTGGTTTTTGGCCTGCTATTTAATCGGCTAATTTCTCAATCCGTGTAGTTCAAATTCACAATACCAAGTGTAATATCCTTTATTATGATGTACCAATGAAACACTTTCATTATTCCATGCTTACCATATATAGTCAAACTATACATGAAACTTGAAATTGATGAATACACTCTTATTCATTTAGATTTCCAAATAATTTGAGAATATCAAATTATCACCCTAAGTATCTCTAGGTAGTCTACACTTTATCAAGACTATTTGACATCCTAAATTGTTTGGAAACCCGATTTCAAGAAAATCATTTAGGAAAGCATACAACATCAATATAACACATTTTTAATCACATTAAAAATGATCCAAGGCATTGGAATTGACAAATGCACAATTTTTCATTTCAAACAAAACAGCTCCAGCAATTTTCTCAAAACTGCGAAGCTTTGTCTTTTGCTTGAAAAACTCATTGAAACAATTTCAATAAATTTTGAGAAAATTACAGAGGTTACAAAATGTTCCCAACATGCTTCATGAATTTTTTCAGGATTTATTTCCAACAAAACATCATCCAACCTCAGCAACAAAGCCAATGTAGAATCTGTGTTCCTCAACACAGTTATTCCCAGAAGCACACCATAAATTCTCAAATAAATAGTAAATCACCTCGAAAACATTTTTCCATTCTCATAGAAATTCCTAAACATCTTAGAGACAATTTGGTGAAAGCAAATCTGAAAAAGAATTTTCTACAATTTATTCTCAAATTTATAAGCATGCCTGTTCATTGAATGTGCACAAAGACAGCAACCAGAACATTAGGGAATAAATTAGCAAAACCATATCAAATCACATTGATAAATTCCAAGCTTCCACAGACATATGCAAAAACATCTTTTGAACATATCTGGGCAAGAAAATTTTGAAAACTATATTTCTATACTGAATTCGAAATTCACACAATCAACATGCATCATCGTCACAAGCAATAGGCAACTCCAACCTAGTCATGGTTTCTCGTTATATACGACACAAGTGACTCTGATACCACTGTAGGAAAATCCCGGTGTGAGCATCACATGCCCACGGTATAGAAAACAAAATTTTTTTATTCCGGGACCTTCCCGAAAGCCAGGATCCATGTGTCTATACAACAAACTCAAACCATAACGGCCAAAGGAGACCGTCTCTAACGGTATCCACGAAGAGATCGGAGAACCTAACCGGGACAAACCCTTTGATCCGAAAATAGCTAGAACAAATTAAAGAGTGCTAGCTCTTACCTTTGTCCTTGGAGAGCTTGAGAACAAACGATGAAGAGGAGATGAAGAAGCCTTGAAGGATGAAGAGATGATGGAAAGCTTGAAAGATGAAAACCCTTTTTCTTCTTTCTTGCAAAACCCACGAAGAAGTTCAATGAAGGAGAAGAAACTCTTTCATTTTCCTTCAATTCATCATCAGCCACGATGATCCTCCTCTTTCTCCTTTGCTATTTTGTTTTTAGTCATTAAATGAATTGATGACTAAGCAAAAATGGAGAAACTTCTTCTCCTTTCAACGTGTACATATATATATATATATTAATTAATTCTTTAATTAATTAATTAATTAATTAATTATATAAATAAATGCTGAAGTGGTCCAGTCACTCTGGGGTCGGTCCTACCGGCCTACCGGGTCTAGGTATGGGAAAAATCCCCGGAAATGTTTTTCAGCAATATCGATTTCGCGATCTCATCGGGACATATCTCGATCTCATCGGGATCCATTTAATCCTTTTTTTCTCCATATATTGGAACTCTTTCCAAAACTATTTTACGAATTCTCCGAGACACTCTTATGCGTATGACCCATTAGGTTCCCGGTTATGTTGGCCACTCAGATTAACACTTAATCTGAGCAAGTCATGAGCGGTATCTAGCAATACATCATGACCCCCAATTGACCGGAAAGTAATTGATTTGAAGAATGAACATGTATTCATCATGAACCATATCACGAACCTTTCCATAGACAATTACCGTGTAATTCGTCCTTTCACCATGCTATACCCCACTTGGTTATGAGTATGGGCAAAGTGTCAACTCTTACTAGACTGACTAAGTTAAATCTAGTCCAAGTGATATCAGTTCTTGTCCTGAGACTCATTACTTTATATGTCACTGAAGACACTCTTCATGACATATATATACTCTGGCCAGAGATTTCCAAGTAATGACCTTGACAAGAGGCCATGGGTATCATCTTCTGCTATCACAGAAGTGGTAAATCCTTTATTGGCTACTCAATTACCTTCGAATACCTCAAGCTGTACCCAAGCACCACCCTATTAGCGACCTCTGTAAGGCAACAAGGAATGGAGTCAAAGCACAGAATCAGTATCCAAGATATCCTTGAGCACCTCAAGTCTAAGGATACTTTCACCATTGCTATGATGAGATTATCACTAACATTAGAATAGGACATCCATGTGATGATCTCATGGTAGGTCATCCAATGTACTTATTAACTCTAGTAAGCATCCACATCTCAACCCTAAATATCTCATATTTACAGTTTCTGAGATCCACTGCTTGATCAAATCAAGGAGCTTGAGATGTACTAGTCTCTCCGGATTACCGATGTCCAGTCTCAGTAATCCTATGACTAGGGATAATTTTGATACTGACATAATTGCACATGATAGGAATCTCAGTAGTATGATCACATCACAATTTCCTTCATGCTATGTTATATATCATGGAGTTCATTAATTTGCTTATTGATCAATATCAGTTCATAAATAATGAACAGCAACGTAATGAAATATGCCTTTCTTTATTTATTCATAAAGACTGTACAAAATTTGTACAAAATGCGCTAAAAGGCGATTGCCTTGAGGCCTACTCTAACAATACTAAGATGACTCGGGTTCATCTGCGGTGCGATGTCTGCAAGATGAATGGGTATATTGAGAGGTTGGTCGTCTTAGGTTTTGTTATGGATTATGAATTAAGTGTTGACTTAATTCTAGTTGGATTGTCTGATAGTTATTCACAGTTTGTGTTAAACTATCGGATGAACCAAATATCCACGACAATCCCTGAGTTGATCATGTTAGTAGTGTGCCCTAGGCCAATGGATATTTGTGATTCATGTATTAACATTATGACTTGTTAATAATATATTAAGAGGTATTTCTTTATATATGCATCTATTTCGTTTATGTAATGTGATTTACATTCCATGAATAATATTAGACTTATGTCATCAAGTGTGTGACTTGATAGTAAAACCATAAGCGTTATAACACTATTCTAGATCGTCACAGTCGATCATTATTGGTGGAACAATAATGAATTAAGACTAGTATGTGTTACGATTGATGATCACGTTTCTTGATCATGGATATAAGATATCAAATCAGAAACATAGATATATGTTAGAGAACATATATTGGACCGACCCACATAAAGAATACTACATGGTTACATGTCATTAGTGATTCTTAATATGGTTTGACTATAGTCCTTTGACCTGAAGTCATCATGGTTCCCTACATGAGGAATTTAGTGTTTTGGTATTAGAATAAGTTATTTTTAACCTAATAACATATAGTCTTATGTTGGATACTAAATGAATCATGCGGAGGGATGTGAATGACGTAGATGGGATTTGTACCTCTCTTAAATGAGAGAGATATTATTTGGGCCTCTTGACAAGTGTGACTGAAGAAATGCATGGTCGTGCTCAAACGAATTGATGAAGAGTCATCAATGTCATTTGTTATAATCAGTCAACTTGGGGATCAAGAAACTATGATTAATCAAAGGTTAACATATACCATGCCTTGTGATTAATCTTGATATCGTGTTACAAAAGGACTGAGCCTATAACTATAGTTATAGGGTAAATCGGATTATCGATCCTCATTTGATTTTGGTAGTCATAATGTCTTGCTAGAGGTCGTTTATGACTTATGGGCCTTGAACTGTAATCAAGCCCATTGCCAACATCAAATGAGCTTCTGAAATCGCATACAAAGAGTGATGTGATCTGGGCTTATTCTCTTGGGCCTAATTTATTAGGTGTTGAATAAATATATTTAGATATATTTATTGGGCTAGATTTAATTAAGTTGTCGGGCTTTTATTATATATGATATAATGGGACGAAACTTAATAGGACCTAAATGAGATTAGGGTTTCTCTGTAAATAGAGAAACTTAGGTCTCATTAGGTTAAGAACTCTATTTGTCGACAAACCTTGGCCGCCATCCAAGAGAAAGATCGTGCTAGCACACTACAGCCGCAGCCCGGATTGTGCATGCTCGTGTGGATACCGGTAGAGGGCATTAGCGATTTGCAGTGTCTTGGAATCCGAAAAAAAAAAATCCACCAACGAAAATAAGGTATTTTCGTTAATCCTTCGTGTTTTCGATTATACGTGATGTTCTTGTATGGTTTTTTCCGTAGCGTATTGTGAATACTCGGACCGTACGCGATCCAACAGATCAATCTGCTCAAGACAGCAGAGCAAGCTATCAAGAAGGATAGCAAGCAAGTGCTTGTGGTGGACTCTTCTTCTGATTCCAAGAAAAAGAAGCTGAAGAAGAAAAGGTCTAAGAAACCAAAAGGAAGTGCAGCCAAGAAAACCAAAGAGATCGCACCAAAGGAACTTGCTTCCATTGTGGCAAGGCCGCCACCGGGCGAAATTGTAAAGTCTATCTGGAAGAATTGAAGCAGAAGAAGGCATCAGATGCCTCGACTTCTTCAGGTATGTTTGTCATTGAGGTTATCTGTTTACGACCATAAAATATTGGTATTAGATACGGTTGTGACTCACACATATGCAATGATATCACGGGGCCTCGAGGACGATGAGCGACTCATGAAGGAGAACTAGACTGCGTGTGGGAAATGGAGCAAGAGTTCTTTGCATTAGCCGTAGGCACTTACTTTTGTCACTCCCCATTTGGGCTTGTAATTAAATTGGATGAATGCTATTTTGTACTGTATTAACAAAGAACATATTATACATTTCTTGTTTAAATAGAGTTGGTTTCCATTTGACTTTTAGTAACAATGGTTGTTCTATTAGTTTGAATGGAATGCTTTATGGTACTTGGTACATTATGCAATGGAATTTACATATTAGATATGTCACATCCAATTATGAATGTCAATGACACGAAAAGACATAAGCGAGATAATTTAAAATAAACTTACTTATGGCATTGTCGCCTTGGCCATATAAATGAGAGGCGATAACTAAGCTCCATAAGAGTGGAAGTTTAGGGTCATTTGATTATGAATCATATGACACATGCGAATCTTGTTTATTAGGCAAGATGACTAAATTACCCTTTAAGGAAAGGGTGAGCGAGCGATTGGAGTATTAGACCTAATACATTCGGATGTATGTGGTCGATGTCCATCCATGCGAAGTGGTTGTCTTTACTTCATTACCTTTATCGATGATTATTCTCGATATAGGTACTTGTATCGATGAGATACAAATCAAAGCATTTGAAAAGTTCAAACAATTGAAATGAAGTAGAAAACCAACTTGGGAAAAGTATCAAGACATTACGATCGGATCGTGGTAGGAATACTTAGACCAAGAGTTTTGGATTATCTCATAGATAATGGGATTTTATCTCAATGGACTCCTCCTTACACACCACATAATGGTGTGGCGAAAAGGAGAAATCGAACCTTATTAGACATAGTACGATCAATGATGGGCTTTTCAAAGTTACCAAAATCCTTTTGGGGTATGCACTCGAGACATCTGCTTACTTGTTAAGCGAGTTCCATCAAAGCAGTTGATGTTACTCCATATGAGATGTGGACTTACAAAGACCTATCTTACTCATTTGAAAGTTTGAGGTTGTCCTGCTTATGTGAAGCGGACACGGTCGGATAAACTTGATGCAAAATCGACAAGTGTTTGTTTGTAGGATATCCTAAAGAAACAATGGGATATCAATTCTACCTTCTGAGGAACAAAAGGTGTTTGTTTGAAGCATGCTGTCTTTAGAAAGAGTTTCTTTTACGGGAAGGCAGTGGGAGCAAAATTGAGCTTGAAGAAGTTCGGGATGCTCGAGCAGAGCCTTGAATCAATCTGCTGAACTGAAGCTTACTCATACTGAGATGAAGTAACAGTTCAACCTTCTACAACACACAAAGTTTATAGGTCACGTAGGATACGCTCTGTTCCCGAGAGATATGGATTTCTCGTGAATGAACAGAATGACGTATTGCTCATAGAAGATGATGAGCCTACCACCTATGAAGAGGTTCTGAAGAGTTCAGAGTCTTAGAAATGGCTTCATGCCATGCACGCTGAAATGGATTCCATGTATGAAAACCAAGTATGGACTTTGGTTGAGGCACCCGAAGGAATCAAACCCATAGGGTGCAAATGGGTTTTCAAAAAGAAAACCGACATGGATGGTAATGTAATTACCTATAAAGCAAGGCTTGTGGCTAAAGGTTTTCGTCAAAGACAAGGAGTTGACTAAGATGAGACCTTCAGCCCAGTAGCAATGCTTAAATCCATTAGAGTACTCCTAGCCATTGCCACTCATTATGATTATGAGATATGGCAAATGGATGTGAAGACAGCTTTCCTAAATGGAAATTTAGCTGAGGATGTGTATATGACACAACCTAAGGGCTTCACCTCCTATGATGGCGAAAAGATATGCAAGCTTCAGAAATCCATCTATGGATTGAAACAAGCATCCAGGAGTTGGAATATCCGTTTTGATGAGGTAATCAAAGAGTTTGGTTTCTCACAAAATCCGGATGAACACTGTGTGTATAAGAAGATTAATGGGACTGCAATCGTATTCCTTGTGCTGTATGTAGATGACATATTATTACTAGGAAACGATGTCTCTATTCTACAATCAGTCAAGATTTGGTTGTCCAAATAATTTGCCATGAAAGACCTTGGTGAAGCAACTTATATCCTTGGGATAAGAATCTATAGAGATAGATCAAAAAGGTTGCTTGGTCTTTCACAATCAACGTATATAGACAAGATGCTAAAAAGGTTTAGCATGGAGCAATCCAAGAGGTACCTTCCCATCACTCATGGGATAACACTCTCAAAATCTATGTCCTAAGACACGAGGATGAGAGGATCTTGCGCATGAGTATGATCCGTATGCATCTGCGGTAGGATCTATCATATACGCTATGCTATGTACGAGACCCGATGTATCATATACTCTAAGTGTTACGGCGGATACCAATTGGATCTGGTGAGGGTCCTTTGGGTGGTATCAAGAATATCCTAAAGTACTTGCGAAGGACTAAGGATGTTTTCTTGATATATGGAGATAGAGATCTCAAAGTGGCGGGTATCTGATGCGATTTTCAATCGATAAGGATGATTCCAAATCCCAATCAGGTTATGTATTCACACTGAATGGCGGGGCAGTTAGTTGGAAGAGTTCCAAACAAGAGACAACTGCCGATTCAACAACCGAGGCAGAGTACATTACCGCTTCAGAAGCAGCAAAGGAAGAAGTTTGGATCAAAAGTTCATTACTGAACTTGATGTGGTTCCTAACAGTGATGGGCCCATACAGTTGTATTGTGACAACAATGGGGCTATTGTGCAGGCGAAAGAACTAAGGTCTCATCAACGATCCAAACACGTACTCCGCAGATATCATCTGATCAGGGAGATCATAGGACGAGGTGATGTCCAGATCGAGAGAATTCCTACCGAGCAGAATATTGATGATCCGTTGACAAAGCCATTATCACAAAAGAGTTTTGATTCTCATGTACTCGCCTATGGTATTAGATATCAAGGCGATTGGCTTTAGGTCAAGTGGGAGATTGTTAGAGTAGTGCCCTGAAGGCAATCGCCTTTAGCGCATTTTGTACAAAGTTATGTACATACTTTACGAATAAATAAAGAAAGACATATTTCATTACGTTGCTATTTATTATTTATGAACTGATATTGATCAATAAGCAAATTAATGAAGTCCATGATATATGACATAGCATGAAGGAAATTGTGATGTGATCATACTACTGAGATTCCTATCATGTGCAATTATGTCAGTATCTAAATTATCCCTAGTCATAGGATTACTGAGACTGGACATCGATAATCCGGAGAGACTAGTACATCTCAAGCTCCTTGATTTGATCAGCGGTGGATCTCGGAAAACGTAAATATGAGATATTTAGGGTTGAGATGTGGATGCTTACTAGAGGTAGTAAGTACATTGGATGACTG
The DNA here is from genome assembly GCA_029891385.1 of Erythroxylum novogranatense. NCBI lineage: Eukaryota > Viridiplantae > Streptophyta > Magnoliopsida > Malpighiales > Erythroxylaceae > Erythroxylum > Erythroxylum novogranatense. The sequence continues at coordinate 79,399,659 of CM057231.1, read as the reverse complement.
CTATGAGATCATCACATGGATGTTCTATTCTAATGTCGTTGATAATCTCATCATAGCAATGGTGCAAGTATCCTTAAACTTGAGGTGCTCGAGGATATCTTGAATCTTGATTCTATTCTTTGACTCCATTCCTTGTTGCCTTCTGAGGTCGCTCATAGGGTGGTGATTGGGTGCGATTTGAGGTATTGAAGGTAATTGAGTAGCCAATAGAGGATTCACCACTACGTGATAGCGAAGATGATACCCATGGCTTATTATCGGGGTCATTACTTGGAAGTCTCGGTCGGAGCATATATGTCATGAAGAATGTCTTCATTGACATATAAAGTAATGAGTCCCAGACAAGAACTGAAATCACTTGGACTAGATTTGGCGTAGTCGATCTAGTAAGAGTTGACACTTTGCCCATACTCATAACCAAGTGGGGTATAGCATGGTGAAAGGACGAATTGCACGGTAATTGTCTATGGAAAGGTTCGTGATATGGTTCATGATGAATACATGTTCATTCGTCAAACCAATTACTTTCCGATCAATTGGGGGTCATGATGTGTTGCTAGATACCGCTCATGACTTGCTCAGATTAAGTGTTGATCTAAGTGGCCAACATAACCGGGAACCTAATGGGTCACACGTATAAGAGTGTCTCGGAGAATTCGTAAAATAGTTTTGGACAGAGTTCCAATATATGGAGAGCAAAATGATTAAATGGATCCCGATGAGATCGAGATATGTCCCGATGAGATCGCGACATCGATATTGCTGAAAAAGATTTTCGGGGGTTTTTCCCATACTGGGACCCGGTAGGCCGGTAGGACCGACCCCAGTGTGACTGGACCACTTTAGCATTTATTTATATATATATATAATTAATTAATTAAAGAATTAATATATATATATATATATAAGTGTAAACGTGGATGGAAGGGAGGAGAAGCTTATCATTTTTACTTTTTATATATATATATATATATAAGCTAACGTGGATGCTTCTCCACCTAGTTTTTGTATGTGTTTAATTGTTAAAGACAAATAAATAGATGATGAAAGATAAAGGTGAGGTTCGTTGGTTTGAAAAAAGGCTAATGAAAAAGTGTTTTTCAACTTTCCTTTCAAAGCATCAACGATTTCCACTCTTCTCTCCAAGCATCTTCTTCATCTCTCCTTCATCTTTTTTCAAGCTCTCCAAGAACAAGGTAAGATCTAGCAGTCTTCAACTTGTTCTAGCTATTCCCGGGTCAAAGAGTTTGTCCCGGTTAGTTTCTCCGATCTCTGCGTGGATACCGTTAGAGACGGTCTCCTTTGACCGTTATGGTTTGATTTTGTTGTATAGACACATGGATCCTGGCTTTCGGGAAGGTCCCGGAACAAAAATTTTTGTTTTCCGCACCGTGGACATGTGATGCTCACACCGGGATTTTCTTACAGGTCCTCCGTTGGGCTTCTTCCAAATCTTCTCCATTCTTCAGTATCAGATCTCAAACACTAAAAAACAAATCAAAGCAGCTCAAATATATAAAATTAAAGCTCAATAGCATGCTCTAACCTACATAACACTCAAAATACAAATATCTAACCAACTAACACAATTTTAAACCTAAACATGCTTAAATCAAATAATTAAAAACTAAAAACATACTAAAATGCCTATTAAAACATCATGCAACCTATAACTATCAACGAACATTAGGTTAGTACCAATCTTCTCAATTAACATTTCTCTATTTTTGCATCTCTTTTTTGATAGATAAGTACTTCAAATTCATGTGTTTTGCTCCCTTTTATTACTTTTCATTCTTATGGAAGAAGATAGTTATAGAATTATTATTGTAAATCATTAGCATCCTAGCTATATTGTCAATAATACCATGTCCTAAGGTAAAATATCTTAACCATAATGTATAAAAATTAACCTTAAAAGAATGTGATAAATTCAACCTCTATAGTGGAAATAGTAATGATAAACTATTTTCCACTCTTTCATAAAACTACCTTGGCTAATAGAAATATGTAACTGAATGTCAACACATCTGATATAGTCTAAGTTTAAGTATCTAACCACTTCAAGGTGATCTAGTCTTTTATATGTGAGCCTGTAATCATTGTGCCTTATAAGTACATAAGAACTTTCTTTGCAGCTTTCTAGTGAACATTTTAAGATTAATTTGACAATAGGCTAACATCCCATTAGCAAAGTTGAAATTTGGTTGAGTGCATTTTTAATCATACATCAGACTCCCATTTACTAATGTATAGGGAATAGATTCCATTGCATTCTAGTTTAAATTGTTTTTAGTACATTTCATTTCATTAAACTCATCCCCTTTATGAACTGGAACTATTCTTGTAAAGCATTTTTTTCTGAATCTCTTTAACACTTTATTGATATAACCTTTTTGAGAGAATCCTAGTAGTCCCGATGAACCATCACAAAATATTCTATCCCTGTCACATAAAATGCCTTACCTATATATTTCATTTTGAAGTTCTTAGAGAAAAACTTCTTTACATTACGTGACAAGCTAACATGATTAGCTGTTAGAAGGACATCATCAGTATTTAAGGCCAAATTTATAAACTTGCTCTCACCGACCTACATGTAGATACACCAATCAATGGTATTGTTTATAAAACCATATGACATAATGACATCATTGAACTTAAGATAACACTATTGGGAAGTTTATTTCAATTTATATATTGACTTCTGTAACTTACATTCTAAGTTTTCCTTTCCTATGGTTAAGAACCCTTTTCATTGGTCCATATACACTTTTTCTTCTAGGTCATCATTAAAAAAAAGTATTCTTTACATCCATTTAGTGAATCTCTAGATCATAATAAGCCATGAAAGCTATAGTAATCCTTTATGAGTCCTTTTCTGAAACAAAAGCGAAGGTCTCTTTATAGTCAATATCATGCTTTTGAGGGTAACCTTAGCAACAAGTCCAGCCTTCTACCTTTCAACATTGCCTTCGAGTCTCGTTTGCTCTTAAAAACCCATTGACAACTAACTTACTTTAAACCTTTAAGTTGTCATCCATTATTCTCAACTTTTATTTTATACCATTGAACCACTTTTCAGAATTTCTACATTTTATGGCTTGTTTGAACAAGATTGGATTCTTATTAATTATTAAGTCACATCTATATTCAGTGAATAAACTACATAATCATCTAAAATAACTAGTCTTTTTTACCTTACAAACCTTCATAATACTATTTTTACAGTTTTTCTACCACTTGCTCATTTGTGATTTGCATATTGTTAGTTAACTCATCACCTATATGTTTATCTTGTGGGATTTAAATATTGATTTTTTATTCCAATATGTTCCACAATTGTGATACAACAAAAGGGATAATAATCTAAAGAGAAATATTGGTTGTAGGAGCTTCCATCCAAATCTTTCAAATATTCACCTTTCATATTTCCCCACTTCAACTAAGTTAGTCATTCTCAATGAAAAGAAGCATTATCAGACTCGACTATTCTTATATTATAGTTAGGATAGTAAAATGAGTACCACTATAACTTTTTGGGATAGCCGATAAAGTAACCACTAATAATGCATCAAATTTTTTTCATGAGGCTTATATCTCTTATTTTTGTTGAGTAACCCCAAATATGAAGGTGTCTCAAACTAGGCTTCCTTCTTATCCATAGTTTAGATGGATTCAACGATCTTTAATATATTCATCCACAAGAACAAAGGTACCATGTTGCAACCTAATATAGTTCTATCAATATCTATAAGAGAACAATTTCTTCCTTTAGTTACAACACTTTATTATGTATAATGGACATTGTAAAATATCCATACATGCCCCGAATTTCAAGAAAATTTGCAAATAGATATAGATATTGTCCATTTTCATCATATTTTCCATAATATTCACCATCTCTATTAGACCTTACTACTTTTTATTTAGCTGTCTTTACACCTTATTAATGAACACCTTGAGGATATCTACCGATTAAGACTTCTTATATAAAAATGATGAAGTACTTTTCACTGCCCTATGATGGAATGTCAAATTGACCATATATGTCAATGTGTATTAACTCAAATAGTTGACTACTTCTTATGGCTAGATTCCTCAGTATGCATCTAGTTTGCTTGCTTTTAACACAATCCATACACACATCCTAATTATCAAAATCTAGTTAAGGTAAGATTTCTCTTTTCACTAACCTTAACATCCTTTCTTTGGATATATGGCCTAATCTTTAATGCCACAAAAAGTAGAACAAGTATGAGCAATATGTTATCTATACTATGTTTAACATGAAACAAAGATTTAACAAAATGAACATTAAGAGTGAAAATATAAATAATAAACTAAAGTGCCAAAACCATACTAGTAATTATATTTATACAAAATTTTAAAGTTATTATCCTACATCATCTAACTTTTGGCAAAAACTATATTCTTAGCACATTCAAGAATGTAAAGATTCTTTTCTAAATCTATACAATAGTCAGTATCTAAGATAAATAAACTTTATATGTTCTAATTCCCTTTATTCAAGCCTTTATTATATTCGATATATATAGGAACTTTTGGTTGCATTTATGGGTGGGATTTAAAGGAATCCTACATAATATGTAACATGTAAATAGTTGCATCAAAATTTAACTACAAAGTATTATTAGTATCCTGTATAAGACTTTATACAAAAAGTAATGAAATATAGGATATAGCTTTCTTTCAAACTATTCCTTTCTTTTTAGAAAATCTTTCTTGAATTAACTAGCCTTTTTATAGAAATAACACTTCTACTCCTTATGGACTTGACCCTTACCAACCTACATTAGATCTTAGTTCTTCTTTTTGTCCTTCTTTCATAATTTAGCTTTGTTGTTACTAACTCCATCATGAAACGTGAGACAAATAGAGTGATCTTTTTTCTTCTTCAACCTCCCTTCTTTGCGAAACAAGTTAGCCTTAATTTCTTAAGAGTTCCATTTTTTCTTAAAGGTTTTGTAATTCATTTGGAAATGGCTAAATGTAGGAGGAAGCCAGTTTATGATAAACTAAATCAAAAAGGACTCACTCACGTCTATACCCGTCAATTTTAGATTTGCTAATAGGTTTGCCTTACCCATCACATGATCATGAATGGGTTGTGATAGTCAAATTTCTTAGTCATTAGCTCACCTATCAGGTTCTTCATAATAAACCTAACAATTATACCTTATTGGGAGTACTCCTTGATCATCATCATAAATTCCCTTATATTGTTTGTTTAAGGCACTAATGGCTTAATATCTTTGGCCATCACCATCTGCATCAAGTCCAACCTTAATTTGTTTAACCGCTCCTATACCTTTTCAAATGACTTATCTGCTTCTGTACTAGTCTCAGTAATGTTTGCACGTTTTTTATCCAAAATTATTTTTAGGTTTAAATCCATAGCACCTAGCTAAAACTTTATTTGCTCGATCCAATCTACATAATTCAACCTATTGAACTTGACCAACCCATTACTCAAAGTAAACAAATGCCGCGACGAAATGTAACTCCCACGTCGCGGCGAGTAAATCACTTCCATACGTCGCAGCGAATATTAATTTATACGTTGCGACGAGCAAGCAATTCCATATGTCGCGACGAATATTAATTCGCACGCCGCGACGTCTAGACGGGTATTCGGACTTTAAATAGAAAAATAACTCACTGTACTGACCCGGCCCGTGAACCATCCCTTAAATATTGCTGAATTAGGTTAGAACGGGCATCATCTGGCTGGGCAATCATCATCTCTTGGGGATCGACATACGACAGAGAGAAGGGAGATGAGCGAAGAAAGAAGAAGAGGAAGCAACATCGTCCACCACCCAGGGTTCCCTTCGGGGTTCCCTGGGGATAATTTCACATAGGTTTTGTTGCCCATTTTTACCGCCGACTCCATCATGGTAGCTTGGATTCTTCACGAGTTGTGGAGTTTCCGGTTAAAATGTGTGGTTAGGCATTCATTTTCTCCTGAAGATGCAGTGATGGCTGGAGTTCACCGAAGGGGAGTAGCTTAATCTGTAGTTTAGCTATGATTTATAAATTCCTAGGTCTAGGGTTTGTAATTTATAGTGAACCTATTTGATTATAGTTAAATGTTGGACATTTAATGCGTTGTTTGGATTGGTAGTTTACATTGTCAAATTTAACTACATTGTTATGAACAGCCGAGTTGGGGTTTATTGCTTTTTAGTTAGATTTGCTTAATTAGAGTTTAATTAAGCGTTGAACAATGTAAGGTGTTGTGGGTTTGTTTATGTAGAATTCTGTGCTTAAATATATGAAGTCTCGTATATGTCAACTTGTGATCTTGTCGATTCTCTTTTATCTGCCTAGTTGTGTTTGATATTGAGTTGATGCTAGATTTCATTTGACCCATTGCATTGACAAATCCACCATACACACTAAGATGCTTTTAACAAGGTTTTAAGCAATGGAGTTCATTGATTAAAGCCTTGTACTTAAAGAATCTTTTAAGGTTCTGAGGCTCAAGAGCACTCAATGGGGTCTTGAGAAATGGAGTCAAGAGTGACAGGAGTCCATTAATCAAGATCCTGGACTTAAAGATAGTTCTTTAAGGTTTTCCATTCAAACTTAGTGATTTCTAATCCCACCGTACACACTAAGATGAGCTTAACGGGATCTTGAGCAATGGAGTTCATTGATCAAGATCCTGGACTTAAAGAGTCCTTTAAGGTTCTGAGGCTCAAGAGCACTCAATGGGGTCTTGAGAAATGGAGTCGAGAGTGACAGAGTCCATTAATTAAGACCCTGGACTTAAAGTGAGTTCTTTAAGGTTTACCATTCACACTTAGTTTTGAACTGTGATAGCCAAAGCTCGTTTTTAAGAGGATTTTATCACTTGTTTTAGTATTTTCTTTTTCTATTTTCAAAAATCCAAAAAGTACTTTTTACATGCTTTTTAGTGTAGTTAATGTTTTCAAACAAAACCCCCTTTTTCTCACTGATTTCACTTGCGTTTTATGACATATAGGCTAGCTTAGGTCCATTTCATTAGCTTCCAATTAAGTGAGACGACCAGAGGTTGCAACCTATACCATAATCTTGGAAATTATTATTTTTGACCGGTTTTCGAGGGTCGATCGTAAGGTCGAATTGACAGAGCCGCGATCACTCACACATTAATGTTTTGAGGAACCTTAATAGATTTAAACAAAAAGAACTTTGATTATATATTTAATTTCACCTTTGCGTGATACTTGAATACATACTTTTAACCAATAATGATGCTAATATAAGCATGCTTTAATATACATTTAATTATCAAGTCAATATGTATCTTATCTTTGAAAATAAACCACATTCACTAAATATGTCAATAAGTCTCTTTAATATCATTAATCATAAGCAGTGGTCCAACTTTAGGTGATCTTCTTAGCCTTATAACTAATAATCTCAATTCTTCAATTTAACCTTTTCTAGCTTGTATAGTATCGCATAAACATAAACAACATAAAATAAACAATTAAAATGCCCAAATATATTTTTAAGCTAGGTCATTTTTTTGATTTACAAGCTTTCAATGAAAAATACATTTAATTGGGCAAAATATGAAACCACGAATTGATTCCTTTTAAAAATGAACCAAAAGCCTCTTATGCGAACCATGATTGATTCAACTTAAAACCTTTATCTTATTTTTGTTTACATTTGTGTATCTCCTTTTTGCACATCTCTAATAATTTTATACATACTAATCATACCATATGTTTATTGATATCTAGGCCTAGAGGGACAATTTTGAATTAACATTTCGATAACAATCATTTTAACTTCAATGTTTAAATATGTATCATAAGGTTGATCCAATAAATATTCAAACATTCAAATCTGATTGATTGATATTAATATTGGCATTATATATATTTTAATGATTATAAGTATCTAAGATGATATGTGTTAGCCCCAAATTTTTTTAAATTAAGCATGATTAGATTAATTAAGTAAGTTAAGTTAGCATAAATTGAATTGAGATTAATTAACATGTGATAGCATAAAGGAGTTAGGTGATGAGTTAATTAAATTAAATGAGTTAGGTGTTAAGAATTAATGTTAGTAAATGTATTAGTTGATTTAAATGAGTTAGATGTAGTTAATGTGTTAATTGGGCTTTGGGTCCAAATGAAATAAGAAAGAAGAGAGGATTAATGAAACGGGCTTAAGTTGTAGTAGGAAAATAAGAAGGAAGGAATTAAATGAAGTGGACTTGGGCTTGGGCTTAAGTTAAATGAGAAGAGTATAAAAGAGAGGGAGTTAAATGAGTTGTAGGGGAAAGAAGGGGATTTACGAAAATTGAAAGGAGAAGAAGAAGAGATGTCGTGAATGGAGAAAGAAGGAGGAGAAAAAGAAGAGCTTGGTTAGGGTTGATCTTCCAAGAGATTTAGAGGGTTTTTGAAGAAAGTTCAAGAGGAAAAAGTGGGAGAAATCACTAGAGCTTCATTTTGAACCAAGTCATCACTTGGTTGCTGGAAGTTTAAGGTAAGTCATGAAGTTTTGTTAGAGTTTTTGTTTGGGTTATGGTTGAGAAGAGTTGAAAATGGAATGGGTATAGTGAATCTAGGACTAATTTCATGAATGATGTATGTTTTTTTCAATTTGTGTTAAGTGGCTTGGGTTTTTGGTTTTTAATGAAGAAAGAGAAGGAAGAGAAGAAGAACAAGGGTAATAGCAAGGAAACCAAGAATTTATCAAGTCTACAAGGTGGGTTTCATATTTATCTTTATGTATATAAGCTATAAATGTAAATTAATGCATGACATTAATGAGTTTTGATTACTTGGTAGTTGTATTAAATGTTTGTGATTGAATGTTGGATGTGGTTGTTATAAGCCATTGATGATTGTATGAAATGCTTGATGTTGTTGTTGTTAGGCAATTGTGAAGGTTGAGTATGGAATTATGATGTTTATAAATGTACATTGTATGATGGAGATTGAAATTGTTTTGGAGAAACTTGTTAAATGAATATGATGAAAAGCATGAATGATGTATGAAACAGATGATTTTTAAAGAAACAATGAATTGGAGAAGAACAGTCCAATTTTCTTGTATGATGCATGATTGTTATGTTATGTGGGTAAGGTATAGTCCTAAGAACTGTCACGTGCACGTCGACCATGAAAGGCTTCGCCCGCCTGCCCGATTGTGGCATAGGATGATCCAACATTTTGGACTCCTAAAGATTTGCCCATATAAGCTCATTAAATGAGACTATATGGTTGCCAAGAATATGGACTTACCGAGCCATTTGATGTGTTTCATATGTGATTACATGAAAATGCAAGAATTATGAATGTTTGAATTGTGAGAAATTATGTTTATGTATTGATAAAAATTGCATGATGCATGTATTATGACTTCATTGAAAGATTGTTTAATGTATGGATAATTAAATGGACATGTTTGATATATAAATATAAATGTGTTACCCGCGGAACGAAAGCTCACCCCCTCAATTTTCCAGGAAATGAGCAGGATCCCGAGGAGCAAGCTTAAAGGCATTTACTCCAAGATTTTCTTTTGGTCTTGTATTTGAAATGATTTTTGTAAGACAATGCTTTAGTTGCATTTTGAGAATGATATTGTATTTTGAAGCTTCATTGTAATTGGGCTTGAAATGCCCACTAAAGCATTGTATGATACATGATTAAATGAATATGATATGATGAAGATGAAATGAAATTGAGTTGTAACTCAAAACTGAAATTTTAAACCCTATGCTATTATGTTTGATTATGTAGTTTTTCAATGATGCATGAGATGGCATGAATAGCATATAAGTAGGTGAATGTTAGGAGTGTGGTTGTTGCCCTTGAATATTGAATTGTTGTGCAGGTTGTAGTCTTAGATTGAAGATTTGGGTTAGGAATGAAATAGGGGAGGTGCTGTCAAATTTTCCCAAAAAAAAATGTGCAGCAACTTCCATTTGATTTTAGACTAGTTTAGGGGTTGAATTGGTTTGGATGGTATTCTTGAAGAATGTAGAGCATGATTAGAGCTTTCCAACGACATAAAATTTGTCTCAATTGGATTTAGAATGAAAAAGTTATGAGAATGGAAAGGTTTCAGCCACTGTTGTTAATCATGAAATTTTGCAGCAACTTTGGAAGGAATTTTCACCCAATTAGAGACTGATTTGGTTTTTTCTTTCTTCATGAAAAATGTAGATTATCTTTCTATATTTAAAAGGAGGTATGATTTGCAATCATTGGAGTTAGGAATAAAAAGATATGATGTTAGGAATGTTGACAGCTACTGTTCATTGTGCCAATTTACTGTTTCATTGGTTTTTCATTTAGGCTGAAACGTTAAGTGTGTTTTTACCCTCTTTAATGATTGAATTGATTTTTTCACTCTTCATGAAACTTGTAGGTAATCCTTTCTTCTTTCTAATGAGGTATTCCATGTCTTATTTCGAGTTAGGAGTAAAAAGTTATGGAATTTAGAAGACAATAGTTACTGTTCATAACTGTTTCATTGGCTAGTTTTTGGGCTGAACCTTTGGCTGTGTTTTCATCCCTCTAAATGATTGTTTTGATTTTTGTTCCCTTCATGAAACTTGTAGGTAATCCTTTCTTATTTCTAATGAGGTATTCCATGCCTTATTTCGAGTTAGGAGTAAAAAGTTATGGGATTTAGAAGACAACAGTTACTGTTCATTACTGTTTCTTTGGCTAGTTTTTAGGCTGAACCTTTGGTTGTGTTTTTACCCCTCTAAATGATTGTTTTGATTTTTGTTCCCTTCATGAAACTTGTAGAGCATCTTCTTATCTTTCCAATGGGATAAAATGTGTCATTTTTAGACTTGTGTGCTAAAATTAGACATGCCCTCGCCTAAGCTCAGTGGGTTAATTACGATGAATCTTACGAGTTTTGTACGGAGGACTTTCATTGACCTTATACTTGTATATAGGTATGAGGGTTTCGGATTAAGTAGTTGGGTTCCGGTGTTTAAATTGAATTGAGAGATCTTCTTGAAGATTGTAGCTTAAGATTATGTCTTTAAAATGGTGTATGATTTGCTTCAATTGGAGCTAGGAATAAGAAGTTATGAGCTTTGAAAGATGCTAGTGTCAAGTGGTTAAAAGTTGAAATTAGGGTTAAATGAAATAAAAACTACAAAGCAAGATGATCAAGTTTCATGTTTTACGGTTCAAGAGTTGGACTCCGGTAACGGAATCCAACAGTTGGGGTCCGGTCTCCAGGTCGGGTTCCAACAATACGACACTATTTACTTTGGAAGTACAACCATCTAATTCCATTGGCAAGGATAATTTAATAGAAGAAAGATGCATAATATAATCTTTTGCCCTAGTCTTATTCAACAATTACAAATGAAAAAGCTTCCCATAAGATGGGAATGTATACTTGGACAAGTAAAGTGACTGTTTAATAGCTTAACGAACTAGTTTCCTATACGAGTAATTCATTAGCACAATTAAAATATGAAAAAAACATCCTTATACAATTTCTATCAATCATTCATACTCAAAATAATATGAAAGCACCATAAATATTTTTAAATATGTTTTAAAAGCCTCCAATACAATTAATGGCATTACAAGCCTTAGTGAATCAAAATTTATTTTTATCTTGATCTATAACTATTTATTTATTTTACGTGTAACAATCTAGAAACATTTTTTGTAATTTCTTCCCTTTTTTTCTTTTCCTCTATTCAAATTCTTTAACCGTCAATCCCTTCTTACACTAATTTTTTAAAGCCAAATAACCATCCCATTAGACCTACTTCTATTAGAATCAGTACAAAAAGTTATATGGAAGAGGACAAATGTACACCCCACTAACATAAAGTATATAGCTGAACATCTAGAGGATATTTAATTACATATCCTATGACAATGGTATGTTAGAGCAAACATAATCTCTTAAATGGATCATAAAGAATATATAATACTTAAAACCTCGACACTTTATTTCATTGAAGAAAGTTTGCATTGTAGCCATATCACTTTATCATCACGATTTTAGAAAAGATTTCATAATCATATAGTTCATAAGCATAAATATACAAATGTAGATGTATATGCGACTCCAGATTCATTATTATTTTTTTTTACTAAGTGCCTTTCAGATACATATATAGATATTGACCCATTGGGCTCAGTCAGATACAAAAATCACAAAGTAAAGCTCTACGTGTAGAATTCTGAGCTTAAAACTCTTTCAGACAGGCTACTCTGGTCACAATCCCTTTATCTGAACATGCATTTTATGAAATGCATCAAATAACAGAAGATGCCATGAATAGCATTCACTTATGATGCATAGACAGAATCTTATATTCATCAGACCTCAGTTTTACATTCAACTTCCGTTGAGTGTTCTAAAATCATTCAGAATTCAGCTGTAAACAAATATCATTCAAATTTCATATGCAAACAAAACATTTTCGATACATTCCTGAATATCAAACTCCTTTGATCATTAAAGTCCAAAATTCACATACAAATAATAAATAGTTCAATAATTGGAACTTAAATAGAATAAATCAATCCTAGGAAGATCATCTAGGTTGACTCACAGTACGCTCTAATTTATGTTATTGCCTGGATGGTCTGATAAGGTCTGAATGATGTCTAACTTGAGCGTCTAAAATCATACAGTTCACATATAATTCACATTACAAAGTTGATCAATCAAATACATATTCATTTGTGCACATATATACATATGTCATGTTCAATGCATGCTTAATTGATTTTTCCCGGGTATGTAACCTTATTCAACTTTCTTTACCATTCAACATCATGCATTGTATACTACCATTTTGCAATCAGGTTTGTCCCTTTAAAATAGCTTGATTTACTCCAAATTCATCAATTATACTTTACACTTATCTTTAAACATTTCCTTGATCAAAAAGCTTCTTATAATACTCACACAATTGGTACCTTACATCTGAAATTTTAGCAAGCTAAATCTATACATTCACCAAAATTTTTCTAGCAACATATATTCATACATTCACCCCATTCTCATTCATAAATACCCTATTTTTTGCAATACTCATTCATCCATACCTTATGCACATTATTCATGTCCTAAAGATCATATTTTCATTAAAATAACTCACTTATTCCTTTAACAAATCAGAATTTCCAGATTTTAACTCAACATATCCAAAACAATCCCTTCTAAAATTTATGAATTTAATTAACTACATAAACTTATCAAGATATCTTCTAGCCAAACTATTTCACATAAGCATTAATAAGACATCAATAATCATTTTTCTTGTTGTATACTTTGACCAATTCGAGCTCTAAAGTCCCCAAAATTAGGAAATGATATAAGGTTCCTATATAAGGGTCTGTCACAGGTAGTATTAGGAAAATAGACATAACTCAAGATCTAGTCACTATTTAATCGAGACACTTTCACAGATAAGATTAGCATAACTCAAGATCTAGTCACTATTTAATTAAGCAACTTTCACAAAAGTCAAGATAAGACTAGATCTACAACTTTCATTTCTTGAGTTTCTTCAAATTCATGCCTTAAAGATATGTGAAATAGGTCGAAAGAGGAAGAAAAAATTGAAACCAGAATTTCGACCTATAGCTCTAATTTTCCAGATTTTGTTTTACACTTTATACTAAAGTTAAAAATAACCTCTTTATAGTTTATCAATTATAACTCTATTAGGCCTAATTGTACTCTAACTCCTCATCAATAACCTCTCCAATTCTAGTTCAAAATTATTCAATTAACAGCTCACAAATCCTAGTCTTTCATGCATCAAAAATCAAACTAGAAATCTATCCTCATTATCATACATATAGGTGTAATTCTTTCTCAATTTAAGAACACTCTTTTAAAAAATTTCTTAGGCATAAATTCACCTTCTTTATACATTAAATTCCATTCCAAGACATCCACATAATGCCCTATACTCCTTGGTTTCCATCTATGAAAAACAAAACTGAAAAACTTCTAAGTTCATGCAACATTTTTCAGCACATATCTTCACCAACATCACGTGCATTTCATTCCAGTTCAAGCTATAACACCCCATACTAAGGGTTAGAATATTGAGGAATTTGTAGTGCATTATATGATTTGCATATTTGAGTACTCACTTATATGTGCATATGTATTTTTGATACATACAAAATATTTGTACATGCATTAAGTGACATTTTTGGGTATTATTGGTTTTAAAATTTTGATTAAGATGAGAATTTTGGTTTATTAGTGACAACATTTTTTTGGAGTATATTATGATTATTTCAAAATTTTTGGTGAGTTTTGAGAAATTTTTTAAAATTTTGGATTATTTGGATTTTGGACTAGGAAAAATAGACCAATGGTATTTTACCATGTAGCACTTCTATATGGATACAAATGGATCACATGCAGTAGGGCCTCATGTCAATGAGTTTTTAAAATGTGATATCACGGTAGTGTAAGACAAAACTTTGTAGCTCCTTAGTTCTCTTTGGCTTTGCTTTGTCTTCACCGAACTTTGACCTTTACTTTCACTACTAATGATTTTCTGAATACAAGGTAAGTGAAGTTTAAGTTTATGAGTTCTGTGAATGAGTTTGATGATGTTTTACATGTTGAAAAGTGATACATGCATGAGTTGCTAATGAAGCAAATTTCGTGATAGTGATAAGAAAGATGAGTTGATAATAATGTACATAGAATGTGTAAGAAGTGAAATATCGATTTGCATGTTGTTTAAAGAAAAACTTAGTGAAGTAGACCAAAGTAAAAAAATGAGGTGGGTGAGAAGGATGGCTTCAGTGATGTTATGAATGTGTTAAGTGAGATTTAGTGAATTTGAAGACATGCAGAAAAATATAAAGTATAGTATTTATGCAGGAAAAGAATCATATGTGAGTTTTGGATTTTAGTAACTGTGATGAATCTTAAGTTTTGGGTTGTATGAGAGCAAGATCGATTAGAATAGTAGTAGAATCGTATGGCTATAGGTCTTGTTTTGGTTTATTGACTGACATTGTTACAACTTTAAGAGTAGAGAGAGAAAGTTGAAGACGGTAAAATATGTGTATGATTTCGATTTTTGAAGTCTGAATTTTCAATCTTGAATTTTGAGTTGTTTTAGCATAAGATAAGTTGCATGGGTGTGAAATGAAGAGAATATGAATTAAGGATGGACTAAGATGAAGAATTAAGGATTTCAAGAATGAAAAAAGAAGAAGAAAATTTTTGGTGAAGAAGGAGAAAGTTGCGATCGTGTTTTTGCATGATTGCGACTTTTCTGAGGGGGGGCATGATCGCAACATCGGTAGTCCATCTAGAGTGTTGCGGTCATGCAAGTGAACGATTGCGACTTCCATGTTTTCTAAAGGCGGTTGTTTTCTGAACATAATTTGATCTTTTTGTTATAGCTTCTTCTCTAGACATCCAATTGGCATGGGAATTGAACCAACAGACTCATAAGACATTGATCTTCATCTCCACTAAAAATTAGGTCCATTTAAAATGGATCTACTAAATAATTTAAGATGAAATTTTGACTATACTAAATTATGATAACTGGGATGATTTTACTAAACATACTTTGGTATTTTGCTTGTTGGACCCCGATCTTTTAGTGGAATTTAGAAATATTAAATGTATGAAATGAGTGTTTTTGTATATGTATTGTGTTATAGATGTTATTGTGCTTTAAGGAAATTAATGAGAAAAGTATTGATTGGTTTTGATGACTTTGATATTTGAATAGATTTGTATGGGTTATGAAAGTTAAAGTGAATAAGTTGATTGAAATTGAAGTTGAAAAGCAAGAAATAAATAGTAAAATTGTGAGAATTTGGAGAATTAAGAAAGTTGACTTTTAAGGGACGAATAGTAGCAGAGTTGACTTTTTGAGCTAAAACTTTGTGATTTTTTCTGGCTTGATTTAGGTAGAATTTGATAAAATAATCTTCATGAAAGTTGTAGTTTATGTTGATAGCTTTCTATCGCCAAGAAGTATAATATTTTTCGGTATCGGGATTGAAAGTTATGGTCGTTCGAATTTACGTTATTTTTGTTTTGTATTTGGAAAATGTCCATAAGTGTACATTTGTGCGTACTGTCCTTTGAGGCAAATTTTGGACTGATATGTTTTGAATTGGAGTAAGTGGTCTGCATGAAAGTTATCGAGAGTTTGCATAGCTTTTAAATGATGTATAATATGTTAATTGTGGATTTGGGAATTGGAAGATATGAAATTTTAAAGTTCGAGATGTGGTATAGGATGCCAATTTCTGGCAGAACCTTTGATTGAAAAATTGACCTAGTTAGAGGTTGAAATTGCTTTTAAGTTATTCATGAAAGTTTTAGATTATGTTTTGATCTTTACATTGATGTAAAGTATGAAATTTGTGGACCATGGAATAAGAAGTTATGATTTTTAGAAGTTTTTGTTACTGTTTGGCATGATCATTGTAGACAGAAACTTTGATTGGGATTTTATCCCCATTAGAGACAGAATTGGTTTTTAATTCCTTCATGGAAATTGTATAGCTTTCTTTTATCTTTCCATTGATACCAAATTTGAAAATTTTGGAGTTCTGAGTCACAAGTTATAAATTTTAGAAGTTGGAAGGTCAGAAGAAAAGAAGGAGTAGTGCCCCACTCGATCGCCCCCGCTTGGTCGCCCTGGCGAGCACCCCGCTCGAATTCCCCCGCTCGGTCACCCCGCTTGAATTCCCCCGCTCGGTCACCCCGCTCGAATTCCCCCGCTCTGATTTGAAATTTTTCCTGACCGACCTCTCTCCATTCTTTTGGCCATAACTTTTTCTTTTGACCTCCAATCGACCTGTTTTTGAAGCGTTGGATTCTTAAGACACCCCTCTATCTGTCCATGAAAAATTGTGGATTTTTGAGATACAATTGAGGAGGATTGATTTAGTCAAAATGAGTTGGGAAATTTTCTGAATATAGTTCAATATTTTGGTGAATTCTTGGTCTGTGGAGATCCAATTAAACTGATTCTTGTTGCAAAATAAACTAGAGACATGGGGCTACAAGTCATATGCAGGCATAGAATTTTAATTTAGCACTTAAGACTTTCAATTTCTGAATTGAAATCGGGTTTAGTGTGCAGTCTTGGATTAGTAAGAGCTGAAAGTATTTTGGCCATAATTTTTGCTCTAGTCATCCAAATGAGGTGATTCTTAATTTGGATTAAACTAGAGAAATATGGATACAAATGTTATGATGAAATTGAGTTTCAATTTAGTCTCTAAGGATATCAATTTTCGGATTGAAGTAAATCGCTAGAAAATGTTTTAGCATAAAAATAGTCCAAAATGTTTGAGGTGTAACTTTTGGAGTAGTGAACCAAATTAAATGATTTTGGTGGTGTTATGAAATTTACACAATGAGGAACATTTCTCTAGAAGGAAGGTTTAGCAAATTCCTTCAATTTGATGGTTAGAAAAATGTCCTAAAGTAAGCATGAATTAAAATGAATTTTAGGGGCAAACTTGGAAGAACACTTAAGGTTTTAAGTTAGAAGGCTTATATGGATGGGCATAATGGTCATTTTGCATTCTTTAATGACAAGAAGAGTGGGCTGTCGTTTAAGTAGAAGAGAGGCACGATTTTGGAATGAAAAGAAAGAACAAAATGAAAGAAGAAGAGAGGAGAAGAGTGGCTTCGGTGGAGAAGAGAAAGGAGAAAGAAGAAAGATACTAGGGTTTCGATTTTTTTGGGTTTCAAGCGAGATTTTAAGTTGCTTCAAGAGAGAAAAAGATGGAAAAAGATGAGAGCTCCATTATGAGCCAAGAAAATCCGAAATTACTAAAGGTTTAAAATAAGAGGAATATTTTGATTTGTTAAATTATGAAAAAGTTTTGGTTTAGATAACTTAGAAATGTTATGGGTTTGAGCTTTCTAAAGTCAATTTTGGTGATTGCATGGTTTAAATTGCTCAATTTTGGATGTTTATTAATTAAGAATTTTGTCATAAATTATGGAATTTAAGTGAGCCAATGGAGAAATTGATGATTTGGACAAGTTACAAGCATGGAAATGAGGTCGGTACCATGTTTATATTTTGAATTATAAGCCAATTATGTGTTTTCGAAAAATCAAGAAAAGAAAATATTTTTGAATTATATTGTTTACGAATGATTTTGAAAAATTGTTGCAAAGGTTAATCTCATTGTTTTTGAATGATTCGATAAAAAAAATTGAAACATTTGTTACATTCATTATTTATGAATGATTTTGATAAATTGTCAAAAGTGTTGCATTCCTTGTTTATGAATGGTTGAGAATTGAATATGAATTTGATTGTTATGAAATTGATTGATGAATTGTGAATGCATTTTTGTTTGCTATATGACATGTTTATGGAGAACAAAATTTCGAAAAGTACCTTAGGGCAATTTTGTGTTAGATATGATATGTGTATGAAAATTAAGTTTTCGAAATATGGCTTCGGGCAGTCTGATTTTTATGTATGAATTTGTTTGTTATGTGGGTTTGGTTAGATCCCATAAGAGGGTCAAGTGCACTTCTCTAGGCTTTGCCCACCTGCCTGCTAGTGGCATTGGAGCTCCGTTAAGGACTTCCATAAGTTCACGGCCACACCGGATCGCTATGCGGGAAGGTGTAGTATGTTCTATTCACGGTTGCACAGGACCGTTATGCGGGAATGTGCAGTACGTTCTGTTTCTGGACCGACCCAGACCATTATGATATGTTTATGTGCTTTTGTTTTGTTTCTAAGTGTGATTGCATACATGTTTTAAGAAATGTTCATGAATTCTTTGATAAATTGAGAAATTTTGAGAAATAAGCATTTGATGAATTTCTACTGTGAAAATTTTATAAAATGGCAACAGTTTTAAAAAGATAATTTTTTTTGCTTATTTTTTGATTTATAAGCATGTTATCTACGAGCTGTAAAGCTCACCCCCTTTCATCCCCATCTCCAAGTATCGAGAAGGAGACCGGATGAAAGCAAGTTACGACGTCTATTTATTTATATATATGTTGTAGGGTTAAGTTCATCATTTGTAGGAATAAGATTTTAGACGTTGTGGAGGATTTTGGAATTTGTGTATTCTTGTGTATTTCGAATTTTGAGAATAAAGTTGTATTATGGCTTGAAAATGCCATTAATTTTTGTAAGAATTTATTTCATGATGTGTATGATTTATGAATTTGTGTATTGATTTGAGATATGGATGTGATTGAATGTGATATGGGTTCCGGACAGGAGGTCCGATGATACTGATGTTTGAGAATTATTGAAGTGTTATAAGTATAGAAATGTGTTTGTTTGTATTGGGATTCTGGACAGGAGGTCCGATGAATTGATTTGCTTTGTATGAGATTGAACAAAGAATGAAAAGAGAAAAAAGAAAAAAAAAGTTATACCGAATTGGATTAGTTTAGACTGAGTGTGTCTTGAGATTCCAACGCTAATTTAGTTTTCTCTAAGGATATGTGATATCAGATGTCGGAATTTGACTTTCAGTGTGATTGATCATTTTGATTTCTTTGTTTCTGAGATTTTGTAAATCCGTTCCTTCGATTCCATTTTTGAGTTTGTTTCCGTTTTATGATTTCCGAAATTGCACGTGCTTTTGATTCCTTATGACTTCCGATCCGATTTGTGTTTCGCATTTGTTTTGGCCCACTTTCGATTTTGAGATCCGTTTGATTCGTTTCTGCCACTTTGTTTTCGTTATGTTTTTTCGTTTTTCCGGTTGGGCTCTGGTTTCAAAATCGGGTGCCAACATTGCTTATACCTTAATCTGTAGATTCCAAATGAGTTGATTATTGATTTTGATTAAATTAGAGACATAAGGCTACAATTCTCATGAAGAGTTCAAACTGTAATTCTAGTTTTAAGAATTCAAAATTTAGTTCTAAATTTGAGTTAAGAATTCTATTTTAGTTTTAGGATAGTCTAAAGTCTTTTGGGCATAACTTTCAATATATTAAACCAAATTGTATTATCTTGGAATTAGTGGAAGCCTAAGATAAAGGGAGACAATTGTTTAGAAGGAAGTGTTGCTTAAATATTCCATTTGCTTGATCTAAATGATCATCCAATGTAGACCTGAATGTTTGTTTTGAGGAAAAATCTGGAATAGTGAATGAGTGTATGAATTCCAGAACTTTTAGAATGCAATTGATGTTTACATCAATTTAGTAAGGAGATATACCCCGAAATATGTCAGTGAACATTCATGTTACATGATACATTCTTAAATGTGCTTATTCAGTTACACGAACAATTTGGTAATATGAAATTGTGTTTGATTGTATATAGAAGAGCAAGTAGAGAAACCATTTCCAAATATCGCCGGAACTTCAAGACATTAAGCAAAAGGTAGTGACTGTTAGTAATCTTTAGTGTTGGATCCCGTTACCGAAGTCCAACTCTTGAACCGTAAAATATGAAACTTGATCATCTTGCCTTGTAGGGTTTATTTCATTTAACCCTAATTTCAAATTTGATTTCTATTGTAAATCATAGCCTTATGACTCTTGTTTAATTTAAGACAAGGATCGCTTCAATCGGAGTTCTATAACTCAAGATATCGACACGCTCTCTCGACTGACCCTTTACTTGATTTCATGCCAACACTTTCTATTGTAACTCCAAATGACACAAATTCTTATGGGTAGGTACCTACATGTCTCATGAATCCATGGCTAAAAAATCACTTCATTTGGAGGTCTGATGAGGAAGTTATGATCAAAACAATCCTTCATATTCATATCCCAATGTATATTTGACATACTTTGGTAAAAACGCCATAACTCTTGCTACAGATGTCGGATTGATGTCATCTTTATACCAATCAATATGTACACATCCTGATCTACAACTCATATTAGAGGCCTAAAAATGAAATTCGCACTCTAACTGGGTCGCTACCATGATTTACTTCTGTCATACCATGAGAAGAGACGAACAGAAAGTTGAGGCTCCTCTGATTTTCTATGGTCGCGCCCGCGAGGTATGGATCTCGCGCCCGCGAGGAAGAAATGACCAGAATGATGAGATTTTTCCCCAAAGTCTCTTAAACCCTCACCCATGCTTTCTAACTTATTCCTAACACCAAATACACTTGTAATCTTGCAAGATTCACTTACTCTACTACTAAATACTTCATAGCAACTCCAAACATCCAACTTATTTTATCATTTTATCAATTCTTGATTGATTTGTCCATCAAACCCTAGATTCCTACACAACCATCAAAGCTATCCTCATAAACAAGACTTATGCATCCTGCTAACTTTCAACCATCAAAACTCTCAACTTCCAACTTCTATTGTCTAACCAATTTAACACAACTACAAGACTTTGCACAATCAACCTCACACAAGCCTCATTCTCACCTTCATTACACATGCATGACCATCAATCCCAACCTCATAACATTTACCTACCTATATGATATTCATGCCATCTCATGCATCATCTCAAAAGATCAAACGTCATACAATCAAGCATTATACATAAGGGTTTAAAATTCACTTTTGAATCATAACTCATTCATTCCATCTCCATCAAATCATGTCATATTTCATACAATGCTTTAGTGGGCATTTTAAGTCCAATTACATGAAACTTCAAAGTACAATATCATTCTCAAAATGCAACTAAAGCATTGTTTTTACAAAAATCATTTCAATTACAAAACCAAAAGAAAACTCTTGGAGGAAATGCCTTTAAGCTTGCTCCTCGAGATCCTGCTCATTTCCTGGAGAATTGAGGGGGGGTGAGCTTTCGCTCCATGGGTAACACATTTATATTTATATAACAAGCATGTCTATTTAGTTATTCACACATTAAGCAATCTTTCAATGAAATCATAATACATGCATCATGCAATTTTCATCAATACATAAACATAATTTCTCACAATTCGAACATTCATAATTCTTGCAATTTCATGTAATCACATATGAAACACATCAAATGACTCGGTAAGTCCCTATTCATGGTGACCATATAGTCTCATTTTATGAGCTTATATGGGCAAATCTTGAGGAGTCCAATTAATGGATCATCCTATGCCACAATCGGGCAGGCGGGCGAAGCCTTTTCATGATCGACGTCCACGTGACTGTTCTTAGGACTATACCTTACCCACATAACATAACAATCATGCATAACAATAAAATTGGACTGTTCTTGTCCAATTCACTGTTTTCTTGAAAATCTTATCTTTCATGCATATTTCATATTGTACATTTCATGCATAAATCATATTGTGCATTCATACTCATTTAAGCTACTTCATTCAATACTAACTCAACCATCATCAAATCATCAACATGTATTATTTTCATTTACACATAACTCATGATTAATGTCATCTAACCACAACTAACACAAGCATTTATAGCAATCATTTATACTCACGTACAAGTAACAAACATTCATTAGTGTCATTTATCAACTTGCATTAATTGCTCATAAATATAAAGATAAATATGGAACCCACCTTTAAGACTTGCTAAATCCTTGGTTTCCTTGCTACAACTCTTGTTCCTCTTCTCTTCCTTCTCTCTCTTCATTAAAAACCAAAAAAAACCCATGTAAATCTCACTTCAATTGAGAAACCATGTTACACCTTTCATGAAATCAACTTGGAAATCACTATACCCATTCCATTCTTAGTCTTTCTAACCAAAAACCCAACTAAAATCTCACATTTAAACAAAAGGCTTACCTTAAATCTTCAACAACACCAAGAGTTTCTTGGTTCAAGATGAAGCTCTAGCCTTCCTCTTCACTTTTAACTCTTGAACTTTCTTCCAACTCTTGCTCAAACTCTTGGAAAGTCAAGACCTAGGCATGCTTTTCTCTTTTTTCTCCTTCTCCTTTCTCCTTCCACGACATCCTCCCTCTTCTCCTTTTAAATTTTCGTAACTCTCCTTCTTTTTCCTACTAACTCACTTATTTCCTCCCCTTTTATACTCCTTAATAACATTACTTAAGCCCATAGGCCCAAAGCCCATTCACTTCTTCTTCTCCCTTCTTATTTTCCTCTTTAAACTTCTCAAGCCCACTAATTCTTTAAGCCCATCATACTCCCTTCCTTTCCTACCTCATTAAGGCCCAACTAACACATTTAACCTCATTAACTCATTTAAGTCAACTAATACATTTACTAACATTAATTCTTAACACCTAACTCATTTAATGTCATATGCTAATTCATGCTAACTTTATTAAATACTATATTAATTTACCCCACTAATCTAACCATGCTTGATTTATCATAAAAAGAAAAAAAATTCTGGGGTAACATTTAGGAAGCTCACATTTTATTTTGTTTTATTTAATACTGAATTGAATTGTGTTTTATGCTAATTGTGTTCTAAACCTCGGGAAAATGAATGTCCGAAATGTTTGATGCATGCAAATATGATTGACTAATTATTATGTACATGAAATGAACTTGTTTGATTTTGTAACTGTCAATTCCTAGTTGTAGGTAAATAGGCATGTCTAAAAGGGACTGCAGTCGTTTCTATGACACTTCGGTGTCGAGACTTTGTTCTCCCTTTGTGACACTTCAATGTCGAGACTTCGGTCTCCCTCTGTGACACTTCAGTGTCAAGACTTCAGTCTCCCTTTATGACACTTTAGTGTTGAGACTTTGGACTCCTTCTATGACACTTC
Organism: Erythroxylum novogranatense; assembly: GCA_029891385.1. NCBI lineage: Eukaryota > Viridiplantae > Streptophyta > Magnoliopsida > Malpighiales > Erythroxylaceae > Erythroxylum > Erythroxylum novogranatense. The sequence goes on along the minus strand of CM057231.1, from coordinate 79,375,973 downwards.
GGTGTCGAAACTTCGATCTCCCTCTATATAAGTCCTGTTACTCACTTTTGTTCACGGATCTACAATTAAACTCATTTTGTACTTTGATCTCTAATAAGCTTTAATAAGAAACAAACCATATTTTTGATCTGATGGGTTAACACCCTATTCTAAAAATATGTTCTATATTTTGTATGTTTCGTTCTGCTATTGAAATGACTGACTTTAGCATGTGAAGTGTTTTCATTAATAAATCTTATTCTTTTTTGAATTTCAGTATGCTGAGATGCTTTTGTAAAATATGATTCAGTATCTATTGATGACATATAGTTTAGTTATTACTCACTAAGCTATATGTTTAGGAAAGTGGATTTACCCCCGTGTAGGTTCAGAGAGAAGGACTTAAGAACTAAGACAAGTCAACTGTAATGGCCAAAGGAGTTTGAGTCTTTGTTTTGAAAAAAAATGTATTTTGAGTTTGATTTTTAACTTGTATCTGATGTACATATGAATTCAAATTTTTATGAAGGTTTGTAATAACCTTAATTCATACTAGTTTTGTATGATTTGGATTCTTTTGTTTTGGTTCTGTTTACGTATGGTGTTGGCCCCCGAATTTTTTCTTGTTAAATAAAGCATGATTTAAATAAATTATGAGGTTTGATGGATAAAGTTTTGGAGCTATTTGTTATGTAAATGTTAGTAGGATTTATTATATGGTTTGGTTGTATTAAAAGTGGCAAGAATGCATAAGGGCATTTTAGGCAAGTCACTTAAGCACATAAGACTATAAGGTTTAATGGAAGGGCAACTTGGGCATTTCACACTTATTAAGGGTATAAAAAGAAGAAGAAATGGTTGTCTTGTTTGGAAATTGAAAAAGAAGTCGCGGGAATAGGAGAAAAAGAAGAGGAAAGCTAGGGTTTGGAGACTTTTGAAGATTTTGAAGAATATGAAGCATCAACAAGTTAGTACAAGACTCAACCCTTCTTAAGTTGTTGAATGAATCATGTTACTGATAGTTAGAAGTGAAAATGAAGTGGATTATGTGAAGTGAGTTATTGTTGAATGGTGTATGAAAATGTTGCAATCTTTTAGGGTTAATGATTATGTTGTGTTGTGAATGATTTTGGGTTGGAATAAGTTTAGAAATGAACTAGGAATGATGATTTAGGGTTAAAATGTGTTATTTGTGAAATATGGGAAGTATGGAGATGAATAATGTTGAAAAATAAGGTTTCGGGAGATTTTTGGTCACGCATGTCGCGGTGGGCGCGAGCGTCCACGTCGCGGCGCTTGCAGGCGTCTACGTCGCGACGTGCTCAAGCGCCCTCGCCCCGGCGAGCTCAACTTTCCTACACAGACATATTTTGGTATTTTGGACATAACTTTTGATGTAGATGTCCAAATGCAGTGATTTTTTATTAGTTGTAAAATAAAGATAAAAGGTGTACAATTTTTGTGAAGAAAATAAGTTTTAATTCAGTTTATAAATATCTCAAGTTTTGGATGAAAGTGGAGTATAGAATATAGTTTCAACATAAGGATAGTCCCAATATGTTTGGAGTATAACTTTCGGATTTCTGAAACAAATTGAATGATTTTAGAGTCATTAGAAACTTAAGACAATGGGGAACATTTTTCTAGAAGAGAATATTACCAGATTTTTTCATTTACTTGATTATAGTGATCATGGAAAATTGACCCGAATGTTTGGACTTTTGGAAGAGTTTGAGTTTTTAGAATTTATCTTAGTGAATATGCAATATATGGGTCCTCAAATTGTATTCCTATTGAATGGGAATTTTGCATTTGATAAAGGGAATCAAGGAAGGCTAGAGGATCAAGAGGAGAGGCATCTTTTAAGCATGTATCCAAGCAAGGAATTCAGGTGGGTTTCATGTTTATAATTTAGAAATGAGCCAAAAATGTTTTCTTCCAAATCAAGAATGATTTCAATTACTTCATAAATGTTATTTTTGTTTCTTTTGAATGATTTGCAAAATTTCTACATGTTTCAGAATATGAACTTTGTTGATGAATTTCAAAATAAAGATGGGAATGCATTGAAACATTTTATGTTATGCCTTGAAAAATGTCATGACATTTTGTGTGGATGAAAAGAAAGAAAAGAGCATGAAAACCATGAAAGCATTTGATAAAAATTTGAGCATGATTATGTGCTTATGTTTGGGCGAGAGTGGAACCATTCTATTCGTCACATGCACGTCGACAAGAGCTTTCTCCCGACTGCCCGTTTGCGACATATGAGCTCTGAAAATGGAATCATTTTGTTCAGGGTGTAAACTTTGGTTTCTCCCTTCTGTTTCCATGGAACCCTCGAGCCATTTGTTTGTACATTGCATCTTCGAATGGTCAAGTATGTTGCATAAATTGAGTATTATGTATTGATGGTTAAATGGATATGCTGTGTTGATGTGATGACATTTTTAACTATGAGTTTTGAGTTCAAATTTTTAATTTGACTGAGAAATTGGGAACAAAGAATTTTATGAATTCATTATGATTTTTATATAACAAATGAACACTTCAACAGTTTTGCTTATTTTTCGTTATAAGCTTGTTACCCACGAGCTTTAAGCTCACCCCCATTCCGTCCTCACCTTCAGGTTTTGAGTAAGAGATGGAGTGAAAGAGATTCAAGGCATCACTCCCAATTTGTTTATGTTGTAATTTGAGTTATTTGTGTAAAATACAATGATTTGTCACTTTTTAAGGATTTCTAGTTCATGTAACTTTTAGCTTTTGAGATGTTGGATTATTTTTGTAATTATGGCTTGGTCTGCCTTTAGAGCTTGTAAAACTCTATTCTATTGATGTTAAGGAATTATGAATTATGTATGGATGATGTTGAGTGGAAGTATGTTTTTGCGTATATAGACCAGGTCGAGTGGAAATTCGGTATACTCGAGGAAGTTATCGATTTGATATTAATATTTTTATTGTGAATTGTTGTTACACACATAGATATATAAGTGAGATGTGTTATGGAAAGAGGAACATAGAAATGGTATGAGACTCTAAACTTCACGATTTTTTTGGATTACGTCGCCAATGTTTATGGTTAAATGGTTGGACTCCGAAAACGGGGCTCATCATGTTTGGTATTAGAGCAAGAAAAGATTACAAGGAACCACGCTCAAGTATGATGGTATTTTGTTTAGAGTTGGATTCCGGAAACGGGAGCTAGCATACGGTGTGGCACCCTCGTATCCTCCCAGGGGGTATTAAGGTGTCACGTCATTTTTGGTATCAGAGTATAGTTTAGGTGATTCTGTTTTAACCAGCACTTAACTCTTGCTTATACTAGAGTGTAAAAGTTGTGTTTTGGCCTAATGCGGTGTCCCATATTTTGACTATAGAATTACAGAAGGAAGGATCACACGAAGCAATTAATGAGGTTGCTAAGAGCAATCATCCTGAGCATACTCGCCAATTGATATCTGGACCCTCTGGGGTCAATCGAGGTGAAACTAAGGTGTCACCACCTCCCTCAGCTTAGGGAGAAGTTTTAATTAAGTTGTTCCAAGATATGATGACATTGTTGCATCATATGACTGCACCTAAGGCTCCAATTGATCAGTTGCGAAAGTATGGAGCTGAGGAATTTATTGGGACATCTCTGGAGGAATATGAAAAGGTTGAGTTTTAGATTGAGAAAGTGAAGAGAGTTAGATGAGATTAGTTGTCCAGCAGCATTTACGGATTTGATGAATAGAGTATTCTGGCCTTCTTTAGACTAGTTTGTGGTGATATTTATAGATGATATCCTAGTTTATTCAAAGAATGAACATGACCATACTGAACATCTCCAAATTGTGTTACAGACCCTGCAGGAAAAACAGTTGTTTGCTAAATTGAACAAGTGTGATTTTTGGCTTTAAAGATATCTTTTCTAGGACATGTTGTCTCTTCTCAAGGGATTAGAGTTGATCCTAGTAAGATAGAATCAATTATTAACTGGAAACCACCATAAAATGTAACAAAAGTAAGAAGATTTCTGGGATTCACTAGTTACTATCGTCGATTTGTGAAGGGGTTCTTAGTGATAGCATCCCCTTTAACTAAACTGTTACAAAAAGGAGTGAAGTATGAATGTTTTGATAGACGTCAGAGTAGTTTTTAATCAACTGAAAAGTATGCTTGTTGAAGCTCCTATATTGATCCAACCTATATCTAGTAAGGAGTATGTTTTGTTTAGTGATGCAATTAGAAATGGTTTGGGTTGTGTTTTGATGTAGGAAGGAAAGGTAATTGCTTATGCCTCTAGGAAACTAAAGTGTCATGAACAGAATTACCCTACACATGATCTGGAGCTTATAACAGTAGTGTTTGCCTTAAAAATTTAGCGGCATTACTTGTTTGGTGAAAGATGTAGAATTTTCAAGGATCACAAAAGTCTGATGTATTTGCCTACACAGAAAGAACTAAATCTGAGACAATGGTGTTGGTTGGAACTATTTAAAGATTATGATTGTATTGTGGACTACCATTCAAGTAAAGCTAATGTTGTGACTGATGCCTTGAGTCAGAAGATCATTTCAACGTTATCAATGAAGCAGAGTGAATTGGAATTTGTATATGATGGAGCTTTAATAGTTCAGTTGAAAGCAAGCCTTACCTTAAGATAAGAGATTTGTGATGCTTAGAGAGTTGACGATGAGTTGCAACAACTTATCTTGGCTACGCAGGATGGTAAGCAACCTGATTTTTTCTACGAAAGGATATGGTGAATTGTGTTATAAGGATCGATTATGTGTGCCAGCTAGTGATGAACTAAAGAGAAAGTTATTGTTTAAGGCTCATAATACAGTATTTACCATGCATCCTAGGGGAAACAAGATTTATCAAGATCTGAAGCAGTATTACTAGTAGTTAGGTATGAAACGGGATGTTGTGGATTATGTAGCTAAATGTCTGACATGTCAGCAGGTTAAAGTAGAGTACTAGATCCCATCTGGTTTGTTACATCCTATTTTTATTCCTCAATAGAAATGGGATAACATTACTATGGACTTTGTCGCTAGACTTCCTCTTACTAAAAGGAAACATGATGTTGTATGGGTCAATCTGGATAAATTTACCAAATCTGCTCACTTTCTGCCTGTTCGTCTTTGTTATTCTTTGGATATGCTTGCAGATTTGTATGTAAATGAGATAGTGAGATTACATGGAGTACTATTGTCTATCATTTCTGATCGTGATCTTTGATTTATTTCAAGATTTCGGAAAAGTTTACAAAAGGCTTTGGGTACTCAGGTTAAGTTTTGTACTACTTTCCATCCCCAAACAGATGGACAATCTGAACGAGTTATATAGATATTGGAAGATATATTATAGGTTGTGTGTTAGAATTTTAAAGGAGTTGGGATAACTATTTGACTTTGATGGAGTTTGCTTACAGCAATAATTTCCAAATGAAATACACGATCACAACTTGTCATCCCCCTCAGCAAAGTCGCGATCGTGCTTTTCTAAAGGGGGTTGCTTTCTGAACATACATTGATCGTGTATTTCAATGGCATGGGAATTGAACCACTAGACTTATAATACATTAATATTCATCTTCCATAAAATAATTAGGACCGTATGAAGTGGATTGATTTAAGAATTTAAGATTAAATTGTGACTGTATAACTTTCAATATATTAAACCAAATTGTATGATCTTGGAATCAATGAAAACCTAAGACAAAGGAAAACAATTGTGTAGAAGGAAGTGTTGCTTAAATATTCCATTTGCTTGATCTAAATGATCATCAAAAGTATACTCGAATGTTTGTTTTGAGGAAAAATCTGGAATAGTGAATGAGTGTATGAATTTTGGAATTTTTGGAATACTATTGATGTTTACATCAGTTTAGTATGGAGATATACCCATGAATATGTCATTGAACATTCATGTTACATGATACATTCTTAAATGTGCTTATTTAGTTACATGAACAATTTGGTAATATGAAATTGTGTTTGATTGTATATAGAAGAGCAAATAGAGTGGCCATTTCCAGATATCACTAGAACTTCAAGACATTAAGCAAAAGGGAGCAACTGTCAGTAATTTTTAGGAATCTCACATTTTATTTTGTTTTGTTTTGTACTGAATTGAATTGTGTTTTATTTTTATTATGTTCTAAACCTCGAGACAATGAATGTCTAAAATGTTTAATGCATGTAAATATAATTGACTAATTATTATGCACATGAAATGAACTTGTTTGATTTTGTAACTGTCAATTCCTAGTTATGGGTTAATAGGCATGTCTAGAAGGGTCTATAGTTGCTTCTGTGACACTTCAACATTGAGACTTCAGTCTCCCTCTATGAAACTTTGGTGTCGAGACTTCGGTCTCCCTCTGTGACACTTCGGTATCAAGACATTGGTCTCCCTCTATGACATTTTGGTGTCGAGACTTCGGTCTCCCTTTATGACACTTCAATGTCGAGACTTTGATCTCGATCTATGACACTTTGGTGTCGAGACTTTAGTCTCCCTATGTATAAGTCTCGTTACCCACTTCTGTTCATGGATTTACAATCTAACTTGTTTTGTACTTTGATTGCTGATAAGCTTTGATAAGAAACAAACCATATTTTTGATCTAATGGGTTAACACCCTATTCTAAAAATATGTTTTGTATTCTTTATGCTCTATTCTGCTATTGAAATGTCTGACTTTAGCAAGTGAAGTGTTTTCATTAATAAATCTTATTTTGTTTTGAATTTTAGTATGTTGACATGCTTTTATAAATTATTATTCAGTATCTATTGATGACACATAGTTTAGTTATTGCTCACTAAGTTATATGCTTAGCATGGTGGATTTACCCCATGTAGGTTCAAAGAGAAGGACTTAAGGACTGGGACAAGTCAACTATAATGGCCAAAGGAGTTTGAGTCTTTGTTTTGACAAAAAATGTATTTTGAGTTTTATTTTTGGGTTGTATCTAATGTATATATGAATTCAAATTTTTATTAGGTTTGTAATAACCTTAATCCAGGCTAGTTTCCAAATTTATGGCATGTATTGATAAGCTCAATATAAATGATGTGTAGTGTATGCTTGCTTCAGTTTCTGGAAATACTTTTGATGAATGTTTCGTATGATTTGGATTGCTTTGTTTCGGTTCATTTGTGTATGGTGTGGCACCATCGTATCCTCCCAGGGGTATTAGGGCATCACACAAGCATCATTTTTATATTGTTTGGCATGCCACAAAACTCATATTGTTACTTACCTATTAGGCTTCCTATTTAACACAAAATTCCAAATTAAAAAATCCTACCAAGCAAGCAAAAATCAATGCAATTCCAAGGTCAAACTAAGGTTTTTTTCTTTTTTTTTTCCTGACAACAAGGTGAAGGCAACTTCGAATAGATTTCTTGGCTATTTGGTGTAGGACTTGGGTGTGGTTTTCGTGCAAAACTTTAGTTAGGGTTAAGACCAAAATATAGAGAAATTTGTAGCAATATCAGTGGAGAAAGTTGAGGGAATCAGTAGAAACATTGTTGCTAGAATTTGCTTCATCATCATGCTAGGTGTCAACTTCTAAACTCACCATGTCTCTTAAGGCATATTGCATATTTGGCTAATTAATCAACTGCCACTAATCCACATATTAGGTTGCCATTTGTTGCCTACTAAATCAGTCCACATGTCATTCTAAGATTTGTCCAAATGTCACATAATAATTGGTCCAATTGTCATTTAATTACTAATCCATTTGTCATACATTTAACTATGTCAAATTTCAATCAATTTTAGGCTTAATCATCCTAATTTCCATATATCAATTTTTTTCTTACCACTTGGAAATTTTTTTGGACCAAATGTACATTTAATTTATTAATCTCTTAATCACTAAAATTTAATTCCAATTTACTAATTAAAATCCAGTCATACCAAAATTCAAGACATATTAATTCATAATTCGCATTATGTTCACTTAACTTCTTTTATACCTCGGGATAAGTCAATTGAGTGAATATGCTATCTTTGTTATGTTTACAAATATCAATTCGTGTATGAATCCTAATGTTATGCATGTATATGCAATATTTGAGGGTTAAACCCTAAGCATATATCGAAAGTAGGATATCACAACAAATTATTAAAATAATCTAACAATTAGCTCACAGGCAATCAAATTGGCCACCTTAACACAGAATTTAACCATCACAATTGTGTTCATCTTTCAAAATTTACACTTCCATGGTGATAGATCTCATAATTGAAATTTCATATGAAGATTGTTTTTATTGCAAACAACATATATTTTCAATATACATATATGTCACCTTTTAAAGTTCTCATGTTTTTATTCACAACATTTGAATTTTAACATAGTAGTGGCTAGTCATATAAAATCAATTCCTCCAAATTTCTTAATCTTTTGTTTGGTATTTGTTATATTACGTTATTGAATCTTATGAAGGAGACTTTCTTTGTTACATTAACAATTACAAGTAAGTTGTACGTTTTGCTATGTAAGAGTTCTAATAGTTCTATGATTTGTTAATAGTCAAGTAGTTCCTGATTTAGAGATACATACCATGTGAATGACGGATGTAATGAAGTTTGCTTCAACTAAGCCAGAGCCAAAATAGATCCTCAAATAGAATTTTAATACTGCAAAACTAAAATCTTAAGTTGTATGGTCCTTTCTCTAAATTGAAGGAATATATTAAGGTAAAGGTGATTTGTCCTGGATTTCCAATCTTCACAATGGTATAGCATTATATCTCTTAGCAGAGAACTAAATTGGTTTGGGATTGTTTTTATGCAGTTTTGTTTTACTTTCACTATATAGTAAGCTTCTTTTTGTACTTACAATTATTTAAAAAAAATATAACATTGTGTGATCTTATGCTTCTTCATAATTCATGCTTCTTCATAATTCGTTGTTAGGACACGATTTTTATGAAAGAATTCACCATATGAATTGATTTAAGAAATTTTCACGACTTTACAGTCAACTCTTCAAGATATTCTAAGAGAATAACCATTTAATTGATTTAGATCTTATTAAGAAAAGAAGGTATGATTTCATGTATTTATTAAGGTATAAATATCTCTATTATTCTATTTTCTAATCCTTCAACACATACACTTCAAATGCAAATACAACTTTATGTGTACATCCACAAATTGAAGTAAATAACATAAAAACTCAAACTCATTTTACCTCCAGCACTCGAGTTTCCTGCTGTCTATTCCTACTATACATTCTGCTCTTAATTTTAGATAATATTTCAACCTCCTTATCCAACAAAACGTATGACCTCTTCTTTAAATGGATGTAATAATACCTTCCTTTATGGCTTATTTTTAGAGGATGCACTGTAACATGTAACATGAGCCATAGTACATCTCCCAGATCGAATACGAAGGATAAATAAACGAAGAAATGCAGAAAATACCTGATTTCAATTCCATTACTTCAAACGAGCTTTTTGAGGTTAAAATGAGCACGAATCCACCGCCACCTTCATCGGATATGCTCACCGGAACACTTTAAAGCCTTTCTATAGTTTTATTAAAATGTTAGTACTCTTAATAGGTCGGAGAATCCAGATGCTCACGAATTACTTGAGCAACTACAAGAGACCTTAACCTATATATATACCATTTATATTAGGCTTCCCTATCACATGCCAGATATGGGTCCTGTCTATACTAATTAAGATCTATTTTCTTCCTATACTTTGGCCATTTTATTGGGCCATTTTATTATCTTTACCCATATCAAATTTACGTAACTTAACTAATAAGTTATTAAAACCGATAAAATGCAATTAATTGTTTTCCACTAAATGGGAAAATTTCTAATATTTTCCCCTTTAGTGAATAACTAATTACATTATTTTCATGTGCAACATAGGTCCAATATAATCACACATATCTAATACCTTACTAACATGATTGCGAAAATGGAGTGTGACAAATTAAGATGACATGTATGATCTAAACTGTATCATCTTTCGTTTGTAGGTTCGATTTCTCCAAACTTTATACTAAACAACATAAGAGAAATCTTATTTTCTCTCACTAAATGCTCAATTGCATTAAAGAAAACCTTTATGCTCTCTTACTAAATGCTAACTGCATTAGAGAATGCCTTTATCGGATTAAACACTTATATCCACCTATGCCATGTTAAAATCTATGGATTTACATATTACTATATATGTCTGAATGACATAGCCTCAAGGTTAAGTTATATATATGCCTAATAACATATAACATGCTTAAGATTGACATGAATCTTAAGACTTTCACATGTATTATGACTATGTATCATAACACATAGTACTGAGGATAAACAATGGTCATCTTTATTGATGAATGATTGAGCCAAGTTTACATTATAAATTGGCTGCGTTTTCATAGCTGCTTATGCATTCGTTGACTCCTAATTGATGATTTTTGTGCTTAAATTGGTTCCTCATAACGAGCTCTTTTAATTCACAATTTGTTAGTAAAATGTCATGATCTGATATTGATTTCTCTATAATTTTCATGAGGACAATTGATACTGCAAATTGTTATTTTATTGCAGGAGCAAAGGAGTCAACCCATCAGGAAGTCAACAGTCATGAGGTCCTAACCGCACGTCGCGACGAATATTAATCCAGACGTCGCGACGAGCGAATCACTTCCACACATCGCGACGCATGTTAATTCGCATGATGCGACGAGCAAACAATTCTACACGTCGCGACGAATATTTATTTACACGTCGAGATGAACAAGCGGATATCCAACCTTAAATGGAAAGTTTGCCTCACTGTTTTGACTCGACCCGCATCCACCATATAAAAACTTTGCTATTTTTAGGTCAGAGGGGGGGATACTGGAAGACATCTGGAGGCAGCAAGCAGACGACATTCTACTCCATCACCATTCTCCATTTCCATCATCGTCAATCACCACCATCATTTCGACTCCATTGTCAGTATCTTCTGCTACCATGGATGACGTCCGATCTTCACCAGTTGTGAGAGAGTCCGGAAACATGCACAGCTAAACCGCATTTACTCTTGAAGATGTAGCAATGGTTTGAGTTCACTGGAAGCTTCAAAGGGGAGTAATCATATAGTGTCTGATGTTTAGTTATATTTGTGTAAACTCTGAGTTAGAGATTGCATCTGTATAGCTAAATTAGCATGGTTAACAGTTTAATCGTGTGCTGAACACTATGTTGCAATTTGGACAAAGTTATTTGTAGAATTTTCATGCTTAATATATGAAGTCTCATATATGTCATTCGGATATTGTATTGACTCTCATAATCTACCTAGTTTTGTTTGATTTAGATGGTTGTGTTTTTATCCGATTGACCGATTGCATTTACTTGTCCAATTTTCACACTAAGATTTTTTAATAAGGATTTAAATGATGGAGTTCATTAATTAAATCTTTGGACCTAAAGAGTCCTTTAGGGTTGATCTTTTGAAACTTAGTGGATTCTATCCCCGAAAAATCATTTTGAACCGTGATAGCCTGCGTCCATTTTCAAGAGGATTTTATCAATTTGATTACTATCTGAGTTTTTGTTAATTTCATTTATTTCATTAAAAATCCAAAAAACACACTTTTATACTTTGTTCTTAAATTTTGTTAAATTTCCTTAGTTATTTCTAATGACAAAAACCCCCATTTCATCAACTTTGATTGCAATTTTTGACATTTAGGCTAGCTTAGACCTTTTTTTTCACTTAGTTCCAATTAAGTGAGACAACCCGAGGTTGCAACCTATACCGCAATCTTGGAATTTATTATTTTTGACCGGTTTCCAAGGATCGATCGTAAGGTCGAATCGACAGAGTCGCGATCAAATTGGCGCCGTTGCTGGGGAACCAAGAAATGTGTTTACCGTAGGATAGCCATTGTCATTCATTTCAATTGTCGTTGATAATCGGAATCATTATTTTTGCTTGCATTTAGGATAGTTTAATTTTCACACTTGTTCATAGTATAGGTTTTGATTTTCTTTTGCACAAGCATACTCCATACTTTAATTTTTCTTTCACTTAGCAAATTTTCACACATACACAGTTATACATACATCCATACACTCATACTCTCGCATTCATCGCATTTCACTTTTATCCGACTTTGTGTGACTGTGAGAAATTTTGTTACCATTTCTTTTGTTTGAGGATTGATTTTTGTGCATGCCCAGGAGAGGTAGACTTGTTCAATTCCAACCTGAAGTTGAGAGACATTTGAGGAGACTTAGGAAAGAGAGGAAAGAACAAGAGAGGAGTAGAGTAGTCGAGAGAGAAAGTGAGATTATGGCTGAGAATCCTCACATTTTCCCAAATCCTGATTTTCCTGTACACCAACCTAGAAATGGGACTAATGAGGAAATGGTGAGCATGAGAGATTAGGAGAGAACAATGAGAACCAGAGACGTAAGACTATTAGGGAAGCAACAACCTCTGATGTGCATTATGATCCATTTACTGCTGCTTGCCCTAATTTTGATGTTAATTTTGAGATAAAAGGTTTGTTGATTAATTCCCTTCCTAAATTTCATGGTTTAGTAGGAGAAGATCCATACATGCACCTACAAGCTTTGACGATGATTTGCCAGAGTATGAAGCCAGTAGGAGCTACTTTGGATCAAGTGTTGTGGAAGGTATTTCATTTGTCCTTATAAGGAAAGGCGCAAGAGTGGTACATGAGTCTTCCGAGACATGTGGCCAATGCTTATCATAGCTAGGGCAACCTGAGGAAGGCCTTTTTGGAGAAATATTTTCCAGCCTCTAGGACATCTTCGATAAGGAAGGAAATTTATTCATCCCGCCAGGAGTATGAAGAATCACTGTATGACTATTGGAACCGCTTCGAAGACCTTCTGTCCAGATGCTCCCATCACCAAATTCCTGATGAACAATTGGTGCAGTATTTCTATGATGGGTTGAAGAGTCAAAAGAAAGGTATGTTAGATGCTGCATCTGGAGGATCTCTGATTGACCTTACAACATTGGAAGCATGGGACTTGATCAAGAAGATGGTCTTAAACCATCAAAAATATAGAGTGAGAGATTCCAGAGGATTGAATGAATTGGGAGCTTTAACAGCTCAAGCCAAGAGAATGGAAAGTCTGGAAAAAAAGGTAGATTTGCTGGAGAACAGGATAACATCACAGTTGTCTTGTATTACTGCAAAATTGAAGAACTTGAATGTGCATCGCCCATCATCTTCAACGGATATTACTACACCCAGTTGTGACACTTGTGGGTCGGTGATGAACATATCAAGTGTATGCCCTGTAAGATATGAAGAGGTGTCAGCAGTGTATCCAGGGAGAGCTAATCAGAAGTGGGATCCATACTCCAACACATACAATGAGGGATGGAAGTCCAATCCAAGATTTGGTTGGAGGAATGAAAAAAATAGGGCCCCAAACATATTTTCACAAGGGGGAGGAGCTGGTACTTCCACTAACCATTTCCCCAACCAACAATAAGCTCTAATAGTCCCACCAAAGGAAGACACCACCCAGTTGCTTCACAGTATGATGACTCTGATGAAGGAAGAGAGGGATTCTAATGCTAACCAGTTTAATGCCATTGCTTCTCTTATTCAACAGGATTTCTCAAAGACTGCTGCTAGGTTTAATGCCTTGGAGAAGAGAATGGAATAATGGGAGACCAAGGCGGAGAACATAAACTCATATGTCACCCAGTTGTCCAACAACATGAGTGAGAATCAAGCAAAAAGCAGTGGGACTATTCCTTCTAATACTATGATGAATCTGAAAAGTCTCAATGCAATTGCCCTCCGGAGTGGGAAGCAAGTGAGGTTTAATCCTCAAGTAAATGAAGAAGCATGTGATGAGGATGTTGAGAGTGCAGAAGTGCCCCTACCCAAGGAAAAGAGTAAGAAATCAGAAAGTGTGAAGGAAGAAGAGCTATTGAAAGAGAAAAAGCATGCTTCAAGAAACAAGGAACTACTTCAAACAGTTCCAATGATCAAGCTGAAAATGGAGAATCAAGCAAGCAAGTCGGCAAAGGTAAGGAGGTAAGTATTCAAGACCTTCCTTTTCCAAACTCATATTTGATGAGGAAGTGCATGAATGAGCTAAAACATGAAAAAGAGATAATTGAATTGTTTGGGAAAATAGAGGTAAATGTTCACTTGCTTGATTTGGTGAAGAGAGTTCCGGCCTATGCGAAATATTTGAAGGATTTGTGCACAAACAAGAGAAAGTTTAGGCCAAATGAGAGAGTGCAAGTGAGCTCTAATGTGTCAGCTTTTTTCAAACCGTAAATACCCGTCAAGTGTCAAGACCCTGGATCTTTCACCATCCCTTGCATCTTAGGAAAAGTGACTATAGGAAGAGCTTTGTTAGATCTGGGGGCTGCCATTAATGTGATGCCTAAGTCAGTTTATGAGGCCCTAGGAGTGAAGAGTATAAAACCTACATCTGTTGTCCTCCAGTTGGCTGATAGATCATTTAGGCATCCAGTGGGTGTCATTGAGGACATCTTGGTCCAGGTTAAAGGGTTAGTATTTCCTGCTGATTTTTATGTGCTTGATATGTCTTCTGAAGTTGTGCAGGATATCTCCTTAATTCTCGGGCAACCCTTTTTGCGGACTGCAAGCACCATGATTAGTATGAAGGAAGGTAAGATAACCATGGAGGTAGGTGATCAGCAGGTTAGCTTCAACATGTATGAAGCAATGAAACACCCCCATAAGGATTATTCTCTGCTTGGAGTGAACATGCTTGATACGGTTGTTGACGATGCATGTAGTAATTTTGCACAAACCTTTACATCGTCTACTGACAATCTCCTTGGAGAACATTTGCTTGCTGATGATTTTGTAGGAGAGCCTTCAAGTAGGGGGTTGGACATGGAGCTACACAAGAGCCAAGCTGTTGGGATGAAGCTTGGATATCAGCCGGATGATCATCCCAAGCTTCAGGACCCACCGTGAGACCAGGTTGTTTCTCTACCTGCATTCTCAATATATTCATGCACCCTGCTTGGAAGTGATGTGAACTTTTGTTTTGCATGAGTATCTTGATTAAGTGTGGGGGAGAAACCCAACCAGTAGATTAGCTGTAGTTAGGTAGGATTTTTGTTCCTTGTTCCAATAAATTACTTTCAATTTTTGAGCTTTAAATCTTTCTGAAGAAGCATGACATTGGTGGAAGGGTTGGTTTCTGTGAGATTGATTGTTTCTGGATTAAGTTAGGTTTGTGTTTTCTGTTCGGGCAGAGGCGTCGCGACGTATTTTAATTCATACGTCGCGACGTATCTCGTTCTTTTTGGCGCTTATGTCGCGACGTGCCCACGTTGTTATGCCACGACGTGCCATCATTTGAAATACCTTTTTGCCCTTTCTGTTCGTTGGTCTTTTCGTTTGTCCGGTGCCCTTTTTTGTCTTTTCCCCTCGCGACCTTCTGCCTCCATTCACGGTCTCTTCTTCTTCTCTTTCCCTTCATACTTTCTTCTCTAACACTCTGTTTCTGCCGTCATCACTCTCGATTCTTTCCGTTGTTCAACTGTGCCCACCGTCTCCGCCATCTTCCGTTTTGCATTTTCAACTTCTGTACGTGTTCCATTGCCTCTCGTTTTCCTGTTTTTCGTCTTCTTTGTTAGTAGTTTTAAGTTAGGTCTTTGCGACGAGCGTTGCTCGTCGCGGTGCGTCTGGAAAATCGCCATACGTCGCGACGTACACCTTGCCTCGTCGCGACGTATGAAGTACCTTATCTTGTCGCGACGTCTGCTTTTGCACGTCGCGACGTCTGGTCGAGGACTTTGCCTCGTCGCGGCGTCTACCCACAAGTCGCGACGAGGTGAATGATTTTTGCTTAACTCTTTATTGATTTTTTTTCTGTTCTGTTTCTTTTTTTGTGCAGGAAAATGCCTCGAACCAAGAATGCTAGTAGGTCCGACCGTCCCCTATCTCCTTCTCATGTACTCGCCTCTTCCTCTAACTCGCTCGATGAGTTTTACTCCGACCCTTTCGTTTCCCCTCGCTCCGTTGCCTCTCCCTCCTATTTGGGAGTTTTCTCCGCTCATTCTCCTTCTCCTCACCCTTCACATTCTTCGCACCACCACCCTTCTCCTACCCATTCCTCTTCCCTTCCGGTTGATCCGGAGTATGTTGCACTAGCCGCCAAAACTGAGCCTAGGGCCATACTCAAGGAAAAACCTTTTCCTTTAACCCCCCACAACAACCCCTTCGTCCGCCAACTATTTCAACTCAACCTCTCAAACCTAGCCCATCCCTGCACCTCTGGGAACGTCACATTCGTCCGCCACTACTATACCCAGTCCCGTTACTCAGGCACCTACGGCATAGAGTTTCGTGGTGTTACCATTCCCCGCGCTTTCATTGTTGTCTCCATTAGGGAGCATTATCATCTTCCTCCTACCCCCCGTTGCCACTACTCGGAGCTCATCCATGAGTACCCTTGGGCTGATGTCCTTCGCCCTCATCACGAGGGTACCGATTAATATCAACCTGTGGGGCTCGCGTATATCCTCCGTTCTGATCTTCGCTCCAAAGCCCGTCCATGGCTTCATTTCATTTGCAACAACATCCTTCCCACCTCCCACCTTGCCATGGTTCCTAAGGAGCAGGCTCTTTACATCTATCTGTTGAAGGTCGGCCGGCCCGTCGACCTCGCTTTAGCCATCACCTCCGCCCTCCGCCAATGCATCCTTTCTTCCAACATCAACCATTCCCTCATCTTTCCCCACCTGATCATCGACATGTTCCAGGCCTATCGGGTTCCGGAACATCCGACTGATCTAACTTTTCAACCTGCCCCTGCTTTTAAATATATTCGTCTCCACCAACCTCGTCGCCTACACACCCCACCCGACCCTTCTGTAGGAAAATCCCGGGGTAGGCATCACATGCCCATAGTGCGGAATTTAAAATTTTGAGTCTCGGGACATTCCCGAAAGCCAGGATCCATGTGTAAGTACAAATAATCAAACCATAACGAGCAAAGGAGACCGTCTCTAACGATATCCACGCAGAGGTCGGAAAACCTAACCGGGACAAACTCTTTTGACCCGGGAATAGCTAGACTAAAGAGAAGAGTGCTAGCTCTTACCTTAGCCTTGGAGAGCAAATGAAATGATCTTGGTGGAGCCTTGGAGAAGTAGAAGCAATCTTGAATGGAAGATAGGAAGAAGATGAAAAACAAATTTTTTCAAAGCTTAACTCTTAAGCTTTCGACCTTCACCATTCATCACCGTGCAAGCTTCTCTTCATTTACCTTTCATATGTTTATTTAACACTTTAAAGACATAAGAAGGCATGGTGGATGCTCATCCACGTATATGGCATAAAAAATGCCTTAAAATGCTAAATCATCATTAAGTTTGACTTTTCAAACTTAACTAATCCTCTCCATTTTAGGTTCCACCGAAAATCATATATATATATATATAATTAATTAATTATTTACTTAATTAATTAATATATATAATTGCTGAAGTGGTCCACCAAGCGGGGTCGGTCCTACTGGCCTGCTTGACCCCGTAAAAAAAAATCACCGAAGCGGTTTTCAAAGAATGTCGATGTCGCGATCTCATCGGGACATATCCCAATCTCATCAGGATCCATATAATCCTATTTCTCTCCAGATATCGGATCTCTGTCCGAAACTATTTTACAGATTCTCCGAGTCACTCTTATGCGTGTGACCCATTAGGTTCCCGGTTATGTTGGCCACTTAGATTAACACTTAATCTGAGCAAGTCATGAGCGGTATCTACCAACACATCATGACCCCCAATTGACCGGAAAGTAATTGGTTTGACTAATGAAACCATATCACGAACCCTTCCATAGACAATTATCGTGCAATTCGTCCTTTCACCATGCTATACCCCACTTGGTTTGAGTATGGGCAATGTGTCAACTCTTACTAGACTGATCAGATCAAATCTAGTCCAAGTGTAATCAGTTCTCGTCCTAGGACTCATTACTTTATATGTCCATGAAGACCATCTTCATGACATATGTATGCTCCGGCGCCAGAGACTTCAAAGTAATGATCCTGATAAGAGGCCATGGGTATCTCTTCCGCTATAATGTAAGTGGTGAATCTGTATTACATACTCAATTACCTTCAATACCTCAAGTCGCACCCAATCACCACCCTATGAGCGACCTCGAAAGCAACAAGGAATGGAGTCAAAGCACGTAATCGGTGCCAAGATATCCTCGAGTACCTCGAGTCTAAGGATACTTGCACCATTGCTATGATGAGATTATCACCGACATTTGTATAGGACATCCATGTGATGATCTCATAGCAGTCATCAATGTACTTACTACCACTAGTAAGCATCCACATGTCAAATCTAAATATCTCAATATTTACGGTTTTACGAGATCCACCGCTTGATCCAATCAAGGAGTTTGACATATGCTAGTCTATCCGAATTAACGATGTCCAGTCTCATTAATCCTATGACTAGGGATAATTTGAATCTTGACATAATTGCACATGATAGGAATCTCAATAGTATGATCACATCATAATTTCCTTCATGCTATGTCATGTATCAGGGACTTTATTAATTTGATTAAAGATCATTATCAATTCATAATAAAATGAACATCAAAAAAATGAAATATGCCTTGCTTTATTTATTCATAAAGTCTGTACATGACTATGAACAAAATGCGCTAAAGGGGATTGCCTTTAGGGCACTACTCTAACAATCTCCCATTTGACCTAAAGCCAATCGCCTTGGTATCTAATACCATAAGCGAGTACATGAGAATCAAAATTCTTCTGTGGCAATGGCTTTGTCAACGGATCAGCAATGTTCTGCTCTGTGGGAATTCTCTATCGTGACATCACCTCGAGCAATGATCTCCGAATCAAATGGTATCGGTGAGTACGTGTTTGGACCGTTGATGAGACCTTGACTCCTTTGCTCAAGAATAGCCCCAAAGTTGTCACAATACAATCAGTATGGGTCCATCACACTAGGAACCACACCAAGTTCGAAATGAACTTCGATCCAAACCGCTTCCTTTCTTTGCGTCGATGCGGCAATGTACTCTTCCTCGATCGTTGAATCGAAGATTCGTCTCTGTTTGGAACTCTTCCAATTGATCGCTCCGCCATTTAGTGTGAAAACATAACCTGATTGGGACACGAGTCGCCCTTATCAGTTGAAAACGGCATCCGTATGCCCGCTCACTGAGACTTCCATCTCCATATATCAAGAAAACATCCTTAGTTCTTCGCCAAATACTTTAGGATATTCTTGACAGCCACCCAAAGGACCTCACCAGATCCGATTGGTATCGCTCGTAACACTTAGAGCATATGATACATCGGGTCTCGTATATAACATTACGTGCATAATAGATCCTCTCGCAGACGATACGGATCATATTCATACGCATCCTCTCATCCTCGTGTCTTGGGACACATGGACTTGAGAGTGTTATCCCATGAGTAATGGGAAGAAACCCTCTCTTGGATTGCTCCATGCTAAACCTCTTTAGCACCTTGTCTATGTCGTTGATCGTGAAAGACCAAGCAACCTCTTGATCTATCTCTATAGATCTTTATCCCAAGGATATAAGTTGCTTCTCCAAGGTCTTTCATGGCAAATTGTTTGACAACCAAATTTTTACTTGATTGCGAGATTGAGACATCGTTTCCTAGCAACAATATGTCATCTACATATAACACAAGGAATACGATCGCAGATTCCATTCACTTTCTTGTACACACGGTGTTCATCCGAATTTTGTGAGAAACCAAACTCTTTGATTGTCTCATCAAAACGGATATTCCAACTCTGAATGCTTGCTTCAATCCATAAATGGATTTACGAAGCTTGCATACCTTTTCGCCATCGATGGAAATGAAGTCCTCGGGTTGTGTCATGTACACATCCTCACCGATTTCCATTCGGAAAGTTGTCTTCACATCCATTTGCCATATCTCATAATCATAATGGCGGCAATGGCTAGGAGTATCTAATGGATTTAAGCATTGCTCTTTGATCAAGGTCTCGTCATAGTCAACTCCTTGTCTTTGACGAAAGCCTTTGGCCACAAGCCTTGCTTTATAGGTAATCACATTACCATCCATGTCAGTTTTCTTCTTGAAAACCCATTTGCACCCTATAGGTTTTATCCCTTCAGGTGCATCAACCAAAGTCCATACTTGGTTTTCATACATGGAATCCATTTCAGATTTCATGGCACGAAGCCATTTTTCAGACTCTGAACTCTTCAGAACCTCTTCATAGGTAGTAGGCTCATCATCCTCTATAAGCAATACGTCATTCTGTTCACTCACGAGAAATCCATATCTATCGGGAACAGTGCATATCCTACTTGACCTACGAATTTCGTGTGTAGTAGAAGGTTGAACTGTTACCTCATCTGTATGAGTTACAGTTTCAGGTTCAGGCAGTTGATCCGCATCTATCCGAGCATCTTGAACTTCTTCAAGTTCAACTTTGCTCCCACTGTCCTCTTTTAAAAGAAACTCTTTCTCTAAAAAGACAGCATGCATCGAAACAAACACCTTTTGTTCCTCAAAGAAAGTAGAATTGATATCCTCTTGTTTCTTTAGGATATCCTACGAACAAACACTTGTCGATTTTGCTTCAAGCTTATCTCGATCGTGTCCGCTTCACATAAGCGGACAACCCCATACTTTCAAATAAGAAAGATAAGGTTTCTTGTTAGTCCACTTCTCATATGGAGTAACATCAAGCTGTCTTTGATGGAACTCTGCTTAACAAGTAAACAATTGTCTCAAGTGCATATCCCCAAAAGGATTTTGGTAATCGCAAAGCCCATCATAGATCGTACCATGTCCAAAAGGTTCGATTTCTCCTTTCTGCCACACCATTATCTTTGTGGTGTGTAAGGAGGGTCCACCGAGATAAAATCCCATTATCTCCGAAATAATCCAAAACTCTTGGTCTAAGTATTCACCACCACGATCGGATCGTAATGTTTTGATACTTTTACCAAGTTGTTTTTCTACTTCATTCTGAATTGTTTGAACTTTTCAAACGCTTGATTTGTATCTCATCGAATCTGGTACCCATATCGAGAATAATCATCGATAAAGGTAATGAAGTAACGACAACCACTTCGCATGGATGGACATCGGACCACATACATCTGAATGTATTAGGTCTAATAATCCGATCGCTTCGTCACCCTTTCCTTAAAGGTAACTTAGTCATCTTGCCTAATAAACAAGATTCACATGTGTCATAAGATTCATAATCGAATGACCTAAACTTCCACTCTTGTGGAGCTTAGCGATCGTCTCTCATTTATATGGCCAAGCGACAATGCCATAAGTAAGTTGATTTTAAATTATCTCTTTTATGTCTTTTAGTGTCATTGACATTCATAACCGGATGTGACATATCTAATATGTAAATTCCATTGCATAATGTACCAGTACCATAAAGCATTCCATTTGAACTAATAGAACAACCATTGTTACCAAAAGACAAATGGAAACCATTTCTATTTAAACAAGAAATGCAGACGGTATGTTCTTTGTTAACACGGTACAAAATAACAATCATCCAAGTTAAGTACAAGCCCACTGGGAGTGTCAATACATAAGTCCCTACGGCTAATGCAACAACTTTGCTCCATTGCCAACACGCAGGACCATTTCTCCCTTTATGAGCTGCCTACTATCCACCGAGGCCTCGCATATCATTGCATATGTGAGCCACAACCGTATCTAATACCCATATGTTATGATCAGAAATAGTATTAACCTCGATGACAAACATACGAAGAAGTCGAGGCGGTGATGCCTTCTTACCTTGATTCTTCCAGATAGATTTTGCGATTCGCCTCAATGACCAGGTCTTACCGCAATGGAAGCGGTACCTTTTGGTGCGATCTCTTTGGTCTTCTTCTTGCCTTTCGCGCACTTCCTTTCGACTTCGAGCCTTTTCTTCTTCTGTTTCCTCTTCTTGGAACCAGAGGAAGAAGAATCCACCAATAACAACGCCTTGCTATCTTGCTTGACAAATTGTTCTGCATTGCTTGAGCGATTGATCACCTCGGGAATTGTGGTGGATATTTGGTTCATTCGATAGTTCAACACAAACCGTGAATAACTATCGACAAACCAACAAGAATTAAGTCTATACTTAACTCGTAATCCATCACAAAACCTAAGACGGCCAACCTCTCAATATAGCCATTCATCTTCAATGCATATTGACCGCAGATGAACCAGAGTCATCTTCGTTGTAAAGAGCAACCTTGAGGTCTCGAACCGTTCGGACCGTGCTTGCTCAACAAACAACTCTCTAAGATGAAACACTATCGTGTGAGCATCCATAGACTCGTCTTTATCGCACTCGGTGACATCGATGCAAGCATAATGCGGTGGCTATGTCACCGTCTTTTTAGATGCTATTATATGCCTTCCGATCATCATCGAAGCTCCTTCAGAAGTGGATCCGGAAGCGGAAAATCAAGGATGTATCCTAGATCCTCAGATTTGAGAACAATTCTCAGATTCCGCAGCCAATCAAGAAAATTTGGTCCGGTTAATTTGTTTGCATCCATTAGTGAACGAAGATTCACACTAGTCGACATCTTCAATCAACCTAAACATAAAGAGAGAAAGAAAGTTAGAATAGGATTAAATGTATGCTCATAAGGACTTAAATGACATACATATGGCTCCCACTAGTTTCAACAGAATCCATAACCCTCATCATGAATCCATGAAACAAAATGGCACAATGACCTAGTGGGTCGATATCCGACATTGCTAAGAATGACCTTGAGGTTAGCTCAACAAGTCACCTTAGGTCAATCGGTAGGTATCTGTCATACCAATTGCATCATCGATGACCGACATTAAGAATGACCTTGAGGTTAGCTCAACAAGCCATCTTATGTCTCGGGAGCTATCAGACATACCAATTACATCTTAGACACAACTATCGATCAGTGCTATCAACAGTTGATGTATGCACATACATTGGGTTATCAACACTTGATGCGCATACATCTGATGTACACTACCCAACTTCGCCTCTGTCCACGTTGACCTTGAGGTTAGCTCAACAAATCAACGCTTCTAGGAAAACAGACCCATTAATCCGAAAATCATATTTTCATGGTTTGAACATATGCGTATAGAGTGAGCTTGAGGTTAGCTCAACAACCCAACCCTATAAGAACTCTGGTTCTTACCATATTAATGGATGGCGTTAGTTTTCATATTTTAAGTGAGGGATTTTAGGTCTCATCTAATTAATCCATCCAAGGATCATAGTCACCATGACTATATGGTCTGATTTAGGGCATTGCATCAATCACATTGAATTTATACCGAAAATCACCCATCATCCCACCAAGACATGATATAAGTCGACTTGTATATGTATAAGTCGACTTATGTCTCTGTATAAGTCGACTTATGCATGTGTAAGTCGACTTAATAAGTCGACTTATGCAACTGTGCATGAACAAGTCGACTTGTACCATTGTGCAAGTCGAGTTATTGGTCTACAGTGCACCAAACAAGTCGACTTGTTCATTTGTGCATTTGGAATTGCTATCTAATCGGCTAATTCTTAATCCAGGCATTTCCAATTCACAACACCAATATAACAAGTATATAAACCTTTATATTAATGTGCTAATAAAACATTTTCATCAACTCATGCATGCCATATAGTCTAACTATATATGAAAGCCTTGAAACCGATTAATCCATCATTAATCACTAGATTTCCACATAATTCAAGGACACCAAATTATCATGCTAAGTATCTCTAGGTAGGCTACACGTTATCAAGATTACTCCGGCACTTGTCACAAAAATTGCGACGGCCAAAATAACCAAGATAACGGAATAAGCTAACGAGACGCTAAAGTGACCTATTCGATATCCAAAAATTATTGGAAACCTAAATTCAAGAATCTCAACTTGGAATGCATACCACATCAATATAACACATTTTTAATCACTATAAAAATGATTCATGGCATTGGAACAGAAAATAACACAATCAATCATTCCAAACAAAACAGCCCCAGCTAGTTTCTCAAAACTGCCAAGCTCAACATTTTGCTCAAAATGACCATTGAAACACTTTCAATAAATACTGAGAAAATTACAGAGGTTAAAACATGTTCCCAACATGCTCCATGAATTTTTCCAGGATTTATTGCCCACAAAAACTCATTGAACCTCAGCAATCTACCCGAACCAGAATCTGTGTTCTCCAACACAGACATTCCCATCAGCACACAAGTAATTCGGAAATAAATGGTAAATCACCTTGAAAACATTTTTCCATCCACCGAGACATTCAAAAACATCTTAGGGACATGTCGGTGAAAACCAATCCGAAAAAAGTTTTTCTAGAATTTATTCTCGAATTTACAAGCATACCTATTCAGAAACTATCAACAAGACAGCATCCGAAACTTGAGGGAATTAAATAGCAAAACCATATCAAAACAAATTCATAAATTCTCATCTTTCACAAACATATTCTATAACATGTTATGAACAATTCTGAGCAAGAAATTTCGAAAACATGCATCTCTATACTGATTCGAAATTCACACAAATAACATGCATCAGCAACTCAATTCACTAAGGAACTCCGACCTAGTTATCATTTCGACTGTTTATACAACACAAGTGGCTCTGATACCACTGTAGGAAAATCCCGGGGTAGGCATCACATGCCCACAGTGAGGAATTTAAAATTTTGAGTCCCGGGACATTCCCGAAAGCCAGGATCCATGTGTAAGTACAAACAATCAAACCATAACGAGCAAAGGAGACCGTCTCTAACGGTATCCACGCAGAGGTCGGAAAACCTAACCGGGACAAACTCTTTTGACCCGGGAATAGCTAGACTAAAGAGAAGAGTGCTAGCTCTTACCTTAGCCTTGGAGAGAAAATGAAATGATCTTGGTGGAGCCTTGGAGAAGTAGAAGCAATCTTGAATGGAAGATAGGAAGAAGATGAAAAACAAAATTTTTCAAAGCTTAACTCTTAAGCTTTCGACCTTCACCATTCATCACCGTGCAAGCTTCTCTTCATTTACCTTTCATATGTTTATTTAACACTTTAAAGACATAAGAAGGCATGGTGGATGCTCATCCACGATATGGCATAAAAATGCCTTAAAATGCTAAATCATCATTAAGTTTGACTTTTCAAAATTAACTAATCCTCTCCATTTTAGGTTCCACGAAAATCATATATATATATATAATTAATTAATTATTTACTTAATTAATTAATATATATAGTTGCTGAAGTGGTCCAATCAAGCTGGGTCGGTCCTACTGCTGCTTAACCACCCCGTGAAAAAATCACCGAAACGGTTTTCAAAGAATGTCGATGTCGCGATCTCATCGGGACATATCCCAATCTCATCGGGATCCATATAATCCTATTACTCTCCGATATCGGATCTCCGTCTCAAACTATTTTACTGATTCTCCGAGTAACTCTTGTCGTGTGACCCATTAGGTTCCGGTTATGTTGGCCACTTAGATTAACACTTAATCTGAGCAAGTCATGAGCGGTATCTACCAACACATCATGACCCCAATTGACCGGAAAGTAATTGGTTTGACTAATGAAACCATATCACGAACCCTTCCATAGACAATTATCGTGCAATTAGTCCTTTCACCATGCTATACCCCACTTGGTTTGAGTATGGGCAATGTGTCAACTCTTACTAGACCGATCGATCAAATCTAGTCCAAGTGTAATCGGTTCTCATCCTAGGACTCATTACTTTATATGTCCATGAAGACCATCTTCATGACATATGTATGCTTCGGCGCCAGAGACTTCAAAGTAATGATCCCGATAAGAGGCCATGGGTATCTCTTCCGCTATAATGTGGTGAATCTGTATTGGCTACTCAATTACCTTCAATACCTCAAGTTGCACCCAATCACCACCCTATGGCGACCTCGAAAGGCAACAAGGAATGGAGTCAAAGCACGAATCAAGATTCAAGATATCCTCGAGTACCTCAAGTCTAAGGATACTTGCACCATTGCTATGATGAGATTATCACTAACATTTGTATAGGACATCCATGTGATGATCTCATAGCAGGTCATCCAATGTACTTACTACCACTAGTAAGCATCCACATGTCAAATCTAAATATCTCAATATTTACGGTTTTACGAGATCCTTGCTTGATCCAATCAAGGAGTTTGACATATGTTAGTCTATCCGGATTAACGATGTCGGTCTCATTAATCCTATGACTAGGGATAATTTGAATCTTGACATAATTGCACATGATAGGAATCTCGATAGTATGATCACATCATAATTTCCTTCATGCTATGTCATGTATCGAGGACTTTATTAATTTGATTAAAGATCATTATCAATTCATAATAAAATGAACATAAAAAAAATGAAATATGCCTTGCTTTATTTATTCATAAAGTTTGTACATGACTATGAACAAAATGCGCTAAAGGGGATTGCCTTTAGGGCACTACTCTAACAATCTCCCACTTGACCTAAAGCCAATCGCCTTGGTATCTAATACCATAAGCGAGTACATGAGAATCAAAATTCTTACGTGGCAATGGCTTTGTCAGCGGATCGACAATGTTACGCTCAGGAATTCTCTCTATCAGGACATCACCTCGAGCAATGATCTCCTGAATCAAATGGTATCGGCGGAGTACGTGTTTGGATCGTTGATGAGACCTTGGCTCCTTTGCCTGCGCAATAGCCCCAGTGTTGTCACAATACAACTGTATGGGTCCATCACAGCTAGGAACCACACCAAGTTCAGAAATGAACTTCTTGATCCAAACTGCTTCCTTTGCTGCGTCTGATGCGGCAATGTACTCTTCCTCGGTCGTTGAATCAGCAGTCGTCTCCTGTTTGGAACTCTTCCAATTGACTGCTCCGCCATTTAGTGTGAAAACATAACCTGATTGGGACCTGGAGTCGTCCTTATCAGATTGAAAACTGGCATCCGTATGCCCGCTCACTTGGAGACTTCCATCTCCATATATCAAGAAAACATCCTTAGTTCTTCGCAAATACTTTAGGATATTCTTGACAGCCACCCAGTGACCCTCACCAGGATCCGATTGGTATCTGCTCGTAACACTTAGAGCATATGATACATCGGGTCTCGTACATAGCATTGCGTACATAATAGATCCTACTGCAGACGCATACGGGATCATATTCATACGCATCCTCTCATCCTGTGTCTTGGGACACATGGACTTCGAGAGTGTTATCCCATGAGTAATGGGAAGAAACCCTCTCTTGGATTGCTCCATGCTAAACCTCTTTAGCACCTTGTCTATGTACGTTGACTGTGAAAGACCAAGCAACCTCTTCGATCTATCTCTATAGATCTTTATCCCAAGGATATAAGTTGCTTCTCCAAGGTCTTTCATGGAAAATTGTTTGGACAACCAAATTTTTACTGATTGCAGCATTGAGACATCGTTTCCTAGCAACAATATGTCATCTACATATAACACAAGGAATACGATCGCAGTTCCATTCACTTTCTTGTACACACAGTGTTCATCCGGATTTTGTGAGAAACCAAACTCTTTGATTGTCTCATCAAAACGGATATTCCAACTCTGGATGCTTGCTTCAATCCACAAATGGATTTACGAAGCTTGCATACCTTTTCGCCATCGGTGGAAATGAAGCCCTCGGGTTGTGTCATGTACACATCCTCACCTGATTTCCATTCGGAAAGTCGTCTTCACATCCATTTGCCATATCTCATAATCATAATGAGCTGCAATGGCTAGAGTATCCTAATGGATTTAAGCATTGCTCTCGGATCAAGGTCTCGTCATAGTCAACTCCTTGTCTTTGACGAAAGCCTTTAGCCACAAGCCTTGCTTTATAGGTAATCACATTACCATCCATGTCGATTTTCTTCTTGAAACCCATTTTCACCCTATAGGTTTTATCCTTCAGGTGCATCAACCAAAGTCCATACTTGGTTTTCATACATGAAATCCATTTGATTTCATGGCACGAAGCCATTTTTCGACTCTCGAACTCTTGAAACCTCTTCATAGGTAGTAGGCTCATCATCCTCTATGAGCAATCGTCATTCTGTTCACTCACGAAATCCATATCTATCGGGAACGGTCATATCCTACTTGACCTACAATTTCGTGTGTAGTAGAAGGTTGAATGTTACCTCATCTGTATGAGTTCTGCTTCGAGTTCGAGCAGTTGATCCAAGATCTATCCGAAAGCATCTTGAACTTCTTCAAGTTCAACTTTGCTCCCACCGTCCTCTTTTAAAAGAAACTCTTTCTAAAAAGACAGCGTGCATCAAACAAACACCTTTTGTTCCTCGGCAAAGTAGAATTGATATCCTCTTGTTTCTTTAGGATATCCTATTTAACAAACACTTGTCGATTTTGCTTCAAGCTTATCTCGACCGTGTCCGCTTCACATAAGGTGACAACCCATACTTTCAAATAAGAAAGATAAGGTTTCTTGTTAGTCCACTTCTCATATGGAGTAACATCAACTGTCTTTGATGGAACTCTGCTTAACAAGTAAACAATTTGTCTCAAGTGCATATCCCCAAAGGATTTTGGTAATCGTGCAAAGCCCATCATAGATCGTACCATGTCCAACAAGGTTCGATTTCTCCTTCTGCCACACCATTATCTTTGTGGTGTGTAAGGAGGTTCCACCGAGATAAAATCCCATTATCTACGAAATAATCCAAAACTCTTGGTCTAAGTATTCACCACCACGATCGGATCGTAATGTTTTGATACTTTTACCAAGTTGTTTTTCTACTTCATTTCAATTGTTTGAACTTTTCAAACGCTTCAGATTTGTATCTCATCGACATCTGTACCCATATCGAGAATAATCATCGATAAAGGTAATGAAGTAACGACAACCACTTCGGCATGGATGGACATCGGACCACATACATCCGAATGTATTAGGTCTAATAATCCAATCGCTGCGTTCACCCTTTCCTTAAAGGTAACTTAGTCATCTTGCCTAATAAACAAGATTCACATGTGTCATAAGATTCATAATCGAATGACCTAAACTTCCACTCTTGTGGAGCTTAGCGATCGTCTCTCATTTATATGGCCAAGCGACAATGCCATAAGTAAGTTGATTTTAAATTATCTCTTTTATGTCTTTTAGTGTCATTGACATTCATAATCGGATGTGACATATCTAATATGTAAATTCCATTGCATAATGTACCAGTACCATAAAGCATTCCATTTGAACTAATAGAACAACCATTGTTACCAAAAGACAAATGGAAACCAAATCTATTTAAACAAGAAATGAGACGGATGTTCTTTGTTAACACGGTACAAAATAAAAATCATCCAAGTTAAGTACAAGCCCACTGGGAGTGTCAATACATAAGTCCCTACGGCTAATGCAAACTCTTGCTCCATTGCCAACACGCAGGACCATTTCTCCCTTTACGAGCTGCCTAATGTCCCCGAGGCCTGCATATCATTGCATATGTGTGAGCCACAACCGGTATCTAATACCCATATGTTATGATCAGAAACAGTATTAACCTCAATGACAAACATACCTGAAGAAGTCGAGGCAGCTGATGCCTTCTTACCTTGATTCTTCGGATAGATTTTGCGATTCGCCTCAATGACCGATCTTACCGCAATGGAAGCGGTACCTTTTGGTGCATCTCTTTGGTCTTCTTCTTGCCTTTCGCTGCACTTCCTTTCGCCGAGCCTTTTTTCTTCTTCTCCTTCTCTTGGAACCAGAGGAAGAAGAATCCACCAATAGAACGCCTTGCTATCTTGCTTGACAAATTGTTTCATTGCTTGGCGGATTGATCACTCGGGAATTGTGGTGGATATTTGGTTCATTCGATAGTTCAACACAAGCCGTGAATAACTATCGACAAACCAACAAGAATTAAGTCTATACTTAACTCGTAATCCATCACAAAACCTAAGACGGCCAACCTCTCAATATAGCCATTCATCTTCAATGCATATTGCCGCAGATGAACCAGGAGTCATCTTCGTTGTAAAGAGCAACCTTGAGGTCTCGAACCGTTCGGACCGTGCTTGCTCATCAAACAACTCTCTAAGATGAAACACTATCGTGTGAGCATCCATAGACTCGTACTGCTTCTGCAGCTCAGGTGACATCGATGCAAGCATAATGCAGGTGGCTATGTCACTGTCTTTTAGATGCTTACGATATGCCTTCTGATCATCATCAGAAGCTCCTTCAGGAAGTGGATCCGGAAGCGGAAAATCAAGGATGTATCCTAGATCCTCAGATCTGAGAACAATTCTCAGATTCCGCAGCCAATCAAGAAAATTTGGTCCGGTTAATTTGTTTGCATCCATTAGTGAGCGAAGATTCACACTAGTCGACATCTTCAATCAACCTAAACATAAAGAGAGAAAGAAAGTTAGAATAGGATTAAATGTATGCTCATAAGGACTTAAATGACATACATATGGCTCCCACTAGTTTCAACAGAATCCATAACCCTCATCATGAATCCATGAAACAAAATGGCACATTGACCTAGTGGGTCGATATCCGACATTACTAAGAATGACCTTGAGGTTAGCTCAACAAGTCACCTTAGGTCAATCGGTAGGTATCGGTCATACCAATTGCATCATCGATGACCGACATTAAGAATGACCTTGAGGTTAGCTCAACAAGCCATCTTATGTCTCGGAGGTATCGGACATACCAATTACATCTTAGACACAACTATCGATCGGTCTTATCAACAGTTGATGTATGCACATACATTGGGTTATCAACACTTGATGTGCGTACATCTGATGTACACTACCCAACTTCGCCTCTGTCCACGTTGACCTTGAGGTTAGCTCAACAAATCAACGCTTCTAGGAAAACAGACCCATTAATCCGAAAATCATATTTTCATGGTTTGAACATATGCGTATAGAGTGAGCTTGAGGTTAGCTCAACAACCCAACCCTATAAGAACTCTAGTTCTTACCATATTAATGGAAGGCGTTAGTTTTCATATTTTAAGTGAGGGATTTTAGGTCTCATCTAATTAATCCATCCAAGGATCATAGTCACCATGACTATATGGTCTGATTTAGGGCATTGCATCAATCACATTGAATTTATACCGAAAATCACCCATCATCCCACCAAGACATGATATAAGTCGACTTGTATATGTATAAGTCGACTTATGTCTCTGTATAAGTCGACTTATGTCTCTGTATAAGTCGACTTATGCATGTGTAAGTCGACTTATGCAACTGTGCATGAACAAGTCGACTTGTACCATTGTGCAAGTCGACTTATTGGTCTACAGTGCACCAAACAAGTCGACTTGTTCATTTGTGCATTTGGAATTGCTATCTAATCGGCTAATTCTTAATCCAGGCATTTCCAATTCACAACACCAATATAACAAGTATATAAACCTTTATATTAATGTGCTAATAAAACATTTTCATCAACTCATGCATGCCATATAGTCTAACTATATATGAAAGCCTTGAAACCGATTAATCCATCATTAATCACTAGATTTCCACATAATTCAAGGACACCAAATTATCATGCTAAGTATCTCTAGGTAGGCTACACGTTATCAAGATTACTCCGGCACTTGTCACAAAAAATTGCGACGGCCAAAATAACCAAGATAACGGAATAAGCTAACGAGACGCTAAAGTGACCTATTCGATATCCAAACATTATTGGAAACCTAAATTCAAGAATCTCAACTTGGAATGCATACCACATCAATATAACACATTTTTAATCACTATAAAAATGATTCATGGCATTGGAACAGAAAATAACACAATCAATCATTCCAAACAAAACAGCCCCAGCTAGTTTCTCAAAACTGCCAAGCTCAACATTTTGCTCAAAATGACCATTGAAACACTTTCAATAAATACTGAGAAAATTACAGAGGTTAAAACATGTTCCCAACATGCTCCATGAATTTTTCCAGGATTTATTTCCCACAAAAACTCATTGAACCTCAGCAATCTAGCCGAACCAGAATCTGTGTTCTCCAACACAGACATTCCCATCAGCACACAAGTAATTCGGAAATAAATGGTAAATCACCTTGAAAACATTTTTCCATCCACCGAGACATTCAAAAACATCTTAGGGACATGTCGGTGAAAACCAATCCGAAAAAAGTTTTTCTAGAATTTATTCTCGAATTTACAAGCATACCTGTTTCAGAAACTATCAACAAGACAGCATCCGAAACTTGAGGGAATTAAATAGCAAAACCATATCAAATCAAATTCATAAATTCTCATCTTTCACAAACATATTCTATAACATGTTATGAACAATTCTGAGCAAGAAATTTCGAAAACATGCATCTCTATACTGATTCGAAATTCACACAAATAACATGCATCAGCAACTCAATTCACTAAGGAACTCCGACCTAGTTATCATTTCGATTGTTTATACAACACAAGTGGCTCTGATACCACTGTAGGAAAATCCCGGGGTAGGCATCACATGCCCACAGTGCGGAATTTAAAATTTTGAGTCCCGGACATTCCCAAAGCCAGGATCCATGTGTAGTACAAACAATCAAACCATAACGAGCAAAGGAGACCGTCTCTAACGGTATCCACGCAGAGGTCGGAAAACCTAACCGGGACAAACTCTTTTGACCTGGGAATAGCTAGACTAAAGAGAAGAGTGCTAGCTCTTACCTTAGCCTTGGAGAGCAAATGAAATGATCTTGGTGGAGCCTTGGAGAAGTAGAAGCAATCTTGAATGGAAGATAGGAAGAAGATGAAAAACAAATTTTTTCAAAGCTTAACTCTTAAGCTTTCGACCTTCACCATTCATCACCGTGCAAGCTTCTCTTCATTTACCTTTCATATGTTTATTTAACACTTTAAAGACATAAGAAGGCATGGTGGATGCTCATCCACGTATATGGCATAAAAAATGCCTTAAAATGCTAAATCATCATTAAGTTTGACTTTTCAAACTTAACTAATCCTCTCCATTTTAGGTTCCACCGAAAATCATATATATATATATAATTAATTAATTATTTACTTAATTAATTAATATATATAATTGCTGAAGTGGTCGATCAAACTGAGTCGGTCCTACACTACTCTTAGAGCCCCGCCGTGAAAAATCACCGGAAACGATTTTCAGCAATGTCGATGTCGCGATCTCATCGAGACATATCCCAATCTCATCGGGATCCATATAATCCTATTGCTCTCCAGATATTGGATCTCGTCTCAAACTATTTCTGATTCTCCGAGTCACTCTTGTCGTGTGACCCATTAGGTTCCGGTTATGTTGGCCACTTAGATTAACACTTAATCTGAGCAAGTCATGAGCGGTATCTAGCAACACATCATGACCCCCAATTGACCGGAAAGTAATTGGTTTGACTAATGAAACCATATTACGAACCCTTCTATAGACAATTATCGTGCAATTCGTCCTTTCACCATGCTATACCCCACTTGGTTTGAGTATGGGCAATGTGTCAACTCTTACTAGGCGATCGATCAAATCTAGTCCAAGTGTAATCAGTTCTCGTCCTAGGACTCATTATTTTATATGTCCATGAAGACCATCTTCATGACATATGTATGCTCGGCGCCAGAGACTTCAAAGTAATGATCCCGATAAGAGGTCATGGGTATCTCTTCGCTATAATGTAGTGGTGAATCTGTATTGACTACTCAATTACCTTCAATACCTCAAGTGCACCCAATCACCACCCTATGAGCGACCTCGAAAGGCAACAAGGAATGGAGTCAAAGCACGTAATCAAGATCTCAAGATATCCTTGAGTACCTCAAGTCTAAGGATACTTGCACCATTGCTATGATGAGATTATCACTGACATTTGTATAGGACATCCATGTGATGATCTCATAGCAGGTCATCCAATGTACTTACTACCACTAGTAAGCATCCACATGTCAAATCTAAATATCTCAATATTTACAGTTTTCTGAGATCCACTGCTTGATCCAATCAAGGAGTTTGACATGTGCTAGTCTATCCGGATTAACGATGTCCAGTCTCATTAATCCTATGACTAGGGATAATTTGAATCTTGACATAATTGCACATGATAGGAATCTCAATAGTATGATCACATCATAATTTCCTTCATGCTATGTCATGTATCAGGGACTTCATTAATTTGATTAAAGATCATTATCAATTCATAATAAAATGAACATCAAAAAAATGAAATATGCCTTGCTTTTTTTGTTCATAAAGTCTGTACATGACTATGAACAAAATGCGCTAAAGGGGATTGCCTTTAGGGCACTACTCTAACACCTTCCCCACCTTCTTCTCCCTCCCCTACCCCTGTTCCTTCTTCCCCTCTCCCCCCCTCCTGCTCCCTCCGTTGTTTCACCTCCATCCGAGGCTCCGCCTCGCGACCCTATCCGTCCACCACCTTCACCTTCTACCCTTCCTGATCCGGTCGCCCTTCTTCGCGACGACTTACGGTGCATTGAGGCACAGATGGCAGCTGACCGCCAATTCTACCATTCCATGTTCACACTGATTGCAGATCGTCTTCAATTGCCCATCCCTCCTGCACCTCGGGATTTTTTCTGCTGGCCCTAGCACTTCTCAGGCTGCTCCTTTGGACCTGCCGGCTGATGATCCTTCGACATAATTTTGGCATTTTTGTTCTTTTCTTTTCTTTTATTTCTTTTCTTTTTTTGTCTTTTATTTTTTTTATTTCGTTCATTAGTTCATTTGTCCCTTTTGTGCTTGACTTGTTCCATTTAATGATCAATCTTATATTTTTTTTATTGCTTTTTCATTGAGGACAATGTGTGCTTTAAGTGTGGGGGAGTTGTTTCCCCATTTATCTTTCATATTGCATGACTATTGACATTATGTTTATGAATTGCTGGCCTTTGGTGCATTCTGTCGATAAACTTGGCAAATTTTAAACTTTTCTGTCATTCTGCATCTCTTCACCGTGACGAGCGATCACACGTCGCGGCGAAACTATTCTTTCAATTGCGTATACGTCGCGACGTCACCCATGTCACACGTCGCGACGTCCGAACGTTACGGCGTCTGCTTCTATAAGCCGCGACGTCACATTTATG
The DNA here is from genome assembly GCA_029891385.1 of Erythroxylum novogranatense. Taxonomy (NCBI): domain Eukaryota; kingdom Viridiplantae; phylum Streptophyta; class Magnoliopsida; order Malpighiales; family Erythroxylaceae; genus Erythroxylum; species Erythroxylum novogranatense. Next base: position 79,340,813 of record CM057231.1, on the reverse strand, counting down.
CACGAATGATTTTTGCCTCATTCTTCTACTCAATTCAAACATTTTCTGCACTGGACTTTTGTGGCTATTGTTTTCAAAGCTTTTACTAGTTTCAAAATGATGCTTGAGTTTTTGAAAACACCTCCCATCCTTTTAATGATAGTTGGAATTGGCAAAATCTTGCTTTTCATGTTTTCAAAACAAAGTGAATGAAAGCATGCTAACAAAGTGGCATTTTAAGTTTTTGAGACTTGAGATTGTTCATAGAGACAATACCCTTGTTGGAAGGATATTTGAGCCAAATTTTCTTTTATCTTTGTCTGAGTCTGCTTATTTCATTCTTCTCTAGAACTTGCTTCAATTCTTACTCGAAGCTTGATGGCCTAGATTTTTATTGGTATGATAGAGGCGTTCCTTCTTCAAACCCTTTTTCCAAACACAGTCCCATAAACACTTATCCCTTGCTAACCCCTTGAGCCCTCTTGTTATGAGCATTTTCATTCATACTTTTATGGTGTCATTAGTTGTTTTGCTTTCGCTTCTAGTTAATAATAATACCATTCGAAAAAAAGAACCAAAAATAGTGAATTTTGTGTGTCCAGAAAGGGACAGTATCTCAAAAATGATACAAAAAAATGCATTCTATTTATGCAAGTGTTTAGTTTGAGTTCCACTGTTGACATCAGTTCGTCGTTTAGTGCATGTGCTCATATTTCTTTCTTTCACTTCATCCATTCATTTAGCCTTCCATACATTACAACCCTAAAAGTCCTCTTGATCTTCGAAATGATAGTTCTTGTAGTGGAGAAATAGATTTGACACAAGCCTATGGTAAGAGATGGATTAAGAAAACTGAGAGCAAAAATATACCTAAACACAATTGAGAGGAGCGCAAACACTATATCCTGAGTGATTCTCTTTTGTTCAATCTCTTGTACTTGAATTCTTTCAGTGTTTGTTTTATTAGCACTCTTTCAATTTGCTGGGTTTGAATTCTGAGCAAGTGAATTGAGTCAATTTCTTTTTATTGTTTTGAGCATGGGCAGATATTTTCTTTCCCTCTTGTATTCTTTTTGACTCTTGTAAACTTTGTCCAGGAGCACAAAGGTTTAAGTGTGGGGGAATTTGATTGAGCCAAGTTTACATTATAAATTGGCTGCATTTTCATAGCTGCTTATGCATTCGTTAACTCTTAATTGATGATTTTTGTGCTTAAATTGGTTCCTCATAACGAGCTCTTTTAATTCACAATTTGTTAGTAAATTGTCATGATCTGATATTGATTTCTCTATAATTTTCATGAGGACAATTGATACTGCAAATTGTTATTTTATTGCAGGAGCAAAGGAGTCAACCCATCAGGAAGTCAACAGTCATGAGGTCCTAACCGCACATCACGACGAATATTAATCCACACGTCGTGATGAGCGAATCACTTCCACACGTCGTGACGCATGTTAATTCGCACGACGCGATGACCAGGCAATTCTACACATTGCGACGAATATTTATTTACACGCCGCGACGTACGAACGGATATCCGACCTTAAATGGAAAGTTTGCCTCACTGTTCTGACCCGACCCGCATCTATCATATAAAAACTTTGCTATTTTTAGGTCAGAGGGGAGGATACTGGAAGACGTCTGGAGGCAGCAAGCAGACGCTATTCTACTCCATCACCATTCTCCATTTCCATCATCGTCGATCACCACCATCATTTTGACTCCACTGTCAGTATCTTCTGCTACCATGGATGACGTCCGATCTTCACCAGTCGTGAGAGAGTCCGGAAACATGCACAGCTAAAACGCATTTACTCTTGAAGATGTAGCAATGGTTTGAGTTCACCGGAAGCTTCAAAGGGGAGTAATCATATAGTGTTTGAAGTTTAGTTATATTTGTGTAAACTCTGAGTTAGAGATTGCATCTGTATAGCTAAATTAGCATGGTTAATAGTTTAATCGTGTGCTGAACAATATGTTGCGATTTGGACAAAGTTATTTGTTGAATTTTCATGCTTAATATATGAAGTCTCATATATGTCATTCGGATATTGCATTGACTCTCATAATCTACCTAGTTGTGTTTGATTTAGATGGTTGTGTTTTTATCCGATTGACCGATTGCATTTACTTGTCCAATTTTCACACTAAGGTTTTTTAACAAGGATTTAAGTGATGGAGTTCATTAATTAAATCTTTGGACCTAAAGAGTCCTTTAGAGTTGATCTTTTGAAACTTAGTGGATTCTATCCTCGAAAAATCATTTTGAACCGTGATAGCCTGCGCCCATTTTCAAGAGGATTTTATCAATTTGATTACTATCTGAGTTTTTGTTAATTTCATTTATTTCATTACAAATCCAAAAAACACATTTTTATACTTCTTAAATTTTGTTAAATTTCCTTAGTTATTTCTAATGACAAAAACCCCCCATTTCATCAACTTTGATTGCAATTTTTGACATTTAGGATAGCTTAGACCTTTTTTTTTCACTTGGTTCCAATTAAGTGAGACGACCCGAGGTTGCAACCTATACTGCAATCTTGGAATTTATTATTTTTGACTGGTTTCCAAGGATCGATCGTAAGGTTGAATCGACAGAGCCGCGATCAATGAACCACTATATTGTCATAATCCATCAAAATGTACAAATGTATAAATGTACATGCAGCAAACATAACGATCCCTTACTAATAATGTCTAAAGACTTCAATACACCCATATTGTATAGATGTTTCTTAAACATATGTGGGCAAAGTCCTTTAGTTAAAAGATCAATTAACATGTCCTCAATCATCAAATGCTTCACCTCAATATCACCTTTTTGTATCAACTCCTTTATGGTCAAATATTTGACCTTCAAATGCATTGACCCTGTGATATTCTCATTGTTGTTCCTATACAACACAAAAACAAGATTATCACAGTACAACCGAATGAGTCTAGCTACTGAATTAACCACAGACAACTCAAAAATCAAGTTTATAAGTCAAACCGTCTATGAAACAACCCCATAAAATGCTCCAAACTCTGTATACATGGTCGAGGAAGTCTCCCGTGTCTATTTTCTGCTCTTCCACAACATTGTACCATCTGTAAAATTAAAGCTTTATCTTGATATGGACTTCCTATCTTTTGTACATATAGATAAAATTTGAATCTAGATTCCCTATGAGATTTAGTTTGTTAACTTTTCTATATGTGAACCATATTCCTTGGTTCTCTTTAAGTATCTCAACACTTACTTGACTGCATTCCAATGGTCTATGCCTAGGTTAGCTAGTTATCGACGACCTAACAGTCCAACAACAAATGCAATGTCTAACCTAATGCACTCCTGGGCACACATTAGACTACCAACCCTACTAGAATCAGAAACATTCCTCATGACCTCTCCCTTTACTTCATACTTTAGACACTGTGCTAAAGACGATCTCTCACTATGAGAGATCGATGCTATAATAGCTTTACAATTTACCATATTAAACCTTTGTAACATACGTTTAATGTATACGCTATGTGAGAGACTTAAAGAGAGTTGAGATATGTCCTAGTGAAGCATGCCTAAAACAAAAGATGTTGCACCAAGATCCTTTATATCAAAATGCTTGGCCAAAAATTGTTTAACCTTATACAACATGGTCAAGTCATCTGACGTAAGTAATTTATCGTCCATATACAACAATGGAAAGATAAATTTGCTTCCTCTGACATTATTGTACAAGCATCTTTTAACTTTATTTTTCGTGAATCTAAAAATGGACAAAACCTCATCAAAATTAAGGTACCAATTTCGGGAGGTATGTTGTAAACCATATATTGATTTGCTTAATGTCCAAACCATAATAGTTTTACTTGGATCCTAAAATTCTTCTAATTGTACCATATAGACCTTTTCATAAAGATCTTTATTCAAGAAAGTCATTTTTGACAATCATCTTATGTAACTCTATATCATTATGAGTTACAATTGTCGTAATCATTTGAAATGTATCCTTCCAATACATGGGAGAGAAGGTAACATTAAATTCAAAACCTTTTTTCTGAGTAAATCTTCTAGCAACTAAGCGAGCCTTAAGCTGCTAAACTTTATCCTTAGTCCTTGTTAGTTTTAAATAACCATTTATGAGTAACAGGTTTGCAATGTTGAGGCAAATCAACTAACTCCCAAACCTTGTTATACTTTATGGATTATATCTCGTCCTTGATTACATCCCACCACAAATTTGCATGGTGAATAGAAATAACTTTTGTAAAAGTGACTTGATCCACAACATGTCTAATATCATAGTCCTATTCATCCAAATAGACTATGTAATTTGATGAGATAGTAGGTCATCTCATTCTAATATGCTCAAATGCATTGGTTTTAGTGCCCTAAGAACCCTTGCTTATACAAATAGAGGTTTATGTTCATACACAGGCATAGTATTCGAACCTTGATCCACTAGACTTGACTGTATAAGTGACAGATATGAAATAATTGTAGTATCGATTCTGCTATCGTCTAAGGGGTGAGGGGGCTCACCATTATCATAAACATCGTATTCTAGAAACTTAATCGTTTGTGATTCTACTATTTTGGCCTCTTTACTATATAGTAGAATATGTAGCCTTTAGAGTGATCAAGATATCCAACTAAACAACAATCAATAGAATAGGCTTGCAATTTGCCTTCATAAGGATTATATTCACATACCTCATCAGGGCAACCCCATGTATGACAAGGTTGGGTTTCCAACCTTTCCATATAATTAGGTAGGTTAGTCTTGTTCTACATTGACTTCTTCATGTCCTTTAAGACATAGTTACGCCTTTCAATAACATACCATTTTGCTTAGGACTACCCAGCATAGTGAACTGAGTCACTTTTTCAACCGATTTCATATATTTGGCAAACGAACCTTTCATGTCCTCAAACAACATGTTTGCCATAATACTCTCCTCCACGATTAGATCTGATTATCTTTATGGATTTTTCTAATTAGTTGTTAACCTTCTATCTTAAAGATCTTAAGCTCATCAGACTTTCCTTAAGCAAGAACATATAAACTTTAACAAGAATAATCATCAAAAAATGTCATAACATATCAAAAATTGCATAATGCAATTGTATAAGGTCTACTGATATTCGTAAGTATTAAACCCAACAAATCAGAAGCATGAGTAAATGACTTTTTCCTTATTTTAGTCAAATTAGCCCTACAACAATCAACACATGTTTCCAAATCATTATAATCTAAAATTAGGAGAATGTTTTCCTTAACAAATTAAAAGCATTAGTTAATCATTTTTTCCTTATTTTAGTCAAATTAGCCCTGCAACAATCAACACATGTTTCCAGATCATCGTAATCTAAAATTACGAGAATGTTTTCCTTAATTAATCTCTCAACCTTAGCTTTAGAAATGTGGCTTAAATTGTTATACCAGAACATGTATGATTTATCCTTCATCAGGATTCTCCTTTTTCATGATTTGTTCGATAAGATACAAAGAAACATATATCTAATTTGATGCTAGACACCTTCTATATAAACCATATGATAAGAAAGTTGTGCCAATATGTTTTATATTAAACAACAACTGTATAACAGAAGCATTAATTACAAAATTTTAACATTTTTTGTCCAAAATTAATACAAACATCAAATATATAATATGTCATGTAAAACCAAAATATACCTTGTATATATTTCATTCACTTCTTCCTTATTGATAGCCATCAGTTTCTCTTTCCCTTTACTTAGCTTTATCTTAGATATGAACTCCTGCATTTTGGAAGCAACATAATAAAATGCTTCACTATCTAGCCATCAAAAACTGGATCTGGCTATAACAAAATTAGATTCATGTGTTGATAAGCCAAGGCGTTACCTGACAATTTCTATCTTTCCTTCCAGGCCTTTTACTGTTGATTTCTTTATGTCCGTAGGATGTTTACCAGCACTGAATTGACGAGCATCAGCATGTAGAGAAGATTTAGATTTTCTACCTTTGAACTTAGTGAGCTTTACATTTTCCTTCTCTTTAATTGCTTTAAGGACCGTAGGAGCAACAATCTTGTTTTTCTCTTTTTCAACAACACAATGGGCAATCAAAGCACTAAAGTCTCATTCCTCATCCAACAAGTAATATGTCGTCATTAGATTACTAAACTTTGGAGGGAGTGTACTCAGAGTTTAATTTTCTATGCAAACATCAGGAAGAGGAGAGTCTACCATAGATATGGATCATTCTTGATATGTACTCAATCACTTCCCCTTCTCCATTATACCTCATAGAGAATAATTCTTTCATCAAAGCACTTATCTCAGCATCAGATGAGACCATGTACCTCTGGAATACAATATTAAGAAACTCCTTCACTATGTCTGTGTCCGGAAGTCCACTAAATAGATGGTCAAGTATGGATCTCTTAATGGTCATGCAACACATTATGTTCGACCGATCCTAGACTACATAAACTACTTTATGAGCTTTCGAACTACTGGATGTAAGTGGAGATGCCCTATCTGTACATATGGCTATATCAATTTCATCTATCTCTATAGCAATCAATATATTCTCTATCTACTTCTTATTATTAAAACCAGTCAGGGTTTCAAAAGTGACAATGTAATGATTGACCGAAAAGGTGACTACAAAATGACAACGCTAAGATAAACACAAATGTAGGATAATAGCGATACTCAAAGCCATTAAATAGTATCTATACTGATAATTCAATCATACATATTATGAAACACCTTTAGGCTAAATACATGACCTCCATAGAAAAGCGATCAAAGGACAAACCATCAACTCTTATGAAACTACCATCTTTGGGCGAATAGATCATATAAACCACTTTTATCCATTTAATGTCCTTATAAACATCTCTAAATCTATGTAAAGCCAACACTTTTGGGTAGAATAACCAAATATAAGACCAGAGACATCCCCTAACATGTAAGTAGAACAATTTAAAATACTGACTTAAAAGGCCACTTTGGTGACTACATTTTCATCAGTACCTAAAAGATCCATAAATATAAGAGATACATCTTTATGTTATCCTCACATTCTTTATGGCAATATAATATGTGACAATGTATTGTCAATAAACGCAAAACCCAAAGGCATAGTTTAATTGTCACACAATAGTGCTAAAAACATTGTTAGTAAACTTTATGTGAGATGTTTATGACAAAAAATCTCAATCAGAGGGACTATCATGCATTATCAAACACCAAACCTACTATATGAGGTACTAAAACCTCAAGTATCTCCCTTATGTCAAGTTCATTGCACAAAACTTCACCCAAAAATCTATTTTAGAATGCCTTAATCCCTTTTTCTAAAGTTAAACTTTATTTTATTACTCATGTAATAAGTCCAAAAAAATTATAAAAACTCACTTTATAAATTCCCCTATTGACCAAGTTTTAATCTTATAAAACCCTTAAAATTTTGCAAGCCACAGGTCATAGCTTAGTATATGAGGTATTGATTCCACAAAGAATTAGTGAACTTATCGAATCCTGATTTGTCTAAAGCCTAAAAGTATAATTAAAATGAAATTGAAAATGATCAAAAAGTTAAGCAATCGAATATGGATAGACTGAAAAATGAAATTCTAATTAATGTAAGGAAATCAAAATTGAACACAACCAATTAACAGATCTAAAATCACATTAGGAACATTAACCAATTATGAGAAAGGAGATTTATCCTATCATTTCATGCTATCTCAGTTACTCTAGTGTTAATCAGTATTAGTCATAGAATTTCAACAGTTGATTACTCTCTCGAGTTAAAATCATTAACCCTAATGAATTGAATTACTAAAATTATAATTTTTTAATTTACAAAAAAAACCCACAACCTAATTAGATCTTAAGCATTATAATAAACAATTGGGTCCTTACACGAGATCTCTTTTTGTATAAATTACCAAATTTTTTTTTTGTGATCTATTACATTGTTTAACTCTCATTACCCAACCTAATCATTTTTCTATTGGTTCACTCTCTTAATTTGTTATCGAAGCATGTAAATATGACAAACAATCACAATACTAACAATAACATCAAAAGAAATCAAACTAATATTGATTTAAGAATAAATCCCTAAAAAAGTTTCGAATGTCCTTGGCAACATATTCAACATCCTCAAACCAAAAGCATACATCAAGATGAAATGAATAATAAGAAGAAATAGAAAATAACTTGAGATGACTGGTTAGAGTGGTTGGACAGCAACTAGCTGAAACTCCCCTTCTCTTCTGTAGCACCCCCTTACCATAGGGTATACACCGGGACGCCCGTAGGTCATTCCGACACATATCCTACGATAAGGGTGCACTACGAACAATCACTACTATACCTCATATGGCATCAATAATTATACAACATCAATATGAAAACCACTAATTTTTAAAACAATAAATTTTCTTTTTCATTTCATAACATCAATAGCAGTAATATACATAACTGCCAGTTTTTCATTGTCTGTACATAGCTTCAAAGAAAACTACTATAAAAACCTAGCTAGGTCATCCCTAAAAAATGACAGCTGACCGACCTGTGTGCCATGACTCCTCTTGCCAACACGATCTACATGGCAGGAAAAGTTCCTCTGGAGCTAGAAGTCTACTCTCTCGGTCCTGAAAAATAATTTGCAATTTTGGGTGAGTTTGCGAACTCAGTGAGGAACCATCATCGATGGTTCACCCAATTCATGCATAGTCAAACAAATCACAGTATAGCATAACAACTCATTCATATGTACCACATGATTCCTTACATGAACACAAAGCCTTTGGCTTTTCACTCAAATCACAGATATTCAATCAAATGTATGCGTATGTGACCTTTTTTTCAATTTATTACGTTGTTGTGACCGAGCACTTAAACTGTCCCAATAAGGGCGCATTATTCGTTGAGTGTCAGACCCCGATCCCAGGAGCCCGACTGTCCCGGGATATGAGCCCGAGTGGAGCCCATCCCCGAGAAACTTGCCTTGCTGAGACCTTAAACTTGACACTCTTACTTTTACTATAGTACCATAGGCGTCGGAACCCGTTTTCGGAGCCCAACTTTCGTTGTCCTGAAACCTTGCGCTTATAATCTTGCAGGATTCTTAATTGTAACTCCACCTTCGTGGCAAGCACACACCATGTATACACTAAAATCATGGGTTGACTTATTCATATAATTTGTAGCTTTATGTCTCAAGTTCTCCCTGAAACAAGAATCACCTTAATCGGAGTTATATACTCAAGATACACTCCAAAAATCTAAGAGAGTTCATACCCGAAACATGCCCTCTTAACTGACCTTTCACTTGTTTTAGAACAAACTTTCACAATTTAACTCCAATTGATACCGGATTTTATGGAGTGAAAGATATGTGTCTTATAAATCCAATGGTTCAAGCCTCACCTCATTTGGAGGTCGTATGAGGGAAATATGCCCAAAACAACGGACCATGCTTACTTCCGAAATCGAATCGAAACTCTTTTGGCGCGATTACTATAACTTTTAATCTATAGCTCCAAATGTTTTTGTTCTTTCACCATATGAAAGTAGACATCTAGATCTACAACTCTTATGAAGACGACAAAGGCTAATTCTATCTCATACATTCTGCAGCATCCTATTTTTCCATCGTCTGATTTCTATCATCTGGTTTTCTATCGTCTGATTTCTATCATCTGGTTTTCTATCGTCTGATTTCTATCATCTGGTTTTCTATCGTCTGATTTCTATCATCTGGTTTCTATCTTCTGCTTTCTTTCCTTCTGTTTTTCTATTTTCTGATTTCCTTCCTTCTGATTTCTATCTTCTGATTTTCTTCCTTCTACTTTTTATCTTCTGATTTCCTTCCTTCTGATTTCTATCTTCTGATTTCCTTCCTTCTGCTTTTTATCTTCTGATTTCCTTCCTTCTGATTTCTATCTTCTGATTTCCTTCCTTCTGCTTTTCTATCTTCTGATTTCTATCTTCTGCTTTCTTTCCTTCTGCTTTTCTATCTTCTGATTTCTATCTTCTGCTTTCCTTCCTTCTGCTTTTCTATCTTTTGATTTCTATCTTCTACTTTCCTTCCTTCTGCTTTTCTATCTTCTGATTTCCTTCCTTCTGCTTTTCTATCTTCTGATTTCCTTCCTTCTGCTTTTTATCTTCTGATTTCCTTCCTTCTGCTTTTTATCTTCTGATTTCCTTCCTTCTGATTTCTATCTTCTGCTTTCTTTCCTTCTGCTTTTCTATCTTCTGATTTCCTTCCTTCTGATTTCTATCTTCTGCTTTCCTTCCTTCTTCTTTTCTATCTTCTGATTTCTATCTTCTGCTTTCCTTCCTTCTGCTTTTCTATCTTCTGATTTCTATCTTCTGCTTTCCTTCCTTCTGCTTTTCTATCTTCTGATTTCTATCTTCTGCTTTCCTTCCTTCTTCTTTTCTATCTTCTGATTTCCTACAAAAATCACTTATCTCCTTCCTTATATACTCCTTTCTAAATTACTTAAGCCCAATAAGCCTAAGCCCAACTTACTTCCTTCTTCTTTCTTCTTCTTCTTTTTCATTTCTCCTCCTTACTTACTCAAGCCCACTAACTCTTTTCCTTCAAGCCCATTGCATTAAATTCCTCTCTTCTTTCTTACTTCATTTGGACCCAAAGCCCAATTAATACATTAATTTCACCTAACTCACCTAAGTCCAACTAACATATTTAACTTCATAAATTCTTCACCTAACTCATTAATGCTATCATATATTAATTTATGACACCTTAATTAATGCTAATCTAACTTAATCAATTTAATCTAATCATGATTAATCCTAAAAATTTGGGGCTAACATTTCTCCCCCTTAAGAAATTTCGTCCTCGAAATTCTTACGAGTCATCAAGAGGTGTGGATACTTCTCCTTCATTGCATCCAAAGGTTCCCACGCCTCTTCAATCGCATGATTCCTCCACGGGACCTTGACTAGCTTGATTGTCTTGTTCACGAGGATCTTATCCTGCTATCCGCACTGCCACAGTCTTTCTTCATAACTCAAATCATCGCCACCGAACTTCGAGGTCTGAATGATGTGAGAAGGATCTGATCTGTACCTCCTCAGCATCGAGACATGGAACACATCATGAATCTGCGACAATTCTGACGGCAATGCTAACCTATAGGCCAACGGCCCAATCCTCTCCAATACTTCATACGGACCCACATACCGAGGGCTTAACTTCCCTTCATCAATCTCACAACTCCTTCCATGGAGACGTCTTGAGGAACACCTTGTCACCCACTGCATATTCCATTTCTTTTCTGTTAGCATCGGCATAGCTTTTCATTCTGTCCTGGGCGGCCTTAAGTCGCTGTTTGATTACCTCCACTTTCTCAACTGTCATCTGGACCAACTCTGGTCCCACTAGCTTCCTCTCACCTTCCTCATCCCAGCATATTGGAGTCCTGCGTCTTCTGCCATAAAGGGCTTCATAAGGAGCCATCTGTATGCTCGAATGGTACGAATTGTTGTAAGCAAATTCGACCAACGGCAAATGATCATCCCATGATCCTCTGAAGTCCATGACACATGCTCTAAGCATCCCTCTAGAGTCTGATTGTCCTCTCGGATCGACCATCCGTCTCGAGGATGAAACGCCGTCTCGAAATTCAGCCTAGTTCCTAATGCCTCCTGCAGACTTCCCCAAAATCTCGATGTGAATCGTGGATCCCTGTCGGATATTATAGAATCCGGAACTCCATGCAACCTTACCACTTCATCAATATACTTCCTGGCTAAGACTTGCAATGAATTTGTTTGCTTGACTGCCAGAAAATGGGCTGACTTGGTTAACCGATCAACTATAACCCAAATGGCATCATGCTTCTTGCTGGTCCTAGGCAAACCCATCAGAAAATGCATCGTGATCCTTTGCTACTTCCATTCAGGAATGGACAATGGCCTTAGCATGCTGAAGGTGCACGTGTTCACTTTGACCTCGACACACTAGACATCTGCTCACATATTCAGCTACGTCCCTCTTCATGCCTTTCCACCAGAAATGTTCCTTCAAATCTCTGTACATTCTGGTGCTGCCTGGGTGCATGGAATAAGGCGCATTGTGTGTTAGAGTAGTGCCCTAAAGGCAATCCCCTTTAGCGCTTTTTGTTCATAGTCATGTACAGACTTTATGAATAAATAAAGAAAGGCATGTTTCATTTATTTGATATTCATTTTGTTATGAATTGATGTTGATCTTTAATCAAATTAATGAAGTCCATGATATATGACATAGCATGAAGGAAATTATGATGTGATCATAATCCTGAGATTCCTATCATGTGAAATTATGTCAGTGTCTAAATTCTCCTAGTCATAGGATTAATGAGATGGACATCATTAATCCGACGACTAGATATGTCATACTCCTTGATTGGATCAAGCGGTGGATCTCGTAAACCGTAAATATGAGATATTTAGAGTTGACATATGGATGCTTACTAGTGGTAGTAAGTTCATTGGATGACATGCCATGAGATCATCACATGGATTTAATGTCGTTGATAATCTCATCATAGCAATGGTGCAAGTATCCTTAGACTTGAGGTACTCAAGGATATCTTGATACCGATCCTGCATTTTGACTCCATTCCTCGTGGCCTTCCGTGAGGTTACTCATAGGGTGGTGCTTGGGTGCAGCTTGAGGTATTCAAGGTAATTGAGTAGCCAATAAAGGATTCATCACTACGTGAGAATGTAAGAGATACCTGCCTCTTGTCGGGATCATTACTTTAAGTCTCCGGCGAGCATGACTATGTCATGAAGAGTGTCTTCATGGACATATAAAGTAATGAGTCCTCGACAGAACCGATTTCACTGGGCTAGACTTAGTCTAGTAAGAGTTGACATATTAGCCATACTCATAACCAAGTGGGGTATAGGATGATGAAAGGACTAATTGCACAAGAATTGTCTATGGAAGGGTTCGTGATCCGGTTCGTGATGAATTCATCAAACCGATTACTTTCCGGTCAATTGGGGTCATGATGTGTTGCTAGATACCGCTCATGACTTGCTCAGATTAATTGTTAATCTAAGTGGCCAACATAACCTAAACCTAAAGGGTCACACGATAAGAGTGTTTCAGAGGATCAGTAAAATAGTAATTGGACGAGTTCCAATTATGGAGAGCATTAGATTAAATGGATCCCAATGGATTGGGATATGTCCCATGAGATCGCGACATCAATATTGCTAAGAAAGGTTTAGAGTCGCTTTTTGACAAAGACGGAGTCCGTAGAGGCCGGTAGGACCACCCCAGCTGGATGGACCTTAGCAAATATATTCTAATTAATTAATTAAATAAATAATTAATTAATTATTATATATATATGTACATGCACGTGGAAGGAGAGGAAGGAGGCTTTTTAAGTTTAACTTTATATATATATATATATATATAAAGAAAAACGTGGAAGCCTCTCATCCAAGCCTTTTAATATGTCTTTTAAATGTTAAAAAGACATATAAAAGGGTAAGAAGAAGAGCATGGTTCGTAGGTTTTATGAAAGGAAGAGAAAAGAAAGCTTAAGTGTTAAGCTTTGAAAAGAAAGTTTCATTTTCTTCTTCTTCATCAAGCCATCATCGATTTCTTCTCCTCTCCAAGCACAAGGTTCCAACGTTTTCTCAAGCTCTCCAGGACAGAGGTAGGGTCTAGCAGCTCTTATTCTGTTCTAGCTATTCCCGGGTCAAAAGGGTTTGACTCGGTTAGGTTTTCTGATCTCTGCGTGGATACCTTTAGAGATAGTCTCTATTGGCTATTCAGGTTTGAGGTTTTCATACCGACACCGGGATCCTGGGTTTCGGAAGGTCCCGAATAAAATTTTTGTTTCCGCTTCTGGAACATGTGATGTTCCTCCGGGATTTTCCTACAGTGGTATCGAGCGTGCGGTGTCGTGTATGAAGCTTTAATCAAGCTAGATCATAAACCCTAATTGCTTGTGATGTTGTAGCATGTATTCTGTTCAGATTTCGAATTGCTATAGAGATAGGGTTTTCGAAATTTTTCTGCCCAGGAATGTTCATAACATGTTAGAGAATATGTCTATGAATTTTCAGAATTTATCGATTTGATTAGATAAAGTTTTTCTAATTATTTCCCTAAGCTTACAGGGACTGTTTTTGAAACGATTCTGTGAAGAGGCAGTAGTATAAAATCAAGAATAAATTCTAGAAAAATATTTTTCTGGATTTTCCTTCACCTACATGTCTCTAAGATGTTGGTGAATGTCTGTAAGCATGTAAAATGGATTTCAAGGTGATTGGATATTTATTTTCGATTTTATTCTATGCTGTTGGGAATTGCTGTGCTGATGAACACAGATTTTGAATCGGTTTTGTTATTTTGGTTGACTGAGTTTTTGATGGCCTAAAATCCTGAAACAATTCAGGTAGCATGTTCTGAACATGTAGTAACCTATATAATTGTTTCAGAATTTATTGAAATTGTTTCGTTGATCATTTCAAGCAATGTACATAACTTGACAGTTTTGGTGAAAATTGTTGGGACTGTTTTGCTTGGCTTGATTGAGTTTGCTTTTTCAATTCCAATGCCTTGCAGCATTTTTAATGTGATTAAAAATGTGTTATCTTGATGTAGTATGATTTCCAAATTGAATAGCTTGAATTTGTTTTTCCAAGAATTTTTGAATGCCGAATTGGTCACATTTGTATCTCGTTGGTATATTTCATTTTCTTGCTTGTTTTGGCCGTCACAATTTTTGTGACAAGTGCCGGAGTAGTTTTGAGAGTGTATACACTAGCTTGAGATGCTTAGGGTGAGAATTTGGGTGTTCTTAAATTTTTTGGATATTTATGAGTTTTGACTCATTTCAAGCTTTTCATATAGTTTGACTATTTAAGGCATTCATGGATCAATGAAGTGTTCATTGATACATCAACTAACAGATATTACCTTAGGTATGATGGTATTGTGAATTGGAATTGCATTGATTGAGGAATTAGCCGATTAGAAATAATAGCAATCTTGCAGAATAAGTCGACTTGTTTGCTACATAAGTCGACTTGTTTTCATCATAAGTCGACTTGCTTGCTACATAAGTCGACTTGTTTGCAGGATAAGTCGACTTGTTTTCTGGATAAGTCGACTTGTTTTCTGGATAAGTCGACTTGTTCAAGATTTCAGTATAAGTCGACTTGTAGCTTCAAATAAGTCGACTTATACATGGGCAGGTGAAATAAGTCGACTTGTGTCATACAAATCGACTTGTGTGTGGGCGTATAAATAAAGGCGACTTGCATTTGATGAAAGTCGACTTGTGACATGCTCAGTTGGATGACGGATGATGGATGATTATAAGGATTGATTTGAAACCTAAATCATGCCATATAGTCCTAGCGACTATGATCCTTCACTTGAGTCTAGAGTTTCTAAATCCTCCTCGGATATGAAAACTAACGCTTCCATTAATATGGTAAGAACCAGAGTTCTTATAGGATGGGTTGTTGGGTAAACCCAAGCTCACTCTATACTGGATATGTTCGAACCATGAAAATATGATTTTCGATTAATGGGTTGGTTTTCACCGAAGCATTGGTTTGTTGAGTAAACTCAAGGTCAACGTGGGCGAGGTGAAATTGGGCAAGATACATCGGATGTATGCGCATCAAAGAGTTGATACCCAATGTAAGTGCATACATCAACAAGTTGATAAGACGATCGATAGTCAGGTCTAAGATGTAATTGGTATATCCGATACCTCCGAGACATAAGGTGGCTTGTTGGGTAAACCCAAGGTCATTCTCAATGTCGGTTATCGATGATGCAATTGGTATGTTCGATACCACCGATTGACCTAAGTTGTGGCTTGTTTGGTAAACCCAAGGTCATTCTTAGCAATATCGGATATCGACCCACTAGACATTATGTCACTTTGTTTCTTTGGATTCAGAATGAGGGTTATGGATTCTATGAAACTAGTGGGAGTTCTTTTGCATATCATTCAAGTCCTTATGATTATGCAGCTATTCCTATTCTAACATTCTTCCTCTCTATCCGTGTAGGTTGTTTGAAAATGTCGTCAGTGTGAATCTTCGCCACTTATGGATTCCAACAAGTTAATCGGACCGAATTTTCTTGATCGTTAAGGAATCGAGAATAGTTCTCGATCTGAAAGTCTGGATATATCCTAGATTTTCCGCCTCAGATGCACTTCGTTGTCGATGCTTCGATGATGATCGAAGGCGTATAGTAAGCATCTAAAGGATGGTGACATGGCGACTTGCATTATGCTTGCGTCGATGTCACCCGAGCTCATGAAGCAAGACGAGTCCATGGATGCTCACACTATAGTTTTCATCTTAGGGAGTCGTTTGACGAGCAAGCCCGGTCCGAAAGGTTCGAGACCTCAAGGCTTCTCTTCACTACTAAGATGGCTCCAGGACATCTGGCATGCAAGACGCATACGAAGATGAATGGTTATATTGAGAGATTGACCGTCTTAGGTTTTGCAATGGATCATGAATTAAGTATAGACTTAATTCGGTTGGATTGTCCGATGCTATGCACGATTAGTGCTAAACTATCGGATGAACCAAATATCCACTACAATACCTGAGCTGATCAATCTGCTCAAGACAGCTGAGCAAACTATCAAGAGTGATAGTAAGCAAGTGCTGGTGGTTGCTTCTTCATCTTTTGGGACCAAGAAGAAAAAGAACCCAAAGAAGAAGAAGGAAAAGAAACCAAAGGGAGGCGCCATCAAGAAGAAGACCAAAGAAGCTTCCTCGAAAGGAACTTGCTTCCATTGCGGTAAAGATGGCCATTGGATGCGCAATTGCAAAGTCTATCTGGAGTCGCTGAAGCAGAAGAAGGCATCAGATGCCGCGACTACTTCAGGTTTGTATGTCATTGAAGTTAATCTTTATCGATCACAACATCCGGTATTTGATATGGTTGTGGCTCACATATGTAATGATATGCGGGGCCTTCGGACGATGGGCAACTCATGAAGGGAGAAGTAGACCTACGTGTTGGAAATGGAGCAAGAGTTGCTGCATTAGTCGTAGGAACCTATGTTTTGTCTCTCCCTACTGGGCCTGTACTTGAATTGGATGATTGTTATTTTGTACCCGTTTTGACAAAGAATATATTGTCTGTTTCTTGTCTGAATAGAGCTGGATTCCATATGAATTTTAGTAGCAATGGTTGTTCTATCAATTCTAATGGAATGCTTTATGGAACTGGTACATTGTGCAATGGTATATACATGTTAGATATGTCTAATCAAATTTTAAATGTCAATGACACCAAACGGCATAAAAGAGATAATCTAAAGTCAACTTACTTATGGCATTGTCGAACATGCCATATAAATGAGACACGATCGCTAAGCTCCACAAGAGTGGCAGTTTAGGGTCATTTGATTATGAATCATATGACACATGCGAATCTTGTTTATTAGGCAAGATGACTAAGTTACCCTTCAAGGGAAAGGGTGAACGAGCGATTGGAGTATTAGACCTAATACATTCAGATATATGCGGTCCGATGTCCATCCATGCCAGAAGTGGTTGTCGTTACTTCATTACCTTTATCGATGATTATTCACGATATGGGTACTTGTATCTGATGAGATACAAATCTGAAGCGTTTGAAAAGTTCAAACAATTCAGAAATGAAGTAGAAAACCAGCTTGGTAAAAGTATCAAGGCATTACGATCCGATCGTGGTGGAGAATACTTAGACCAACAGTTTCAGGATTATCTCAGAGATAATGGCATTTTATCTCAGTGGACTCCTCCTTACACACCGTAGCACAACGGTGTGGCTAAAAGGAGAAATCGAACCTTGTTGGACATGGTACGATCAATGATGGGTTTCGCAAAGTTACCAAAATCGTTTTGGGGGTATGCGCTAGAGACAGCTGTTTACTTGCTAAACGAGTTCCCTCTAAGATGTTGATGTTACTCCATATGAGATGTGGACTAACAGAAAACCTTATCTTTCTCATTTGAAAGTATGGGGTTGTCCTGCTTACGTGAAGCGGATTCAGTCAGATAAGCTTGAAGCAAAGTCTGACAAGTGTTTGTTTGTAGGATATCCTAAAGAGACCATGGGATATCAATTCTACCTTGCTGAGGAACAAAAGGTGTTTGTTTCGAAGCATGCTGTCTTTTTAGAGAAAGAGTTTCTTTTGCAAGAAGACAGTGGGAGCAAAGTCGAACTTGAAGAAGTTCAAGATGCTCAAACAAGCACGATCAATCGCTCAACTCGAGACTGCCACTCATTCGGATGAAGTAATAGCTCAACCTTCATTGCACGAAGTTTGTAGGTCAAGAGGATGCGATTGTTCCCGAGAGATACGGATTTCTCGTAAGTGAACAGAATGACGATTGCTCATAGAAGATGATGAGCCTACTACCTATGAAGAGGTTACAAAAGTTCATAGTCGAAAAATGGCTTTGTGCCATGAAAGCGAAATGGATTCCATGTACATAAACCAAGTATGGACTTTGGTTGATGCACCAAGGATAAAACCTATAGGTGCAAATGGGTTTTCAAGAAGAAAACCGACATGGATGGTAATGTGATTACCTACAAAGCAAGGCTTGTGGCTAAAGGATTTCGTCAAAGATAAGGAGTTGACTATGACGAGACCTTCACCCGAGAGCAATGCTTAAATCCATTCGGATACTCCTAGCCATTGCCGCCATTATGATTATGAGATATGGCAAATGGATGTGAAGACGACTTTCCTTAACGGAATCGGCGAGGATGTGTACATGACACAACCAGAGGGCTTCACTTCGATGATGGCGAAAAGGTATGTAAGCTTCAAATCCATCTATGGATTGAAGCAAGCATCCAGAGTTGGAACATCCGCTTTGATGAGTCAATCAAAGAGTTTGGTTTTCTCAAAATCCGGATGAGTATTGTGTGTACAAAAGGTTAATGGGAATGCAATCGTTTTCCTTGTGCTATATGTGGATGACATATTATTACTAGGAAACGATGTCTCATTGATGCAATCAGTCAAAATTTGGTTGTCCAAGCAATTTGCGATGAAGGACCTGGGTGAAGCAACTTATATCCTTGGCATAAAGATCTATAGAGATAGATCAAAGAGGTTGCTTGGTCTTTCACAATCATCGTACATAGACAAGATGCTAAAGAGGTTTAGCATGGAGCAATCCAAGAGAGGGTTTCTTCCCATCACTCATGGGATAACACTCTCGAAATCTATGTGTCTAAGACACAAGATGAGAGGATTCGCATGGATCGATCCCGTATGCGTCTGCAGTAGGATCGATCATGTATGCTATGTTATGTACGAGGCCCGATGTATCGTATGCTCTAAGTGTTACGAGGAGATACCAATCGGATCCTGGTGAGGGTCACTGGGTAGCTGTCAAGAATATCCTCAAGTACTTGCGAAGGACTAAGGATATTTTCTTGATATATGGAGATGGAAATCTCCAAGTGAGCGGGCATATGGATGCCAGTTTCCAATCTGACAAGGAGGACTCCAGATCCCAGTCAGGTTATGTTTTCACGCTAAACGGCGGAACGGTCAGTTGGAAGAATTCCAAACAAGAGACGATCAGCGATTCGACGATCGAGGCAGTACATTCTTTGCGCATCGAGGCAAGAAGGAAGTCGTTTGGATCGAAGTTCATTTCAACTTGGTGTGGTTCCTAGTGTGATGGACCCATCTGATTGTATTGTGACAACAATGGGGCTATTGCTCGAGCAAAAGAACCGAGGTCTCACCAACGATCTAAACACGCACTCGCAGATATCATCTCGATTCGAGAGATCATTCTAGAGGTGATGTCGCGATCGAGAGGATTCCCACAGAGCGTAACATTGTTGATCCGCTGACGAAGCCATTGTCACGGAAAATTTTGATTCTCATGTACTCGCTATGGTATTAGATACCAAGGCGATTGGCTTTACGTCAGTGGGAGATTTGTTAGAGTAGTGCCCAAAGGCAATCCCTTTAGCGCTTTTTTGTTCATAGTCATGTATGCACTTTATGAATAAATAAAGAAAGGCATGTTTCATTTATTTGATATTCATTTTGTTATGAATTGATGTTGATCTTTAATCAAATTAATGAAGTCCATGATATATGACATAGCATGAAGGAAATTATGATGTGATCATAATCACGAGATTCCTATCATGTGCAATTATGTCGTTGTCTAAATTCTCCTAGTCATAGGATTAATGAGATCGACATCATTAATCCCACAGACTAGCATATGTCATATCTCCTTGATTGGATCAGCGGTGGATCTCGAAACTGTAAATATGAGATATTTAGAGTTGACATATGGATGCTTACTAGTGGTAGTAAGTTCATTGGATGACTGCCATGAGATCATCACATGGATTTAATGTCGATGATAATCTCATCATAGCAATGGTGCAAGTATCCTTAGACTTGAGGTACTCGAGGATATCTTGAATCTTGATCCTGTTTTGACTCCATTCCCGTGGCCTTCCGAGAGGTTACTCATAGGGTGGTGCTTGGAGTACGATTTGAGGTATTCAAGGTAATTGAGTAGCCAATAAAGGATTCATCACTTCGTGAGAACGAAAGAGATACCTGCCTCTTGTCAGGATCATTACTTTAAGTCTCGGCGAGCATGACTATGTCATGAAGAGTGTCTTCATGGACATATAAAGTAATGAGTCCTCGACAGAACTGATTTCACTTGGGCTAGACTTAGTCTAGTAAGAGTTGACATATTAGCCATACTCATAACCAAGTGGGGTATAGGATGATGAAAGGACTAATTGCACAAGAATTGTCTACATGGAAGGGTTCGTGATCCGGTTCGTGATGAATTCATCAAACCGATTACTTTCCGGTCAATTGGGGTCATGATGTGTTGCTAGATACCGCTCATGACTTGCTCAGATTAATTGTTAATCTAAGTGGCCAACATAACCGAAACCTAAAGGGTCACACGATAAGAGTGTTTCAGAGGATCAGAAAATAGTAATTGGACGAGTTCCAATTATGGAGAGCATTAGATTAAATAGATCCCAATGGGATTGGGATATGTCCCATGAGATCGCGACATCAATATTGCTAAGAAAGGTTTAGAGTGTTTCAAAGACTGAGGCCGATGAGGTCGGTAGGGCCAGGCCAGTTGGATGGACTTAGCAAATATATTCTAATTAATTAATTAAGTAATTAATTAATTAATTATTATATATATATATGTACATGCACGTGGAAGGAGAGGAAGGAGGCTTTAAGTTTAACTTTATATATATATATATATATATATAAAGAAAAACGTGGAAGCCTCTCATCCAAGCCTTTTAATATGTCTTTTAAATGTTAAAAAGACATATAAAAGGGTAAGAAGAAGAGCATGGTTCGTAGGTTTTATGAAAGGAAGAGAAAAGAAAGCTTAAGTGTTAAGCTTTGAAAAGAAAGTTTCATTTTCTTCTTCTTCATCAAGCCATCATCGATTTCTTCTCCTCTCCAAGCACAAGGTTCCAACGTTTTCTCAAGCTCTCCGGGCCGGTAGGGTCTAGCGACTCTTATTACATTCTAGCTATTCTGGGTCAAAAGGGTTTGACTTCGGTTGGGTTTCTCGATCTCTGCGTGGATACCTTTAGAGATAGTCTCTATTGACTATTCAGGTTTGAGGTTTTCATACCGACACGGGATCTGGGTTTGGGAAGGTCCTGAATAAAAATTTTGTTTCATTCTTTGGAACATGTGATGTTCCTCCCGGGATTTTCCTACATTGTGTGCCTCATCCATGATTTCATCCTTAACTGCTTTACCATTCAGAATACACAACCTGTTTCCGACTACCATTAGCCCATCATCCCTTACTTGCACTTATGACTACTTACCATGTTGGATTTCATCTCTCAACTTACTTAATTCTGTATCCTGCTCCTGCAACTCCTTGACCTTCTCCCTAAGGATAGGTCTCACTCTAAATTGAGCAATAACACCATCTAATTCATTCTGCTTTAAACTGATCTTCAACTTGGCCATCTGTTCCAACAGAGGCAAGTAAACCGATTGCACATAAGCTATGGATGACTTCCTGCTCAAAGCATACGCCACTACATTCGCCTTTGCTCGGATGATACTCTATCATCGTCATAGTCCTCGAGCAACTCCAACCATCGTCTACGCTTTAAGTTCAACTCTTTCGACTCATAATGTACTTAAGACTTTTGTGGTCCGTGAAGACCCTTGTCTCAACCCCATACAAGTAGTGTCTCCAAATCTTTAGGGCAAAATTACATTTGCTAACTCCAAGTCATGAGTCGATAATTCAACTCATATGGTTTCAATCGCCGTGAAGCATAAGCTATCACTTTGTCATTCGCATCAAGACACATCCTAAACCCTTCCTCGAAGCATCATCAGTACATCAGATACCCCGGTCTCCATTGGGAAAAACCAATCTTTGGAGCACTTGTCAATCTGTTCTTGAGCTCCTCAAAGCTCTCCGACATTCCTCACCCATATGAACCGCTGATTCTTTCTTAACAGTTTAGTCATAGGGCGCTATCATTGAAAATCCTTCTACAAATCTCCTATAATAACTCGCCAAGCCTAGGAAGCTTCTTACCTCTTTCACTTTGTTAGGCTCTTGCCAATTCACCACAGCTTTCTACTTTCCTCGGATCAACATGAACCTTTTCTTGGAAATCACATGTCCAAGGAAAACTACTTCACGCAGCCAAAACTCACACTTCTTCAATTTGGCATATAGCTCATGCTCTCTCAATCTCGCAATACAATCTCGAGATGTTGTTCATGCTCTCCTTCATCCTTAGAATAGACGAGAATGTCATCAATGAACACAA
The DNA here is from genome assembly GCA_029891385.1 of Erythroxylum novogranatense. NCBI lineage: Eukaryota > Viridiplantae > Streptophyta > Magnoliopsida > Malpighiales > Erythroxylaceae > Erythroxylum > Erythroxylum novogranatense. The sequence goes on along the minus strand of CM057231.1, from coordinate 79,317,975 downwards.
TGACAAATTGATCTAAGAATTCATTAAACACCCTATTCATCGATCCATGAAGGCGGTGGGGCATTGGTCAATCCAAGGGCATGACCACTAAATTCATAGTGCCCGTAACGGGTCCCGAAGTCGTCTTACTTACATCGACTCCACGATTCGGAGTTGATGATATCCCGATCTTAATTCAATCTTGAAAAGACCCTTGCTCTCATGGTGATCAAATAAATCATCTATCCGTGGCAACGGATACTTGTTCAATCGTCATCTTGTTAAGCCTTCTATAGTCTATGCACATCCTCCACGTTCTATCCTTCTTCTTAACAAACAGACCGGAGCTCCCCAAGGTGAAGAACTCGACGATAAACCGCTTCTCCAACAATTCTGTAATTGCTCCTTGAGTTCTCTCAATTCAACTGGAGCCATTTTATAAGGTGGTATGGAGATTGGCGCGATTCCGGAATCAAGTCAATTTCAACTCAATTTCCCTCACCGCGGCAACCCCGTAATTCTTACGGGAATACATCAGAAACTCCTCACAACCCGATAATCTTCTAATCTGCCCACATTCACTTCGAATCCACTACATGCGCCAAAAAGGCCTCACACCTGGCTCATCATATTGTCACTAACATAGCCGAAATGATCCTCGGACCGGCGACTTCCCGTCCCCTTGAAAACCACTTTACGATCATTGCCCGATCAAACTCTACTTCTTTCAAACTACAATCTAGCTTACTTTTATACTTCTCATGACATCCATCCCCAAATGACATCCAACCTCAAGGTCTAGAGGTAGTAGATCTACTACTAGTCTAGCAAACCGTCGATCTCGAGCTCACAATTCTTATAGATCATACTAATCACCACCTTACCCCTAAAGGAGTACTAACAACCGAAAATTGTCCATAACCTCGGGACACACAACATGCATATTCATACTTGCAGATCTGAATGAATGGGTGGAGCCAGATCAATCAACACATAAACAGAGAGTCGAATAGTATAGCCATACCATCACTACTTCCGGAGCGCCGCAGCTTCTTCCCCGATCATGGCAAAGACTCGAGCTGGTGCTGACTCATCTCAGGTCTCCCTACGGATATGCCTTCCTTGCAGTTCTGAATCGCCCACACCATGTATCGCCGAGATGCCACTGTTTACGCTCTTCTTAGGGCTGAGATCGAGACCCTTCCCGCCGACCGCCTGGGACAATCCTTGATTCGGTGACCCTTTGGCCACACCAAAACATGCTCCTATCTTCAGCAGACATTCCCCTTGTGGAATCTCCCATGTGATCACACGGGATTCCTCTACCTGTCCATCCCGGACTTGCCGCACTAGAAGCTTGCAGATTGTAGTAGCCCTAGGTCGCTTACTCTTAGTGGGGCCATTTGCTACCCACACCACTCTGCGTATCGAGTTCTAATGCTCTAGCAGTCTTTGGAGCACTCATGCCTTTTCCGAGAACTCGCTCTGTTCTTCCTCTTCTTAGTCACTTCAGCCCGGATGTTCTCAAATTTCTCGACCAAGAGCAAAGATCCACCAAATTACCGGTAATCACGGAAGTTATGGATCACCACTTTTCTCGGATCCCTAGGTGTAATCCACCCTCAAATTTCCTAATTTGTCTTCTTCTTGCCACGATATTGGTCAGCATCCGTGATAACCGAGTGAACATCAATTCGCACTCGCCACACTCAACTCCCTACGAGCGAGATTCAAAATTCCCGGCCTTATCCTCGCATGTAGACCATCGAGAAGTACTTCCTCGAAGGCCTCTAGAATTCCCTCCATGTCGATCGGAGGTACTTCACGATTATGGCACCGACTCCCACCAATCAGCAGCATCCCTGCAGATAACCGACCGCATAATCGAGCTTCTCATCATCATTGCACTTCATCGATTTAGACCCTCTCGGTCCTCTTGACCATGCTTGACTTCCTCGGGATTAGTGGTCCCATTGAAGTCAATCGCTCCATACTTTGGAGCTTATCATATTGTCCGCTTTTCTCTCTGGAAATGGTACTTGAGTCATCTTCCTTGGCCCATGGAATAAGTGAAAGCTCAAGAATGCTGGAAGAACTGGGATCCATAGGGTTCACTTGAGGAGGAGGAGGTGGAGGCGGCTCATGTTGCACACTTGGTGCATCGGAATAGGAAATGTGAATGGTCCTGCATCCTGCGGAACATACGACTCATCCGCATTCCGCCGAGAGTGGGCCGAGATTGAGCTCCTCGAGTTCTCTTCGAGGCATTACTCCTTCAATTTAAAAAATCAGTGAAAATCTTTAGTTCACATAAAACAAATTCAATTCACTCATTTGAAAACAATGTTGCAAGTTATGCATTTAAAATAAAGGCACATACTTCACATAATTCATGTAGGAAAATGCATGCTGACTTGACCTTAGACATCCCACTAAGGTTCCTAGAAACCCTAAACCCGGTTTAAGCTCGATACCACAGATGTCAGACCCCGATCCCGGGAGCCCAACTGTCCCGGGATATGATCCCGAGTGGAGCCCATCCCCGAGACACTTGCCTTGCTGAGACCTTAAACTTGACACTCTTACTTTTACTATAGTACCATAGACGTCGGAACCCGTTTTCGGAGCCCAACTTTCGTTGTCCTGAAACCTTGCGCTTATAATCTTGCAGGATTCTTAATTGTAACTCCACCATCGTGGCAAGCACACACCATGTATACACTAAAATCATGGGTTGACTTATTCATATAATTTGTAGCTTTATGTCTCAAGTTCTCCCTGAAACAAGAATCACCTTAATCGAAGTCATATACTCAAGATACACTCCAAAAATTTAAGAGAGTTCATACCCGAAACATGCCCTCTTAACTGACCTTTCACTTGTTTTAGAACAACCTTTCTCAATTTAACTCCAATTGATACCGGATTTTATGGAGTGAAATATATGTGTCTTATAAATCCAATGGTTCAAGCCTCACCTCATTTGGAGGTTGTATGAGGGAAATATGCCCAAAACAACGGACCATGCTCACTTCCGAAATCGAATCAAAACTCTTTTGGCGCGATTGCTATAACTTTTAATCTATAGCTCCACATGTTTTCGTTCTTTCACCATATGAAAGTAGACATCTAGATCTACAACTCTTATGAAGACTACAAAGGCTGATTCTATCTCCTACATTCTGAAGCGTCCTATTTTTCCATCGTCTGATTTCTATCATCTGGTTTTCTATCGTCTGATTTCTATCATCTGGTATTCTATCGTCTGATTTCTATCATCTGGTTTTCTATCGTCTGATTTCTATCATCTGGTTTCTATCTTCTTCTTTCTTTCCTTCTGTTTTTCTATCTTCTGATTTCCTTCCTTCTGATTTCTATCTTTAGATTTCCTTCCTTCTGCTTTTTATCTTCTGATTTCCTTCCTTCTGATTTCTATCTTCTGATTTCCTTCCTTCTGCTTTTTATCTTGATTTCCTTCCTTCCGATTTCTATCTTCGATTTCCTTCCTTCGCTTTTCTATCTTCTGATTTCTATCTTCCGCTTTCTTTCCTTCCTTTTCTATCTTCTGATTTCTATCTTCGCTTTCCTTCCTTCCTTTTCTATCTTTTGATTTCTATCTTCTGCTTTCCTTCCTTCCTTTTCTATCTTCCGATTTCCTTCATACGCTTTTCTTCTTGATTTCCTTCCTTCCTTTTTATCTTCGATTTCCTTCCTTCGCTTTTTATCTTCGATTTCCTTCCTTCTGATTTCTATCTTACGCTTTCTTTCATACCTTTTCTTCTTGATTTCCTTCCTTCTAATTTCTATCTTACGCTTTCCTTCCTTCTGCTTTTCTATTTTCTGATTTCTATCTTCTGCTTTCCTTCCTTATGCTTTTCTATCTTCTGATTTCTATCTTCTGCTTTCCTTCCTTCTGCTTTTCTATCTTCTGATTTCCTACCAAAATCACTTATCTCCTTCCTTATATACTCCTTTCTAAATTACTTATGCCCAATAAGCCTAAGCCCAACTTACTTCCTTCTTCTTTCTTCTTCTTCTTTTTCATTTCTCCTCCTTACTTACTCAAGCCCACTAACTCTTTTCCTTCAAGCCCATTGCATTAAATTCCTCTCTTCTTTCTTACTTCATTTGGACCCAAAGCCCAATTAATACATTAATTTCACCTAACTCACCTAAGTCCAACTAACATATTTAACTTCATAAATTCTTCACCTAACTCATTAATGCTATCATATATTAATTTATGACACCTTAATTAATGCTAATCTAACTTAATCAATTTAATCTAATCATGATTAATCCTAAAAAATTTTGGGGCTAACATTTTGAGCCTGAGGCTCTGAAGCACTGTGGGCTCGAGGCCCAAATACGTTGAGCTTTAAGCTCCTTGGTGGTCGCTTTTCATGAATCGCCAATTATCGATCATGCATTATGCATGGAATGCACATGGCAATATAAAGCAAAGTCCACATCATATTCGGTCCCAATTTACCACATTCACATAAGTAGTCACAATTAATCACATTCCAAATCACATATAACACTTCTATGTCATATTCTCCCAACACATCGGACACCTTCTGTCCGGAACCAGCATAGACAAACACAAAGCCCACCATTATTCTCCACAGTGTTATAAGTGCAAAATATAAACAATTTATAATTGAGGAACCATCTAGGTTACTCACCAAATAGCTTCCGAGCTAATTCCGGGAAGTCTCGGCAATGTCTGTGGGATGACGTTCCAACTGTGCCTCTATAATAATCACAATATTCATATGTCACCACATGCACAATTAAAAATATTAAATAATGCACATGTAGCAATTTAGATGTGTACAATGCATGTTCGTGACATTCCCGGCATTTCCTATAATTCACATCACAAAAGATTCCCCTATGTCTTAGGAACCTATAGACACCATAATTACTCAATTTGGACCTCTATAGGTCCGAATATTGCCAAACTTTAATTGATTCTCTCACTTGGATTCAATCCCTAAATCTAAATTAAATCCCACAAAGTCCACAATTCTACATGGAGAGGTAGATAATTGTCTTATGGATTCGACGCCTCGAGAACCAGGTCAATCGAAGGTCGGATGACGAAGATATAAGCAAAAGAAGCTTTAGGACAAAACAAAAGATAAGAGAGTTTGCACTATTTCCCTCTCTTCCACCATCTGAATTTCTAACATGCATAACTTTTTACGCACTTACCCAAAAATTACAAACAAGATCTCATTGGAAAGATAACAAGAAACCCTACAAGTTCTATGAAGGGCTTACAAACCAATCTCACCTCTAAGGGTACCAAAAACTATTTCAAAGTTACTGCCCATAAATGACCATATGAACAGTAACTGTGTTCTTCCAATCCTCATAACTTCTTACTCATAACTCCAAATAAGGTACATTATACACCATTAGAAAGCTATAAAAATTTTCTACAATCTTCAAGAAGACCCCCCAATCCAATTCAATCTAGAAGAGGGTCAAAAATACAAAAAAAATTTCTGCCAAATGAAACAGTAAAACTACCATATGAACAGTAACTACACTCTACAAAAAAATTCCTATCTTTCCATTCCTTATGCCAAAAATTACAAGCTATATGTCAAAAGAAAGACAAAAACATTTTCTACAAGTTTCATGAATAACTTGGAAGCAAAATCAACCTCTAAACAACTCAAATTCTCAAGCAAAGCTTCTAACTATATAAATCTCATTCTCACAGTAACAAAATCTTCCAACATTCTTAACTTTCCAACCCATTGTCGACAAATTACATACCATATAGCAATAAAAATCTCAGACAATATACTACAATTCTCAAGAAGGACTTCAAAGCAAATTCCCATTCAAACTAGGTAAAATTATCTCACTAATGTGGTTGTCCTGTTAGGGTTTAAGAAATTAGCATTTAACCCAAACCATAACAAAAATTTACAAATTTATATCTAACAATCCTTACATCCAAAATTCGAATAAAATACCTCATTAGAAAGCTAATACAATCCTCTACAACTTTCCAGAAGGTCACTTAAGCCAAATTCACCACTAACAGTCCCAAATAAATACCATAACATAAATAGCACAAAACCTATACACATAAAGTTACTTACACACAAAACACATTTTCAGCTGAATGACCATCTGAACATTAACATACCATAACTTTCAACGAACAAATCAAAAAAATTCATACTTAGTGGCGTTAGAAAGCTAACACAAAAATATTCAACTTTCATGAAGACCAAAGTAGCAAATTCAATCCAATTCAATCCTAAAAAAATCATCAAAGTTTCAGGTCTCAAGGTTCGGATTACTGTTCCTACAGCACCTACAACTCACGTTTCATGCCAAATTTAAAATCCTTAAGGTCAGAATTGGACAAAACTTCCTTCATATGAAATCTAGCCATACTTCTAAAGTTTAATTTAAAACAAACCTCAGCGAAATTGGACAACCATATCAAAAGTTATGAGCAAAAATCTGAAACCTACACAAAGTCACATTTTCCAGATTTCCTCCCTACCTCAACTCTTTTCATTTCATCACTTTACCTACATCAATACGCATCCATTTGGACCTCTAATTCAGCCATAAATTCATCAAAACAATTACTTGAGTAATCCATCACAATTTGGAAGCAACAACATACACAATTTTCTTCCCTAAATATCCATTCATCTACCATTATTCAAACATAAAAAATCAATCCAAAACTAATCCATAACCAATTCACAACATATTCAACCTCACACATATTTATACTTACACCCAAATAATCCAACCATTATCTTTATGAAATTAATGTTCAATTAATCCCCATGAATGCTTCTAACTACCAAATGAAAGAATATAATGCAAAATTCTCACCTAAACAAGTTGCAAACTTTAAATTCTTCAAATCCCTCCAACTTTCCCTATCATATACCACCATCAACTCTCAAGGCTTAGCTTAGGATTTTTTCTTTGTGAACAAAGGAAGAGGAAGCACATACTATAGGAGGGGTTTTTGTGTAGTGAAGATGAGTAGAAATTCTAGCAAAAAAAAGAGGGAGAACAATCAATGAAGAAGGGACGATGAAGCACCCACGGATGGAGGAGAAAACTTGGCTTTTAAAGTGTTTTATGATTTTTTGAAGGATGATTGTCGTGAGTGCCTTGCTAGCTTAGGATATATATTAAACCATTAATAATAAGACAAGGTAGGCAAGTGACATGTGTCACTTGCCACTTGTCTTCTTCTCAGGCACTCTTTAGGTCCTTTCCAATCTTAATTCAATTTCTAGTCCAATTTATCTCCAAATTCCAAGGGCTCAAAGTTCATAATTCCAAAAATCATATGTCTAAAAGTCCAGTGTCATTGGACAGTCATTTCCAGTACCGGAAATCCAAATCAGTCTGTCACTTGGAAATTTTCCGGTTTGAACATTGATCCCCAAAAATTCCAGAAAATTTTCCAAAATCTTCTAAAAATGGAAAACACACCTAGATCACTCCAAATCAATTTTTCAAGCACAAATATCACATAATTCACAAAAAGTTTCATTTAGACACATATGTCGTGAAATGTCATGAATGCATGTACAGTCATGTGCATGTGCAAAAATTACCATTCATATTTATATAGAGGCTATAAGATGCATGTGCATGCCGAGATATATTTAAACATTCCTAACCTGTCCTAATTTACCAAAATACCCTTCCCATCGGTGATGGGATGTTACATCTTCTTTCCTTCTCTCCCTGTTCCTTGTTTTCTTTCTCAAGATGGCAAATAGAGGCTTATCTTTAAGGTTTCTTTCTTTTCATCTTATAGTCTTTTCCCATTTAAGGTGAAAACTAGGTTTTACCCATCCCAAATGTCCAAAATAACCCTAAAAAATTTAAGTTTGGAAGCAGTCCCCGTGTCTGTCGTCGCGCCTATCACAATCGTGGCCAATAGGGCTATGATCTTGTCATTTAAAAATTGCTTATCTTGATAAGGCTACGATTTTGGCCTATCATACCTGCTTCTATCACGATTATTGTTGGACACCCCGCCCTTGTGAGTCATGAGCCCGACGTCCTAAGTGACATCTAAACGCGTATCCCACAGGATGGCGTGCCCCCACTAAGACAAACTTCAAGTCAACTTACTTCTTCTATTTTTGAAAAGATATGGCTCTATGTCTCTAGTTTATTTAAAGACAAGAACCGACTCATTTGGAGATCCTATAATAAAGTTATGGCTGAAAGAATTGAACAGGGTTTTGACCTCAATCATATTGCACCAACCTTGGGACAATTAGCATAACTACCATTAGGGATATCAGATTAAGATCATCTTAGGACAATTTCAAAGAGAACTTTGAGATCTACAACTTTGAAGAAGACCTTGAGAGCAGATTTTATCACCTGGAGGGTCAAAATGGACCAGAAGGTAGGTATAAATGAAACCAAATGAAAAAGCAAACAAATGGGAAAAAGTAGACGAATGGGGAAAATTGACATAACTTTCCCTATAGATATCGGATTTGTGTGTCCTTTAGATGGTTCAAAAGAAGAATTCAATATCTACAGTTTCATGAAGAATTAAAAGATAGATTCTATCTTATAAAGGGTAAAAAAATGGAGCAGAAGATAGGTACAATCAAGACCAAATGAAAAAATAGACTAATGGAAAAAGATAGATGAATCAGGAAAATTACCATAACTTTCCCTATAGATATCTAAATTCAATTTCCTTCATATGGTTCGAAAGAGGACTTCAAGATCTACAACTTTTATGAAGATCCCAAAGATAGATTCTATCTTTTGGAGCGTAAAAAATGGATCAGAAGATAGGTACAAACAAGACCAAATGAAAAAGCAGACTAATAAAAAAAGATAGATGAATCGGGAAAATTGCTATAACTTTTCCTATAGATATAAGAATTGTATGTTCTTCATATGGTTTGAAATAGGACTTCAAGATATACAACTTTTGTGAAGACCTCAAGGACAAATTCTATCGTTCGAAGGGCCAAAAATGGAGTAAAAGATAGAAGATAGCAAATGAAAGATGACATGTCACTATAGACGACACGTCATCACAGAGGACACATTATCATAGACGACATGTCATCATAGAAGACACGTCATCACAGATGACAAGTCATCATAGAAGACACATCGTCACAGAAGATATGTCATCACAGAAGAAACAAAACACTGATGACACGTCATCACAGACAAAACGTCATCACAGAAGACATGTCATCATAGAAGACACGTCATCATAAAAGACACATCATCACAAACGACACATCATCATAGAAGACACGTCATCACAAAAGACACTTCATCATAGAAGAAGCAAAACATAGATGACACATCATCATAGATGACACGTCATCACAGAGGACATGTCATCATAGAAAAAATAAAACACGGACGACACGTCATCACAAAAGAAATAAAACATAGAAGAAGGAAAAACTCAGAAGATACCTCTTTCCTTATAAGGACCATAACGTTCAGCTCAGATGTCTGAAAATTTCATATTATATATCGTTGGAATGATAAAAGAAAGACCTACAACTTTCTAGAAGACACAATTGCCTAGATCAGCCTAGATTAATCCAGATTTTCCTCTGAAGTCAAAACAAAATTTTTTTCCTTATGAAAACTTAAAAAAAGACAACGCACAAACTTGAGAGAGTCATGGGCAAAAATGCAAACATATCTCATTTGCAGCAAAGATAAAAGTTTTACAAAGTTTTAATGAGCATTTCAAGCCACAAATACATTAATACATCAAAATCCCAAAATACAAAAGATACATGAACCATGATTTGCTCAAAATGCAACTAAAGCCTTGCTTTACAAAACTTGCTTTAAATACAAAATTTTTGGACCCCGTCTCTGAGGCCCAACATTCGCACCCAAACAAGCACACATAGGCATAGAAGACCCATAACTCACCACAATAGGGAGAAACTTGCAAAAGAAAAGTTGGATAGGCTTTTTAATAAAATATGTTCCTTACGCTCTCACGGTTCTAACGCCACTGAAAACGCTCAATTTGGATTATAAATGAAGAAGTTATTGCAAAAATGCTATTTCAAAGAAAATAGCCAAAATTGTGCACTACCACTTTCAGGTCAGCATTTGAAAATCTTAAAGGCTTAATTACCGATCGGTTCCTTCACAAAACTTTTAGGTTTATGTCTCTAGTTTAATTTAAAACATGAATCGCCTCGATTGGGGCTCTGTAGCTTAAGATATTTTAAGATTATTAAAGTATATTCGGAGTTGATCAGTCGACCTCCACACTTTGTTTCAAACCACCCTTTTCAATTTAAAAGAAATACTAGTAAATCAGGTGTATAAAGATAGAAAACTTTCTTAGGATTTCATCGCTTCGAAAATCAGCTCAATCGGAGGTCTACGCAAAAAGTTATGGCCAAAAGAAGGAAGAGAAGTCGGTCGGCTCGGAATCGACCTCAATGCGCGAGCTCGCCCGATCGCCTCGCTCTCCTGCGGGACTAGCGATCGCTCGCTCGGCATGGCGAGCGCCTTGGGCGATCTCGTGCCGAGCCGAGCGACCTGCCCAGCGATCCGACCTATCAGACTTCTAACCTTAATAACTTTTGACTCCGAGCTCCAAATCAGACACGGTCGAAAGCGTTGGAAAGCTAGAAGCAAAATCTATATTTTTCAAGGACTCACAAGCTAGCTCAGACTCTACGGGAATCAAAAGTTCCCACTAAGACAGATCGACTAGCTCTCCACAAACAACACCAGAACTTGCGACCTTCATAACTTTTGACGCAGAACTCCAAATTTAGAAAACTTAGTGTCTATGGAAAGGTAAAAGAATTATCTACAACTTTCACGAAGATCACCAACCTAGATTCCAACTCTATAAGGGTCAAGAGTGGACTCAAAGCTCTGCCTAACAATCTTTCATTTAGACAGCACTTCCATTTAACTCCAACGACTTTCACCTACCAATCAACACATAAAAATTAATTCATAAAACATTCTGGAAGAGCTCTACATTTACTTTAACACCATCGAGTCATAATAATCTCGGATGACCTATATCAACCCAGAAATTTGCAGAAACTTCCACAACTCACAAATCCTTGGCACATTTCTAGCGAGCTCTCTCAAGGCAACCTCATCAACAACTCAACAATTAATAATACTCATACACACTATTTTAAGGCTATACACAGGTCGTAAATCAACAAACTCACATGAAGAGAGTACTAGAGCTCTCATTCTCATTTCAATTCATAACAAAGATTCATGCATAGCTTTGGTTACATATCGACGTATTCATCAAAATCAAGTACAAAATACAAGAGATGAGATGCTCAATGATCAATGTGCTTACAAAGCTATCCCAAAAGCTAGTTACTAACTTAATACAAAAGTGACTAATTATTCTTGGAGTGATGCCCAATGCCTTGCAAGGTTCAGCTCTCAACTTGAATTTGCACCTGAGGAGGGAGAATGGGGTGAGCTAACACGGCTCAGTGGCTAACATGTTTATAGCCATCGGGTAATGAGCCACACAAACACATCATTAATAATCCAAAGCATTAGCAATTTACATGATATGCTGAAATACTCAACTTTGCACATAAATCACAATTAACTCAACTCATCACATAAGGCATAACATGGAATCCTCTTGCCATTAAATAAAACACATATTATGCATCATAAACATAATTAAATGATGAAATGCACACATTTGGCTCGAGAGTTTCACAAACACAACGAATAAACCGAAGTTTATCGTAAACACGACGGAAACTGAAGTTTACCGTAAACACATCGAGTCCATTTTTGGATCTCGTAGGCCACAAGCGGGCAGCCAGGAGAAGGCTAGGGGGTCCACGTGCACGTGTCTATCGATATAGGTTCTTTCTTTCCTAATCACAACCAATTTATGCTCACATATTCAAACACAAAAAATAGCATTTTATGCTTCTTTCATTATATCAAATCATCATAGTTTCGTACTTTTCTTTCAAATCAATAGAAATACACTTTCAATATACACACAATATAACAAAGATAGCATACATAGGGCATTTTCCCATTACAAAAAAACTATAAAAATGTTACCCACCTATCGTCGGTATCCGAAGTCAAGATTGCCCTTTCTCCTTGTCTTGAGTGGGGTTCTCTTGATTTCCTTCAATGAAATCATACTCTATTCAATACATACATTCTAAAGGAAAGCATAGCATTCATAAAAATCAAGCAAAAATAATAGTCTACCTTAAACCTAACCTACCCATAAGCCATTTAAGCTAGAATAACCATAATCTTAGCTTAAAAGTCCCTAAAACCCATAGATCTCACCTTCTCTTCCATCTTTCCACAAACCCTACACAAACCCTAACTTCCATTTCATCTCATACTTGAACCTAACATGAGCAAAGATGGAACTTACCTTCTACAAGTAGCTTTTCTCTTATTTTTCTCCTTCTTCCTTCTTTCCTTTAAGCCCCCTACGGCTCTCCCTTGCTCTCTTGGCCGAAAGTCCTCTCTTTTCTCCTTGTTCGCGTTTTTGCTTCCTCTCTTCCTTGGTGACTTACGACACTTGCTTCCTTCTCTCCTTAACAACTTAACTCTTATATATATATATATATATCTCAACTTAAAGCCCTCCTCCCAAAACTACATAGTTTTGGAGCTCTCCTTCTTATAACTCACAAGCAACTCTATTGGGCTCTCCTCCTTCTACTTTTCCATCCATTCCCAAAGCCCATTCTTTCAAGCTCACTTGCATTTCATTTGGGCTCTCCTCCTCCAAGCCTACTACACTTAAATCCATTTATTCCTCTAAAGCCCCATTCTTTCCAATATTAAGTCCAAGCCTTCATTTAAAGTCCCAACTTCTAATTTCCAAGACCAACATAAAAATATCTATATAAACACATAATTAAATCAATTAAGGCAAAATAAAATAATTAAAGAATAAATCCATAAATCAATAAATAATTAATTCAAATAAAAAAAATTTCGGGGCCCAACAAAAATAGCCAAAACTAGGATTGCTGCCTTGCCCCTTGACCTACTCGATATCCTGCTCATAACCTGAATGTGCGGGAGGAGTTAGGGGGTGAGCTTAAAGCTTGTGGGTAACAATTTTATAGTTTGCAACAAACAAAACATTTATAAATCATTTTCAATGCAGAAATTCATGTGTATGCAAATCATGAATGCATCACTCATATCAACTTGTCATGAACATATAAACGAATCAAATGGTTTGGGTAAGTTGAAAACATGACACAATGCACATTTCCAATATAATGGTCCTGTGCAGTTGTGAATTCTTGGGGGAATTCCATGCCACTAGCGGCCAGGCAGGAGAAGCCTATACTTGGTTCAACGTGCACGTGATGGTTCTTGAGGGGCTACCACAAGCCCACATAACACATAGATTTCAAAATCTTGTAAGCTTGATGGCTAAAATGACACATTCTCTTAAAAACTTACTTTTCACAAGCTTGTTATACCTTAAAAACCATTTCCAAAAGTATGGTTTCATAATCATGCATCATTTCAAAGATTCATTTTTAAAAAACTCTTTATAAATCATCACACAAATCATGTATAAACACGTAGCACAATCTTGTAGCATTTAAAAACATTAAATGCACATGAATGAAGTAGTTGCAAAAATTATTTACTGTCATTTCTTGACAGAAAACTTTTATTGGCTTATTACTCAACTATAAAAGTGAAACCCACCTTGAAGTCCTTGATTATGGCTTGTTTAAATATGTCTCTCCTCTTACTCCTCTTTTCCTTCTTGATTCCCTTTTTAACAAAAATACAATTTACAAATCAATAGGAATTTCGAAATGAGAACCCAAAGAACCTAATGTATAAATTGATCTTAGAACACTTAAACCCTTGCACTTTCATCGCGGCTTATCGTTCAATCCTAAGATTGATCCTTGGAAACCGGTCAAAATCAATTTATACCAAGAATTGCAACACAGGGTGCAACCTCGGGTCGACTCTCAAGGAACCAGTGCAGAATTGATCCTAAGACTAGCCTAATGTTTGAATTATGCAAGAAAGCAGTTAAAACGGGGTTTTGGGCTTGATCTTTAAAATTAAAGAAAGTAAGGCATGGAATAAATTTTTTTTGGGATTTTTGAAAGGCAAGACAATTTGAAGTAATTAAGATTGAAAACAATTAACTAAAGTTCTCCTAAAATGTGGCTCGGGTCATCATCACTCAAAATAAATATTGGGGTTTGAAATCCACTAAGTTTCAAATCTCAACCTTAATAACTCGTTAAGTCCAAAATTTAATTAATCAACTCGATTAACTAAATCTTGTTAAAACCTTAGTGTATGGTATGAAATGGTTTATGCAATAGGTTAACGGATAAAACACAATCAATTCAATCAAACACAACTAGGTAGATTAAATTAACTCATGCAAATGCTTTAACATACACGAAACTTCATGTATTTCGAACAACATTCCAATGTAAACTAATCCACACCATAAATCAAAGTTTAACATCCGATTAAACTATAACCGATTCAATCCATCATATCTCGCAATCTCCAACTCGGAGGTTTTACAAAAACATGACAGAAATCTAAAACAATGGTTGATTACCCCTTGAAGCTCATGGACTCCGACCTTCGCTACATTTTTGGGAGACGGAAACCTTAGCCTTGCATAACCGTGGAAGAAGCCATCACTGCTGGAACTCCAAAGTTACCCATGGCTCCAACGACGGTCGCGGAAGAGATGAATACAAATGATGGTTGAGGATGAGGAATGAAAGGGTTACTGATTCTTGATGTTAAATGGTTGGTGGTCTCCCACCGCAAAATAAGAAAACCAAACCTATTAGAGAAAACAGAGAAGACGAAGAAGATGGAGAGCTCCTCGAATGTGGTCATTGTCATTTAACCTAAAATGTAAGGTTTTATAGGAAGTCTGCTTGGTAGGGTCGAACGAAGGATAATTTTGCTATTTAAGGGTCGGTATCCGACATTCGTCATGACTAATGAATAAAGTTTGTCGACGATAAAATGGTCACTTGTCGCGATTTAATAAATTTATACCAAATAACTTCGTCATGATTTAATGTCTGCGTTAGTTCGTTGCGACTAACGGCTGTTCGTTGTGACTAACGGCTAGCTTCGTTGTCTCGTTCGTTATGACTAACTACTGTTCGTTGCGACTAACGGTTGTTCGTTGTCTCGCTCGTTGCGACTAACGAATCGGCCATTGACTTTATGATATTTTGACTCCTTTTCTCTGCAATATAAAATAACAATTTGCAGTATCAATTGTCCTTGGAAAAATTATAATGCAATCAAAGTCAATTTGCACAATTTTACTAACAAATTGCATAAACCATAAGCTCACTGCAAGGGACTAATTTAAGCACAAAATCATGAATTAAGAGTCAAAAAGTACATTAACAGCCATTAAAGTGTAGCCAATTTATATGATAAACTTGGGTTCAATCAATTCCCCCACACTTAGACCTTTGTACTCCTGGACAAAGTTTACAAGAATCAAAAAGATACAAGAGTGAAAGAAAATTCTGCCCATGCTCAAATAATAACAGAAATGACGAAATCCACTTCATCAGAATTCACACGCAGTAAATTGAAAGAGTGCTAATAAAACAGACACTGAAAGAATTTAAGCACATGAGATTGAACAAAAGAGGATCACTCGGGATGTGGTGTTTATGCTCAACTCACTTGTGTTTAAGGATATTTTCTCTCCATCTGCTTAATGCATCTCCTACCATAGGCTTATATCAATTTTATTTCTCCACTACAAGGACTATCATTTTGAAGATCAAGAGGTCTTTCAGGGTTGTAATGAGCGGAGGGCTAGTTGAATGGATGGAGTGAAAGAAAGAAAATATGAGCATCGCTAAATGAGGAACCGATGTCAACACCAAACTAAAACTAAACACTGAAATAAATTGAATATGCACTTTTTTTCACATTTTGGCTATCTCATTTTGAGATGCTAATCCCTTTTTGGGATACAACACATTATTATCCCGTTTTGGGATACACAAGACTAACACTTTTCGATTTTCCAACATTTTTTTTTTGGTTTTTTTGTTTTTGTTTTTGTTTTTGTTTTTGTTTTTTTACCTAATAACAAAACACAGACTACCGACTTCATCTGAATATGTATGCAAATGCTCATAGAGTAAAGGCTCAAGGGGCTAGCAAAGGGAAAAATATTTAAGGGTTGGTGTTTGGGGAAAGGGCTGAAAGAAGGAACGCCTCTATCATATCAACAAAATTCTAGTCCATCAAGCTTTGAGTAAAAATTGACACAAGTTCTAGAGAAGTATGAACTAAGCAGATGCACACACAAAGATATAGAAGAAGAATTTGGCTCGAATATCCTTCCAACAAGGGTTTTGTCCCAATGATCAATCTCAAGTCTTAAAAACTGACAATACTATCTTGTTAGCATGCTCCCATTCACTTTGTTTTGAAAACTTCAAAAGTTAAAATTTTGCGGATCCAATTATCGTTCGAAGAATGGAGAGTATTTTCAAAAACTCAAGTATCAGTTTTTGAAACTTGTAAATGATTTGCATGCAAGGGCACAAAAGAATAGGTGCAGAAAATGTCTGATTGAGTTTCAAATTTATCAGTAAAAGCAGTGGGCCCACAAAAGTATGCACAAATTCTAATAGGTATGCAATGCAAAATATAATAGGAATTAGCTCCCCACACTTAAACATGGCATTGTCCATAATGGCGTATAGCAAAGCACAATAGAAGCATGAAACATGCGGAGCTAACAAGAGGAATCAATTTATTGAAATGTAAATGAAAATCCTACTTAACTACAATTATTCCTCTTGGATGGGTTGCTCCCCACACTTAATCAACACATTCATGCAACATAACATTTCAAGTCAAATCAAATAATGTGCACAAATATATTGAAAATGCAGAAAAGAAACACCGGTGCTCACGGTGGATCTTGTAGCTCGGGATGGACGTGCGGTTGATATCCAAGCTCCATGTCAACAACTTGGGTCCCGGTAGCTCCATGTCCATTCTCAGATCCGAATAAGCACCGCACTATCATCAAAATAGAAACGCCTCCAAAGAGATCATTAGTGGTCGGGTTAGAGTTTACGCAAATTGTAACAAGCATCATCAATCACAACATCAAGCATATTCACCCCAAGCAAGGAGTAATCCTTGTTAGGGTGCTTCATAACTTCATACATGTTGAAGCTAACGTGTTGATCACCAACCTCCATGGTGATCTTCCTTCCTTCATCTTGATCATTGTACTTGCCTTAGAAGGAAGGGTCGCCCAAGATTAGAAGTGTCCTGCACCACTTTAGTAGACATATCCAGCACGTAAAAATCGGTAGGGAACACTAATCCTTTCACTTGGACCAGAATGTCCTCAATGATGCCCACAGGGTGTCGGAAGGATCTGTCGATAACCGTAACACCGCCAAGTAGGTTTTACGCCTTAACCCCTGTGGCTTCATAGATGATTTTGGCATCACATTGATTGCGCTCCCAAATCCAAAGAATGCTCTACCAATTGTCACCTTTCCTATGACACAAGGAATGGTGAACGATCCTGGGTCCTGACACTTCACAGGAATTTGGGGCTTGAATAATGCGGACACGTTTGAGCTCACCTGGACTCTCTCATTCGGCCTAAACTTACGCTTGTTTGTGCACAAGTCCTTCAAATATTTAGCGTAGGCTGGAACTTTCTTAACCAGGTCCAAAAGGGGCACATTCACCTCCACCTTCCCAAATAGGTCAATAATTTCCTTTTCATGTTTCAGTTCGTTGACCTTCTTACTCATCAAGTAGGAATTTGGGAAGGGAAGGTCCTTCAGATTGACTTCCCTTTGTGTTGCTTCATTTCCACTAGATTTTTCCTTTGCAGCACTTTCTCCTGGACTGCTTGATGGTTGCTCTGTTTCCTCAATGGTTAATTTCTTCTTTTTCTTCAGCAATTCCTCTTCGCGATCACTCTCTGATCGCACAGCCTTCTTTTCTCTTACTTGAGGTGTCTCTTCAACCTCAATTTCTTTGGCGCATTCTTCTTCTTCAGGAATGCTAAATTGCACTTTCTTTCCACTCCTTAATTCAATTGCGTTCAGGCTTTTCGGATTTATAATCGTGTTGGAGGGAATTGATCCGCTACTCCTCGCTTGATTTTCACTTAAGTTGTTGGACAACTGGGTGACGTAGGCGTTCATGTTCTCGACCTTGGTCTCCCATTGGTCCATCCGTTTCTCCAAGGCACTAAAGCGGGCAGCATTCTTAGCGGAATCCTGTTGGATTAAGTTTGCGATGGCGTTGAATTGATTAGCCGTGGAGGTTCTTTCTTCCTTCATCAACGTCATCATACCATGTAGCAGTTGGTTGGTGTCCTCTTTTGGTGGTTGTGGTTGCACCGTCAATGCTTCTTGTCGTGGAACTGGTTTGTAGATGGTCCAGCTCCACTCCCTTGTTGAAAGCGGTTGGGTGCTCTTCCCTCATTACTCCTCCAACTAAAGTTAGGATGAGATCGCCATCCTTCATTATACGTGTTGGAGTACGGGTCCCACTTTAGGATTTTGTCTCCCGGGTACACCGCAGAGACTTCTTCATACCTCCGGATGTAAATCGGTTATGTGCATCACCGATCCGCAAGAATCGCAACTAGGTGCGGCCAGTTCAGTGGAAAGCGATGAGCGATGTGCATTCAAATTCTTTAACTCTGTCGTAATCAAGGACAACTGTGAAGTTATCCGATGTTCCAGGGAATCCACCTTTGATTCCAGGCTTTCCATCCTTTTTGTCTGAGCCGACATGGCTCCCACTTCATGGACACTCCTGGAATCTCTGACACTATACTGCTGATGATTTAGGGCCATCCTTTTGATCAAGGCCCACGCTTCAGGTGCGGTGAGGTCGATCAACGATCCTCCCGAAGCAACATCTAACATTCCCTTTTCCTGATTCTTCACCCCATCATAGAAATATTGAACAAGCTGTTCATCAGGAATTTGATGATGGGGGCACCGAGACAACAGATCCTGAAATCTGTTCCAAAAGTCATACAAGGACTCGTCATAGTCTTGCTTGGCAGAATAAATTTCTTTCCTCATTGATGACGTCCTCGAGGCTGGAAAATACTTTTCCAGGAAAGCTTTTCTCAAATTGGCCCAACTGTGATAGGCATTCGCGACATGCCTTGGGAGACTCATGTACCACTCCCGAGCCTTTCCTTCTAGGGATAAGTGAAACACCTTCCACAGCACATGATCTAGGGGAGCTCCTACGGGTTTCATGCTTTGACAAATCATTGTCGGTAACTTGCAAATGCATGTAGGGATCTTCTCCCACCAAACCGTGAAATTTGGGAGAGAATTGATCAATAGCCCTTAACTTCAAATTCACGTCGAAGTTCGGGCAGTAATGTAGTGAAGGGGTCATAATTGACGTCCGAGGTCGTAGCTTCTCTGATCGTTCTACGCCTGTTGTTCCCTATGTTCTCATCGACTCTTTCCTGATCACCATTTAATCCATGATCTCCGTTCCTAGGTTGGTGACCGGGAAATTCTTGATGCTCAGCCATTTCTCCTACTTGATGTTCTAATGTGTTAAGGGTTGCTTGCTCTCTTTTGTCTTTCCTACGCTTCCTTAAGTATCGCTCGATTTCAGGTTGAAAATGAACTAACCTAAGTCTACAGGGCATGCACAAAAGAAGTTCTCCTAAATTAGCTCACTAAAACGACAATGACGTAGGGTTTAATTCACTCTTCGTTAAATCGCGACTCGTAGGAACTTCATTGCGGCCGACAGACAAAATGCGAATATTCGTCGCGACGAACAATGAACTCGTTGCGACGAACGATGAACTCGTTGCGACGAATGATGAACTTGTCGCAGCCAAGAATCACAACAAAGCACAATAACTCGAAATTAGGCACAATAAGCAGGAACAATAACACTAAAAACTTAAAGCAAAACAGAATTAACACTAAAAAGATTGAAGCAAACAAAATAAAACAAAATTATGAAATGCAAAACAGAATGCAAATAACTAAACTAAAATGTAAAACAAACACTTGGCTAACCTAGAAAACCAATTACTTTGGTTCCCCGGCAACGGCGCCAATTTGATCGCGACTTATCGTTCAATCCTAAGATTGATCCTTGGAAACCGGTCAAAATCAATTTATACCAAGAATTGCAACACAGGGTGCAACCTCGGGTCGACTCTCAAGGAACCAGTGCAGAATTGATCCTAAGACTAGCCTAATGTTTGAATTATGCAAGAAAGCAGTTAAAACGGGATTTTGGGCTTGATCTTTAAAATTAAAGAAAGTAAGGCATGGAATAAATTTTTTTTGGGATTTTTGAAAGGCAAGACAATTTGAAGTAATTAAGATTGAAAACAATTAACTAAAGTTCTCCTGAAAATGTGGCTCGGGTCATCATCACTCAAAATAAATATTGGGGTTTGAAATCCACTAAGTTTCGAAATCTCAACCTTAACAACTCGTTAAGTCCAAAATTTAATTAATCAACTCGATTAACTAAATCTTGTTAAAAACCTTAGTGTATGGTATGAAATGGTTTATGCAATAGGTTAACCAGATAAAACACAATCAATTCAATCAAACACAACTAGGTAGATTAAATTAACTCATGCAAATCATGCTTAACATACACCTAAACTTCATGTATTTCAGAACAACATTCCAACAGAAACTAATCCACACCATAAATCAAAGTTTAACATCCGATTAAACTATAACCGGATTCAATCCATCATATCTCGCAATCTCCAACTCGGAGGTTTTACAAAAACATGACAGAAATCTAAAACAATGGTTGATTACCCCTTGAAGCTCATGGACTCCGACCTTCGCTACATTTTTGGGAGACGGAAACCTTAGCCTTGCATAACCGTGGAAGAAGCCATCACTGCTGGAACTCCAAAGTTACCCATGGCTCTAACGACGATCATGGAAGAGATGAATACAAATGATGGTTGAGGATGAGGAATGAAAGGGTTGCGGTTGCTGATGTTCGTCGTTGGTGGTCTCCCACCTGCAAAATAAGAAAACCAAACCTATTAGAGAAAACAGAGAAGACGAAGAAGATGGAGAGCTCCTCGGGAATGCGGCCGTTGTCATTTAACCTAAAACAGAAGGTTTTATAGGAAGTCTGTTTGAAATTTGGGTCGGCCGGTGGATAATTTTGCTATTTAAGGGTCGGGTATCCGACATTAAATCGCGACTAATGAATAAAGTTCGTCATGACGCATAAAAATGGTCACTGTCGTCGCGACAATTAATTTATACCAAATAACTTCGTCGCGACGAATGTCTGCGTTGGTTCGTTGTGACTAACAGCTCGTTCGTTGCGACTAACAGCTCGTTCGTTGTCTCGTTCGTTGCGACTAACGAATCTGGCCTGTTGACTTTATGATATTTTGACTCCTTTTTCTCTGCAATATAAAATAACAATTTGCAGTATCAATTTTCCTTGGAAAAATTATAATACAATCAATGTCAATTTGCACAATTTTACTAACAAATTGCATAAAACATAAGCTCACTGCAAGGGACTAATTTAAGCACAAAATCACGAATTAAGAGTCAAAAAGTACATTAACAGCCATTAAAGTGTAGCCAATTTATATGATAAACTTGGGTTTAATCACACTTACTAAGCTCTTGAAACAAAAACCCTTCCAAAAATCCAAAGCCTTAAAATGCTCTTACCTCAAATCTTCACCAAATGAAGAAATGATTGGTTCAAAAGAAAGCTCTTATCTTCCTCTACCTTTTTCCCTTCTTGCACAACACCTAAATCTCTCTAGAAGGCTTAGAAAAGATGGAACCCTAGCTCAACTCTCTTCTTTCCTCTCAACCATCGAAACCCCTCTTCTTCCTCTCTTTGGTTTTGTTATTTCACTTCTTCCTTTCCCGTTGTCATTTTTTCCCCTCTTTAGGAAGAAGACAATGCTTCTTTCTCCTCATTTTACCCTTAGTGATTGAGAAAAGTAGACCTTGCCCTTCCTTTAATGCCTTGTGGTTTTTAAATTAAAGTGACTTGCAAAAATTGGCCTTACACTCTCCCACTACTTTAATAGTTCAATGCCCTTAACCTATGCCATATTATCGTACCCACATTAACATGCTAATTAATTCCAACATAAATTAATCTAGCAAGATTCCAAAATTAATCTAATAATGATTATTTTTTTAAAAAAATCATGTGCCAGCTTTTCTCCCCCTCTTAAAAGAATTTCATTTCTGAAATTCTTACCTGAGTCATTGAAGAGGTGTGGATACTTTTCCCTCATGGCCTCTAAGGGCTCCCATGTGGCCTCTTCCATGGAATGATTTATCCACAAGACTTTGACTAGTTGAACCATCTTATTCCTGAGAACATTTTCCTTGGTGTCTAAGATCTTCACTAGAATCTCCTTATAACACAGATCATCTCTCAACTGAGCCTTAGTGGTATGAATGATGTGGGAGGGATCTGATCCATATCTCCTCAACATGGAAACATGAAAAATATCATGAATCTGTGATAATTTTGGTGGCAACGTCAACCTATAAACTAGTGGTCCAATCCTCTCAAGAATCTCGTAAGGACCCACATATCTTGGAATTAACTTGCCTTTCTTACCAAATTTCATGACTCCTTTCCAAGGAGATGTCTTAAGGAAGACTTTCTCACCAACTTCGTACTCCATCTCCTTTCAGTGTGGGTCAGCATAACTTTTCATTCTATCCTATACTGCCTTAAGTTGTTGCTTAACTAAGTTGACCTTGTTTACTATTATCTAAAGTAACTCTGGCCCTATCAGTTTCCTTTCTCCTTCTTCATCCCAACATATAGAAGTTCTACATCTCCTTCCATATAGTGCTTCATATGGAGCCATCTGAATGCTCGAATGGTACGAATTATTATAAGAAAATTTGACCAATGGCAAATGCTCGTCCCAAACTCCTTTGAAATCCATCACACATGCCCTAAGCATTTGCTCAAGGGTTCGAATAGTCCTCTCAGATTGTACATCTGTCTAGGCGTAAAAAGTAGTGTTAAAATTAAACTTGGTTCCTAGAGCCTCTTATAAGCTTCCCCAGAATCTTGAAATGAATCGAGGATCTTTGTTAGAAACTATAGAATCCGAAATCCCATGTAGTCTCACTATCTCATCAATATACTTCTTTGTTAGTACATGCAAGGAATCAGTCTGTTTAATTGCCAAAAAATGGGTTGACTTCGTCAACCGGTCTACAATGACCCATATAGCATCATGTTTCCTACTAGTCTTGGGCAAACCCATCAGAAAATCCATGGTCACTCTTTGCCATTTCCATTCAGGAATAAACAATGGCCTTAACTTGTCTGAAGGTACCTGGTGTTCAGCCTTGACTTGCTGACACATTAGAAACTTATTCACATATTCCGCTTGATTGAGCCCAAGTTTATCATATAAATTAGTAGCACTTTCATGGTTTTTAACATACTTTTTGACTCTTACTTAGTGATTTTGTGCTTAAATTAGTTCTTTATGGTGATTTTACATTTTATGCCATTTGTTAGTAAAATTGTTGCACATTGACATTAATTGCATTATAATTTTTCTAAGGACAATTGATACTGTAAATTGTTATTTTATATTGTAGGGAAAAAAAAGAGTCAAAAGATCAGAAGAGTCAATAGGGCGTGAGGTCCTCACTGTAAGTCGCGGCGCAACGAGAAGAAGGCAAGTTGTGGAGAAAACTAATTATCTCACCGTGGCGAATCATCAGGCAACAACACGTCGCGGTATCCAATAATTTTTTCGCCGCAGCGAGCGATCCAAGAAGTACACGTTGCGGCGCAGCTCCTTCCTCATTGCGAGGAACGGTCGGGTATCCAAACTTAATTTAGAAAATCCTCTCACTATTCCAACCAGACCCACAACCCATCCTATAAAAACCTTGCCAAATTAGGTTAAGGGGGATCAAACATTCAAGGAGAGAAGAGACAGACGAGCGAAGAGAGAACAAAAGAATTCACGGCCTCACCATCCAAGGTTCCCTTCGGGGTTCCATGGGTAGAATCTTTGCATAGGTTTTCCTTTTCATTTCCACCGTCGAGTCCACCATGAGTAGCTTGGATTCATCACGAGTTGTGAAGTTTCCGGTTGTAATGCGTGACGACTGGAGTTTATCGAGCTTCAAAGGGAAGCAACTTAATCTATAGTTTAGCTACGATTTATGAATGCCTAAGTCTAGGATTTGTAACTTGTCGTGAAGCTACTTGATTATAGTCTAATCAAATGTTGGACATTTAATGTATTATTTGGATTAGTAGTTTACATTGTCACATTTAACTACATTGTTATGAACTTCTGAGTTAGGGTTTATTGCTTTGTAGTTAGATTTGCTTGATTAGAGTTTAATCAAGTGTTGAACAATGTAATGTGTTATGGATTTGTTAATGCAGAACTTTGAGCTTAAATATATGAAGTCTCATATATGTCCACTTGTGATCTTGTTGATTCTCTTTTATCTGCCTAGTTGTGTTTAATATTGAGTTGACGCTAGATTTCATTTGACCCATTGCATTGGCAATTCCACCGCACGCATTAAGATGCGCTTAAAAAGGTTTTAAGAAATGGAGTTCATTATTTAAAACCTTAGACTTAAACAGTCCTTTAAGGTTCTAAGGCTTAAGAGCACTTAATGGGATCTTGAGAAATGGAGTTCATTAATCAAGATCCTGAACTTAAAGAGAGTCCTTTAAGGTTTATCATTTCAAACAGAGTGTTTTCTATGTTCATTTGTGATCTTGTTGATTCTCTTTTATCTTCCTAGTTGTGTTTCATTTTGAATTGATGCTAGATTTCATTTGACCCATTGCATTGGCAATTCCACCGCACACACTAAGATGCGCTTAACAAGGTTTTAAGAAATGAAGTTCATTAATTAAAACCTTGGACTTAAAGAGTCCTTTAAGATTCTAAGGCTTAAGAGCACTTAATTGTAGGAAAATCCCGGGATGTACATCACATGTACAAGGTGCGGAAAACAAAAATTTTTATCGCCGGGACCTTCCCGAAGGCCAGGATCTATGTGTCTGTATGAAGACTCAAACCTAAATAGCCAATAGAGACTATCTCTAAAGGTATCCACGCAGAGATCGAGAAAACCTAACCGGACAAACCCTTTGACCTGGAATAGCTAGAACAAATTAAAGGCTGCTAGACCTTACCTTTGTCCTCTAGAGAGCTTGGATTGACGAACACTTGCTTGGAGGAAGAGAGAAATCGATGGTTGCCTTAGGAAGAAGAAGAAAGATGAACTTTTCAAAGCTTTTAACCTTAACTCTTAAGGAAACTTCCACTTCTTCAAACCCAAGCATTCACCTTCGGCAACACACCTCTGTAAAGCCTTCTTATATTGATTTTTAACAATTAAAAAATACTAGCATAAGATTAAGCCAAGTGTGAGCCTTACAACCATTCATTTATTAAAACATTAAACTAATAAGGTTGAAAAGTCAAATATCTCATCCTCCTTACCAAGTCCAACGTCCACATGCTTAATAAATATAATAATTAATTAATTAATTTACTTAATTAATTAATTAGAATATAATTGCTAAGGTCCAGTCCAGCTGGGCCTGGCCCCACGCTCTTCGGGCCCCGCATCAAAACGCCCAGAGACCTTTCTTAGCAATATCGATGTCGCGATCTCATCGGGACATATCCCGATCTCATCGGGATCCATTTAATCCTAATGCTCTCCATAATTGGAACTCGTCTAATTACTATTTTACTGATTCTCTCGAATCACTCTTATCGTGTGACTCTTTAGGTTCCGGTTATGTTGGCCACTTAGATTAACAATTAATCTGAGCAAGTCATGAGCGGCGCCTAGCAACACATCATGACCCCAATTGACCGGAAAGTAATCGGTTTGATGAATTCATCACGAACCGGATCACGAACCCTTCCATGAGACAATTACTGTGCAATTCGTCCTTTCACCATCCTATACCCCACTTGGTTATGAGTATGGTCAAAGTGTCAACTCTCACTAGACCGAGTCTAGCCCAGTGAAATTAGTTCTCGTCCTAGACTCATTACTCTATATGTCAATGAGGACACTCTTCATGACATATTTATCGCCACCTTACAAGTAATGATCCCACAAGAGGCCATGGGTATCTCTTCCGCTAATCCGTAGTGGTGAATCCTTTATTGGCTCTTGAATTACCTTCAATATCTCAAGTCGTACTCCAAGCACCACCCTATGAGTGACCTCTGGAAGGCAACAAGGAATGGAGTCAAAGCACGTAATCAAGATTCAAGATATCCTTGAGTACCTCAAGTCTAAGGATACTTGCACCATTCTATGATGAGATTATCACCGACACTGAAGAAGATATCCATGTGATGATCTCATGGCGGGTCATCCAATGTACTTACTACCGCTACTAAGCATCCACATGTCAACTCTAAATATCTCATATTTACGCTTTACGAGATCCACCGCTGATCCAATCAAGGAATATGACATGTGCTAGTGCGTCCGGATTAATGATGTCCAGCTCATTAATCCTATGACTAGGAGAATTTAGATATCTTGACATAATTGCACATGATAGGGATCTCGGTAGTATGATCACATCATAATTTCCTTCATGCTATGTCATATATCATGGACTTCATTAATTCGATTAAAGATCCAATCAATTCATAAACACTGCTCATGAATATCAAATTAATGAAATATGCCTTTCTTTATTTATTCATAAAGTCTATACAGACTTTGAATAAAACGCGATAAAGGGATTGCCTTTAGGCACTACTCTAACAATCTAATCAGATCGACATCCATAAGTCGACTTACACCGGTGAACAAGGCGACTTATCGATCGATCAAACATAAGTTGACTTACATGGTACAAGTCGATTTACACTTACAAATCTCCCACTTGACCTAAAGCCAATCGCTTTGGTATCTAATACCATAAGCGCGTCCATGAGAATCACAATTCTTACGTGACTATGGCTTTGTCAACAGATTACTAACACTTTGCTCTATAGGAATTCTCTATTAGGACATCACCTCGATCGATGATCTACCAATCGATGGAATCGGCGAGTACGTGTTCGGATCGTTCATGAGACCTTGGTTCCTTTGCTGCAAGACTAGCCCCATTGTATCACAATACAACCCTATGGGCCCATCACGGTAGGAACCGATCAAGTTCAGAAATGAACTTCTTGATCCAAACTGCTTCCTTTGCTGCATCTGATGCGGCAATGTACTCTGCCTCGGTTGTTGAATCAGCAGTCCTCTCTTGATTAGAACTCTTTCCAACTGACCGCCAGGCCGTTCAGTGTGAATGTATATAACCTGATCGTGATTCAGAATCATCCTTATCAGATTAAAACTGGCATTTGTATGCCCGCTCACTTGGAGATTTTCATCTCCATATGTCAAGAAAACATCCTTAGTGTTTCGCAAGTACTTGAGGATATTCTTGACAGCCACCCAGTGACCCTCACCAAGATCCGATTGGTATCTACTCGTAACACTTAGAGCATATGATACATCGGGTCTCGTACATAGCATTGTTCCATGCTAAACCTCTTTAGCATCTTATCTATGTACGTTGATTGTGAAAGACCAAGCAATCTCTTTGATCTATCTCTATAAATCTTTATCCCAAGGATATAAGTTGCGTCACAAAGGTCTTTCATGGCAAAATGTTTGGACAACCAAATATTAACTGATTGTAGCATAGAGACATCGTTTTCCTAGTATTAATATGTCATCTACTTATAACACAAGGAATACGATTGCAGTCCCATGAACCTTCTTATACACACAATGTACATCCGAATTTTGTGAGAAACCAAACTCTTTGAGTACCTCATCAAAGCGGATATTCCAACTCTGAATGCTTGCTTCAATCCATACATGGATTTACGAAGCTTGCATACCATTTCGCCATCATTGAGGTGAAGTCCTCTGTTTGTGTCATATACATCCTCGGAAGATTTCCATTCAGAAAGTTGTCTTCACATCCATTTGCCATATCTCATAATTATAATGAGCGGCAATGGCTAGGAGTATCCGAATGGATTTAAGCATTGCTACGGGTCAAGGTCTCGTCATAGTCAACTCCTTGTCTCGGCGAAATCCTTTGGCCACAAGTCTTCTTTATAAGTAATCACATTACCATCCATGCCGGTTTCTTCTTGAAAACCCATGTGCACCCTATGAGCTTTATTCCTTCGGGTGCAACAACCAAAGTCCATACTTGGTTTTCATACATGGAATCCATTCAGATTTCATGGCACAAAGCCATTTTTCGTCGAACTTTTGTAACCTCTTCATAGGTAGTAGGCTCATCATCTCGTATGAGCAATACGTCATTCTGTTCCCCACGAGAAATCCATATCTCTCAGGAACAGAGCGTATCCTACGTGACCTACAAAATTCTTGTGTAATAGAAGGTTAAACTGTTACCTCATCTATATGAGTTACAGTTGCAAGTTCAGGCAGTTGATCTGCGTTTGTTCGAGCATCTTGAACTTCTTCAAGTTCAATTTTGCTCCCACTGTCCTCTTGTAAAAGAAACTCTTTCTCTAAGAAAATAGCATGCTTTAAAACAAACAACTTTTGTTCCTCAACAAGGTAGAATTGATATCCCACGATATCCTACGAACAAACACTTGTCAGACTTTGCATCAAGTTAATCTAATCCGTGTCCGCTTCACATAAGCGTGACAACCCCAAACTTTCAGTGAGAAAGATTGGGCTTTCAGCTAGTCCACATCTCATATGGAGTAACATCAACTGTCTTTAATGGAACTCTGTTTAACAAGTAAACAGCTGTCTCGAGCGCATACCCTCAAAAACTGTGCAAAACCTATCATTAATCGCACCATGTCTAACAAGGTTCGATATCTCCTTTCAGCCACACCATTGTGCTGCGGCGTGCAAGGTGGAGTGTACTGAGATAAAATCCCATTATCTCTGAGATAATCCAAAACTGTTGGTCTAAGCAATTTCCACCACGATCAGATCGTAATGTATTCATACTTTTACCAAGTTAGTTTTCTACTTCATTTCTGAATTATTTGAACTTTTCAAACGCTTCAGATTTGTATCTCATCGACATCTGTACCCATATCGTGAATAATCATCGATAAAAGTAATGAAGTAAAGACAACCACTTCTGGTATGGATGGACATCGGACCACATACATCCAAATGTATCAGGTCTAATATTCCATTCACTCGTTTTCCCTTTCCCTTAAAGGATAACTTGGTCATCTTGCCTAATAAACAAGATTTGCATGTGTCATATGATTCATAATCAAATGACCCTAAACTGCCACTCTTATGGAGCTTAGCGATGCGTGTCTCATTTATATGGCCAAGCCGACAATGCCATAAGTAAGCTGATTTATTATCTCGATTATGTCTTTTCGCGTC
This sequence comes from Erythroxylum novogranatense, assembly GCA_029891385.1. Lineage (NCBI taxonomy): Eukaryota > Viridiplantae > Streptophyta > Magnoliopsida > Malpighiales > Erythroxylaceae > Erythroxylum > Erythroxylum novogranatense. The sequence goes on along the minus strand of CM057231.1, from coordinate 79,288,474 downwards.
ATTGACATTCAAAACTGGATATGACATATCTAATATGTCAATTCCATTGCATAATGTACTAGTAGCATAGAGCATTCCATTCGAACTAATAGAACAACCATTGTTACTAAAAGTCCAATGGAAATCAGCTCTATTGAAACAAGAAACAGACAATATGTTCTTTGTTAAAACAGGTACAAAATGACAATCATCCAATTTGAATACAAGCCCACTAGGGAGTGACAAGACATAAGTGTTTACGGCTAATGTAGCAACTCTTGCTGCATTACCTACACGAAGGTCTAGTTCTCTTTTTATGAGCTGTCTACTGTCCCTGAGGCCTTGCATATCATTTCATATGTATGAGCCACAACCGGTATCAAACACCCATATGTTTTGATCAGAAACAGTATTAACCTCAATGACAAACATATTTGAAGGAGTAGAGGCATCTGATGCCTTCTTCTGCTTCAGGAACTCCAGATAGACTTTACAGTTTCGCCTCTAGTGACTAGTCTTGCCACAATGAAAGCAAAATCCTTTTGGGGCAGTTACTTTGGTTTTTCCTTGATGGCACTTCCATTTGGTTTCTTGGCATTTTTCTTCTTTGGACCAGAAGAAGAAGCATCCACCACTAGCTTTCGCTTGCTATCCTTCTTGATAGTTCCTTTCATTTGTCATGAAAGCAGATTGATCACTTCAGAATTGTTGTGGATATTTGGTTCATCGATAGTTTAACACTAACTGTGAATAAGCGTCGACAATCCAACCGTAATTAAGTCTATACTTAACTCATAATCCATTACAAATCCTAAGACAACCAATCTCTATATAGCCATTCATCTTGTGGCATCTTGGGCGGTGATGTCCTCGAGCCATCTTTATGGTGAAGAGAAGCCTTGAGGTCTCGAACCTTTCGCATCGAAGCTTACTCATCAAACAGCTCCCTAAGATGAAATACTATAGTGTGAGCATCCATAGACTCGTCGCTTCGCGACTCTGGTGACATCGAGGCAAGCATAATGCAAGTATCCATATCACTGTCCTTTAGATGCTTACGATATGCTTTCTGATCCTCATCAGAAGCATCGACAGCAGGTGCATCTGGAAGTGGAACATCTAGGACGTATCCCAGTTCCTCAGATCTGAAAACAATTCTCAGATTCCTTAGCCAATCAAGAAAATTCGGTCCAGAATAGGGAGCGAAAATTCACACTGAAAGATATCTTCAATCAACCTAAGCGCGATAGAGCGAAAGAATGCTAGAATAGAAATGCCTGCATGATCATAAGGACTTGCATGACATGCATATGGCTCCCACTAGTTTCCTAGAATCCATAACCCTCTTTACGAATCCAAAGAAACAAAGTGACAAAATGTCCTAGTGGGTCGATATCCAAAATTGCTAAGAATGACCTTGGGTTTGCCCAACAAGCCACTTCTTAGGTCAATCGGTAGGTATCAGTCATACCAATTGCATCATCGATAACCGACATTAAGAATGACCTTGAGGTTAGCTCAATAAGCCACCTTATGTCTCGGGAGGTATCAGACATACCAATTACATCTTAGACACAACTATCGTCCAGTGCTATCAACTTGTTGATGTGTGCACTTACATTGGGTTATCAACTCTTTGATGCGCATACATCTGATGTACACTACCCAATTCCTCCTCTGTCCACGTTGACCATGAGGTTAGCTCAACAAATCAACGCTTCTAGGAAAACCGACCCATTAATCCAAAAATCTCATTTTCATGGTTCAAACATATTCGTATAGAGTGAGCTTGAGGTTAGCTCAACAACCCAACCCTAGAAGAACTCTGGTTCTTACCATATTAATGGAAGGCGTTAGTTTTCATATTCCGGAGGGATTTGAACTCTAGACTCAAGTCAAGGATTATAGTCGCCAGACTATATGGAATGATTTAGGTTTCATCAATCAAATTGAATCAATCCTTATAATCATCCATCATCCAACTGAGCATGTCATAAGTCGCCTTACATCGTAATGCAAGTCACCTTATCTTGCTGCTTCACACACAAGTCGACTTATACGATACAAGTCGCCTTATGGCAATACCTAGAACAAGTCGACGTATGTACAATACAAGTCGACTTATCCAGGAAGAATTGCTATTCTTTCTAATCGGCTATTTCCTCAATCCATGTAATCCCAATTCACAATACCAACATACCTAAGGTAATATCTGTTAATATGATGTATCAATGAACACTTCATTGTACCATGATTGCCATATATGGTCAAACCATATAAGAAAAGTTTGAAACCGAGTCAAAACTCAAAGATATCCAAACAATTTAGGAACACCAAATTATCACCCTAAGCATCTCAAGCTAGTCTATACGTTATCAAAATTACTTCGGCATAAGCCACATAAATTATGACGGCCAAAACAAGCAAGATAATGAAATACACTAACGAGACGCTAATGTGACCTATTCGGCATCCGAAAAATCTTGGAAAACCAATTTCAAGCAATTCAGTTTGGAAAGCATACAACATCAAGATAACACATTTTAAATCACATTAAAAATGGTCCAAGGAATTGGAACTGAAAAATACACATTCAATTATGCCAAGCAAAACAGTCCTAGCAAGTTTCACAAAACTGCCAAGTTCTGTACATTACTCGAAATAATCATTGAAAAAATTTCAATAAATTCTGGGAAAATTACATAGGTTACTACATGTTCATAACATACTTCATGAATTGTTTCAGGATTTATAGCCATCAAAAGCTCAGTCAACCTAAGCAACAAAACCGATTCAAAATCTGTGTTCATCAACAAAGCTATTCCCAACAGCATAGAATAAATTCGTGAATAAATAGAAAATCACCTTGAAAACACTTTTCCATCCACATAGACATTCAAAAACATCTTAGGGACATATTGGTGAAGGAAAATCCGAAAAATAATTTTTCTAGAATTTATTATCGAATTTATACACATGCCTGTTCACAGAATGTGACACAAAACAGCAACTAGAACCTTAGGGAATAAAATAGCAAAACTATACAAATCAAATAGATAAATTCTAATCTTTCACAAACATATTCTATAACATGTTATGAACAATTCTGGGTAGAAAAATTTCGAAAAATATATCCCTATACAGAATCGAAATTGGGACAGCACACATGCATCAACGTCAAATTCACATAGGGCTTCCGATCTAGCTAGGGTTTTAGCTTCATACACGACACAAGTGGCTCTAATACCACTGTAGGAAAATCCCGGGATGTACATCACATGTACAAGGTGCGGAAAACAAAAATTTTTGCTGCCGGGACCTTCCCGAAGGCCAGGATCTATGTGTCTGTATGAAGACTCAAACCTAAATAGCCAATAGAGACTATCTCTAAAGGTATCCACGCAGAGATCAGAAAACCTAACCGGGACAAACCCCTTTGACCCGGGAATAGCTAGAACAAATTAAAGGCTGCTAGACCTTACCTTTGTCCTCTAGAGAGCTTGGATTGACGCTGAACACTTGCTTGGAGGAAGAGAGAAATCGATGGTTGCCTTAGGAAGAAGAAGAAAGATGAACTTTTCAAAGCTTTTAACCTTAACTCTTAAGGAAACTTCCACTTCTTCAAACCCAAGCATTCACCTTCAGCAACACACCTCCGTAAAGCCTTCTTATGTTGATTTTTAACAATTAAAAATACTAGCATAAGATTAAGCCAAGTGTGAGCCTTACAACCATTCATTTATTAAAGCATTAAACTAATAAGGTTGAAAAGTCAAATATCTCATCCTCCTTACCAAGTCCAACGTCCACATGCTTAATAAATATAATAATTAATTAATTAATTTACTTAATTAATTAATTAGAATATAATTTCTAAGGTCTAGTCCAACTGGGTTGGTCTTACCGACTCATCGGGCCCCGATCAAAACGCCCGAGACCTTTCTTAGCAATATCGATGTCGCGATCTCATCGGGACATATTCCGATCTCATCGGGATCCATTTAATCCTAATGCTCTCCATAATTGGAACTCTGTCCAATTACTATTTTACAGATTCTCTGAATCACTCTTATGCGTGTGACTCTTTAGGTTCCCGGTTATGTTGGCCACTTAGATTAACAATTAATCTGAGCAAGTCATGAGCGGCGTCTAGCAACACATCATGACCCCCAATTGACTGGAAAGTAATCGGTTTGATGAATTCATCACGAACCAGATCACGAACCCTTCCGCAATTCGTCCTTTCACCATCCTATACCCCACTTGGTTATGAGTATGGTCAAAGTGTCAACTCTCACTAGACTGAGTCTAGCCCAAGTGAAATTAGTTCTCGTCCTAGGACTCATTACTCTATATGTCAATGAGGACACTCTTCATGACATATTTGCTGGCCACCTTACAAGTAATGATCCCGACAAGAGGCTATGGGTATCTCTTACGCTAATCCGAAGTGGTGAATCCTTTTTGGCTACTCAATTACCTTGAATACCTCGGTCGCACCCAAGCACCACCCTATGAGCGACCTCGGAAGGCAACAAGGAATGGAGTCAAAGCACGTAATCAAGATTCAAGATATCCTTGAGTACCTCAAGTCTAAGGATACTTGCACCATTGCTATGATGAGATTATCACCGACACTAGAAGAAGATATCCATGTGATGATCTCATGGCGGGTCATCCAATGTACTTACTACCGCTAGTAAGCATCCACATGTCAACTCTAAATATCTCATATTTACGGTTTACGAGATCCTTTGCTGATCCAATCAAGGAATATGACATGTGCTATCATCCGGATTAATGATGTCCAGTCTCATTAATCCTATGACTAGGAGAATTTAGATCTTGACATAATTGCACATGATAGGAATCTCGGTAGTATGATTACATCATAATTTCCTTCATGCTATGTCATATATCATGGACTTCATTAATTCGATTAAAGATCCAATCAATTCATAAACACTGCTCATGAATATCAAATTAATGAAATATGCCTTTCTTTATTTATTCATAAAGTCTATACGACTTTGAATAAAACGCTAAAGGGATTGCCTTTAGGGCACTACTCTAACAATCTAATCATGCTTCGACATCCATAAGTCGACTTACACTGGTGAACAAGGCGACTTATCAGTACCGATCAAGCATAAGTCGACTTACACATGGTACAAGTCCATTTACACTTACATTAATGGGATCTTGAGAAATGGAGTTCATTAATCAAGATCCTAGACTTAAAGAGAGTCCTTTAAGGTTTTTCATTTCAAACTTAGTGTTTGCTAATCCCATCAAATTAGTTTTGAACTGTGATAGCCAATGCTCATTTTCAAGAGGATTTATCACTTGTCTTAATCTTTTCATTTTCTTTTTTTAAAAAAAATACTTTTTACATGCTTTTTACAATACTTTTTAGCTCATTAATATTTTCAAAAATCAAAACCCCCTTTTCCTTGCTGATTTCACTTGCGTTTTATGACATATAGGATAACTTAGGTCCATTTTATTAGGTTCTGATTAAGTGAGATGACCTGAGGTTACATCCTGTACTGCAATCCTTGGAATTAAATTATTTTTGATTCGTTTTCTAAGGGATTGATCTTTAGATCGATACGAAGTGCCGATCAAAATGGCACCATTGCCAGGGAACCAAGAATTGGTTCTTTAGGTTAGTTTTTGTCATTCTATTGCTAAGTGAAGTTAGGAGTCTTTTCTTTTAGATTGCATTCTAGATAGTTTAGTTTCATACTCATTGATAGTTTTCCTTTGTCTTTGATAGCTAGCATTTTACAGATTACACCTTCCGTAGAAGTTCGCTGAGGCTAACTCTTATTTTTTCTGCGAAAATCATTTCAGGTGAATATGGCATAGTGGTGGCTGACATGGACATGGGAATGGATGAAGTTATTTCGCCACACCATGGCCATCTGTCGAAGGTTAGCCGGGAGAATAAAAAACCTCCATAACTCCCAGGTTGTTTCTTTCCTTCACTTGTTTATTTACTTATGCCTTGTGATTGCTCGTGACATATATTGGTGCATTAGTTTGTTAAGTATGTGTCATGGAGAAACAACCCAGTAGGAACATAGTTTAGTTTTTAGTTTAATCAGTAACCTTTCGATTCAATAATTTCCCCTTTTAGTACTGTCTCCTACCTTCCTTCTGTTGTATTTAATTGCCCATTTGTGCTTTCTTCCCTTATGTTTATTCTTTGCTTGTTTAACATTGAGGACAATATGTTGCTTAACTGTGGGGGAGTTGTTCACATTTTTATTTCTCTTGTTGCATGCCTATGTGACACTTCTTATGTTTGTGTTAGTCGACCTTGCATCGTGTTACACATTTTAAAACTTGGTAAAAAAAAATTTATTTTGTTTGTAGCATCCCACTCCCGCAAGACCAAAACTCGACATCAAGGGTGATATCCGAGCTCGTGCCTCACGAGGGTGGTATGCTAGAGCACTCAATAACAGGCCAAAAACTCAATATGACATTGTTTTTGGAAATAATATGCGCAGGATTTAGTAAACGATTGGGCTCGCTTTAATTCGAAAACATTTTCGATCATAACACAATTTCAGTCATAAAAAGACACTCAACAGTATTTAACCATTTCATGTACAAAATCCATAACCAAATTGGGCCCAATGTTGTTCCTGAACACTTTCAGTGATCACATTACAAATATGACATTAACCAATTGGGACCCACTGAAATAAAAAGCACTATTCTGCTGAAATTGCGAAAATACAAATTTACACAAGAACAGAATGACACTAATGCAGACGTGAACTGATCCCGACCTCAATCTCTGACTTGCATGCAGTAGGTATACTCCCGTTTGTCTAATAGGGTACTCTTCAAATCCTGAAAAATAAATGCAAATTTTGGGTGAGTTTTGGGAACTCAATGAGAAACCATCATCGATGGTTCACTCAACTCATGCATTTCGCAGACAATTCACAGATTCTCATACAATAGCAGAAATCAGGATTTCCCAAAACAGTTTTCACATAAATATAAGCATTTAACCCTTTTCCCAACTCACAGTACAATCAAAAATAACACATAGTTATTTTCGCACAAGTGTGAGGCATTTCGCCTTTCACCCAATCCAATATTTAACCAAATACCGATGCAATGCTTATGCAACACATTTTCATGTATTACTTTGCTGTGACCAATTTACAGATTACGATACCCACGCATTCAGAAATAATACATTCATAAATATCACATAACAGTTGTCACATAAGTATAAGGCATTAACCTCATTCCCAATCCACAATTCAATCAGATGCATAATACATGACATTTTCCCATTTTATCACACTGTTGTGACTGAGCGCCTGCACTGTCCCAATCTGGACGCATTAATTAGTAAGCCTGAGGCTCTAAACTGTCCCTATATGGGCGCATTAAACATTGAGCATATAGCTCTGAACTGTCCCTTTTCGGGTGCATTAAACATTGAGCATATAGCTCTGAACTGTCCCTTTTTGGGCTCATTAAGCGTTGAGCATATAGCTCTGAACTATCCCTTTTTGAGCGCATTAAACATTGAGCATATAGCTCTGAACTGTCCCTTTTCGGGTTCATTAAACATTGAGCATATAGCTCTGAACTGTCCCTTTCGGGCTCATAAAACGTTAAACGCGTCTTAGGGGTAGGAGAGCCCTCTGGGTATGCACTACTTCTCACGCGTATTAAGGATAGGAGAGCCCTCTGGGTATGCACTATTCCCTTTCGAGCACGAGGTTTTTCTCTAGTAGTCGAGCTTATAGCTCTCGGTGGTAGCTCCAGTCACAACCGTTATTAATGATCATACACAGAATTTGTTTATCACAATCTTATGATATCACATCGCAATCACAATCAATTTGTCCAAACAGACAATTCATTCTCAATTATTCATAATAATTCACAGTCACAGTCTATCACATTGGAAGCACAAAAGTTTCTCAATCTCAGGCAATTAACACTTCAACGTCAAATTCCCATTCCCTCGGGCCTTCGGTCCGGTATTTCAATTATAAACAATTCTCACATATCCATCATTTCGTTCTCAATTACACATTATCACACACATTCACAATTTATCACATTAGAACATGAACAATTCACATTCATAAACAGTTACACTTCAATGTCAAAACTTACAATTCCTCGGACCTTTGGTCCGGGATTCCGAACATAACAATTCACATATACACATCATTATTCTCCACCAAAATTCTAAGTACAGAACATTTAACAATCAAAGATTGAGGAACCAACTAGGTTACTCACCTATAACTTCTGAGCTACTGCCTAGAAGTCCCAGTAATGTTCGTGGAATGTCGTTCCAACGGTGCCTCTATAACAGTCAAATGATCATTCATTACTAAATGCATAATCAGAAAGGTTCAATGATGCACATGTCGCAATTAAAAGACGTACGATGCATATTCGAGACATTCCCGACGCTATTTCACAATTTCCTCTTTCTTATGTCAAAACCTAGTTTTTCACCCAATTGCTCAAATATGACTCATTTGGTTTCAATATCATATCATGGAAACTCCACAAGTTCATTTCTAAAATTCAGTTCAACTTACCATATCATACACACTAGGATATTCCCTTGAAAAACCTCAAAACCATTATTGCTAGATATTAGATCAATTTCACCCATTGTAGACTCCAAAAGCATTGAATGTATGTCAGCATTTTCAAAATTATGCTCCAATTATCATGAAACAACCCTTAGGTTGAAATAGAAACCTATCCTTTATTTTCATTCAATATTTGAGATCATACTAATTTGAATTCAAACTTCTTTCTTTACATCAATTGTAAGCCTCTTTCTCTAGTTCATAACGAAAAAAAAATCACTTCAATTGGAGGCCTACATCATCAGTTATGACCCAAAAACTAAAATAAATCAGTTCAGAAAATCAGCCTCGCTGCGGCCAAAGGACGCACGTCGCGATGACACGAGGTCGCTCGTCGCAGCGTCTAACCGCTTGCTGCGACATCTAAACACGCTCGTCGCGACGTCTAAACACGCTCGTCGCGACGAGTAATTAACCGCTCGTCACGACGAGGCCCTCACACACGTCGCGACGTGCGGGTTCCTGTTCGTCTTCTCCGACCATTTTTCACCTATTTCTCTTCTAAAAACAGCCATAACTCAACACAACTACCCTAATCTTACTCAATAAACATCAAAAATGCATTTCAACTAACAATAAACAACATACAAGCCATTTACTTACCAAATCAAGCTTCCTCTCTTCAAGCTCCCGAAATCTCCAAGTCACCAGCACATACGACCCTCTCTCCCAAAACCACAACAATCTTCATCTTCTCAAGGTGAAGGGTTGGTCTTTGCACAAGGGAAAGCAAGAAATAATTGGACAATAGAAGATCACACAAGGAGGAAGAAAGGAGAATCGATCGAAGGAGAAGAAGCATGCCCTAGGTGGAGAAACAAGTTTACAGCCAAGAGATTTCGATAACTCTCAAGGGGAAAAGTCAAAAAAGTAGGGCATTTAGGTGAATCATAAGCTACACACTTGCCACACGTCATTTCCTCAATTACTCAGTAAGTTCCTTTTTTTTTCTCTTTTTAAAATTTTTTTCTAGTTTGGTTATCTCCAAATTCCCATGGTTGCACATTTATATTCCTAAAATCATGAGTCTAATCTTCCCATTAACATTGAACAATTATCCAGTACTATTAAGTCAATCAGTCCGTCACTTTTAGAATTCTTTGATCATGACATTTTCTCCCAATTTTCTAAAAAATTTTCTAAGAGTCACTAACAATTTATAACCACAATTAAAGCATTCCAATTCAGATTTTCAAACACAATTTTCCCAGAATTCACAAAACACATCATATTCACAAATAAATGCCGGGAATTGTCATGAATGCATGTACATATAAGTGCATGTTCAAAATGTCTCATTCCTCTAAAATTAGAGGCCAAATGTATGCTCATATCAAATTATGCAATCTAAACTACTAGCCTATTCCAATTGACCAATTTACCCTTCCCATCGGTGAGGGGATGTAACACTGTTATTCTTCGTCTCTCGCCGCGACGTCACCCCTTACAGAAATGACTTTTGTTAAATCTTTTTCTCAATTCAAACTTTTTCCACACTAGGCTCTTGTACCTTTTGTTTTTTTCAAAGACTTTATAAGTTTCAAAGTGGTACTTGAGTTTATGAAAATACCTCCCATTCTTTTAATAATAGTCGGTATTGGCTAATTTTACTTTCTATGTTTTCAGCACAAAGTGAATGGAGGCATGCTAAAAAGTAGCACTTTAAGTTTTTGAGACTTGAGATTGTTCATTGAGATATTACCCTTGCTGGAAGGATATTTGAGCCTGATTTTTTTCCTTCAATCTTTGTGTGTATCTACTTATTTCACATCTCTCTAGAACTTGTTTCATTCTTACTCAAAGCTTTATGGACTAGAATTTTGTTGATGTGATAGAGGCGTTCTTTCTTTAACCCTTTTCCCAAACATAGTCCCACAAACACTTATCACTTGCTAGCCCCTTGAGCCATTATTATTTATGAGCACTTGCATGCATCCTTATATGATGTCAGTAGTTTAATTTGCATATCTAAAAACAAAAAAATTGTTCCAAAAAGAAGTAAAAAAATACAAGCAGTTTCAAATTATATACATTTGTAGATGTAAAATGATAAATATAAAAAAAAGAAAAAAAAAACAAAACCAAAACCAAAACAAAAATATGTCATTATTAGTTCAATTGTTGACATCTATTTCATAATTGTAGTGCATTTGTTCATACTTTTCTTTCTTTCATTCCATCCATCCATCTAGTCCTCTGTACATTACAACCTTCAAAAGTCCTCATGATCTTCGAAATTATAGTTCTTGTAGTGGAGAAATGGAACTGTTACAAGCTTATGGTAGAATATGGATTAAGCAGATTGAGAGTGAAAATATCCCTAAACACAAGTGAGGTGAGAGCAAACACTTTATCCTGAGTGACATCACTTTTGTCCAATCTCTTGGATTAAAATTCTTTTAGTGTTTTTTTTCTTCGCACTCTTTCAGTCCACTTTGATTGATTTATGAGAAAGTGAATTGTGCCAATTTCTCATTATTGTTTTGAGCATGGGCAGATTTTTCTTTTACACTTGTATCTTTTTGACTCTTATAAACTTTTTCTAGGAGTAGAAAGGTCTAAGTGTGGGGGAATTTGATTGAGCCCAAGTTTATCATATAAATTGGTAGCACTTTCATGGTTTTTAACATACTTTTTTACTCTTACTTAGTGATTTTGTGCTTAAATTAGTTCTTTATGGGGATCTTACATTTTATGCAATTTCTTAGTAAAATTGTTGCACATTGACATTAATTGCATTATAAATTTTCTAAGGACAATTGATACTGCAAATTGTTATTTTATATTGTAGGAAAAAAAAGAGAGTCAAAAGATTAGAAGAGTCAACAGGGTGTGAGGTCCTCATCGCATGTCGTGGTGCAACGAGAAGAAGGCACGTCATGGCGAAAACTAATTATCTCACCGCGGCGCATCATCAGGCAACAACACGCCGTAACATCTATTAATTATTCTGCCGCAACGAGCGATCCAAGAAGTACACGTCACAGCGCAGCTCCTTCCTCATCGCGGCGAACGATCGGGTATCCGGACTTAATTTAGAAAATCTTCTCACTATTCTGACCCGACCCGTGACCCATCCTATAAAAACCTTTCCAAATTAGGTTAAGGGAGGATCGAACATTCAAGGAGAAAAGAGACAGACGAGAGAAGAGATAACAAAAGAATTCACGGCCTCACCACCCAAGGTTCCCTTCGGGGTTCCCTGGGTAGAATCTTTGCATAGGTTTTCCTTTTCATTTTCACTGCCGACTCCACCATGAGTAGCTTGGATTCATCACGAGTTGTGAAGTTTCCAATTGTAATGCATGGTTAGGCATTTATTTTCTCCTGAAGATGTAATGACGGCTGGAGTTTACCGAGCTACAAAGGGAAGCAGCTTAATCTGTAGTTTTGCTACAGTTTATAAATGCCTAAGTCTAGGATTTGTAACTTGTAGTGAAGCTACTTGATTATAATCTAATCAAAGGTTGGACATTTAATGTGTTTTTTGGATTAGTAGTTTACATTGTCAAATTTAACTACATTGTTATGAACTTCTGAGTTAGGGTTTATTGCTTTGTAGTTAGATTTGCTTGATTAGAGTTTAATCAAGTGTTGAACAATGTAATGTGTTATGGATTTGTTTATGCAGAACTTTGAGTTTAAATATATGAAGTCTCATATATGTCCACTTGTGATCTTGTTGATTCTCTTTTATCTGCCTATTTGTGTTTAATATTGAGTTGATGCTAGATATAATTTGACCCATTGCATTGGCAATTCCACCGCATGCACTAAGATGCGCTAAACAAGGTTTTAAGAAATGGAGTTCATTGATTAAAACCTTGGACTTAAAGAGTCCTTTAAGGTTCTAAGGCTTAAGAGCACTTAATGGGATCTTGAGAAATGGAGTTCATTAATCAAGATCCTGGACTTAAAGAGAGTCCTTTAAGGTTTATCATTTCAAATTGAGTGTTTGCTATGTTCATTTGTGATCTTGTTGATTCTCTTTTATCTGCCTAGTTGTGTTTGATATTGAGTTGAGGCTAGATTTTATTTGACCCATTGCATTGGCAATTCCACCGCACACACTAAGATGCGCTTAACAAGGTTTTAAGAAATGGAGTTCATTGATTAAAACCTTGGACTTAAAGAGTCCTTTAAGGTTCTAAGGCTTAAGAGCACTTAATGGGATCTTGAGAAATGGAGTTCATTAATCAAGATCCTGGACTTAAAGCGAGTCCTTTAAGGTTTGTCATTTCAAACTTAGTGTTTGCTAATCCCATCAAATTAGTTTTGAACTGTGATAGCCAAAGCTCATTTTCAAGAGGATTTATCACTTGTCTTAATCTTTTCATTTTCTATTTTCAAAAACCAAAAAAAAATAATTTTTACTTGCTTTTTACAATACTTTTTAGCTCATTAATATTTTCAAAAATCAAAACCCCCCTTTCCTTTCTGATTTCACTTGCGTTTTATGACATATAGGCTAGCTTAGGTCCATTTCATTAGGTTTCGATTAAGTGAGACAACCCGAGGTTGCATCCTGTACTGCAATCCTTGGAATTAAATTATTTTTGATTCGATTTCTAAGGGATTGATCTTTAGATCGATACGAAGGGTTGATCACCGCTACATCTCTCTTTATGCCTTTCCACCAGGTGCATGCCTTAAGGTGCATTAGGTGCCTCATCAAGTATCTCATCCTTTACTTCCTTGACATTTGGGACACAAAGTTTATTCCCAACGACCATAAATCCATTGCCCCTCACTACCACTTCAGTTTTCTTGCCATTTAGACTTTCTTCTCAGAGCTTACTCAATTTTGCACCCTGTGCTTGTAACTCTTTAACTTTCTCTCTGAGTATCGGTCTCACTCTGAAAGTAGAAACAATACATTCAGGTTCCTGTTTCAAACTTATGCTAAGCTTAGCCATCTCTTCCAATAGCGATAGATAAACTGTTTGAACATAAGCTATAAAGGATTTTCTGCTCAAGGCATCCGCTACCACATTCGCCTTTCCTGAATGGTACTCAATCAACGGATCATAATACTTGAGCAACTCTAACCACCTTATTTGTCTCAAATTCAGTTCCTTTTAGCTCAACAAATACTTGAGGCTTTTATGATCTATGAAAATCCTTGTTTGAACCCCATACAGATAATATCTTCAAATCTTCAGGGCAAAAACTATTGTTTCTAACTCCAGATCATAGGTCGGATAATTCAATTCATAAGGCTTTAGTTGTCGCGAGGTGTAAGCTATTACCTTGTCTTCTTGCATCAACACACAACCCAAACCCTTTCTTGAAGCATCACTATATACTGTATAACTGTTGGGCACCATTTCGATAGCATATATGTTGGGTCTCAGGATCTGGAGCCTAACTCTTGAACCATAAAATGTGAGCGTATTCTAATGGAATCACCATAACCAACAGTCGCATCTCCAAATCTCTTGTTTAATTTGAAGTAAGAACTATATCAATTGGAGCTCTATAGAAGAAGTTATGTTTAAAAAGCCAAAGTATATCATGCTCTCCCAACTGAGCCCTCAATTTCTTTCCATCAAACTTTCTCAAATCAACGCTAAAAGATAACAATTTTTATGGAGAGATAGATACATGTGTTAGGAAGCTATTGCTTCAAGAAATCACTACATTTGGAGGTCGGATGATAAAGTTATGGCCAAATGATTCAAACATGTTTATATCCTCAATCATATTGTACCTATCTTAGAAGAATTGGTATAACTTTCTCTACAAAGCTTAGATTGAGGCCATTTTTGAACCATTTGAAAGAAAACTTCTAGATCTACAATTTTATGAAGACACAAATCAAGATTCAGCCTCTAAAATGGTCAAAAATGTAATTTACTATAGCTGTCCTATGAATGTCCGTTTAATGTACATAGACGGGCTTGGAAACCATTTTTCACCTGAGAAGATCCGTTTAATGGACATGATGTCCATTAAACGGACATGGACGATGTTGGGGGTCATTTTTGACCCGAGAAGGTACATTAAATGGACCTAAAGTCCGTCTAACAGATATGGGGGTTTCCTAAACCCCTCCAAAGCTCCTCCAATGCTTCCTACATCCATTCTAACATCATATTCACTCATAACATCATACTCCTCAAAACTCAACTCAATAACTCATCACAAACACAACTCTCATCATTGACCATAGCTGTCATGTTCATACTTCCCATGCAGTATCATCACTTATAATGCTCATATCTCTTAACTCCCATACCCAAAATTTTACATATTGTAAAGCGTCGAAAAACTAAGAGGATAAGAAACAACTTTCTAAAAGACAATTTTGCCTAGTTCTACCTAGATCAAGCTAGTTCTCTCCCTGAATTTAGAACATAATTCCTACCCCCTTGAAAAGATTGAAAATTGTCCCATTTTCACTTCCTCTACGCAATATCATTTTATAACCTTTTAAATTCCAACTTTTCTTCATCCACTCTTAAATCTCAGCTTATTTGACTTGTCCAATTTAACTACATCTCATCATTCATAATTTCTGTATGTCTTTTCCATAACATCTCACTGATATGTATATCTATATAACAACCATTCATGCTCAACATTCATCATCGTCATCCATATGTCATTCATAATTCATTAACATCATAAAATAAGAGTTTACAAAGCTTTAATGGCATTTCAAGCCACAATACATTAATATTCCAAAATCTCCAAATTACACAAGATACTTGAATAATAATTGGTCAAAATGCAATTACAACCTTGTTTTACATAAACTACTCCGAAACAAAACAAAACATGCAAATCCGGAGTAATGTCTTGACTTTCTTTCGCTTGGTCTCTCGCTCATCACTTAAATAGGGGAAGGAGAGAGGGGTTGAGCTTGAAAGCTCGTGAGTAATAGGTTTATAACTAGAAACAAGCAAAAACTATTGTAATATTTATTTCCATTGAAAATTTAACATTGAAATCCATATAACATATATTTCCCAAATTCACAACTTATCAAACAATTCATAAACAATATGAATCATGCACTCATCAAACTTGTCACAATCATAAACACATAAGCACGTCAGAAATAGTTTGGGTGGATCCGTAACAGAACGTACTACACATTTCCCATAAGGATCCTGTTTAGCCGTGAACAAAATGAACTAACACAATCCCACATTATGGTTTTGTGTAGTCATAAATTTGAGGGAATTCGTGACAAGTGCACTTGATTGACAAAATAGACCACCACAAACTCACATAACATGTAATTCGTGACTTGAAAACCAATTGCCCAAATGGCACATTTTTTAAAACTTGTCTTTCATGAGCATGGATATTTCATATGCATTTCTATCATCATTTCACAATTCATCATCAAAATTCATACACCAAAATATGTAGCAATTTTACAAATCATTCAAAAGCAATAAAAGCAACATTTATGAAGTAATTGAAATCATTTTTCTTTCTCGATTTGGACAAAAACATCAATGCTCATTACTCAATTATAAACGTGAAACCTACCTTGAATTTCCTTGTTTAATACTTGCTCAAAGAGACCTCTCCCCTTGCTCCTCTTTCCTTCCTTGATTTCCTTTAACATAAGCCAAAAATTCCCTTGAATAGGAATTCCAATTCGAGAACCCATAAGAACATATTCATAAAGTTGATCCTAGAATCTTTAAACCCATTCATTGTTTAAGCTATATCAACCAAAACCCTCTCAAAAATACAAAAATTAAAATCCAACTTACCTTGAATCTTCACCAAACAATGACTTTCTTTCCTCTAATGGAAGCTCTCATCATCTTCTACCTTTTTCCCATCTTAAATAACTTCAAAATCACTCTTTAGGACTAAGAAAAATCAAAACCTAGCTTTTCTTCTCTTTCTATCCTCTTTCTCTCTTTTTCATGCTTCTCTCTTCTCTCTCTTTCTAATTCACGTTCTTGACTTCTTCATATGCAAGCCCACTCTTTTTTTCTCCCTTATGCCCTTAATGAGTCTTAATTGACCCTTTTGCCCTTCCTTCAAAGCCTTATAACCTTAATGCTTAAATGTTCTTCCCAAAATGCCCTCATACATATATACTCTTACAAGACTACTTTATTTCAATTGAACTATATGATAAAATCTTACAATCATTTACATATTGCTAGCTCCAAAATAATCCATCTAAACCTCATAATTAACTAGTCTTTCCATATTTACCCTTCTTTTATCTTTGTAACCAATACCTTATACTTCTAACTCCTTAACTAATGATCATGGAAAATTGAAGGAATTTGATAATACTTCCTTCTAAAAAAGTATTCCTCATTGTCTTAAGTTTCTAATAACACCAAAATTATTCAATTTTGTTTGGTAAACTGAAAGTTATACCTCAAACATTTCCAAACTATTCTTATACTGAAATAATATTCTATGCTCAACTTCCATCTAAAACTTAAAAATCTTAGAGACTGAACTAGAACTCGATTTCATCAAACAATTTATAGAACTATGCCTCTAGTTTGCTCCAAATGAAAAATAATCTCATTTGGATAACTAGATAAAAAGTTATGGCTAAAACACCGAAGCATACTCAATGAACATGTTTCAACTTATAACTTCCAATATTTCACATACAACCCATCTTGTCCTAACCACCTTTTCTACTTTATTTCAAAATTAAAAAATTTTCTTTTCTTTACACATAAATAATCGTCAATATTTTCTCATTTCATGTTTCTAACTTCCAAGAAAAGTTCGGGGTCCAACAATAACCCTTATCACCCATAGGCAGGGTCAAGATTGACGCACTGGTCAATCTATGCTTAAGCTCCTCAAAGCTCTTCTGACATTCCTCACTCTAAATAAATTTCTAATTCTTCCTTAATAACTTAGTCATCGGAGTAGCTATCATAGAGAATCCCTCAACGAATCTCCTATAATATCATGCCAAACCCAGGAAACTCCTCACCTCTGTTACTGTCTGGGATGCATGCCAATTTACCACTGCTTCAACCTTCCTTGGATCAATATGTACCTTATCTTTTGAAATCACATTCCTAAGGAATATCACTTCGTGAAGCCAAAACTCACATTTGTTGAATTTGGCATAAAGTTTCCTCTCCCTCAATATCTGCAATACAATCTTGAGATGCTCCTCATATTTCCCTTCACTCTTAGAATATACTAGAATGTCATCGATAAACACTATGACAAACTAATCTAGAGATTCCTTAAAGACCCTATTCATAAGATCCGTAAAAGCAGCTGGAGAATTGGTCAATCCAAAAGGCATGACTAAAAACTCATAATGTTCATACCGTGTCCTAAAGGCTATCTTGTTTACATCAGACTCCTTGATTCTGAGCTGATGATAGCCTGACCTGAGATCAATTTTGGAAAAGACCCTTGCTCCCTAAAACTGGTCAAATAGATCATCAATCCGAGGTAGAGGATTCTTGTTTTTAATAGTCACCTTGTTGAGTCTCCGATAATCAATGCACATGCGCCAAGTTCCATCCTTCTTCTTAACAAACAGAACTGACACTCCCTATGGTGACGAACTCAGCCTAATGTACCCCTTCTCTAGCAGTTCTTCCAACTGTTCCTTGAGTTCCTTCAACTTTGTTGGAGCCATTCTATTGGGTGGTACAGAAATGGGTGCGGTTTCGGGAATCAAGTCGATGGCAAACCAGGAAAGTCCTTTGTGAACACAACTGGAAATTTTCTCATAAATGGAAAATCTTCTAACTTCCCTTCATTCCCTTCAGTGTCCACAACATATGCTAAGAAGGCTTCATTACCCCTTTTCCATCATCCTGTCAACTAGCAAAGTCGAAATGATTCTTGGTGATGGTGTTTTCCTATCCCCTCTGAAAATCACCTTCTCACCATTGCCCAGGTCAAATTCCACCTCCTTAAGACAACAATCTAACTTTACATGATACTTCTCCATAACATCTATTCCCAATATGAAATCTAAAGGGGTAATAAGTCCACTACCAGTTGAACACCCTCGAAGAAAAGCTCACAGTACCTATACACTTGACTTATAATTACATTCCTGCCTAGAGGAATACTAACAGTTAAAGGACTACCCAAAGGCCTCAAATCAACATCATGAAATGTTATGCTTGCAAAAACAAATGAATGCGTGGAGTCAGAATCAATCAACATATATATTGCAAAATTAAATAACCGAACCATACCCGTGACAACTTCAGGTGCGGCTGTCGCTTCCTCTCTACTCATGGCGTCACCCTTGCCTGAGCCTGACCCCTTGGCCTTCCTGGAGGAATAGCTTTCTTTCCAACTCCATAAGCCTGGTCCCCACTGTTTCTGCTCTCTTGGGGGCTTGCAACTATGACCCCTCTTGTTTTGTGGGATAATCCCTAATCACGTGCCCCTTCTCTCCGCATTGGAAACATGCTCCAAGTAACTTAAAGCATTCTCTTTTGTGAAACTTCCCACAATACTCACATTAAGGGTTTGTGTATCTGCTCCTCCCCGTCCTTCCAGTGCCTCCTACACTTGAGGCTTGCCCCGAGATTGCTCTTGCCTGCTTGTTCTTGATAGGGTCACTACTTCCCACTTCACTCTGAGTATGGTAACTCCTTGTACTCTTCTCAGGCCTTGGAGCACTCATTCCTTTCTTAGTAGACTGCTCCCTATTCTTCCTCTTCCTGCTCACTTCAATCCTAATATTCTCTAGCTTCTTGTCCTGGAGTGTTGCATCTACCAATTGCTGGTAGTCACAAAAATTGTGAATCAAGACTTTCTCCTTGATCCCTAAATGCAATCCTCCCTCAAACTTACGACACTTATCCTCCTCATTAGCAACAATGTTGGCTGCATACCATGACAGCTGGGTAAATCTCAGCTCGTATTCACTCACACTCATATCCCTCTATGTAAGATTTAGGAACTCTCTAACCTTCTCTTGGATATAGACCCTCGAGAAGTATTTCCTCTTGAAAACCTCCAAAAAGTCTCTCCATGACAACACCGAAGGCATATCCTGACTATGGGGCACTGATTCCCACCAATGAAGTGCGTCCCCTATAGCAAACTCACTGCATAATCTAACTTTTCCTCAACCCTGCACTTCATCTGAATCAGAACTCTCTCGATCCTTTTCAACCAGGCTTCAGCCTCTTTGATATTTGTAGCCCCGTTAAAATTTACAGCTCCATACTTGTGGAGCTTATCATATGCCCACTCCTTTCCACTGGAGCTGACACTGGAATTTGTGACCCTTGGCCCATGACATAAGTGAAAGCCTGAGCGAGGGCTTGAAAGAACCGTGGGTCTATAGTAAACATAGGAGGAGGAGGTGGTGACACTTCATGTTGCACACTAGGTGCCTCAGAATCAGGAGAAAACTGTGTCCCAGCATCTTGCGGGACATAGGATTCATACATGCTCCCTTGGCGAGAGCTAGTTTAAGTCACAGCTCCTCGATTTCTCTTTCGAGGCAACATTTTTCACTCCTTTAATATAAAACCATTGAAAAATTTTAGTTCAAGTAAAATAATTTCAAATCATGTAAAACAGTTTTTTCGAAAAACCAAAAATAATGCTTGTTCATTTCATGTCTATGACCACCCACCTAATGCCTAGGATACTCGTAAACCTAGTTTCTCTGATACCATAAGTGTTGGACACCTCGCCCTTGTGAGTCACAAGCCCGATATCCTAAATGAAATATGAATGCATATCCCACAAGGATGGCATGCCCCCACCAAGAAAAACTTCAAAACAGCTTATTTCTACTATTTTCGAACAGATGTGGCTCTATGTTTCAAGTTTATTTAAAGACAAGAACTGACTTATTTGGAGATCCTATAATAAAGTTATGGATGAAAGAATTGAACAGGGTTTTGACCTCAATCATATCACACCAGCCTTGTGACAATTAGCATAACTGTCATTAGGGATATCTGATTAAGATCATTTTAGGATGATTTTAAAGAGGACTTTAAGATCTACAACTTT
This sequence comes from Erythroxylum novogranatense, assembly GCA_029891385.1. Taxonomy (NCBI): domain Eukaryota; kingdom Viridiplantae; phylum Streptophyta; class Magnoliopsida; order Malpighiales; family Erythroxylaceae; genus Erythroxylum; species Erythroxylum novogranatense. Next base: position 79,267,877 of record CM057231.1, on the reverse strand, counting down.
GAAGAAGACCTTGAGGTCAGATTTTATCACCTGGAGGGTCAAAATGGACCAGAAGGTAGGTACAAACAAAACCAAATGAAAAAGCAAAAGAATGGGAAAAAGTAGATGAATGGGAAAAATTGCCATAACTTTCCCTACATATATTAGATTTGTGTGTCCTTTAGATGGTTCGAAAGAAGAATTCAAGATATACAACTTTCATGATGACTTCAAAGACATATTCTATCTTCTGAAGGGTCAAAAATGGAGCAGAAGATAGGTACAAATGAGACCAAATGAAAATGCAGACTAATGGAAAAAAACAGACGAATCGGGAAAATTTCCATAACTTTCCCTAAGAATATCATAATTGAGTTTTCTTCATATGGTTTGAAACAGGACTTCAAGTCTACAACTTTTATGAAGATCTCAAAGATAGATTCTATCTTTTGAAGGGTCAAAAATGGATTAGAAGATAGGTACAAACGAAACCAAATGAAAAAGCAGACTAATGAAAAAAGACAGACAAATCAGGAAAATTACCATAACTTTCCCTCCAGATATCGGAATTGTGTGTTCTTCATATGGTTCGAAAGAAGACTTCAAGATCTACAACTTTTATGAAGACCTCAAAGACAAATTATATTGTTGGAGGGTCAAAAATAGAGCAGAATATAAAAGATAGCAAAAAGAAGAGGTCACATCATCACAGACGACACGTCATCCCAGACGACACGTCATCACAGACGACACATCATCACAGACGACACGTCATCACAGAAGACACGTCATCACAGAAGACACATTATCACAGATGAAACATCATCATAGAAGACACGTCATCACAGAAGAAACAAAACACAGACGACACGTCATCACAGAGGACACATCATCATAGAAGACACGTCATCACAGACGACACATTATCATAGAAGTCACGTCATCACAAAATCATCACAAAAGAAACAAAACATAGATGACACATCATCATAGATGACACATCATCACAAACAACACATCATCATAGAAGACACGTCATCACAAAAGAAATAAATCACAGATGACACGTCATTATAGACTACATGTTATCACAGAAGACACGTCATCACAGAAGAAGCAAAACATAGAAGAGCAGAATATAGAAGACACCTCTTCCCTTATAAAGACCATAACTTTCAGCTCAGATGTTCGAAAATTTCATATCATATACTGTTGGAAAGATAAAGGAAAGACCTATAACTTTCTAGAAGACACATTTGCCTAAATCAACCTAGATTAATCCAAGTTTTTCACCAAATTCAGAATAAGAATTTTTCCCTTATGAAAACTTAAAAAAAGACAACGCACAAACTTGAGAGAGTCATGGGAAAAAATGCAAACATATCTCATTTGTAGCAAAAGATAAAAGTTTGACAAAGCTTTAGTGGCCATTTCAAGCTACAAATACATTAATACATCAAAATCCCAAAATACAAAACATATATGAACCATGATTTGCTCAAAATGCAACTAAAGCCTTGCTTTATAAAATTTACTTTAAATACAAAATAACCAAAACTTGGAGTGCTGCCTTGCCCCTTGACCTACTCGATATCCTGCTCATTACCTTAATGTGTGGGAGGAGATTGGGAGGGTGAGTTTAAAGCTCGTGGTAACAATTTTATAGTTTGCAACAAACAAAAACATTTATAAGTCATTTTCAATGCAGAAATTCATGTGTATGCAAATCATGAATGCATCACTCATATCAACTTATCATGAACACATAAATAGATCAAATAGTTTGGGTAAGTCCAAAACATGACGCACTACACATTTCTAATATAATGGTCTTGTGTAGTCATAAGTTCTTGAGGAAATTCCATGGCACTAGCAGGCGGGTGAGAGAAGCCTATACTTGGGTCAACGTGTACATGACGGTTCTTGAGGGACTACCACAAACCCATATAACACATAGATTTCAAAATCTTATAAGCTTGATGCCCAAAATGGTACATTCTCTTAAAAAGTTGCTTTTCACATGCTTGTTATACCTTAAAAACCATTTCCAAAAGTATGGTTTCATAATAATGCATCATTTCTAATAATCATTTTACAAAAACAACTCTTTATAAATTATCACACAAATCATGTATAAACACGTAGCACAATCTTGCAGCATTTAAAAACATTAAATGCACATGAATGAAGTAGTTATAAAAATTATTTACTGTCATTTCTTGATAGAAAATTTTTATTGGCTTATTATTCAACTATAAAAGTGAAACTCACCTTGAAGTCCTTGATTATGACTTGTTCAAATATGTCTCTCCTCTTACTCCTCGTGTCCTTCTTGATTCCCTTTTTAACATAAATACAATTTACAAATCAATAGGAATTTCCAAATGAGAACCCAAAGAAACTAATGTATAAATTGATCCTAGAACACTTAAATCTGTGCATTTACTAAGCTCTTAAAACCAAAACCCTTCCAAAAATCCAAAGCCTTAAAATGCTTTTACCTCAAATCTTCGCCAAATGAAGAAATGCTTAGTTCAAAAGAAAGCTCTTATCTGCCTCTACCTTTTTCCCTTTTTACAAAACACTTAAATCTCTCTAGAAGGCTTAGAAAAGATGGAACCCTAGCTCAACTCTCTTCTTTCCTGTCAACCACCGAAACCCTCTTCTTCCTCTCTTTGGTTTTGTTATTTCACTTCTTCCTTTCCCATTGTCATTTTTTCACCTCTTTAGGAAGAAGACAACACTTCTTTCTCCCCATTTTACCCTTAATGATTGAGAAAAGTCCACCTTTGCCCTTCCTTCAATGCATTATGGTTTTTAAACTTAAGTGACTTGCCAAAATTGGCCTTACACTCTCCCACTACTTTAATAGTTCAATGCCCTTAACCTATGCCATATTATCTTACCTACATTAACATGCTAATTAATTCCAAAATAAATTAATCTAGCAAGACCCCAAAATTAATCTAATCATGATTTTTGTTAAAAAAAATTCAGGTGTCAACAATTATGACCACAATTGTGGCATTTGTTCCTCCTTCGAGCTTTCTCCAAATCTTCTCAGGCCTTTTTTTTACCTAATCTCAAATACTAACAAACTCATCAAAACACCTCTAACACACAAAATTAAAGCTTGATAGCATGCTCTAGCCCATATAGCACTCAAAAACACATTACACAATTCTAAACCTAAACATTCACAAATCTTCTAATTAACAACTAAAAGCGTACTAAATTACCCATTAAAACATAATGCAACTTATAACTATCAAACTCTGACTCAAAACTAACCCAAAATAACTCGAGGCATCTTTAAAAAAATTATGAATTTTTTTAGTTTTTTGGGTACTGTAGCGTGTTGACGTCAGCATTACTTTAGTGCACTATAGCGTTGACATTAGCAACTTATTATAGCTACTGATGTTAGTATGACATCATCATCACTGCGTGTGATTGGGAACGACACGTGTAGTGCATGCGCCCAGCTCTCACATACCCTGACATTGTATTTTCTTAGGCATCATACGCGCACCTATGCGTCGTATACTTTGTGACGAGTGCGACGCATGTTCCAGATGCGCACCACATGTGTAAGCACCAATGCATGGTGGCATATTAAGCACCCACGTGCTTGCCAGTCATACCTCCTTGTTGGTGGTATTGTTGAGGCTTTGGGCACACACACCTAAAGATATCCCTCACATCGCTGTCGACAGGTGATTTGTGGCAACTCCTAGGTCGATTTTTCCTTCTCCAAAGCTCATCGCTAAACATATGTTCACCACTTTCAAGCAACATTAAGCAAGAAAAGATTTAAAAAAAACTTTATTCTTTCAAAATTTTAAGGAGAAAAACCAAAAATCTTCATTTTTAACCACTTGATCACATAACCGCTCTGATATCACATGTAACAAGTAACATGGGCCTTAATACTTGTCTCAGATTGAATGTGAAAGGAAAATAAACTAAGAAATGTGAAAAATGTCTGATTTTGGTTCCATAACTCCAAATGAGCTTTCTCAAGCCAAAACAAGCGCGAATCTACCGCCACCATGACGCGATATACTCACCGAAACATATTAAAACCTTTCTACAATTTTCTTAAAACATGAGCTCTCACTACAAAAAAAGTAGACAATCTGTGACGTTTGACTGAAGAAACGTCGCAGATTGTATAAGCTTATCGTGACATTTTTGAAACATCAAGAAAAAGTTAAGGTTTCGGCGACGTTGTATTAAAACGACGCAGAAAGGATGGACTAATTGAGACGTTTTACAGTTAAAACGTCACCAAATATTTATTATGACATTTTTCTAAACAAAACGTCGCGAAAGAGTTGGTAAAGAAATTAAAACTTTGTCGTTTAACTAATTAACTTTGGGTTCAAAATTTTCTTCAATATGGCACCTCCCACACACTCATCAGACAAACGCCTTCATGTAACTCTCTGCGCTCCTTCATGTTCTTCAAAATCCTTCCTTCATGTAACTCTCTGCACTCTCTCAACATAAACAAATGCCTTCAAATCTCCTCTCAACGTCGCCGCTGTTGCTCCTCCACACGCGTTGATTCGTAAGTTACATTCCGATGCCCACTGCTCTTTTATCTTCGTTTTTGATTTGATAAAGCTCAAACTTGGTATGGTGGGTGGTGGTTGTGGTGGGTGTTGGGTATAACGTTGTAAGTATATATACCGCATGTTTAAAATACCCAAGAATCTCATTTCTCTGTCTCTCTCTCTCTGTCTCGCTCTCTCTGTGTTCTTGATTTTGTTAAAATTTAAACAATTTTCTGTCGAGTGTTGTTTGAAGTGGTTTTTCAGTGGGTTTTTGGTAGGTTCGAACAATATTATCAATTCTTAGTATTGGGTTTCTGGTATTGTACCATCTCAAACATTCAATGTCTCCTTTTCTGTCATCCATATCCCTTCTTAATTTATCACTTCATAAAAAGCAATGTAATCTTTTATCTAATTAATTTATGTAGCTTAATTGTTTGTTAGAAAACATGATGATGTGTGCTTGCTTTGCTACCAAATTAAGCTAATATTAAGATCTAGCTTTAGAGACATAATGACAATATATATTGATAATTCAAATATACAGTAAAAATATTAATCCAATGTTAGGCTGGTTGTAGAGATTTCAATTATGGACCCTAATGAAAGAGTAGTAGGATGTTTGAGTGAAAAACGTCGCAGAAAAGTATGACCTTTCCCGTCGCATAAATCTTGTCTTATTTCATTGATTAAACCAAATTTCAATAATGTCATGTGCAGGCTTGAATTGGTTGAACATTGAACATTGAGCATTGAAGATTGATAGAGGAGAATCATAGGGTAAACACTTGGTATTTGTACTGTTATGTTTAAAATTATATGTTTTATATGGCAATCATCATCAACTATGCAATAGTTGTCCCATGGAAGATTACAATAATGAATCGAAGCTAAAGAATATAGAAAATTGGGAGAGTAAGTGACCTAAAGAGTCCAATAGGGAATGGCAAATCAACATTTTTCTGCTTTGATAAGTAGAACAAATTGGGAGGGTAAATGAAACTTATGATTAACATACTGCACATCCCTTTCAACATACCTTCAACTTCAAGATTAGTTTTGTGTACTTAGTTTGTGATGTGGTATATTTGGATTTGCATTGTGTTATAGTAGTTAATTTGTATTTGCATGGTGGAGGTAAGTCATTCAACATTCTGCGTTTGAAGTTTTAAACGAAAGTTCAGTAGTTTTCTTAATGTGATATAATTATTCGGTAGTTTTCTTGCACAAATTTGAGATGTACCACCTCAGTATTAGTCTACTTTTCCATATTTAATTAGACAATGATGTAGTTGAAGATGGTTTGAGGCAACTATAGAATGACAATGATGTGAGGACTTTGATATGTGCAATTGAGGTGAGAAAAATAAAGACAGTGTAGGTGATTATGGATGGAGAGAAGTACCCTAAGTTAAGTAAACTTATTGAACCTGAGGTTAATATTCCAATTGAGGTAATTAGGGATGATGAGGAGGAGGAAGGTTTACCGACACTTGAAAATGTTTCCTCAAATCCACCCATGTTAGCAACATCTAAAACATAGACATGAAGCATAAAATGATTTAGACGACCTATTATACCGTAAAAGCCAATCAACAGATATGTTGTTAGGAGATTGTGGTGTACTAATGTTGAGAATATTGACTTAGGTGATGATGATATTAATATTGTTGATGATGATATTGGTATGAGAAGAGGAAGAAGAAGCCTAAATATATGTACTTTTCTCATCTAGTTTAGATGATGTGAGACTTATTTGAAGCAAGGAATGATATTTGATTATGTTTGTACATTTAGAAAGGCTTTGAAGAACATGATTGTTAACATGGGATTTGATTATGTTTGTATAAAGAATGAAAGTCCAAAAGTTAATATAGTGTGTAAGAAGAAATATGGATGAAGAATATATGCAATCCTTACATAAGATACAAATGAAATTTAAATTAATACATTTCACGATTGTCATTCTTACTGAAGATTATTTTATAGTACAAATTTGATTAGTAGCAGATTGTGATACTTGTTATGCAAATATGTGCAAACATGTTTGGTGCTATAATTACATAATGTGAATATAACCTAAATATAGATGTATGTAGGTGCTATATTCCTTAGATTGTAGATTTTTAGTAGAAATAGAATGGGGCATTGAAGAACATAACCAATAACACAGTATCATGTTCCTACCATATTCATTAATCTTCATTCACTTCTTATAAAGTTATAGTAGATGGACTCATTTATTCTCCATATTTGCTCTTTTTCCTTGAAGATGTAGAAACAAAACCTAGCATATAATATAAGTCATTTGTATTATTAAATCCTCTAAAGATATCTAAAACATAAGCATAATGCTATAAAAAAATCTGATTACCATGCGTCACTTTTTCAAGATACATTCAAATAAAAATAGAATTATTCTCCATAGGTTTGAGTCTATTCTTGCTACTGCTACTGCAACTTAAACTAAACTAAAGGTCTAGCAATATTATCTTTTTCATAGCATGTGTTACTAACATTGATGCTAGTAATATTTTCATTCACTTTTATGTTAATCCCTTTGTGACAAAGATCAAACCATTTTCACTTAAAAGTACAAAAAGAGATATGAATTTACAATATGAAACATACAACACAGAGCCTCTCTTACACGTCAATTGCTTGCCACGTTTAAGTATAGAAAAAATGGATTGGACCTTATGCTAGAATGGTGGAGATTGTGAACCTATATTTAGATAATGACATCTTGTTTATTGGGTCATTTTCAGCATGGGAAAAATTAACTAAGCATTCAAAAATCATCTTCATAATTTTAACAAAGCATTTAAAAGGTTACACCTTTTCATATATTTCTCACTACTTTATAGTGTTGTTGTTGGATCCCGTTATCGGAGTCCAACTCTTGAACCGTAAAATATGAAACTTGATCATCTTGCCTTGTACGGTTTATTTCATTTAACCCTAATCTCAAATTGATTTATCTTTTAAATCATAGCCTTATGAATCTTTTTTAATTTAAGACAAGGATCGCTTCAATCGGAGTTCTATAACTCAAGATATCGACAAAATACCAACATGTGATCATCTCTCGATCACGCTCTCTCGACTGACCCTTTACTTGATTTCATGCCAAATCTTTCAATTTAACTCCAAATGGCACAAATTCTTATGGTTAGGTACCTACATGTCTCATGAATCCATGGCTCAAAAATCACTTCATTTGGAGGTCTGATGAGGAAGTTATGATCAAAACAATCCTTCATATTCATATCCCGATGTATATTTGACATACTTTGGTAAAAACGCCATAACTCTTGCTACAGATGTCGGATTGATGTCATCTTTATACCAATCAATATGTACACATCCTGATCTACAACTCATATTAGAGGCCTAAAAATGAAATTCACACTCTAATTGGGTCGCGCCCGCGATTTACTTCTGTCTCGCCCGCGAGGAAGAGACGAACAGAAAGTTGAGGCTCCTCTGATTTTCTATGGTCATACCATGAGGTATGGAGCTTCACCATGAGGAAGAAATGACCAGAATGATGAGATTTTTCCCCAAAGCCTCTTAAACCCTCACCCATGCTTTCTAACTTATTCCTAACACCAAATACACTTGTAATCTTGCAAGATTCACTTACTCTACTACTAAATACTTCATAACAACTCCAAACATCCAACTTATTTTGTCATTCTATCAATTCTTGATTGATTTGTCCATCAAACCCTAGATTCCTACGCAACCATCAAAGCTATCCTCATAAACAAAACTTATGCATCCTGCTAACTTTCAACCATTGTAACTCTCAACTTCCAACTTCTATTGTCTAACCAATTTAACACATCTACAAGAATTTGCACAATCAACCTCACACAAGCCTCATTCTCACCTTCATTACACATGCATGACCATCAATCCCAACCTCATAACATTTACCTACCTATATGATATTCATGCCATCTCATGCATCATCTCAAAAGATCAAAGGTCATACAGTCAAGCATTATACATTAGGGTTTAAAATTCACTTTTGAATCATAACTCATTCATTCCATCTCCATCAAATCATGTCATATTTCATACAATGCTTTAGTGGGCATTTTAAGTCCAATTACATGAAACTTCAAAGTACAATATCATTCTCAAAATGAAACTAAAGCATTGTTTTACAAAAATCATTTCAATCACAAAACCAAAAGAAAACTCTTGGAGTAGATGCCTTTAAGCTTGCTCCTCGGGATCCTGCTCATTTCCTGGAGAATTGAGGGGGTTGAGCTTTCACTCCGCGGGTAACACATTTATATTTATATAACAAGCATGTCTATTTAGTTATTCACACATTAAGTAATCTTTCAATGAAATCATAATACATGCATCATGCAATTTTCATCAATACATAAACATAATTTCTCACAATTCGAACATTCATAATTCTTGCAATTTCATGTAATCACATATGAAACACATCAAATGGCTCGGTAAGTCCATATTCATGGCAACCATATAGTCTCATTTTATGAGCTTATATGGGCAAATCTTGAGGATTCCAAATAATAGATCATCCTATGCCACAATCGGGCGGTAGTGAAAGCCTTTTCATGGTCGGCGTGCGTGTGATTTGTTCTTGGGACTATACCTTACCCACTTAACATAACAATCATGCATAACAATAAAATTGGACTGTTCTTGTCCAATTCACTGTTTTCTTGAAAATCTTATCTTTCATGCATATTTCATATTGTACATTTCATGCATAAGTCATATTGTGCATTCATACTCATTTAAGCTACTTCATTCAATACTAACTCAACCATCATCAAATCATCAACATGTATTATTTTCATTTACACATAACTCATGATTAATGTCATCTAACCACAACTAACACAAGCATTTATAGCAATCATTTATACTCACGTACAAGTGACAAACATTCATTAGTGTCATTTATCAACTTGCATTAATTGCTCATAAATATAAAGATAAATATGAAACCCACCTTTAAGACTTGCTAAATCCTTGGTTTCCTTGCTACAACTCTTGTTCCTCTTCTCTTCCTTCTCTCTCTTCATTAAAAACCAAAAACCCATGTAAATCTCACTTCAATTGAGAAACCATGTTACACCTTTAATGAAATCAACTTGGAAATCACTATACCCATTCCATTCTTAGTCTTTCTAACCAAAAACCCAACTAAAATCTAACACTTGAAATCATAACTTACCTTGATTCTTGACTCAACCCAAGAGTTTCTTGGTTCAAAATGTAGCTTAGCTCTTCCTCTACACTTTTCCTTCTTGAACTTTCTTCAAACTCTTGCTCAAACTCTTGGAAAGTCAAGACCTAGGCATGCTTTTTTTTTTCTCTTTTTTCTCCTTCTCCTTTCTCCTTCCACGACATCCTCCCTCTTCTCCCTTTAAATTTTCGTAACTCTCCTTCTTTTTCCTTCTAACTCACTTATTTCCTCCCCTTTTTACTCCTTAATAACATTACTTAAGCCCATAGGCCCAAAGCCCATTCACTTCTTCTTCTCCCTCCTTATTTTCCTCTTTAAACTTCTCAAGCCCACTAATTCTTTGAGCCCATCATACTCTCTTCCTTTCCTACCTCATTAAGGCCCAACTAACACATTTAATTTCATTAACTCACCACCTAACTCTTTAATGCTATCACATATTAATTAATCTCAACTCAATTAATGCTAACATAACTTACTCAATTAATCTAATCATGTTTAATTTAAAAAAAAATGGGGCTAACAGTTGTAGGTCAATGATACAAAGTCTTGAGAAGGTGGATATAAGCAATATGAGAAGGGAAGGGAAACTTGCAATTTGGATTAACTTCTATAATGCCTTAGTCATGCATATAGTTATTGTAAATACTTAAATATCCTTGTAATTTGCTCTATGGATAACATGTGTTACTACAGTGTGATATTGTAAATACTTCTTACGATTTTGTGGTTAGAGTGATTACAACAGTGATATTGTTTAACATTTTTCAACTTCATATATGCTATTGGCATAACTAGATGGCGAAACATTATCTTTTGTTCATATTTATACTTGTTTAAATATTGTATGCAGTGGCAATATCATTGTTGCTATATTTTGTTATCTGTCTACCCATTGGTAGTTTCCTTCTTGAGATTACAATATTTTGTAATGTTTGTTTCATTCTATAGCTCATCATCGGTTGGTGTTTTTGCGAACTACTGACTCACCCTCTTAAGGATTCCAGAGGAAAAATCTTGAAGTAAATTGAGTGCCCTAACATATTTCCTGCATAAGTAGTCGAGCTGGTATGAAAATTCTGCATTTTATATTATGCAAGTCCAATGATTTGTACTCTTCTCTTGTGTGGCAAAATGCATGGTTTTGTTCTAGTGTAAACTTTACTGTTATGTGAATACTAATAACTTTTATTCAGCATCATAAGGAATAAGTGTGAAATAATGAGAATATTGGTCACCCTTTGAACAAAAAGGTTTAAAATCCTAAGAATTTGAGGTTTGAACATAATAGACATGTTTGATAAGTTTAATTAAATGGTGGAAATTAATTTGGCTGTGGAATTATTAAACATGATTGAGGATGCGGGGTTGATAAATTTGATCTTGTTTTTACGAGGTTGTGTACAACAAAGATAACCTTTTGAAATTATGTCATAACTTGAAAAGAATGGATGTTTGTTGTATAGGATAACTCGATTGGGATTAGATTATATGTGAGTAAAGTAAACAAGACAACATTTGTATTATAATAACTTATTGCCATTACCTTTTCAAAAGTAGCTATTACGTGCAATAAGTATATACAATCATGCAAGACCACATTATTAGTCGAAGTTGTTCATAATGTGTTTTATGTGTAAATTGAATTCCCACTGACATAAGATAATGTTGTCATTTTTATGGTAAATTAATAGGTAGTTTTTGGTCAATGGATAAGAGTTGGATGAACAGTGTTAGGGTTTCTCGGGAATACATTGATGGAGTAAAAGCATTTATGAAATTTGTGGTGGAAAAAAAGGGAAGAGATTGTGAAATTTCATGCCCTTGTAGTCGTTGCATGAATGCTTATATGAGGTCCCAAATGAATGTTTGTGAGCATTTAATGAGATTCGGCATGGACCAATCATACACTCGTTGGGTTCTACACGGTGAAAAACCATAATATAGATTTATGTCTAGGGTAGAAAGGCTTGATAATGCAAATGTAGACATTGATGGGATGGGGAATGATATTAATGAGGGTGATGGTGATGAGGAGGATGATGGCATGCAAGATTTGCTTCATGATATGGGTACCTTCGTAAATGATTGTCCAATTGATGAGGATGGAAGGAGTCGTCCTAAAGGCGTCGAAGATTTTATAGGGCAAGGCTTTCATGAATTGTTGAGTAAAACAATCAAGAGTCTGTACTCGGTTGTACAAACTTTTCAAAGTTGTCGTTTTTAATAAAGTTGCTTCACTTGAAAGTATACAACAATTGGAGCAATAAGTCATTTGACATGTTACTTGGTCTGTTGAAGGATGTATTACCTAATTGTGAAACTTTGCCGAAGTCCTATTATGAAGCAAATCAATTTCTACGGAGCCTAGGTTTGGGTTATGTGTCGATACATGCATGTAAGTACGATTGTTCCTGTTTTGGAAATAGTATGGGGACTTGCAAAGTTGTCCCAAGTGTGGAACATCAAGATGGAGAATTAATGATGGCAAGGGTAAGAAGATACCTTGGAAAGTGTTGAGTTACTTTCCATTAAAGTCCAGACTGCAACGATTATTCATGTCAAGTAAGACTGCTAAACAAATGACTTGGCATAATGATAGGACTAAAGGTGACGGTGTTGGGCCCCGAAAATTTTTATTTTATTTTATTTGAATTAATTAATTATTTATTTATGGATTTATTCGTTAATTATTTTATTTTGTCTTAATTGATTTAATTATGTGTTTATGTAAATATTTTTATGTTGGGCTTGGAAATTAGAAGTTAGAAATTAAATGAAAGCTTGGGCTTAATATTGGAAAGTATGGGCTTAGGTAAATGGATTAAGTAGAAGGAGGATTAATAATAAGTGGGTTTGGTGGAAGTAGGCCTTGGGAGGTGGAGGCCCAAAAGCCTTTATGTAAGGGGAAAGCCAAAACTATGTAGTTTTGGTGTAGGATGAATTAAAGGAATTAAAGAAGAGTTAAAGGAAGAGGAGGAGAAGAGAGAGTCGTAGAATCCAAAGGAGAGGAGAAGAGAAGGAAAACGTGAGCTAGCCAAGGAAGAAAGGAAGAGAGAAAATCGTGGGAGGCTTGTGGAGAAGAATAAAGAAGGAGAAAAGAAGAGAAATCAAGAGCTTAAGGTAAGTATCTATCTTCCTTTGAGTTAGATTCAAGAAATGGGATGAAATGAAGGTTAGGGTTTGTGTAGGAATGAAGAAAGAAAGAAGAGATGAGTGGTTTTGTGATTCAAGCTAGGGTTGGTTGTTTTAGCTTAAATGGGCTATGGGTAGGTTAGGTTTAAGACTTCGTTATCGATTTATCGATTCTTGAATGTTTCGACTTTTCCAATGAGTTTGAAATGTGTTTTATTGAAGGAACCAAGGAAACCTCACTCAAGAGAGAGAGGAAGAGCAATCGTGAATCGGATTTCCGACGATAGGTGGGTAACATCTTTATAGTTATTGTGTAATGGGCAAAGCCCTATGTGTGCTATCTTGTTATACTATGTGCATATTGAAAATGAAATTTTGTGTTTTGAGAGGAAAGAATGGAACTTTGATTCTTTGAAAGAGTGCGATAAGCGTAAACTGTGAATCTTGTGTTTTGATATGTGAGCATATTGATTGTGTTTGGGCGAGAGAGAACCCCTTTGTGAAGTCACGTGCACGTTGACCCCATTAGCCTTCTCCCGGCTGCCTGCTTTAGGCTTACGAGATCTGAAAAATGGACTCGTCGTGATTACGGTAAACTTCGGTTTCTGTCGTGTTTATGGAACTCTCGAGCCAATTGTGTGCATTTCATCATTTATAAGTGTTTATGATGCATAAGATGGGTGTTAGTTGCAAGATGATTCTATGTTATGCCTTGTGTGATAAAGTTGAGTTTTCAACCTATTATGTAAATTGCTAATGCTTTGGATTATTAATTGTGTGTGTGGCTCATTATGTGATGGCTATAAATTTGTTAGCCATCGAGTGTTAGCTCACCCCATTCTCCTCCTCGGTGAAAATTCAAGTTGAGAGTTGAACCTTGCAAGGCATCGACATCACTCCAAAAACTTAGGAACTTTTGTATTAAGTTAATAACTAGCTTTTGGAATAGTTTTGTAAGCATATTGATCATTGAGCATCTCATCTTTTGTGTTTTGTACTTGATTTTGATGAATATGCCAATATGTAACAAAGCTATGCATGAATCTTTCTTATGATTGAAAAAGAGAATGAGAGCTCTAGTACTCTCTTCATTATATGTTTTGTTGATTTGTGACCTATGTGTGAAGCATGTGTACCATTCTTTTAAGTTTGGAGATTTCATTGGGTGTCTGCTTGGGTTTTGCCTTGAAAGAGCTTCTTGGAAAATTTCCAAGGTTAGGAGTTGTAAAAGTTTTGTAAATTCGGGTATGTTGCATTTTCTGATATTTCTGTATTGTTAGAGGATTGTATGGGAGCTTTATGACTCCTTGAGAGTGATAAGCGAGCTGTAGGGTTCTTCTAAGATGTTTATAAGCTATTTATGAGGATTAAAATGGTAGGTGTGAGTGGTTAGAATTAAATGTAGGTCTTTGTCAAATGATGATTTTTAGACAGAACCTTTGTGACCATTTTGACCCTTATAGAGTTGGAATTTGGGTCAGTGATCTTCATGAAAATGTAGATCTTTCTTTTCTCTATGAAATAGACACCAATTTTGTTAAATTTGGAGTTTGGAATGGAAAGTTATTACCTTTGCAAGTGGAGTCAGATCTTTATGCAAAACCAGATGATGCCTTTGTAGCAAAACCAGACGATGCCTTCAGAAAAAACCAGACGATGCCTCGTAGCAAAAACCAGACGATGCAATCATGCAAAACCAGACGATGCATCGTAGCAAAACCAGACGATGCAATCGATGCAAAAACCAGACGATGCCTTTATAGCAAAAACCGACGATGCATCATGAAAAAAACCGACGATGCCTCAGTAGCAAAATCGGCGATATTCTTTGTAGCAAAAATCAGGCGATGTTACTGTTCATCTCCGTCTGATTTTTGCTGAGGATGACATCATCTCCGTCTGATTTTTTGCTAAGGATGACGTCATCTTCGTCTCATTTTATCGTCTGTTTTTGTCTTACGACCCCTCTTCCTTCTTTTGGCCATAACTTTTTGCACAGACCTCCGATCGACCTCATTCTCGAAGCATTGGATTTCTAAAAGATTTTTCTACCTTTCTACACTGGACTTATCAGATTTTCTTTCAAATTGAAAATGGTGGTTTGAAACGAAGCATGGCGATCAGTTGATAAGGGCTGACTATGCTTTAGAAATTTTAAAATATCTTGAGCTATAGAGCTCAGATCAAAGCGATTCTTGTTTTAAATTAAACTAGAGGCATAAATCTACAAGTTTTATGAAGAGACCGATTAGTGATTAAGCCTTTAAGATTTTCAAATGCTTACCCGAAGTCGGTAGTGCTCAGTTTTTATTGTTTTCTTCGAGATAGTGTTTTAACCATAACATCTTCATTCCTAACCCGAATTGAGCGATTCCAGTTGCGTTGGAATCGTGAGATCCGAGGGATCATTTTTATCAAGAGCTAACCCTGAATTTTTATAAAGTGAAATTTTTCCATATTTGTGATTAGCATATGTGTTCGGTTGTGGGTCTTCTATTTGGATAGAGTGCGAATGTTGGGCTTTGAGACGGGGTCCAACATTGTTTGGTATCGAGCTTAGCTTACTCCTAGGCTTAAAATGTATAATAGGGAACATTGTATGTGATTAAATGTTTATTTTATGAATTGATTGTTTGCATTCGTGACATGCATATCATGCATACATATAGGAACTAAGCTTAAAAGCAATTGTAGTTAATCACTAGTATCTTCATTGAAGAAGTACGATGCCACCTCATCGAAGGACACGAGGAGTTTTGCAAGGTTCAATTGCACCTGACTCTCCACCGAGAGGAGAGCATGGATGAGTCTGTAGCCCAGGGAGTGGCGAGGCCCCTCTAGGCGGTGGTAGTGAGCCTCTTCGTTCACGACTCGGCGATCACCTAGTCTGCGAGCAAGTGCCTCACGTTAGACCCGGGCTGTTCTGGCATTTACCCAAGCTTTTGTTCAAAGCTATGGGGCAAATGCCACGAGCTTCTGTTGACCCGACTAAGAGGGAAGACAGTTTGATAAGCTAAGGAAATGCAGGCGGTGGACTTCCACGGACCACGGATCCCGAGGAAGCCGAGACTGGTTGAGGAAGGCCGAGAGAGTCTTGGATCGGATGGAGTCGAGGATGATGAGAGGGTAGTCTATCTTGCCGCCTACTTGGTGATGCTGCCTTTGGTGGGAGACTATGCCAGGAGTCGATTGAGACCAGATGGGATTGACATGGGAGACTTCTGACTGTCTTGAGAAGAAGTATCTGTCTGAAGTGTACATTCAGCAGAAGCGAGGGAGTTCTAAGCCTTACCTGAGGAGATGACAACGGTGAATCTGACGTCGGTTCACACAAGCTAGATATCTTTGCGAGATGAGGCTGAGTGAGGCTGCTAAGTCTTCACGATTTGAGTCGGGTTTGCACTGCTATCGAGAGAAGGTGATAGTCTGAACTTCTTTGACTTGCGGTTGTTGGTTAAAGCGTGGCGAGGGTTGAGAACCTCGAGAACATCAAGAGTGCAATTAACAGGAAGAGGAAGGGAAGAGAGCAGTTCAGGAGGGGAGGTGGTACTTCTATGCCTGAGAGAAGTGCTAGAGCCTTTCTGTCTGATCCGAGGAGAGAATGTACGGTGGGGCCGGCCTAGACCGATGAGGACTTCTTCCGTTTCCCACCAAGTCTCAACGGTGGGCGGCGGTAGAAGAGGAGAGGGGGAGAGACCACCCCTTCCTAAGTGTGAGCACTGTGGATATCTCCATAGAGGAGAATGTCGCAGATTGACAGGAGCATGTTTCAATTGTGGCCAGAAGGGGCATATCGCTAAGTTTTGTCCCAAGCCGGACAGGAGAGAGGGATCTCAGATGCAGCCCTCTAGAAGGACAGAGGCAGTGGCTCAGAAAACGGTGAGAGAAGTGGGTAGCTCTGGAGGTCCTAAGAGAGCTTATCCTCCAGACAGATCCAGAGGGCAAGTTCCAGCTAGAGTGTTTGTCATGACTCGAGAGGAGGCAGAGACTGCGCCAGAAGTTGTAGCGGGTATGGTTAAACTGTTTGATGATTATGTGCTTGCTATGATTGACTCAGGTTCTCCCCATTCCTTTGTGTCTTGGTGGGACTATATCTAGGAGGAGTTTGAGCCCATTGGATACTCGGCGATGGTGAGTACTCAATCGGCCAATATATTATTATCAGTCAAGTATATAGAGATTGTGAGATAGAGATTAGTGGAGGAAAATTGGTGGTGGATCTGATGCCTTTGAAGATGGGAGGATTGGATGTGATCCTAGGTATGGACACATTAGAGAGGTATCATGTTACTTTAGATTGTAAACAGAAGACAGTGGAGTTTGAGCTAGAGGATAGCAGGAAAGTGATACTCATGGGAGATAGAAAAGTTAGTCCACCTCGGGTTATTTCAACTATGATGGCAGAGAGAATGATGAGCAAGGGGTGTGAGGCCTTTTTGGCTTATGTGCTAGATATGGAGGCAGATAGAGGGAGGTTGGAAGACATTCCAGTAGTCAGGGAATTCCCGGATGTCTTTCCCGAGGAATTGCCAGGACTACCTCCTCCTAGGGAAATTGAGTTTCCCATTGAGCTTCATTCAGGCACTGCGCCGATCTCAATTCCGCCTTATCGGATGGCTCCGGCGGAATTGAAGGAGCTTAAGGAGCAGTTGGAGGATCTTTTAGAGAAGGGTTATGTTAGACCGAGTTCTTCGCCTTGGGGAGCTCCGGTTCTTTTTGTGAAGAAGAAAGATGGGTCGTTGCGGATGTGTGTGGATTATAGGAAGTTGAATCATGCCACTGTTAAGAACAGATATCCGCTCCCGCGCATAGATGATTTGTTTGATCAGTTGCAAGGGGCGAGAGTCTTTTCCAAGATAGACTTGAGGTCGGGTTATCATCAGTTGAGGATTAAGGAGACCGATGTGTCAAAGACTGCTTTTAGGACGAGGTATGGCCACTTTGAGTTTTTGGTTATGCCTTTCGGGTTAACGAATGCTCCTGCAGTCTTTATGGATTTGATGAATAGAGTCTTCAGGTCTTTCTTAGATCAATTTATCATCGTTTTTATTGATGATATATTGGTCTATTCTAAGAGTGATGAGGAGCATGAGGATCATTTGATGGTTGCCTTTGAGACATTGAGGAAGAATGAGCTGTATGCCAAATTCGATAAGTGCGAATTTTGACTAAGGGAAGTGGTATTTTTGGGGCATGTGATCTCTGAGCAAGGAGTGCATGTGGATCCGCAAAAGATAGAAGCTGTGGTTAAATGGGAAGCGCCAAAGAATGTAGCTGAAGTGAGAAGTTTCTTGGGATTAGCTGGATATTACAGGAGGTTTGTGGAGGGCTTTTCCTTGATAGCTGCTCCACTTTCCAAGTTGACAAGGAAGAATCAAAAATTTGAATGGACTGAGGAGTACCAGGGTAGTTTCGAGGAGTTGAAGAAGCGGCTTACCACCGCACCGATTCTGACATTGCCTTCTGGTAATGATGGGTACATTGTGTCTGATGATGCCTCCAGAAGGGTTTAGGGTGTGTATTGATGCAAGGAGAGAAAGTGATTGCTTATGCCTCAGCGGTTGAAACCTTATGAGATGAACTATCGATCCATGACTTGAGTTGGTCGCTATAATCTTTGCATTGAAGATTTGGAGACATTATCGTATGGAGTTACCACTAGGATATTCTGAGATCATAAGAGCCTTAAATACTTGTTGACCCAAAAGAGCTGAATTTGAGGCGAGGCGATGGTTAGAGTTGCTAAAAGATTATGACTTGGTGATAGACTACCATCCGGGAAAGCTAATGTTGTGGCTGATGCATTGGGTAGAAAGTCCACCATGGCACATGTGGAGACAGTGTACCTTCCTTTCTTTGAAGGATTTAGCCGACTTGATGTGATGTTGAGGCAAGATGGGCTGAGTGTATTTTGGCAAGTTTCAGGTGAGGCCAAGGTCTTTGAAGGAGAAGATCGAGGAATTTCGTGGATCGGGATGAGTACTTGAGTAAGCTTAGGAAGAGATAAAGAATGGAAAGCCGTCTAATGTAGAGGTAAAGGAAGATGGATTGATGGTTGTGGGTAGTAGATTGTGTGTTAAGGCAAGTTAGAGTTGAGGGATGAAATTCTTGATGAGGCGATAATGCTCCTTATGCAATGCATCCAGGAGTTCTAAGATGTATCGAAATTTGAAAGAGCATTTACGGTGGAAAGGAATAAGGAAAGATGTAGCGAGTATGCTAAAAGATGTTTGGTGTGCCGATGAAGTTAAAGTGAACACCAGCACCTTGAGCAAGCTTAATCCCTTGCCTATTCCGGAGTGGAAATGGGAAAAGATAACTATGGATTTTCCGATGGGATTGCCAAGATCTAGCCGGAAGCATGACGCTATATGGGTGATTGTGGATAGGTTGACTAAGTCAGCTCACTTCTTGCCGATTCGTCGACAGATTCTTTGAATATTTTGGCTAAGAAGTATGTGGATGAGGTGATCGACTTCATGGGATTCCGAGTTCGATAGTGTCGATAGGGATCCTAGGTTTACCTCCGATTTTGGGAGAGTTTGCAGGAGGCTTTGGGGACTCGATTGCATTTTAGTCTGACTTTCCATCCATGAGACCGATGGACGATCGAGAGGACCATTCGGACTTTGGAGGCAATCTTTGAGGGCTTGTGCTTTGGATTTCAAAGGTTAGTGGGATGATCGCCACCTTTGATTGAATTAAACCACAACAATTCCTATCACTCGAAATTGAGATGGCGCCTTATGAAGCCTTGTATGGTAGGAGATGTAAAACTCCTATATGTTGGGATGAGGAAAGTGAAAGAAAGCTTGGGGGCTGAGTTAGTGCAGTCACAGTTGATAAGATAAAGCTAGTGACGCAGAGGCTTAAAAGCGACTCAAGATCGGATGAAGAGCTATTCGGATGCCCATAGGAAAGAGATGGAATTTGAAGTGGGTGAGAAGGTGTTTCTTAGAGCTTCTCCATGGAAAGGCGTTTGAGGTTTGGTAAGAAAGGTAAGCTTAGCCCGAGGTATATAGGCCCATCTGAGATCATTGAGAGGATTGGGCCTTTGGCTTATAAGTTAGATTTGCCATCGGAGTTGTCTAAGATTCATAATGTATTCCATGTGTCGATCTTTGAGGAGATATAGGTCGGATCCTTCAGCATATAGTTCAACCTTGAAGTTCAATTGAGAGAGGATTTGAGTTATGAGGAGCAACCAAAGGAGATCTTAGATTCAAAGGAAAAGTGCTAAGGAATAAGATTGTGAAGTCTGGTTAAGGTCTTGTCAGGCAGAACCATTCGACCGAGGAGGCTACTTGGGAACCCTTGGAAGCCATGAGGAGAAGTATCCCTACCTCTTCATGGACTCGGTAAGAATTTCGAGGATGAAATTCTATTAGGAGGGAGAATTGTTGGGCCCTAAAATTTTATTTTATTTTATTTGAATTAATTATTTATTTATTTATGGATTTATTAGTTAATTATTTTATTTTGTCTTAATTGATTTAATTATGTGTTTATGTAAATATTTTTATGTTGGGCTTGGAAATTAGAAGTTAGAAATTAAATGAAAGCTTGGGCTTAATATTGGAAAGTATGGGCTTAGGTAAATGGATTAAGTAGAAGGAGGATTAATAATAAGTGAGTTTGGTGGAAGTAGGCCTTGGGAGGTGGAGGCCCAAAAGCCTTTATGTAAGGGGAAAGCCAAAACTATGTAGTTTTGGTGTAGGATGAATTAAAGGAATTAAAGAAGAGTTAAAGGAAGAGGAGGAGAAGAGAGAGTGTCAAGAATCGAAAGGAGAGGAGAAGAGAAGGAAAACGTGAGCTAGCCAAGGAAGAAAGGAAGAGAGAAAATCGTGGGAGGCTTGTGGAGAAGAATAAAGAAGGAGAAAAAGAAGAGAAATCAAGAGCTTAAGGTAAGTATCTATCTTCCTTTGAGTTAGATTCAAGAAATGGGATGAAATGAAGGTTAGGGTTTGTGTAGGAATGAAGAAAGAAAGAAGAGATGAGTGGTTTTGTGATTCCGAAGCTAGGGTTGGTTGTTTTAGCTTAAATGGGCTATGGGTAGGTTAGGTTTAAGACTTCGTTATCGATTTATCGATTCTTGAATGTTTCGACTTTTCCAATGAGTTTCGAAATGTGTTTTATTGAAGGGAACCAAGGAAACCTCACTCAAGAGAGAGAGGAAGAGCAATCGTGAATCCGGATTTCCAACGATAGGTGGGTAACATCTTTATAGTTATTGTGTAATGGGCAAAGCCCTATGTGTGCTATCTTGTTATACTATGTGCATATTGAAAATGAAATTTTGTGTTTTGAGAGGAAAGAATGGAACTTTGATGCTTTGAAAGAGTGCGATACGCGTAAAATGTGAATCTTGTGTTTTGATATGTGAGCATATTGATTGTGTTTGGGCGAGAGAGAACCCCTTTATGAAGTCACGTGCACGTTGACCCCATTAGCCTTCTCCCGGCTGCCTGTTTTAGGCTTACGAGATCTGAAAAATGGACTCGTCGTGATTACGGTAAACTTCAGTTTCCGTCGTGTTTATGGAACTCTCGAGCCAATTGTGTGCATTTCATCATTTATAAGTGTTTATGATGCATAAGATGGGTGTTAGTTGCAAGATGATTCTATGTTATGCCTTGTGTGATAAAGTTGAGTTTTCAACCTATTATGTAAATTGCTAATGCTTTGGATTATTAATTGTTTGTGTGTGGCTCATTATGTGATGGCTATAAATTTGTTAGCCACTGAGCCGTGTTAGCTCACCCCATTCTCCCTCCTCAGGTGAAAATTCAAGTTGAGAGTTGAACCTTGCAAGGCATCGACATCACTCCAAGAACTTAGGAACTTTTTTATTAAGTTAATAACTAGCTTTTGGAATAGCTTTGTAAGCATATTGATCATTGAGCATCTCATCTTTTGTGTTTTGTACTTGATTTTGATGAATATGCCAATATGTAACCAAAGCTATGCATGAATCTTTCTTATGATTAGAAAAGAGAATGAGAGCTCTAGTACTCTCTTCATTATATGTTTTTGTTGATTTGTGACCTATGTGTGAAGCATGTGTACCATTCTTTTAAGTTTGGAGATTTACATTGGGTGTCTGCTGGGTTTTGCCTTGAAAGAGCTTCTGGAAAATTTCCAAGGTTAGGAGTTGTAAAAGTTTTGTAAATTCTGGGTATGTTGCATTTTCTGATATTTCTGTGTTGTTAGAGGATTGTATGGGAGCTTTATGACTCCTTGAGAGTGATAGGCGAGCTGTAGGGTTCTTCTAAGATGTTTATAAGCTATTTATGAGGATTAAAATGGTAGGTGTGAGTGGTTAGAATTAAATGTAGGTGCTGTCAAATGACAGATTTTTAGACAGAACCTTTGTGACCATTTTGACCCTTATAGAGTTGGAATTTGGGTCAGTGATCTTCATGAAAATGTAGATCTTTCTTTTCTCTATGAAATAGACACCAATTTTGTTAAATTTGGAGTTCGAATGGAAAGTTATGACCTTTGCAAGTGGAGCTGTCTCAGATGTAAAACCAGATGATGCCTTTGTAGCAAAAACTAGGCGATGCCTTTGAAAAAAACCAGACGATGCATCAGAATAGCAAAAACCAGACGATGCAATCAGTAGCAAAAACCAGGCGATGCACTGTATCAAAAACCAGATGATGCACTGTATCAAAACCAGATGATGCATCGTATCAAAACCGACGATGCATCATGAGCAAAAACCGAGACGATGCTGCTGAAGAAAACCGAGACGATGCCAGAAGGCAAAACCAGACGATGCATCAGTAGCAAAACCAGACGATGCATCAGAGCAAAACCAGACGATGCATCTGTAGCAAAATCAGGCGATGTTACTGTTCATCTCCGTCTGATTTTTGCTGAGGATGACATCATCTCCGCCGATTTTTGCTAAGGATGACGTCATCTTCGTCTCATTTTATCGTCTGCTTTTTGTCTTCGACCCTCTTCCTTCTTTTGGCCATAACTTTTGCACAGACCTCCGATCGACCTCATTCTCGAAGCATTGGATTTCTAAAAGATTTTTCTACCTTTCTACACTGGACTTATCAGATTTTCTTTCAAATTGAAAATGGTGGTTTGAAACGAAGCATGGTGATCAGTTGATAAGGGCTGACTATGCTTCAGAAATTTTAAAATATCTTGAGCTACAGAGCTCCGATCAAAGAGATTCTTGTTTTAAATTAAAATAGAGGCATAAACCTACAAGTTTTATGAAGAGACCGATCAGTGATTAAGCCTTTAAGATTTTCAAATGCTTACCCGAAGTCGGTAGTGCTCAGTTTTGATTGTTTTCTTCGAGATAGTGTTTTAACCATAACATCTTCATTCCTAACCCGAATTGAGCGATTCCAGTTGCGTTGGAATCGTGAGATCCGAGGGATCATTTTTATCAAGAGCTAACCCCGAATTTTTATAAAGTGAAATTTTTCCATATTTGTGATTAGCATATGTGTTCGGTTGTGGGTCTTCTACGCTAGATAGGTCCGAATGTTGGGCTTCGGAGACGGGGTCCAACAGACGGAAATACCATGGTTCATCCTTCTGATGGAGAAGCTTGGAAGAGCTTTGATGAGCTATATCCTGACTTTGCTAGAGAACCACGTAATGTCAGACTAGGCTTAAGAAGATGGATTCAATCCACATGGCAATATGTCACTTTCATATAGCGTGTGGCCTGTTGTTCTTTTAGCATACAATTTACCCCCATGGATGTGTATAGATGAGTCATTTTTTATGTTATCGTTGGTTATTCCAAGTCCGAAAGCTGTTGGTCGAGACATTGATGTCTATATGAGACCACTAGTGGATGAGTTAAGTGAGTTATGGGAAGATGGTTTTGATGTTTTTTATGCCTCAAAGGGCGAAAAGTTTCGAATGCATGCGGATTTATTGTGGACTATCAATGACTTTCCAGCCTATGGTACTATTTCTGGGTGGAGCACAAAAGGCTATAAGGCAGGCCCTGTTTGTAACACGCACACTCCTTCTTGTAAGTTAAGAAGTAAGATTGGTTACTTAGGACATCGTCGTTTTCTTCCGCACAATCATCCATGGAGAAGAAGCAAGAAGTTTGATGGCAAGAGTGATCATCGAACTATACCTAACTTACCAGATGGAGATGCTTTACTTGAGCAATTATGTCATGTGGATAATATATGTTATGGAAAGCACCCCAGTAATAAGAGGAGAAGGAGATTGGAAGGAGAGTTGAATTGGAATAAAAAAGCATTCTTTTTGATCTACCATATTGGCATAAGTTAAGATTAAGACATAACCTTGATGTCATGCATATAGAAAAGAATATTTTTGACAATATTCTTGGTACGTTGATGAATGTTGAAGGTAAAACCAAGGATAGAATCAAGGCTCGGCTTGATTTGGAAGATATGAATATTCGAAAAGAATTACACTTGATAAGGGCTATTGATGGAACTATTGTGGGAAAACCTCCAGCATGCTATACAATGTCTTTGGATGAGAAGAAGAAGTTTTGTGAGTTTGTCAAGCAGGTGAAGTTTTCAGATGGGTACGCATCGAATATATCTAGATGTGTTAATGTGGATGAAAGGAAGATTGGTGGGCTTAAGTCGCATGATTGTCATATATTGTTACAAAACATTCTTCCTTTAGGGACGCATGGCATTTTTGAATAAAGATGTGATAGGTGTTTTATTGGAGTTGGGGAACTTCTTTCGCAGAATTTGTAGACGAAGTTTGAACAAGGATGACGTTCAAACTATGTGTGAGGAGATTATTTTAATCTTGTGCAAACTTGAAATGATATACCCACCGGCATTCTTTGATGTTATGGTACATTTGGCTATTCATTTGCCAAATGAAGCCTTACTTGGTGGACCAGTTGCGTATAGATGGATGTATCCAATTGAGAGGTATTCTTTAAATTTATCGTATTACTCTTGAAAGTCAACTAAATAGTGGCCTATCTAATTATGTTGAATCATTTGTGAAGATTCCTAGGTACCTTTGAAGGATTTGTCGAAATAAAGCACGTCCGGAAGGGTCAATTCTTTGAAGCATATGTTGTTAAAGAGTGCACGACATTACGCTCAATCTATCTGAAAGGAATTGAAACCAACCGCAACGTGCGCACCGCTTCAATGATATGGTTGATGGTAGTGACATTTCGAGTGTTCGCCAACAATGTAAGCCAATTGGATGCGGCAAAATAATTGCGTTTCCTGAAAAGAGCTAGAGATTGCACATTGGTATGTGCTTATGAATTGTCATGAGATTAGTTTGTTTATCGAGTAAGTTTTGCTAAGAAACTGTTAAACTAAGATATGGAATGAATTGAGATAATTCATGGAAATTAATATAGTGGTTTTTTCAATGATCCATAGTAAGCACATGGATGAGTTGAGGCGACAAAGTCCATTATATGTTGACAGGAGACATAAAGAACAATTTCCTTCGTGGTTTAGGCATCGGGTGAGAATAAGGTTTAAACGTGGTGTTCATTACTGATTATTTATTAGAAACTAATGTTCCTTTCTTGTTATAGATGACAACATTAGCTAGTTTTGATGAAGGGAAAAACTTTGAGTCTTTGTATGCATTAGCATGTGGACCTCATAGTTTGGTGCAGATGTATACAGTTTGCAATACTAATGGAATGCGATTTCGCACTGAAGCCCGTGATCTGTGAAGGATTACACAAAATTGTGGCGTTGCAGTGTTAGGAAATTATGGGGAAGACAATATAACATTTTATGGGATCTTGTGAGATATTATAAAGCTAGAATATATTAGGGGTAAAAGTGTTGTGCTTTTCAAATGCAAATGGTACGATCTTGGAAGTTCAAATATGAGGGTCAATGGCATTGTGAAAAGCATCAACGTTAGTAAGTTTTGGTTCAAGGATGACCCATTTATTTTGGCAAACCAAGCGAAGCAAGTTTTTTTGGTGGAAGATTTGGTACTCGATTCAAATTGGCGGATTGTGCAAGAATGTGAAGTTAGACGTGCGTATGATATCCCTTCGCATGGTAATGAAGAAGGTTCAGATGACGTTGAAGAGTCTAATTCAGTTCTAGTCGAAGTCGAGGAATGTTCCTTAGAGTTTTTAGATAGAACTGATATTGCATTTGATGTAATAAATAACGTTGTATTTAATTCCGAGCAACATTTAGATGACGATTTGGATGACTTAGAGATAAGTAGTAGTGACAATGAATGTGATATTGTATTCCAAGATTCGACCGACGACGATGATGAATAATTTCTTATAATTCGATTCCGACTTTTTGGTTTGCTATTGCTTTGTTATGAAAGTAGTTGGATTGTTAATCTCTATCCTTTGAAAAGATGATACTGTTGCTTAGCAATAATATTGCTTCCTAACATTTATCATTTCTATACCAATGCCATGTAAACATGACCAACTTGGTGTTTGAGATATATAATGCACACTAATTACTTGTATTCACTAACTTCTTGTATCTACTAAAAAATAAGAGCCTTCTAGGATTCTTTTGACATGGTTAAGAATACTTGTCAATGTGGTTATCAGTATGCTTACCTTGAAATTCCTTCAACTTACCATATGCATACTCATCAATAGCATCAACCATGGAGAGCACTTCATCATCCTTATGTTAATATAGTTGTACTTCTTGATGTAAATGTCTAAACGTATCTGCAGTTGTTGATGTAAATGTTATTGTTACATTTCAGATATTGTGGAATGAGACATCAACAGCTCCTACAGTTGTCCCTTTTTTCCTGTGGTGCAATATCTAGAGGTATTTATGTTGTTTTAGCATATGGGTAGCCTTTCTTGGCATAAATTGCATTTATTGATTAAATTTAGGAAAGGTAACCTATCCAAGGTTGGAGTTAATCCATGAACATCGACCTCTTAGAGACACAACCTGAATTGCTTTAATGTCAATTCCATAAGTTAATGTCAATTGCTTTAATGTCAATTGCTTTAATGTCAATATGATGCAAGTGTTTGTATTTGATATTAACATTTCATTGTACATATGGTAGACAATATGTTCTTCATAATTAGCCTAGGATTTTAGTCTTTCAAACAGATTGCAATGCCATGTCTTTATATGCAGCATCCATGTCCTATAATGAATGACTTCTTGCTGTCTTTGATTGACTGTTTGTTTAAACTGAATTTGATTGACTGTTTGTTTAAACTGAATGTTGATTTGTTGTTGATTGACTTTTTGCTGTGTCATTACTTTGAAGACACTAGGCTTTTAGTCTTCCAAATAGATTGCAATGCCATGTCTTCATAAGACTTTGCATTTGTGTTTTTGAAGACTTTCCATCTGTCCTCCCCTTGCACTTTGACTAATCTAGCACAAATTGAGAGTTGTGTTAAATGCAAATGTTTGTGTGATGGAATTTTAAGTATGTCCAAGTTCGATTTTTAAGTTCTTTTCATTCATCATTGTTATTTTTCAGTTTAAACTAGTTTGACACTTGATATTAGTATCTTCTTACTTTGCTATAAACCTAACAACGAACAAACCGGATTTCATTGTCTATCATTTGCATCTTTTAGATCATTGAAAACTTGAAAAGTAGTTATCTTGGTGAGACTGTAGGACTTTCGTGATTACTATCTTTTAGATTTTTAGTTAACCATTCAAATCTACGTGCATTGTTCTGAAAGAAAAGTACAACCCTATTTATTTATTTTTCAATATGAGAACTTAGAATTGAAACACAGAAACATTTTTTTATCTCTTTTGGGTTTGAAGGAGGATCCCTATAGACGATCGATTCATCTCACGGTCGGTTTGGTGAAAATAAATGCTCCTTTTATCTCATGATCTACTTTGCCTGGCCTTTTCTTTGCATCCTAATATTTTAAATTGCAACCATGCTATATCAAAAAGCAATACATCTTAATATTTAGCACATGCATGTATTCATTTGGATGAGGGTTCATTTTTCGGTAGTAGATCACAATCCGCTAGAAAGTAGATATACATTTTCGGTTGACAGATATACATTTTCAGTTGACATTTTCAATGACACCTAAAGCGATAGACTTATTTGTGAACTTGTTTTCTAATCATCCAAAATTCAGGTTAAATTTAAACTATTCAATTTAATATATAAATTCAGGTGAATTTTTATTCCTTTGAGAAATAATTAGATAAACTAGGCAGTAGTTAGAAAGAGAGTAGTTAGAAATACCCATAACCCTAGTTAGAAAGATCATAACCTTCAATTAACCAACTAATAGCTAAATTATAACTATATAAGCAATAATCTAATCCTAGGCAGCAGTAATAACCCTCTCAAACATCTTACTTAGGTATATTTATTAAAGACATAGTTGAAGCTTTAGGTACTAATAATGTTAAATCTCAACAAGAGAGTAGCGCTAGTGCTTAGAGTTTATATAGTCAAATGGGTCAAATGGATATAAAATTATAGTAAGTAAATTATTGGAGGAATTGTGTACAGTGAAAAGGAAGTCATGGCTTTGGGTTATGTGAGAAGATTAAGAAAGATTCATATTGCAATAACTCTACAAAGAATAAGAAAGATGAATTTTGGGTTTCCTTTAGGAACTTTGCATACATATCATAAAGATTTCATGATGATTTTACCATTCATGGAGATTCATTTGATTGTCATTTACATAATCTAATACTTGTGTTAGAATATAATACTTTTCACTGAATTTATTCCCTACTTACTTTCTTCCATTTATCACGCAAGTGGTAATTCTTAATAACTTTGATTCTTCTTATGTTGCTATTTACATGGAATTCATGATAGCCAATATATTTGGCCTTTAAAATTTGAACAAGTCTATTAGTGCATCTATACTCCATTGAAGTTTGCTGCCTAAATTAGATATTGTGATTTCGAAATTGCTCTCTAAAGAAACTCATCTCAACATTTTAAGAGTTAAACGTTGGCTGTCATAAATAAATTCTATATTGGTCACTCCATTATGTACTTCTCCTCAAGTTGTTTCCTAGGTTAATGATACTTTAATTGCTCCTCTTCACACACAAATATCAACTGATTGTTATGTAAGAGTTCAATTGAAATAAAATTAGGACACACATGGTACAATCCATTAACATACTCAAGCACTCAAGCTGTGAGTAAATTAAGCTCAAGTTCTATCACCACTTTGACATGTCTTTTTCCTTCCTATATTCAAGTCCTATGTACATGTAAGCTATGCATAGGCATGGAACCTATAGAACTTCTTGGGTGCTTCCTTTCTATGCTGCTACTAAGTTGTAATCCACTTCAGAACTCGATCGTTGCTTGAGGATAGATTAACTTTATTTGTAGAATATATTGCTCTCTTGTGGGTACCTAACACACTAATTAAAACCTTTTTAGATTATTGTTCATACTGAGTGCATGCTTCTGATGATGTGAATTATGTGGATTAATTGTTGTTCAAAGTCATAACACTTCCTGAATCTGACACATAATGCTGCCTGTGAAAAACGATGCGGACTGAAGAACATGCAATGGACATTTTTAGGTCTCTTATGTACTAGTTCTGAAGTTTTTGCTAAAATAAACTTTTAATTATTTTCAGATTAATTGAAGGATAACTATAAATCTTTAATTAAGACTATTATGATATGAGACCTTTCCATTTGGAAGTAAGTTTATTTTGAGATTTTCTTTAAAAAACTAAAGCCTGATTTAAATGATAAAGCTTTTCTATCATAGGAGTATCTTGATTAGACGAGCTTAAACTATATTATTTTTCTGGAGTTTAAGCATAAAACAAAAGGATATCATGTCCAACCTTCATGTTGTGCATAATGCATATCATGTTGATTGGCAGATTGCACAATGCACAATCTGCCAATGCATGTTGTCAATTCACAATGCATGTTGATATGCATTATGCACAATGCACAAATGCAGAATGCACAATCTACCAATGCATCTCATCGACACTCACAATTGCACAATCTGCTTCTCTACCACAAGGAACAAGGTGATAAAAGGAAAATTGATGATTTTTTTAAGGTAGACTAATCTAGCACAAAAAGGGACTTAGATAACAGTGATGTGGAAAAGGATGTGATATTTCACAAGATTATTGATTACATATGATCGAATATTGTTGGAAAAGGATCACACTTTAGAAAATCAATTGATATGTTGGAAAACTTATTAACATGGAGAATTTCAGGTATTGATTGGACTTGATTAACTTTTTAAGGTATTAAGCATGGTTACCACTAACCTATAAAGAGCATATTCTTGATTTGAAGATTGTTGTATACTGTTCATATATGTAGACTTGCGATCTTATAAGTATTTATTAGAGTATATTAACTAAATGCGGCATATCTAATAAGGTGGAGATTTTTATCTATAGCTCATATATATATGTTGCAATATTGGAGCATTTTTGGAAGGACATGAGAGTTTATTGAAAATATTTAGGAGATCACAACTTGACACATGACCTTATGTTAAAATGTTTTCTTCTCTGGAATTCAGAGGTGGACACACAAGCATGTTAGTTTGAAAAAGGATTTTTTTAAAAAGAAATAACCATAAAAAATAGGTGTGTCAGAGTCTATATATGTCAATGTAGTGCAAATAAATATTGAGTCACACAATTTGCAAAATATGTATGTTGAAAGATATGTTTATATACAATCACAGAAACAAAATATGATCATGAACTCTAATTCAATTGTAGACAATCCAACTATAGACCAGATCATTTTTATAATAAATAGGTCATCTTATAAAAGTAAAACATACCATATTGTAGATCTCTTATTATCCAATTCTATTACAATGTCTAAATATATACCCTATAATATGGATCACCCTCTTAGCTTCAAAATACAGTCTCATAATTACTCATGCCTCTCAATTGAAAGGTACTTCTAAAAAATATTAGGGTCTTTGCCTTTTTCCGTCTCCTTTATTGCATGAATTAAAGAAATCACTCAATGTAATATGTCAACATAGGACATTGAGGCTCTATTTAACCTAGTCACCACACAAAAGATTGAACAGACACTCAAGTCAGTAGCTCCCTTTAAAGCTTTTGTTCCTGGTAGTGTTCACATCTATTTCTTCATTGAGACGTGGTTTTTAATTAGTGAAGAAATGGATGTTTTCAATTCACAATGCATGTTGATATGCATTATGCACAATGCACAAATGCAGAATGCACAATCTACTAATGCATCTCATCGACACTCACAATTGCACAATCTGCTTCTTTACCACAAAGAACACTTCATTTTGCATGATACTTTGTTTTTTGTTCTAAAGATTGCTGCATTTGAATAAGGTATACATGACACTCATGCAAAAGTACATTTCAGTTTTTTCTAAGTTTTATCTTCTAATTGTGAATCATCTAAGTTATCAATTTATTTTCATGTTAATTAGGATAGTTATTATTTCATTATACAACAATCCTTAACTAGTTGGAGTCATTTTGAGTCAAACTTTATCTTCTGCAACATTTATCTTCAGCAACATTTTCTTGTTGCCTTTCAAGTGAACACTGGAAATGCATTTGGTTTTGAACTTTGAAATATAATCTCAATTATGATGCAGGTAATTCACATGGCACCAGGTCAACCCAAGAAGAAGAATAAGGCTGCACTAAGTAGCATCGTACCGACAAAATTGCAGTCGCGTTACCGTCATCTTCTTAGGGACGCAGCTAATACGTCATCTTCTTATACACAACCACAAAACCCGACACCTGCACCTTGTCAGCCTAATCCAACACCAAACGAAGTCACACATGCTTGTTCTCAGCCTACTCCAACACCGAGAGAAGTCACACGTGCACCTTCTCAGCCTACTCCAACACCGAGAGAAGTCATACGTGCACCTTCTCAGCCTATTCCAACACCAAGAGAAGTTACACCTTCTCAACCTATTATTCATCCTAGAGATAAATATGAACAAATTATGAATCAGCGTCGCAACATTAGTTCTCCATCCACGACTCAAGAGATGCCTCCAACTTTGGCTTATCAGACACCTGTAAATCAAACAATTACATCCACTGTGGGTTCTTCTTCTGCAAGCACTGCAGGTTTGATCTTTCTCAAAAAATTAGTGAAATTTATTAACTTTACTTATTTTGCTTATCTAACCAATTAAAAGCATGTTATATGCTTTTTTCTTTGCTAATTTAGGATCGACGACTGATGTAAGAAAAATAAGGGGTCTTACAAAAGGACAAGGATTGGCAAAGATTAACAAGGCCATAGGTAAGAGATTGGAGATCGAGATCTCCCCAACTGAAGGACGACCAACCAACTCCGTACAATCTACCAAATTTTCGAGTGAGATTGGTCTGGTATCCCGAACTTCCTTACCTGTTAAAACAAAATTTTCAAAAATTACAACTGAGGAATTGGATATTGCATTTGACAAGTTAGACGTAAGTATTCTAAACCAATCTAATTTGTATGTGTTTTTCATATGCTTTGGACATTGACCAATAATTTATAATTTAGTGCAAAAAAGTTAGAAATCAAGGAATGAGGACCCACAATGAAGTACATGCTCTTGTGAAGAAGTTTCTTGCGCTAAGGTCCAAAGATCAAAGATATAGTTTAAAAAAGCATTTTACCAAGTACGGAAAGGATGTTAAGCGGAAAAGTGTCACGATGGCGAGTGGATGGACTTATGCGAATATTGGGAGCAATCACTGAAAGGTTAGTTCATTTGATCACTACTATTTTTACAACTTATTATATTTTAGTATTTATGAATTATGATTTATAGATTTTATAATACATTTTCTTAACGTGTGCGATTAGGAAAAAAGTCAAAAAGAAAAAGTTGCTAGGAGTCAGGTCAAATGTCGACCAAACTCTGGCTCCAAGGCCTTTGTAGCCATACGACATGAGATTGTGAGTTATTATCTTTTTAATTATATTTTTTTTATTGACATTTCAAATTTTATAATGAATATTACTATTTATATATTTCTATACAACAGAGTGACAAAGACGGAGAAGAGTGTGACGGATGAAGTTATGGTATCACACTCATTATGATGAAAGAAAAGATCAATGGACAACTCCACGAATGCAAAGAAAAATGGGTGAGTACATAGTTTATTTATAAATATTTCTTAAATCACATTGTGTATGTAATTAATTCTTTACTTTTTCAGGACTTAATGTGTCACGAATTGACACATTCAACTGAACAAGGTCATCCGATGACAGTGGACGAAGTGTGCGACAAAGTCCTGGGCACCAGAACTGATTACATTGTTGGCATGGGAATGGGGCCTCGACCACAAGGGAAGACTTCAGTCAAAAAGAGACTTCGAGACGAATTAGCGGAGTCCAAGAAGGTTAATGAGGGCTTACAGTCTAAAGTCGATGAATTGACCAAAAAATTTGAACAAATGCAAGATAAATTGGAACTCATATGTTCTACACATAATATTCGAGTTGATTAGATAAGTATTCATACTGATATATTAGACACTTATGACATATTTGTTAGAGTAGTGCCCTAAAGGCAATCCCCTTTAGCGCATTTTGTTCATAGTCATGTACAGACTTTATGAATAAATAAAGCAAGGCATATTTCATTTATTTGATGTTCATTTTATTATGAATTGATAATGATCTTTAATCAAATTAATGAAGTCCCTGATACATGACATAGCATGAAGGAAATTATGATGTGATCATACTATTGAGATTCCTATCATGTGCAATTATGTCAAGATCTAAATTATCCCTAGTCATAGGATTAATGAGGCCGACATCGTTAATCCGGATAGACTAAGACATGTCAAACTCCTTGATTGGATCAGCGGTGGATCTCGAAAACGTAAATATTGAGATATTTAGATTTGACATGTGGATGCTTACTAGTGGTAGTAAGTACATTGGATGACTGCTAGGAGATCATCACATGGATGTCTATACAAATGTCGTTGATAATCTCATCATAGCAATGGTGCAAGTATCCTTAGACTTGAGGTACTCGAGGATATCTTGAACCTTGATTACGTACTTTGACTCCATTCCTTGTTACCTTCGTAGGTCGCTCATAGGGTGGTGATTGGAGTACAACTTGAGGTATTCAAGGTAATTGAGTAGCCAATAGAGGATTCACCACTTCATTATAGCGAAAGAGATACCCATGGCCTCTTATCGGGATCATTACTTTGAAGTCTCTGCGCGGAGCATACATATGTCATGAAGATGGTCTTCATGGACATATAAAGTAATGAGTCCTAGGGCGAGAACTGATTACACTTGGACTAGATTTGATCGATCGGTCTAGTAAGAGTTGACACATTGCCCATACTCAAACCAAGTGGGGTATAGCATGGTGAAAGGACGAATTGCACGGTAATTGTCTATGGAAGGGTTCGTGATATGGTTTCATTAGTCAAACCAATTACTTTTCGTCAATTAGGAGTCGTGATGTGTTGCTAGATACCGCTCATGACTTGCTCGATTAAGTGTTAATCTAAGTGGCCAACATAACCGGAACCTAATGGGTCACACGATAAGAATGACTCGGAGAATCAGAAAATAGTTTGAGACGAGATCCGATATCCGGAGAGCAATAGGATTAAATGGATCCCGATGAGATTGGGATATGTCCCGATGAGATCGCGACATTGACATTGCTGAAAATCGTTTCCGGTGATTTTTCACCGGCGGGGCCCGGCAGGCCGGTAGGACCGACCCCAGTTTGACTGGACCACTTCAGCAATTATATATATTAATTAATTAAGTAAATAATTAATTAATTATATATATATATAGGAATTTCGGTGGAACATTAAATGGAGATGAAAAGTTAGTTTGAAAAAGTCAAACTAATGATGATTTAGCAAATTAAGGCATTTTTCATGCCACCTACGTGGAAGCCTTCCACCAAGCTTTATATATTGTGTTTTTAAGTGTTAAAAACATAAGAAGAAGAAGAGATTGGGAAGGGGCTTGCACGGTTGGAGAAAGGGAAGAGTCGAAAGTTTACATGTTAAGCTTTGGAAAATTGTTTCCATCTTCTTCCTCTCATCCATCTCAAGTTTGCTTCTACCTCTCCAAGGTTCCACCAAGATCATCTCACTTGCTCTCCAAGGCTAAGGTAAGAGCTAGCACTCTTTTCTTTAGTCTAGCTATTCCCGGGTCAAAAGAGTTTGTCCCGGTTAGGTTTTTCGACCTCTGCGTGGATATCGTTAGAGACGGTCTCCTTTGGTCGTTATGGTTTGATTGTTTGTACTTACACATGGATCCTGGCTTTTGGGAATGTCCCGGACTCAAAATTTTAAATTCCGCACTGTGGGCATGTGATGCCTACCCCGGGATTTTCCTACAGTGGTATCAGAGCCACTTGTGTTGTATAAACAGTCGAAATGATTAGGTCGGAGTTCCTTAGTGAATTGTGCTGCTGATGCATTTTATTTGTGTAAATTTCGAATCAGTATAGAGATGCATGTTTTCGAAATTTATTGCTCAGAATTGTTCATAACATGTTATAGAATATGTTTGTGAAAGATGAGAATTTATCAATTTGATTTGATATGGTTTTGCTATTTAATTCCCTCAAGTTTCGGATGCTGTCTTGTTGATAGTTTCTGAAACAGGTATGCTTGTAAATTCGAGAATAACTTCTAGAAAAATTGTTTTTCGGATTGGTTTTCACCGACATGTCCCTAAGATGTTTTTCAATGTCTCTGTGGATGGAAAAATGTTTTCAAGGTGATTTACCATTTATTTCCGAATTTCTTGTGTGCTGATGGGAATGTTTGTGTTGTAGAACACAGATTCTGTTTCGGCTAGATTGCTGAGGTTCAATGAATTTTTGTGGGAAATAAATCCTGGAAAAATTCATGGAGCATGTTGGGAACATGTTTTAACCTCTGTAATTTTCACAGTATTTATTGAAAGTGTTTCAATGGTCATTTTGAGAAAAATGTTGAGCTTGGCAGTTTTGAGAAACTTGCTGGGGCTGTTTTGTTTGGAATGATTGATTGTGTTATTTTCTGTTCCAATACCATGAATCATTTTTATAGTGATTAAAAATGTGTTATATTGATGTGGCATGCATGCCAAGTTGAGATTCTTGAATTTAGGTTTCCAATAATTTTTTGGATATCGAATAGGTCACTTTAGCGTCTCGTTAACTTATTCCGTTATCTTGGTTATTTTGGCCGTCGCAATTTTTGTGACAAGTGCCGGAGTAATCTTGATAACGTGTAGCCTACCTAGAGATACTTAGCATGATAATTTGGTGTCCTTGAATTATGTGGAAATCTAGTGATTAATGATGGATTAATAGGTTTCAAGGCTTTCATATATAGTTAGACTATATGGCATGCATGAGTTGATGAAAATGTTTCATTAGCACATTAATATAAAGGTTTATATACTTGTTATATTGGTGTTGTGAATTGGAAATGCCTGGATTGAGAATTAGCCGATTAAATAACAATTCCATATGGACAATGAATAAGTCGACTTATATGTTCATAAGTCGACTTGTTTGGTGCACTGTAGACTAATAAGTCGACTTGCACAATGGTACAAGTTGACTTGTTCATGCATTATTGCACAAATCGACTTACATGCATAAGTCGACTTATATAGAGCCATAAGTCGACTTATACATATACAAGTCGACTTATATCATGCCTAGTGGGATGATGGGTGATTTTCGTATAAATTCAATGTGATTGATGCAATGCCCTAAATCAGACCATATAGTCATGGTGACTATGATCCTTGGATGAGATTAATTAGATGAGACCTAAAATCCCTCATTTAAAATATGAAAACTAACGCCTTCCATTAATATGGTAAGAACCAGAGTTCTTATAGGGTTGGGTTGTTGAGCTAACCTCAAGCTCACTCTATACGAATATGTTCAAACCATTAAAATATGATTTTCGGAATAATGGGTCGGTTTTCTTAGAAGCGTTGATTTGTTGAGCTAACCTCAAGGTCAACGTGGACAGAGGCGAAGTTGGGTAGTGTACATCAGATGTACACGCATCAAGTGTTGATAACCCAATGTATGTGCATACATCAACTGTTGATAGCACTGGGCGATAGTTGTGTCTAAGATGTAATTGGTATGTTTGATACCTCCCGAGATATAAGATGGCTTGTTGAGCTAACCTCAAGGTCATTCTTAATGTCGGTCATCGATGATGCAATTGGTATGACTGATACCTACCGATTGACCTAAGGTGACTTGTTGAGCTAACCTCAAGGTCATTCTTAGCAATGTCGGATATCGACCCACTAGGTCAATGTGCCATTTTGTTTCATGGATTCATGATGAGGGTTATGGATTCTGTTGAAACTAGTGGGAGCCATATGTATGTCATTTAAGTCCTTATGAGCATACATTTAATCCTATTCTAACTTTCTTTCTCTCTCTACGTTTAGGTTGATTGAAGATGTCGACTAGTGTGAATCTTCGCTCACTAATGGATGCAAACAAATTAACCGGACCAAATTTTCTTAATTGGCTGCGGAATCTGAGAATTGTTCTCAGATCTGAGGATCTAGGATACATCCTTGATTTTCCGCTTCGGATCCACTTCTCAAGGAGCTTCGATGATGATCGAAGGCATATCGTAAGCATCTAAAAGATGGTGACATAGCCACCGCATTATGCTTGCATCGATGTCACCGAGTGCGAAGCGACGAGTCTATGGATGCTCACACGATAGTGTTTCATCTTAGAGAGTTGTTTGATGAGCAAGCACGGTCCGAACGGTTCGAGACCTCAAGGTTGCTCTTTACAACGAAGATGACTCTGGTTCATCTGCGATGCAATATGCATTGAAGATGAATGGCTATATTGAGAGGTTAGCCGTCTTAGGTTTTGTGTTGGATTACGAGTTAAGTATAGACTTAATTCTTGTTAGTTTGTCGATAGTTATTCACGGTTTGTGTTGAACTATCGAATGAACCAAATATCCACCACAATTCCCGAAATGATCAATCGCCAAGACAATGAGAACAACTCGTCAAGCAAGATAGCAAGCGTTGCTATTGGTGGATTCTTCTTCCTCTGCTTCCAAGAAAAGGAAACAAAAAAGGCTCGAAGCGAAAGGAAGTGCAGCGAAAGGCAAGAAGAAGACCAAAGAGACTGCACCAAAAGGTACCTGCTTCCATTGCGGTAAGACTGGTCATTGGAGGCGTAATTGGAAAGTCTATCTGGAGGAACTGAAGCAGAAGAAGGCATCAGATGCCTCGACTTCTTCAGGTATGTTTGTCATTGAGGTTAATACTGTTTCTAATCATAACATATGGGTATTAGATACAGGTTGTGGCTCACACATATGCAATGATATGCAGGGCCTCAGGGACAGTAGGCAGCTCATAAAGGGAGATATGGACCTGCGTGTTGGCAATGGAGCAAGAGTTGCTGCATTAGCCGTAGGGACTTATGTTTTGACACTCCCCAGTGGGCTTGTACTTAACTTGGATGATTGTTATTTTGTACCCGTGTTAACAAAGAACATACTGTCTGTTTCTTGTTTAAATAGAGCTGGTTTCCATTTGTCTTTTGGTAACAATGGTTGTTCTATTAGTTCAAATGGAATGCTTTATGGTACTGGTACATTATGCAATGGAATTTACATATTAGATATGTCACATCCGGTTATGAATGTCAATGACGCTAAAAGACATAAAAGAGATAATTTAAAATCAACTTACTTATGGCATTGTCGCCTTGGCCATATAAATGAGAGACGCATCGCTAAGCTCCACAAGAGTGGAAGTTTAGGGTCATTCGATTATGAATCATATGACACATGTGAATCTTGTTTATTAGGCAAGATGACTAAGTTACCTTTTAAGGGAAAGGGTGAACGAGCGACTGGATTATTAGACCTAATACATTCAGATGTATGTGGTCCGATGTCCATCCATGCCAGAAGTGGTTGCTGCTACTTCATTACCTTTATCGATGATTATTCTCGATATGGGTACCAGATTCGATGAGATACAAATCAAGCGTTTGAAAAGTTCAAACAATTCAGAAATGAAGTAGAAAAACAACTTGGGAAAAGTATCAAAACATTACGATCCGATCGTGGTGGTGAATACTTAGACCAAGAGTTTTTGGATTATCTCAGAGATAATGGGATATTATCTCGGTGGACCCTCCTTACACACCACAAATAATGGTGTGGCGAAAGGAGAAATCGAACCTTGTTGGACATGGTACGATCTATGATGGGCTTTCAGATTACCAAAATCCTTTTGGGGATATGCACTTGAGACAATTTGTTTACTTGTTAAACGAGTTCCATCAAAGATAGTTGATGTTACTCCATATGAGATGTGGACTAACAAGAAACCTTATCTTTCTTATTTGAAAGTATGGGGTTGTCTCATTATGTGACACAGTC
Source organism: Erythroxylum novogranatense (assembly GCA_029891385.1). Lineage (NCBI taxonomy): Eukaryota > Viridiplantae > Streptophyta > Magnoliopsida > Malpighiales > Erythroxylaceae > Erythroxylum > Erythroxylum novogranatense. The sequence goes on along the minus strand of CM057231.1, from coordinate 79,228,555 downwards.
AGATAAGCTTGGAGCAAAATCTGACAAGTGTTTGTTCGTAGGATATCCTAAAGAAACAAGAGGATATCAATTCTACTTTGCTGAGGAACAAAAGGTGTTTGTTTCGATGCATGCTGTCTTTTTAGAGAAAGAGTTTCTTTTAAAAGAGGACAGTGGGAGCAAAGTTGAACTTGAAGAAGTTCAAGATGCTCGGACAGACGCGGATCAACTGCCTGAACCTGAAACTGTAACTCATACAGATGAGGTAACAGTTCAACCTTCTACTACACACGAAATTCGTAGGTCAAGTAGGATACGCTCTGTTCCCGAGAGATATGGATTTCTCGTGAGTGAACAGAATGACGTATTGCTCATAGAGGATGATGAGCCTACCACCTATGAAGAGGTTCTGAAGAGTTCAGAGTCTGAAAAATGGCTTCGTGCCATGAAATCTGAAATGGATTCCATGTATGAAAACCAAGTATGGACTTTGGTTGATGCACCTGAAGGGATAAAACCTATAGGGTGCAAATGGGTTTTCAAGAAGAAAACTGACATGGATGGTAATGTGATTACCTATAAAGCAAGGCTTGTGGCTAAAGGCTTTCGTCAAAGACAAGGAGTTGACTATGATGAGACCTTCAGTCCAGTAGCAATGCTTAAATCCATTAGGATACTCTTAGCCATTGCCGCTCATTATGATTATGAGATATGGCAAATGGATGTGAAGACAGCTTTCCTGAATGGAAATCTGGCTGAGGATGTGTACATGACACAACCTGAGGGCTTCATTTCCGTTGATGGCGAAAAGGTATGCAAGCTTCAGAAATCCATTTATGGATTGAAGCAAGCATCCAGGAGTTGGAATATCCGTTTTGATGAGACAATCAAAGAGTTTGGTTTCTCACAAAATCCGGATGAACATTGTGTGTACAAGAAAGTTAATGGAACTACGATCGTATTCCTTGTATTATATGTAGATGACATATTGTTGCTAGGAAACGATGTCTCAATGCTGCAATCTGTAAAAATTTGGTTGTCCAAACAATTTGCCATGAAAGACCTTGGAGAAGCAACTTATATCCTTGGGATAAAGATCTATAGAGATAGATCGAAGAGGTTGCTTGGTTTTCACAAATAACGACATAGACAAGGTGCTAAAGAGGTTTAGCATGGAGCAATCCAAGAGGGTTTCTTCCCATTGTTCATGGATAACACTCAAGTCCATGTGTCCCAAGACACAGATGAGAGGATGCGTATGAATATGATCCGTATCGTCTGCGATAGGATCTATTATGTACGCAATGTTATATACGAGACCCGATGTATCATATGCTCTAAGTGTTACGGAGCGGATACCAATCGGATCTGGTGAGGGTCATTTGGGTGGTGTCAAGAATATCCTAAAGTACTTGCGAAGAACTAAGGATGTTATCTTGATATATGGAGATGGAAGTCTCAGTGGCGGGCATACAAATGCGCTTTTCAATCGATAAGGACGACTCAAGTCCCAATCAGGTTATGTTTTCACACTAAATGGCGGAGCGATCGGTTGGAAGAGTTCCAAGCAGAGACGATCACGATTCAACGATCTAGGCGAGTACATTGCGCATCGACTCAAAGAAAGGAAGCAGTTTGGATCAAGAAGTTCATTTCTGAACTTGGTGTGGTTCCTAGCTGTGATGGACCCATACAGTTGTATTGTGACAACAATGGAGCTATTGCGCAGGCAAAGGAACCAAGGTCTCATCAGCGATCCAAACACGTACTCCGCCGATACCATTTGATTCGGGAGATCATTGCTCGAGGTGATGTCCTGATAGAGAGAATTCCCACAGAGCAGAACATTGCTGATCCGTTGACAAAGCCATTGCCACAGAAGAATTTTGATTCTCATGTACTCGCTTATGGTATTAGATACCAAGGCGATTGGCTTTAGGTCAAGTGGGAGATTGTTAGAGTAGTGCCCTAAAGGCAATCCCCTTTAGCGCATTTTGTTCATAGTCATGTACAGACTTTATGAATAAATAAAGCAAGGCATATTTCATTTATTTGATGTTCATTTTATTATGAATTGATAATGATCTTTAATCAAATTAATGAAGTCCCTGATACATGACATAGCATGAAGGAAATTATGATGTGATCATACTATTGAGATTCCTATCATGTGCAATTATGTCAAGATCTAAATTATCCTAGTCATAGGATTAATGAGACCGACATCGTTAATCCGGATAGACTAGCACATGTCAAACTCCTTGATTGGATCAGCGGTGGATCTCGTAAAACCGTAAATATTGAGATATTTAGATTTGACATGTGGATGCTTACTAGTGGTAGTAAGTACATTGGATGACTGCGATGAGATCATCACATGGATGTCCTATACAAATGTCGATGATAATCTCATCATAGCAATGGTGCAAGTATCCTTAGACTTGAGGTACTCAAGGATATCTTGGTCTTGATTACGTACTTTGACTCCATTCCTTGTTACCTTTCGTAGGTCACTCATAGGGTGGTGATTGGGTACAACTTGAGGTATTCAAGGTAATTGAGTAGCCAATAGAGGATTCACCACTTCATTATAGCGAAGAGATACCCATGGCCTCTTATCGGGATCATTACTTTGAAGTCTCTGGCGGAGCATACATATGTCATGAAGATGGTCTTCATGGACATATAAAGTAATGAGTCCTAGGGCGAACTGATTACACTTGGACTAGATTTGATCGATCGGTCTAGTAAGAGTTGACACATTGCTCATACTCAAACCAAGTGGGGTATAGCATGGTGAAAGGACGAATTGCACGGAATTGTCTATGGAAGGGTTCGTGATATGGTTTCATTAGTCAAACCAATTACTTTCCGGTCGATTGGGGTCATGATGTGTTGCTAGATACCGCTCATGACTTGCTCAGATTAAGTGTTAATCTAAGTGGCCAATATAACCGGAACCTAATGGGTCACACGATAAGAGTGACTCAAGAATCAGAAATAGTTTGAGACGAGATCCGATATCTGGAGAGCAATAGGATTAAATGGATCCCGATGAGATTAGGATATGTCCCGATGAGATCGCGACATTGACATTCTTGAAAACCGTTTCGGTGATTTTTTAGCGGCGAGGGCCAGCAGCCGGTAGGACCAACCCAGCTTGATCGACCACTTCAGAATTATATATATTAATTAATTAAGTAAATAATTAATTAATTATATATATATGGGAATTTTGGTGGAACATTAAATGGAGATGAAAAGTTAGTTTGAAAAAGTCAAACTAATGATGATTTAGCAAATTAAGGCATTTTTCATGCCACCTACGTGGAAGCCTTCCACCAACCTTTATATATTGTCTTTTAAGTGTTAAAACATAAGAAGAAGAAGAGATTGGGAAGGGCTTGCACGGTTGGAGAAAGGAAGAGTCGAAAGTTTACATGTTAAGCTTTGGAAAATTGTTTCCATCTTCTTCCTCTCATCCATCTCAAGTTTGCTTCTACCTCTCCAAGGTTCCACCAAGATCATCTCACTTGCTCTCCAAGGCTAAGGTAAGAGCTAGCACTCTTTTCTTTAGTCTAGCTATTCCCGGGTCAAAAGAGTTTGTCCTGTTAGGTTTTCCGACCTCTGCGTGGATACCGTTAGAGACGGTCTCCTTTAGTCGTTATGGTTTGATTGTTTGTACTTACACATGGATCCGGCTTTGGGAATGTCCGGGACTCAAAATTTTAAATTCCGACTTGTGGGCATGTGATGCCTACCCCGGATTTTCCTACAATATTGTTCATTTTAATTACTATATTATGACATGTTTGGGATTTTAAATTATATAATTTATTGTCTACATCTATTAAATTCTTGCTATATATTATTGATCATTCACAAATCCATGATGTACTCAACAAATTGATAAATGACTAAATAAAAATTAAATATATAATATTAAATACTTATTAAATAAATCAGATTTAATATTTTTCCCAATAATTAATTATTCAATTAGAATAATCATTTCATTAAATTTTTATTTTAAAATCATATAATTCTCACTATTCTTAATAATTTTATTTAATTATATGTCATTTAAATTTAATTATATAAAATTTATAATTTATTTTTAAAAATAAATTAAAATATATTATCATTTGCGACGTTTGTGACCAAACGTAGCAGGTAGGAATGCTTTCTACGACGTCTAGAAGACGTCGCAGATTTCTAGACTTTCTACGTCGTCTAGAAGACGTCAAAGAATGTCAGGCTTTCTACGACATCTAGAAGACGTCGCAGATTTCCAGACTTTCTACGTCGTCTCAAAGACGTTGAAGAATGTCAGGCTTTCTACAACGTCTAGAAGAAGTCGCAGATTGTCAGTAATTCAACGACGTTCAACAGACGTCGCAGATTGACATGCTTTCTACGACGTCTAGTACACGTCTTAGAAAGTTATGTTGTTTCCATGACGTTTAAGTCAAACATCGCTCATTCGCTTAAGTTTTTTCGATGTTTCCCTAAACGTCGAAAAATAACCCAGGCTTCCTTGACGTTTTCTACAAAACGTTGATAAAAACGTTTGCTTACTCCTCTTCAACGACGTTTGGTGCGACGTTTTTAAAAATGTCACAAAAAATTTTCCCCGATGTTTTTCAAACATTTTATAAAACGTCGCAAATTGGGTATTTTCCTTGTAGTGGCTCTTAACAGGTTGGAGAATCCAAATGCTCACGAATTACTTAAGCAACTGCAGAAGACCTTAACCTATATATGTAGCTCCTACATCATGTTTCCATATCACAGGCTCAATATAAGTCCAGTCTACACTAATTGAGATCTATTTTTCTCTTAAACTTCGACCCATTAATCTAGATCCTTTGTTGGACCACTTTATTATCTTTATTCGAATCAAATTTACGTATCTTAACTGATAAGTTATTAAAAACCAGTGAAATGCAGCTAATTGTTATCCACTAAATGGGAAAATTTCGAACATGTACATATGTTTTATTAAATTTATTAATCTTTCTTTCATCTGCAAGTTAGAGGAAGTGGTTGACGACCTTAAAACAAATTCCACCTACAAGGCACGAAGCACTAAATTGCTTTCTTAATTTTGATCTTAATACAATGCAAATTAGATGCTTCTCTTTGTCTTTTTATCTCTCTCTCTCCCTCTAAAGGGTATCATGGTTACCTTTTGGTTTGTCTTGTTAATTCTGAAAAGAAACCATAAAAACTAGTCTTTTAACTTCACACCAAAATTGTATACTTGAAATCTACTCATTAAAGTAGCACCATACCTCTTGAAACTTCAAAGACACTCGACCAACAGACGTGGAGGCCTAGGGGAACACAGTCTTCCCGTTTATGTGGGAGGATCAATTATCCACTATAAGCATGCAGAGAGACTTATAAGTATCTAACTATTACACTTATATTCTAATTTTTTTACTTCGTTGTTTTTCAATTTAAATTGATGTGTGAATGTTGTGATGATGGATAATGATCATGGTATAAATGTCTGGTACCATATATGGTTGTAGTGAGTTATTTTCTTTATTCATCAGGAGGCAATATCATAGAAATAGAAGAGACTTAGCCGAAATTTTTTATAAATTCTTGTTTAACTTAGAACATTTTATTGTTATGCAGGAAAAGTCTATAGGAATAAGGCTTACACCCCATCAGTTTTTTTTAACATATTCACACTAGGAAGTATGACGGTGTGACATTCGTCAATAGCTGATGTAGAGAACTAAATGTATGTAAAATTCATGCTTTAATATTAATTATTAATAATTATGACTTACTAATTATAATATAGGCATTGCCTCCTACTAGGACCAAATATAAGAAACAATACAATGTTAATCTCAGGGAGAACAAGCTATTGATAAAAGCCAGGCATATTTTGATGCAGTGGGTGGTAGGAACAGTCGTGAAAGGATTTTCGGGTTAGGCTCATTTAGGAACACTTGTTATTCACATTCCTTTACGTCCAGTACAGCAGCGAGTACATGGCCAACAGTGGAACGTATCAATCAGCTTTAGAGCACAGTGCAGACCTTGACAAGTCAGTTGTAACAGACAATGAAGTACATGACCAAGCTTCAAAATGACATGGAGCAGATGAAGGGGAGGGGTAGAGACTCAGACCATTCGTGCTTACCACAACAATAAGATTGTGGTAGACATTTGGATTCAATTTATGTACAATTTAATGTTTTTATTATCAATGAAATTTTTTCCTTTATATGATCAATTAATTTTCTATTTAAAAAAATTAAATATATAAATAAATCAAAAAATATAGTACAGATAATTTAAAGTTGTTGAAATTATCCAAATCAAATTTAATGTCAAGATTTTAAAAAAGAAAATACTTACGAAGGGAATTGAGGTAGAATGTGTATTATCATTACCGACGGAATTCGAGTCTCCGTCGGTAAGTAAACACATATTTACTGACTATTCGCAGTAAACTATCGGTAAATGTTTAGGGATTTTATGGATGAAAGTTTTGTTTTCGTTCGTAATTTAAGCGATATTTACCGATGGTTTGTCATTCACCGACAGTTTATCATAAATCGTCGATATAAATACCGATGAAAACGATTCTCTCCATCGGTAAATTTATCGATGGATGTAACGTTCTGTAGGTAAATTTGCAGATGGAACGAAATTGTTACCCCCAGAAATTTTTTTTAAAGTTAAGCATGATTAGACTAATTGAGTAAGTTAAGTTAGCATTAATTGAGTTGATATTAATTAATATGTGATAGCATTAAAGAGTTAGGTGGTGAGTTAATGAAATTAAATGTGTTAGTTGGGCCTTGATGAGGTAGGAAAGGAAGAGAGAATATGATGGGCTTAAAGAATTAGTGGGCTTGAGAAGTTTAAAGAGGAAAATAAGAAGGAAGGAAGAATAAATGACTGGGCTTTGGGCTTATGGGCTTAAGTTAAATGAAAGAAGTATAAAAGGAAATGAAGGAAGTGAGTTAGTAGGAGAAAGAAGAGAGTTTACGAAAATTAAAGGAGGAGAAAGGAGAAGTCGTGGAAGAGGAAAGAAGGAGGAGAAAAAGAAGAGCTTTGGCTGGGGTTTGATTTCCAAGAGATCAAGAGGAGTTGGAAGAAAGTCCAAGAGTTAAAAGTGAAGAGGAAGGCTAGAGCTTCATCTTGAACCAAGAAACTCTTGGTGTTGTTGAAGATTTAAGGTAAGCCTTTTGTTTAAATGTGAGATTTTAGTTGGGTTTTTGGTTAGAAAGACTAAGAATGGAATGGGTATAGTGATTTCCAAGTTGATTTCATGAAAAGTGTAACATGGTTTCTCAATTGAAGTGAGATTTACATGGGTTTTGGTTTTAATGAAGAGAGAGAAGGAAGAGAAGAGGAACAAGAGTTGTAACAAGGAAACCAAGGATTTAGCAAGTCTTAAAGGTGGGTTCCATATTTATCTTTATATTTATGAGCAATTAATGCAAGTTGATAAATGATACTAATGAATGTTTGTTACTTATAAGTGAGTATAAATGATTGCTATAAATGCTTGTGTTAGTTGTGGTTAGATGACATTAATCATGAGTTATGTGTAAATGAAAATAATACATGTTGATGATTTGATGATGGTTGAGTTAGTATTGAATGAAGTAGCTTAAATGAGTATGAATGCACAATATGATTTATGCATGAAATGTACAATATGAAATATGCATGAAAGATAAGATTTTCAAGAAAACAGTGAATTGGACAAGAACAGTCCAATTTTATTGTTATGCATGATTGTTATGTTATGTGGGTAAGGTATAGTCCCAAGAACCGTCACGTGCACGTCGACCATGAAAAAGCTTCGCCCGCCTGCCCGATTGTGGCATAGGATGATCCATTATTTGGACTCCTCAAGATCTTCCTATATAAGCTAATAAAATGAGACTATATGGTTGCCATGAATATGGACTTACCGAGCCATTTGATGTGTTTCATATGTGATTACATGAAATTGCAAGAATTATGAATATTCGAATTATGAGAAATTATGTTTATGTATTGATGAAAATTGCATGATGCATGTATTATGATATCATTGAAAGATTGCTTAATGTGTGAATAACTAAATAGACATGCTTGTTATATAAATATAAATGTGTTACCCGCGGAGTGAAAGCTCACCCCCCTCAATTCTCCAGGAAATGAGCAGGATCCCGAGGAGCGAGCTTAAAGGCATTTACTCCAAGAGTTTTCTTTTGGTTTTGTGATTGAAATGATTTTTGTAAAACAATGCTTTAGTTGCATTTTGAGAATGATATTGTACTTTGAAGTTTCATGTAATTGGACTTAAAATGCCCACTAAAGCATTGTATGAAATATGACATGATTTAATGGAGATGGAATGAATGAATTATGATTCAAAAGTGAATTTTAAACCCTAATGTATAATGTTTGATTGTATGACCTTTAAACTTTTGAGATGATGCATAAGATGGCATGAATATCATATAGGTAGGTAAATGTTATAAGATTGGAATTGATGGTCGTGCATGTGTAATGAAGGTGAGAATGAGGCTTGTGTGAGGTTTATTGTGCAAAGTCTTGTAGATGTGTTAAATTGGTTAGACAATAGAAGTTGGAAGTTTAGAGTTATGATGGTTGAAAGTTAGCAGGATGCATAAGTCTTGTTTATGAGGATAGCTTTGATGGTTGCGTAGGAATCTAGGGTTTGATGGACAAATCAATCAAGAATTGATAGAATGATAAAATAAGTTGGATGTTTGGAGTTGTTATGAAGTATTTAGTAGTAGAGTAAGGGAATCTTGCAAGATTTCAAGTGTATTTGGTGTTAGGAATAAGTTAGAAAGCATGGGTGAGGGTTTAAGAGGCTTTGGGAAAAATCTCAACTTTCTGTTCGTTTCTTCCTCGCGGGCGCGAGACCCATACCTCGCGGGCGCGACAACAGAAAATCAGAGGAACCTCAACTTTCTGTTCGTTTCTTCCTCGCGGGCGCAAGATCCATACCTCGCGGGCGCGAACATAGAAAATCAGAAGAGCCTCAACTTTCTGTTTGTCTCTTCCTCATGGTATGAGAAAGTAAATCATGAGCACGACCCAGTTTGAGTGCGAATTTCATTTTTAGGCCTCTAATATGAGTTGTAGATCAGGATGTGTACATATTGATTGGTATAAAGATGACATCAATCCGACATCTGTAGCAAGAGTTGGACTCCGGTAACGGGATCTAACATCTAATCAAGTAAAAGGGTCAGTCGAGAGAGCGTGATCGAGAGATGATCACATGTTGGTATTTTGTCGATATCTTGAGTTATAGAACTCCGATTGAAACGATCCTTGTCTTAAATTAAACAAGGGTCATAAGGCTATGATTTACAAGAGAACCCAATTTGAAATTAGGGTTAAGTGAAATAAACCCTACAAGGCGAAATGATCAAGTTTCATATTTTACGGTTCAAGAGTTGGACTCCGGTAACGGGATCCAACAGAAATTTTGTCGGCAAATTTACTGACCCAGCATTTCGCGATGAATTTTACCGTTAAAAAATCAAATTACCGTCGAAAGGTTAACGTTTTCTATCGGTAATTTCCTTCTGTGAATGTCCCTTTTCCTGTAGTGCTCTGATAAGCCAAGAACATCCCATAAAAGTATTTTTACTAGTGCATGTGTGAGAACGTGAGAAGAAGATCATGACTACAAGTTACTTGCTTAAAAATAGGAATGTAGTTGGTTCGTGAAAAGTAGGAAAGTTAGTTTTCTGCTGTATATAAATCTAGGTTATTAAAACCGGACCGGGCTAGACGGTTCGACCAGAATTTGGCCGAACCAGCCAGTTGTTCGGTTCGGTTTTAATGAATAACCTTTCAATAACAAAACCGGCCGGTTTATCAGATAACCGGCCGGTTTTCGTAGGAACCAGTTATTTGATAACCGGAATCGTTCTTTTGCATTCAGGAAGATGAGAAGAAGGACGATGAGGAGACGGCAGAGGAGACGGCGGAGGAAGATGCAAAGAAGTGACGATTGGCGTTATGAGGCCTCGTCGTGTTTCGCCGGAACAACAGCGGCATCCTGACATGGGAACGGCGTTATGAGGCCTCTTCTTCTCTTGGATAAACGCAAATCTTCCCTACCATTGCCGACTACACAACTTTCTTGACCGATCGATTTCCCCTTTCTTTTGTCGATTTCTGCCCAAACATCTCCGACCTCTAATTGTCCCTCTGATTTTCCAGATGTAATTGCAATCACCGACCTTCACACTTGCCCTTCAACCAACGTCGAGACTGCCTCAACCTTCAATTTCAACCATCATTCATCCCTCTCTTTCAATCTCATCTATCTCCACCTTCCTCACGAAAATCCCATCCACCCCAACTTTTTGCATAGCATGGCTCTCCCTCCCTTCATCTGTCGATTTCCTCCCACACGCACACGCCTCTATGTTCATTCAAGTATCACTGTCCTGCCATGCTCACGAAACCCACTTTAATCGCTGCCAACGAAGATGTTAACCTCTCCGGCCGATGACGGTCTATGTTTGAAGATTCTACTTCGTTGTTGTACAGCTTTTATCTTAAACCACTGCCTCTCACTTCTTGCTTCGTCTCCTCTTCATCCTCCGATTAGACTAGGATAAAAGCTGATTCTGGACTACCAGGGGAACTTAGAGAAGAGAGAGCGCCGGTTGTTATTGATGAGAAGAATAATGAAGAAAAGAAAGAACGAGAAATCGAGTTCCTGGAGATTTCTCGAACCCAAGCTTTGAAGCTCATTTGGGTTGAAGGAGGGCACGTAATCCTAAGCACCAACTGAGGGCACCGTAATCCTACCTAATAAGAAAAAGAGTCTTCTAGATTGAATGGACTATTAAGCAATGTTTTAAATAAAAAAAAAGGTTCTTTAGTTAAGAATGGACTATTAGAGTTACGTTAGGATGGAATTTGGTTATACACTTAGAGTTACATTAGGATGGAATTTAGTTAGAATGGACTATTAGAGTTACTTCTCTCTGGTATTATGGAGGTTTGTAACATTTAGAATTCTATTTTATATTAATTTCTATAATATTTAAAACTTTATTTTAATTCAATTTATGGTAGTGATAAGTTTTATAATATTTAGAACTATATTTTATATCAATTTTGTAACATTTAGAACTTTATTTCATATCAATTTCGTAATATTTAGAACTCTATTCCGTATCAATTTCTGGTTTTGATAGTTCAGTTATATATACTCTTTCAACTATTCAATTTGTTGATCTAAAGTAGCAATATTGAAAACTAGCAATATTTCAGTTAGGCTATTTAAAGTGGACTAATTGCTGGAGCAAAGTTTAATAAGTAATATCTGTTGATCTTTTGTGTATCTATTTTGCTGTTGTTGGTCTTCTTTATTACAATTAATAATGAGAAATATTTAGATGCATACTTTTGCCCTAACAGTAGTATAACCAATTTTTTTATTTTTATTTTTTAGATTAAATCATAATGGAAAATATGGAATCATCCTCTACTCGTGGTAAGTCTGATCCAGCATGGAATTATTTTTCTTCCTCTCAAGCATCTGATGGGAATTTCCAATATAACTGTATATTTTATGGTAGAATATTTAAAGGGGAGGAATTTTAGAATGAAAGAACATCTTGCTGGTGTTAAAGGTAATATTGCTCCTTGCAAAAAAGTGTCACTTGATGTGCGTGATATGATTGGAAAATATTTGCAGCAACAAATAAAAAAGAAAAAGGAAAATAAAGAGGCTCATGATATATCTTTTGGAGATGATGAAACACCACGAGCATTAGATAAAGGAAAAAGAAAAGCTACTATTGACATAGATTCATATTTTTCTCCAAGAACTACTCCTGGTTCTCAACCTAGTCTAAAAAGTTTGATGGTTGATAAAGATGTTGTTTTGAGATGTAAAAGAGTATGGGCTAGATGGTTCTATCATTCATTTATTCCTTTAAATGCTTTAAATTCACCATATTTTCAAGAAGCAATTGATGCTACAACAACAATAGGCCCAGGATTTAAGGCACCATCTTATTATGAGTTGCGTGTGCCTTTGCTTCAAGATTTAAAAAAAGGAATGTCAGTTAATTGTGGATACATATAAATCTTGTTGGGAATCAACGGGATGCACTATTATGGCAGATGGGTGGACTGACCAAAGACAAAGAACCTTGATTAATTTCTTGGTTTATTGTAATATGGGAACAACTTTTATCAAGTCTATTAATGCTTCTGACATAGTAAAAAGTGGTAATGCTTTATCTGAATTATTCTACGAAATTGTCGAGTTGGTTGGACCAAAGAATGTTGTGCATTTTGTAATAGATAATGCAACTAATTATGTATCAGCTGGGCACTTATTACAATCAAAGTATGGGCATATTTATTGGTCTCCATGTGCTGCTCATTGTATAAATCTTATTTTAAAAGACATTGGTGGTATGGATCATATTTCTAGTCTTACTTCACGCGCATCTAAGATCACAATTTTTGCGTATAATCATGTCATATTTTTGTCTTGGTTAAGAAAGCAAGAAGATTGGGTTGAGATCGTGCGTCTCACTACTACCAGGTTTGCAACTACATTTATTAATTTGAAAAGTATTTATCAACGTAAGCACCAACTTCAAAATTTGGTGACAAGTAAACACTTTTCAAGTCATAAATTATCAAAGAGTGAAAAAGGAAAAGAAGTTTGCGCTATTATTCTAGATAATAAATTTTGGGATGCTTGTTTGATCATTGTGAAGATTGTGGCGCCGCTTATAAGGCTGTTGAGGATTGTTGACTCAGATGAGAAACCATCTTTGGGGTATATATATGATGGTATGTATAGAGCTCACAAAACAATTACAGATCTTTTTAAAGGGAATGAGAGATTATACAAGCCTTATATAGATATTATTGATCGACGATGGGATAAGCATCTTACTCAAAGGATCCACTTAGTAGCTTATTTTCTCAATCCTTATTGCTTTTATAGTGGAGAAGTATGTACAAGTAATATTATGGGAGGTTTGTTTGATGTGATTGAATGCAAAGGTATTTTTTCTAGTGAAGAGCAATCACAAGCGATAAATGAAATTAAGATATATCGTGAAGGTTTAGAGAGTTTTGCTAGATCATCGTGAAGAGAGGCGATGATGAAAAAATGCAGCCGTAAGTTTTATACTTTTAAATTTTAATTCATTAATATATATTTTATCATAAATATTAATTTAAAATGCGATGAGTGGTGGAGATTATTCGGTGACAGTGCTCCAACATTGAGAAAACTCGCTATTAGGTTACTCAGTCAAACAGCTTCTGCATCAAGTTGTGAACGTAATTGGAGTGTTTTTGAACGTATTCATACAAAAAAACGTAATCGTTTGGAACATCAAATACTTAATGACCTTGTTTACGTTACTTATAATCTGCGAATGAAAAATAGGTATTTTATATTTTTGTTTTTATTTCAATAATTTATTTTTGTTATTGACTTTATAATTGCCCTATTATGTGTTCAGAGCGCTTAATAAGAAGAGAACATATGATCCAATTGATATTGATTGTATTGAACATACTGATTTTTGGATCGAAGAAGAAGAACCATCGCCTGATCTTGATTATAATGAACTTGAAAGGACCATTTATGAAGAAAATGCATTCGTCACAACAAATAAATTAAGAACATCTACTGATAGTCAGTTCATATCTTATTTTGATTATATTTAATTTAAAATTATACTGTATTACAAGTTTACAATTGAGAATAATTTTATACGTTACTAATTTGTAATTTATTTTAATGCAGTAGAAGAAGTGGATGCAAATACTTTGGATGAAAGCGTAATTTACGAATCTTTAAATAGCGTTGCAGAATTTAGAGCTTTTGACGATGGTGAGACGCAACCTCCTTCAGAAATACAATTTTTCTCTTAAATGTTATTTTAAGTTTTATATTGGACTCATATTTATTTATTTTTAGTTCATTAGATAATAATAAACATTGGTATATTTTTCATTTCAATAAAATATTTTATTTTTATTTATTCTTATAAAAATTTCATCTTATTTATTATATTCTGGTTTGATAGCGGTTCACTACCGATTGAACCTCTAAACCTTAAACCTTTTCTTCAACCGGTTCGATGTCCGGTCCGATTTTTAAAACATTGATATAAATCATTGCTCATTCATGAATAAAGGCAAATAAAATTTCAACAACAACTTAATGGTTTACTCTCACCAAAAGCAGAATAATAATTTCTAAATTTCTAGCTTTGATCGGACCTATCACACTCGTTATCTCAAAAAGTTATCGGATCCTTGCAATATCTTAGCGTCACAAAACCAGACACAACTGTCAACACACTCTTAAGTTTATGAATTGTCCACCCAAAGTAATTGAAAGCTGTCAAACGGACTTTACGGTATCGAAAGGACACTCTTCATCATGGTTTACACAATAAACTTGCATACTCTTCCAATTTACGAACTTTTTCTGATGTCAATTACAGGCTTTCCACCCCTAGTTAGTAATATTATTTGGTAAAAATCAATGGAACAATCAAATCCCTGAAACGGAAGTTCTTAATTTTTCTTTCTGGTTTCTGAATTCTTTTAAATTCCTGTACTCGTAAGAGCTATCAACTCGTCATCGTTGGTGATCTATATTAAAAAAATTCTTGGTTTGTTGCTTGCCCTGGGAAAGTGACCTCCCCTGTAATTACATGTTTTTGCAACCTTTTATATGTTTTAGTCTTCATCGTTGGTGATCTAAACTAGAAAATTCTAGATTTGTAGCTTGCTCTCGGAAAATGACGGCCTCCCCCGTAATTACAAGATTTTGCAACCTGTTAGTAGTCAATGATTTAGTTTCTTCAGGTAAAATTTATAGGTAATATTTGGAGACTAGTGCATGCATGTTAGGATGTAAATAGTGTACAGCTAAAATGTGACTGCAGTTCCCTATTATTCACAAAAAGGTAAGAAAATGAAAGGGAATGAACTGCTTTAGCCTTGTTTTTCCAGTCATAAATTGATTGAAATAATAGAGGTTACTTTCTATCTTGATTTCCTCCGATATGATATGTATTATGTTGTCTCAACGTCAACCAAAGAAGCAAACTTCAAAGCTTCATTTTAACGATTACATAACGCAAATCAGCATCTATTACCAACTCTGAACTACCTGGGACTATGAATCTGTACTTTGGCGGGGGAAGGTTGGAGTTGGTTGATATTTAGTCCTAGCCGCGTAGTTTCATGATGTTGACGATAGCTGCGTGTAATGAAGCAAAGTTTCAGCTATTGGTCCATTTAAAACACTACGTCACCCATATGTGAGCATCAATATATATATATTTATAAGTTTATGATAGGAAGTTAAATTGTGCAGAAAGAACCACTTAAGATCAGAGTTCTAATATAATATTTGTATTCAACGACAAAAAATTTTCTTTTTATAATTTATTTATAGGACAACTTGAAACATGAATAGGGATTGAGCCCTAATCATTTCATATTTTATTTCTGCATTTTAACAGAAACTTAGATGGAGTTCCCGGGATTCCAGGTTTTCTGAGCGGCTGCCTATAAAAAATTTAATCCTGGTGAAAGCAGAACCCATGTTTGTTAAGAGAAACAAAAAAATAAAGGACCAGCGTTGTAGTCCGATATGTACACACACAGTACTTGCTAGATTAGTTAAAAGCTATTATTTATAAGGAGTGACATAATTTAAGTAGCTGGAGCAATTATAATAAAGTCTTGGGGGGGTAGGTTTTGGCGAAGATTAAGCCTTAATCGCCGTTCTCGAGTTACTTACTAATGAGAAAAGTAATTAAACTTCAAGATCTAAAAAATCTTTTAATCAAGCAATACCTCTGTTCTTGCTCTGTCACTCTCAGTCTCAGTTACAGCAAACATATAGAATACATGTACGCATACACATAAACGGATCCCGGTACACTTGCAAATAAAAAATTTCAACAAGATAAGCGGGTCTTGTGCTGTGGAAATTCAGGCATAGTACGTACTTTAGAGAGTTCAAGTCCTTATCAGTTGTCTGCTTCATTCCCAAGCTTTTAAGTTGTTACTTTCATTAAATAACCTAAAAGTGTGATGGCAAATTGATCATCAAGCCCCTTTATAAATCGCCCAAGAAACCCCACCACACACACACAAACAAGAAGAAAGACCCGAAAACATGGTAACTCTTCAAGTTTTCGCTACTCGGTCATCATTACCATCTTCAACCTTATGCTCCATGAAGATCAAAACCCTAATTCAAACCCTCATATTGTCTCATGTTAACCGTATTTTTAAAGCCCTTTCGAAAGCAAAGTCGATTCTGACTCAGATTCTCAAGGAACTACAACCTTTGCACTTGGTATATCCTGAAAGCTGGGTCGCAAAAAAGAAGCAAAAGGATTACAGGAAGATATTTTTTGGTTCGTTCAGGCTACACTATAACTGGTGCTCTTCACATGTGTTGCCAGTGTCGCAACAGGTTCTTGAGGGTTTCTCAACACCCCATTTGTACTATGACCCGACATGGAATTCCGTAATCACGACTCATGAACAATTTGATGTGACCGCAGAGTCTCAGCTTTCAGGCTACTTTCATTGGCTGGAGCAGAAGCGAGATGAGAGCTCCAACGGTGATCACGGAAAAATGAACGAGATCGATCAGCTAGCGGACATTTTCATCGCAAGTTGCCATGAAAGGTTCATGTTGGAGAAGCAAGAGTCGTACAGGAGATTCCAAGAAATGATGGCTAGAAGCATTTGAATGTGAGAGGATTAAGCTTGGTGTATTACGCTTTGCTTTCACATTCTTCCGTGTTAAATGCATTGGCAGGTGGAAAGTACAGTGATATTGGTGTATTAATTGATGCTTACTTTCCTTGGTTTATTAACTTCTTTTCCTCTAATTTTGTGCTTTACTTTGAATGATGGGGTCTAAAGAATTGTACATAATGAAAGGTGGGCGTGAGCATATATGCGATCAATATAGCAAATTTACACTGCCTACCTTCCAAATTCCGATTGTATGGAAGGAGTTTCATAGGTGAATGAAGTTTGCAATATGTGGACCAAGACATTCAAGCCTTGAGGAAAAAAAAAAAAAGAAGAGCAGTTTGTAGCCGAACTCAAAGATAATATATTAAACAACATATATCCAACATCGTTTTTTTAAAGTAAAATATTCCTAACTTTTGCAGATTTTGGTAATCCAAATTCTTCAAGACTTATATTTATGCATATTAAAGTGAAAAAGTCTGTTAAAAGAATATTATTAGTAATTATTACTATTAATATAGATAGTAAAAGAATATTATTTTAACAAAAAATTTAATTAATAATAATCACCAAAAATATCAGTTTAATAATATGATAGCTTTTATGCTTCCAAGTTCTAATTTTCAAACTCTAACAGTCCTCTCAAAGTCAAAAGGTGCACAAATCTTAGTTTCATTAGTCATGAAAGTTAGGTTAATTTTAACTACTATCTCATCCTTATCACTTTGTTAAGTGTCTGAAGTTAAGTGTTTCTCTAATGTTTCAATTTTTATATGCTGTAGCATGACAAGAACATGAACTTTGAGCGTTTTGAGTGTTCCTTGGTAGTTGTCCCAATCGTTTCGTGTGGCTTTAAGCCAACCCCGAATTTGGTGACTTAGTCAACTCTCTCTCTCCCCCTTCCCCTCCCCCTCCCCTTAACTGTTGAAGTCCTCTGAGTTAATTAACTGTACAATGATTTTGGAGTAGGTTTCGTTGTCTAGCTCTCTCCTAACCTCGATTTCGCAAATCCGTGTGGAGCCCAAATGTGAGCATTGCACTTTCAAGTTGTAGGATATGTACTTGATTTGTCGATTAGAAAAGTATTAAAGATATAGAATGCCATATATAGGTACATTAGTGAATGTTAAAGCAGTTAAAAACGAGACAATAATACATAATTTTTACAATTTGCAGTCTTTAAAATTCGATCATCAATCTTATTGTCAAAACAGTTGTCAAGTACTACTAGTCTTTATAGTTCGTGTTTTTTGCTTTTGCTTATGAAAGTGGTGACATAGCTTAGAAGTTAAATAAGTCCAAAATAGGGATTGAACATCCCATGGGTATAAAAACTATATGTTACGCATCAATGTATCATAGAGTTCATGGGAAGAAAATCTTCAGGATTCTGGTGATAGAAAAAATTGTTGAAAAATTAGGATGGGATTCTACTTCATGTGCGATAGAATAATTACAAATTTTTGTCGAATGATGTTCTAAAGGTTAAGATTATTTAAATTTTATAAAATGATTAATATAGCATAAATTTTAATTTATATTTTATTATGTAGCTTGATACTTTTCTTAATGTTTCTCTCAAACCGTTTTTAAAATTTGTTTATTTTAACCATTGTAGCTGGAAAAGTGTCTAACTTCTAACAGTATTCACATCTACAATTATTATACAAAGGGTTAGGAAAGAAGTGTTAACTCTCTTAAAGCCTAAGCCCATTTATAATAAGACACGGACCTTTAGAATTCAATTCAAATAAAATTTTAATTTTAATTAAACTCTAAGCCCATTTATAATAAGATCTGGACCTTTAGGAATTCAATTCAAATAAAATTTTAATTTTAATTAAACTCTAAGCCCATTTATAATAAGACCTAGACCTTTAGGAATTCAATTCAAATAAAATTTTAATTTTAATTAAACTTTAATTAGAATTATAATAATTTTAATTAAGCCCAAATAAGATCTAATATCTCATATTGTCCCTTATTTATTAAATATTTTATATTTATTATAGAGTTTTTCAAACTTTATAATCAAGTCCAACTTGATTAAAACATCTTTTCTCTCTTCAAAAGGTTCTTTGTATACAATGCATTAGGTTCCTATATTTGTTAGTAATAAATATAAATTATAACCATAAATTGCATATAAGATTAAAATTAAATCTATTAATTTTTATTTAATTATCTAATTAAATAATTTATATTAATAGATAAAGATTGGTATCTAACAACGCATCCTAACTACTCAAATATTTAAGAATGACAAAGTAATTTTGACAAATCTTTCCATACATAATATTCTAATATAATTAAATTCTTTTATTATATAATGTTTTGTTTAGACATAGAGTATATAATTAATGTCTATTCTATTTATCCACAATCACATTGGTTCTCTATCATTAGTAATTGACTTAACTAATAGCATTAGAAAATTATTTTCAAAATATCATTTCACCTTAGTCAATGATTTCTCAAATAAATACTAATAGAGAACAATGGAATATTCTCCCTAATCACTTTAGAGTGATGAATCATGTATTGATCGCTCAACTACTCCCATATAGTTTATGTTAAGTCTAGTAACTATCATATTGAACTGCCTTTTGACTAGAATAGGTCATAAGTATTATCAAAACATAACAATCCTTATATAAGATAACTTTGGAGATCTCAAGTTAAAACATCACTTATACAATTATTCCAAAGAGAATTTTCATAGATATATAAACAATGTTTCAAACAGAGTTCTTATATGGGGCCAGTACAATGAACTTGTTTTCTAACAAGTACCCATATACTTTTAGCCTATGAGATCCACCACTTCTTTCATAGGAAGAAACATAATGCATGCTAGTCTTTTTACACTCTATCAATGTCTAGTCTTAATAAACTAATGACTAAGAATAGTTTAGGAATAATATATAAATGCAATATAAATTTCATAATTGTAATCTCATTATAATTTCATTTGCAATGTATATTTATCTCATAAAGTTGACCATATACATCTGAATATATATAAGATAAATAATGCCTATAAATAATTATGTTGTTAAACTACAACTAACCAATTGGCTACAAGGAATAAAATTATACCAATCTCCCACTTGCATTAGGTTAATCTTTTAAATATCGTATACCATATTACCGTATGATGATCATGCTACTGTTGGGATAGTGGTGTAGTGAAAGCACTTATTTAAATCTTACAACTTTCATCATAATTATTAATATAATTAAGAGAAATTGGCTAAATACATACTTGGGTCTTTGATAATGTAGCAACCCCTTACCATAGGGTATACAACGGGACGCCCGTACGTCATTCCGATGCATATCCTACGATAAGGGTGAACTACGAACAATCACTATAACACTTCACATGGCATCATAATAAGCATCAGTATAAAAATCATAAACTTTTGAAACCAAAATTTGCTTTTAAGTTCATTTCATAGAAACCATAAATGTACATATCTTTCATTGTTTACTGTCTGTACATCACTCCAAAGAAACCTAAAATAAAAAGTCTAACTAGGTCATCCCCCAAAAGTCCCAGCTGACTGACCTGTGAGCCATGACTTCTCTTGCCAAAACGATCTACACGGCAGGAAAAGTCCCTCTGAAGCTAGGAGTCTACTCTCTCGGTCCTGAAAAATAAGTTACAATTTTGGGTGAGTTTGCGAACTCAGTGATGAACCATCATCGATGGTTCACTCAATTCATGCATCACTCAAGCATAACACAGATGTTTCATCATATCACATTCAGAAGTACCACATGATTATTATTATCAATCAAAGAAACCAAATCAAATGCATATGAAATGCGTATGTGACACTTTTTCTAATTTTTACGGTGTTGTGACCGAGCGCCTAAAACTGTCCCACTATGGGCGCATTAATCGTTGAGCATGAGACTCTGAATCACTGTGAGCTCGAGGCCCAAATACGTTGAACTTTAAGCTCTCGGTGGCTACTCTAGTCACAATTGTCATTAACTGGTCATGCATTCATGCATGGAATGCATATGTCACAACGAAGCAATGTCAACGTCGCAATCAATCTCAAATTATCGCATTCACGCAAATAGTTCACAATTAATCACATTAAAATCACGATCACATTGAATCACATTTAACACACGAAGGTCCCAAATTCTCAGACAAATAACACTTCTATGTCGTAATCTCCCGATACATCGGACCTTCTGTTCGAAATCCAGTCATAAACAACTCACAAACCCACCATTATTCTCCACAGAGTTATAAGGGTAAAATTATAAATAAATAATAATTAAGAAACCATCTAGGTCACTCACCAATAGCTTCCGAGCTAATGCCTGAAAGTCTCGGGAACGTCTGTGGGATGACGTTCCAAATGTGCCTCTATAACAGTCAAAATATTCAAACATTACCAAATGTACAATCAGAAATATTAAATAATGCACATGTAGTAATTAAAATGTGTACAATGCATGTTTGTGATATTTCTGGCATTTTTCCATAAACAACCTGTAAACAAATCAAATTCTCAATCAAAGTTTCTGCCTATATAAGTCATTCTCAGCAGTAACACAATCTTCCACAAAGCATAACTTCCTATCCCATTATCGAAAATTTCCATATCTTATAGAAATGGAAAGATCATAAAACATGCTACAATTCTCATGAAGAACTTAGAAGCAAATTCTATCTCAAACAAGGTCAAACTCTCCCATTATTGTGGCTGCCCTGTTAAAGCTTATTAAAACAGCATGACCTAAACCATATCCAAACTTTACAAATTCACAACTTACAAGCCCTATATCCAAAATTAGCATATTTTACCTCATTACAAAGCTAAAACATCCCTCTACAACTTTCTATAAGATAACTTGAGCTAATGTTAACCATAACAGTCCAAAATTAGCTTCAGAACACAGTAACCACAAAATCTATACTTAGAGACATTTCACACACCAAAACACATTAAATCACCAATCACCATCTGAAATTAATCAAGCCATAACTTTCAACCTACAAATCAAAAAATGTTAATAGTTAGTGGCGATAGAAAGCTAACAAGAAAATCTTCAACTTTCATGAAGACCAATTTCACAAAATCAGTCTACTTTAGCCTAGAAAAATTTTCAAAGTTTCTGGTCATAAATCTTTCAATGCTAAAAGCACTACTGTTCACCCTACACACATATCTTACTTTCAAAGAAAAATTCAAAACCTTTCAAGCCACAATTGGATAAAACTTCCTTCATATGAATTCTAGCCAAACGTCTCAAGTTTAATTCAAGCTAAACCTCAACTCAATAGCATAACCATATCAAAAGTGATGACCAAAAATCTGAAACATACTCAAGGTAAATTTTTCCAGATTTTATACCTAACTCTACTCCTTTCATTCTAACACCATTCCTACATCACTAAACATCCAATTTAATCACTCATTCAGCCAAACTTTCATCAAGAACTTCACTTGAACATAAACCCACAAAATTCCAGCACACATACTCAATCATTTCCTTTTAAAAATTAATCATCTAACATCATTAAAACCACTTCAAAACAACTTAATACAACACAACATCTCATCCATTAACTTCTAATTCATCATTTACCAATCATCAATCAATCAAAGAAGCAACATACTCATTCAATCAAACCATAAGCTTCATGAAATTAATGCACATTAAATCACAATAAATGCTTCTAACTACCAAAATAAGAATATATAACTTCATTCTTACCTAAATAAGCTTCAAATTCTTCACTTCTTCCACTAACTCACCAAATCCCGTCCTTCCCTTCTCTCACACGACAATCACCATATCTAGGGAGGTAGAAAACTTAGGCTTGAATATGTGTACAAGTGAAGAGGAACAATTAAGCTAAAAGAGTTTTGTGAGCAATAACAAGAGAAGAAGACAAACGAAGAAGAGAGTAGGAGGAAGAAGAATTTCGGATGGAGGAGAAGGAAAGAACTTAAATCACCTTTGTTTTCACTCTTCCTCAACTTAAAGTGTCGTAAGGGGCTCTTCCACTTTAGGGTAATTATGAAACTATTAATTATAAGACTAAGTAGGCAAGTGACATGTGTCACTTGCCACTTGTCTTATTTTTAAGGAATCATTTATTTCCTTTCCAAAACAATTTAATTTCTAGTCCAATTCCAGTACCATTGGACAGTCATTTCCAGTACCGAAAATCCAATCAGTCCGCCACTTAGCAGTTTTTCTGATCAGGAAAAGTATTCCGAAAAATTCCAAAAAAATTTCTAAAATTTTCTAAAAATGTAAAATACACATAAATCACTCCAATTAAAATTTTCAAACACAAATAACATATTTTTCACAAAAAATTACATTTATAGACACATATGCCAGGAAATGTCATGAATGCATGTACAGTCATGTGCATATACAAAAATTGTCATTCATATATATATAGAGGCCATAGGATGCATAATCATGCCGAAATATGCTTACACACTCCTAACTCATCCCAAATTACTATTTTACCCTTCCTATCGGTGATGGGATGTTACAATTCTCCCCTCCTAATAAAAATTTCGTCCTCGAAATTCTTACCTGCTTGATCGAACAGGTGAGGATACTGTCTCCTCATATGCTCCTCGGTCTCTCAAGTTGTTTCCTCAGTTGAGTGGTCCTCCATAGGACTTTCACCAATGGAATAACCCTGTTCCTCAACTACTTAACCCATGATCCCACAATCTGGACCGGCTCCTCAACATAACTTAAATTACTAGCCACCTCAATCTCCTGAGTCGGTATCACATGTATCGGATCTGATCAGTATCGTCGGAGCATACTCACATGGAAGACATCATGCAACTGGGACATCTCACTCGGTAAAGCCAACTTATAGGCCAAAGGTCCAATCCTCTCAAGGATCTCATAAGCACCAATATACCTAGGGATTAACTTGCCCTTTTTACCGAATCTCAACACTCCTGTTGCGGTCTAAACAAAACAATTAAATTTTATCTAAACCAATTAGAGGCAAGTGCACCCCGTCGACAAGTAATATAAAACGGTAAGAACCGGATATCGTACCTAAGGGAAAAATTTCCAACACGGAAGACGATTAAATTAAACGATGAAAAATTACTTAGACGATCTAAAATTGATTGATTTGAAAATAAAATAAAATAAGCAAATTAAGAAAATATGAAAAATGCAAAGTATGAATTTAAAACGGCTAGATTTAATCAAATGACAAAAGTCGGTTAAGGTATCAGATTTCAATTGGATTGGGCATTTAAAATAAATTTGTAAAAGTGGATTTGATTTAGGAAATACTTCACTTAAGCAAGTTGAACCCAATGTTCATGGTGTTCCCTTCTCTTTTAAATCCGAGTCACTACTTGGTTCATAGAAAATTCGGAATAAAAGGCGTTAAATGCAAGAAGCCTAAAATTAAGTTCGTTAATTCTAGATATCCTCACACAAGATCCTAAGGTT
The DNA here is from genome assembly GCA_029891385.1 of Erythroxylum novogranatense. Lineage (NCBI taxonomy): Eukaryota > Viridiplantae > Streptophyta > Magnoliopsida > Malpighiales > Erythroxylaceae > Erythroxylum > Erythroxylum novogranatense. The sequence goes on along the minus strand of CM057231.1, from coordinate 79,204,294 downwards.
GGTCTACACTTTAGTCTCAAGTATGTCGCTTGATTAATTTTCGGACTAATTAAATCCCATTGGTTGTGGCATTCAATTATCTAAGGTCTTAATCTAGTTGATCAAGCTAAATTAAGATTAAATATGCATGTAATCAAGCAAAAATCAACACCATAAAAATTATCCTAATCCAATATCAATCTTAACCTTAACCGAAACGAAAAACTTACTCACACATATTTATCAATGTAACATAAATTATGGTCATAATATATGGTTGCATTGATTTAATCCACACAAATAAAATAAATAAGGCAGTAAAACAAATTAAACAAATTAAAACAAAACACCCCTTATGATGCAACGTTGGTGGAGAACAATGGTTTTGTGGGGCTATGCGTCAATGATGGATTGGCTCCTTCTTCATCTCACGTTACTTCCATGTCTCCATGTCTAGCTCCCTTTATTTTATGCTTTCCTTTAAACAACCAAAGAGCTTTACGCAATTTACTCCACCACTGTCTTTGGTCATCTTTCCACCAAATTGCCTTCATCAACTTTTGCCTTTAACTTTTGCCTCCTCCACCAGCTGTCTGCACTATCCTTCCTTTAGCTAGGTGTCAACGTTTCAAGCCCTCCAGCCTCAACAACTTCCAACGTTTCTTCAAACCAGCCTCTATGTCAAACAGCCACGTTGCTCCTCTCTTGGGTAGTGTTATAATGTGCGTGATTCTCCAACAGCTCCTCTCTTTGCCAACGTTTTTTCAGAGTTTATGGTTCAACCTCTCTTGCTCTAGCTCACGTTTCCTTCACAACCAGCAAGATGCCCTCCTTTCCACCAGTAGGTAGCTTAGTTTGTCACGCACCAGGTGCTACTTCATGTGAGAGGAATGCGTTTTCTGGTTTTTTCCAAGGCTGTAATGTTGCTTATCAATCCACTCATCAGCAACTCTCCTTTCTTACTCTCCAGTTCACGTTTATTTATCTCAACTGCCCATCCACGAACCCAGCTCCACTCTCTATCACCTACTTCAACGTTATTTTCTCATTCTCCCATCTCAACTTGTTTCTTCGTTTCTTTTTTCTCACTAGCTAACGACGTTCTCCTCAATTTTCAACCACCAACTTCAACGTTGTCTTCTTCAACTCACAGCCACCTTTTTTCTCCCTCTAGCTAACGTTTTTATTATACAGCACCACTCACCAAACGTCTCACACATACAACACCTCCACACTTACGCTGATGTGACAATTTAATTTTGCTTAGTTCCTTGGTCCACAAACGCTGCACTGTCTTTATCTTCTGTTTTAATTGTCTTTTTCCTAATGTTTTCTCTTTTTGCTGTTGAATATTGATTGGTGGCTTGAGTGCAATGAGGAGTTGCTTTTGGTTTCATATTTCCTCTCCAGTCCACGCCACTATCTGCTGCTATATTCACGCTTTATTTTCTTCTCTGCGCCGCCAGCACCAGCTACGTTGTTCTCTACCTATTCAATATCCACGCCTCCCTCTTGCTTCAACTTTGTTGCTTTTTTTTTCTTCATATGACAAAAATAATTTGTTTTTGGTCCGACGCAAATTCATGCTCTTTGTCCTCTCTGTGCGCACGTTGTAACAATTTTGAGGACTTTCCTTGCATTATACTCTTAAATATTCAAAAGCCAAAATGTGCCTAAAATTAAAACAGATAACGTCTAATTAGCGCAATTTAAATATTAAATGGACAATAGTTCAGCAAATTATATATCAAAAAGTAATACAAAAATGTCCATTAACAACTCCTCTCTATGGTGACACTCGTAGGAACACCCTGTCTCTGACATTATACTCCATCTCCCTCCGATGATAATCCACATAACTCTTCTGTCTATCTTGAGTCATTTTTATTCAGCTCCGAATCAGCTTTACCTTGTCTACTGTATCCTGAATTAGCTCTGGGTCCTCAATCAGTCTCACACCCTCTTAATCCCAATACAAAGGCAATCGACACTTTCTTCCATACAAGGCCTCATATGGTGCCATCCCGATGCTACTGTGATAATGATTGTTATACCCAAATTCAATTAAGGTCAAATACTGATCTCATGCTCCTTTAAACTCCAATACACAAGCTTGAAGCATATCCTCAACAGTCTTAATCATCCTCTCACTCTGCCCATCTGTCTGAGGATGAAATATTGTGCTAAAATTCAACCTGGTACCCATAGCAGACTGCAAACTCTTCCATAACTTCGAAGTAAATCTGGGATCCCTGTTTGATACTATAGACATTGGAACCCCATGCAGTCTCACTATCTCAGTCACATACTTCTGGGCCAACTGATCAAGAGAATTGTTCTCCCTCATTGGCAAGAAATGGGCCGATTTAGTTAACCGGTCCACTATGACCTAGATAGAATCATCTTGCCTGGAGTCTTAGGCAAACCTATAATGAAATCCATAGTGATTCGTTTCCATTTCCACTACGGAATAGGCAACGAATGAAGTTTCCCCAATGGGGCCTGGTGCTCGGCTTTAACTTACTGGCACGTCAAACACCTGGAGACATAATCTACCACTTGCTTCTTCATGCCAGGCCACCAGAAATGTTGCTTTAAAGTGTTATACATCTTGGTAGTACCAGGATTCATAGCATAGGCGGTCATATGAGCTTCCTCCAGAATCTCTCCCCTCAAATCATCCACATCAGGCACACAAAGTCTCGGTCCCAACCATAAGGTCCCATCTCGCAATTCAAATTCAGAACTTAAATCAGCCTTCATTTTCTCAATCAACTTCACCATAGCAGGATCCTTGTCCTGAACTCTCGTGATCCTATCATGTAGCATCGGTCTAAGCTTCAAAGTGGCTATCAAAGCCCCATCCTGCTCCAGATTCAACTGCACATTCAAAGCTCTCAACTGAATCAAATTAGGCAACCTCAATACCTAAATCTAGGCTGTACTGATGTGAGACTTCCTCTCAAAGCATCTGCCACCACATTAGCCTTCCCTGGGTGGTACTCAGTCGTACAGTCATAATCCTTCAGCAGCTCAATCCATCTCCTCTGTCTTAAATTCAACTCTCTCTGACTCAGTAAATACCTCAAACTCTTATGATCAGTGAAGATCTGAAAAATCTCACCATACAAGTAGTGTCTCCAAATTTTCAGGGCAAAAACAACTGCAACTAACTCCAAATCATGCACTGGATAGTTTATCTCATGAGACCTCAACTGTCACAAGGCATAAGCAATTACTCTGCCGTGCTGCATCAAAACACACCCCAATCCCTAATGTGATGCATCACTATAAACCTCATAACCTCCAGTCCCTGATGGAATAGCCAACACCGGTGCAGTAGTGAACCGATGTTTCAGCTCCTCAAAGCTTTTCTAGTACTCCTCAGTCCACCTGAATGGTACATTTTTCCTTAGAAGTTTTGTCAGAGGGGCTGAGATCAATGAAAACCCCTCGATAAACCTCCGGTAATAACCGGCCAATCCTAAGAAACTCCGAATCTCTGACACATTCCTTGGAGCTTCCCACTTCATCACTGCCTCAATCTTGTTAGGATCGACCTGAATGCCCTCTCCAGTCACTATGTGGCACAAAAATACTACCTTATTCAGCCAAAATTCACACTTACTGAATTTGGCATATAGCTGCTTCTCCCTCATAAGCTGCAAAACAATCCTCAAATGTTCCGTATGCTCCTGTCTACTCCTCGAATACATCAGAATGTCATCAATGAATACAATTACAAAATGATCTAGGTAGGGCTGAAAGACCTTATTCATCAAGGCCATAAAAGCTGTCGGGGTATTAGTCAACCCAAACGGCATCACAAGAAACTTGAAATGCCCATACCTGCTCCAGAATGCACTCTTAGACACATTAGCTTCTGCTATTTTCAGTTGATAATACCCAGACCTCAGATTCAGCTTAGTGAACACCTGAGCTCCCTGAAGTTGATCAAATAAGTCATCGATTCTAGGCAGTGGATACTTATTCTTCACTGTCACCCGATTCAGCTGCCTATAATCGATGCACAATCTCAGAGTCCCATCCTTCTTCTTCACAAACAATACCGGAGCTCCCAAGGTGAGACATCGGGCCGATAAAACCCTTCTCCAAGAATCTCCTGAATCGAGCCTTCAGCCCCTCGCCCACAAGTCCCATCCTATATGGAGGTATAAATATAAGAGCAGTACCTGGAACTAGGTTAATAGTAAACTCTGTCTCCTGATCTAGCGGTAAACCCGGTAACTCATCAGAAAACACATCTGGAAATTCCCAACCACGGGAATGAAGCCTCTGCTCAACTCTCGTCTCAATAATATGGGCCAGATAGGCCTCACATCCTCCCTATATCAATCTTAGGGCACTCAGGAAAGAGATCATCCGGCCGCAAGACCGCCTCGACTAACTCCCCGAACACCGCTTCTCTGTCGACAGAGACTCTAATACCACCTCCTTGGTGTAGTAGCCCATAATGGCCCTATGGGCAGTAAGTCAGTCCATCCCCAAAATCATATCTATCTCTCGCAATGATAACACTATCAAGTCTGCCCTCAACACTGCTTAATCAATCTGGATCGAGCACCCTTTACAGACCTCTCCCAATGCAGTAGTACTACCTAGAGGTGTACTCATCTCTAGCCCATACTGTAATATCTTCCTATCCCCATGCAATATACATGCCAAATGCGGTGCGATAAATGAATGTGTGGATCCTAGATCTAGCAGTGAAAATGCTTCAATACCAGAAATAAGAAACACACCTGCTACCACATCTGGAGAATCTTGGGCCTCCTTCCTAGTCATGGCATAAAACCTGGCCTGGGACTGTGGTCGACTGCCCCGTCCCTCAGTCCGCACAAAGAAACCCTCAGCTCTGCCTCGGCCTCTACCTTGGCCCCTCTATCCGGATCTACTACCTCTACTCTGCTGCACCGTAGTATTACTGCCTGATCTCCCACTAACAGCAGACTGAGCTCCTACAATAGCAGGGCAATCCCTGATCTGATGATTCATGGAGCCGCATTTAAGGCAGGCTCCAGTCAACCGCCAACACTCCTCACTATGCCTCTTCTCACAGTGCTCACAAACTAGAGGAATCTGCCCTGTACCTCTACCACTTCCACTACCAGTCTGAGCAAACCTCCCTCTCTGTCCAAATCTGGACTGCCTGGATCCTCCTGGTGACCTGAAAGTCCTGCTCTGACGCTTGCTAAATCCCCTTCCAGAACTGCCCTGACTATCACTCGGTCTCTTACCCTGGACCCTCGACCGCTTTCAACTGTCTCTCTGCCTCATAAGTCGCTTTCAACTCAGACCGCAGCAGCCTCACCAATAAAGGTGCCCATATCAGATCGAGCCAAGCTGGTACAGATCTCCAGATTGAGGCCATTCTTAAACCTCCGGTACCTATCTGCCTCAGTAGAAATCAAAGCAGTAGCATAACCCATGAGCTCATTGAACCTCACCTCGTACTCTGCCACAAACATCCTACCCTGCTTCAACTCCAGAAATTCCTGCATCTTCATCTCAAGATACACCTTGGGCATGTAGTTATCTTTAAATGCCCTCAGAAATCCTCCCATGTCAGTAGGCAAGGCTTGGTGGTACTGTCTGGGATAGTCTTCCACCACTTATAAGCTAGGCACTATAGGAGAGAGATTGCATAATCAAATCTCTCATCTGGATCACAATCCATCTGGTCGAAGACTCTCTTAGTCCTCTCGAGCCATCCTCACCTCGGCAGGTCTCAGACTACCATAAAATCCACGGCTCCACCTTTGCAAGCGATGTCATACCTCCTCTCCCGTCTCACGGGAACTCTAGGAGGCAGTTCCTCAGATCGAGGCACCGAGGACTCCCTACTGGTTCCGATTGATCCTTGGCTAGCTGGTTGATCAATCTGATCACCTAGGACGGATGACCTATAACAAATCAATAATTCCAATCAATTTATATATTTCTCACAATAATTCATGCCTAAATATTTACTAGTCCCAACAGATGCCAAACCATGCTCTGATACCACCTAAATGTGGCACCCCTTACCATAGGGTATACACTGGGACGCCCGTAGGTCATTCCGATGCATATCCTACGATAAGGGTGAACTACGAAAAATCACTATAACACTTCACATGGCATCATAATAAGCATCAGTATAAAAATCAGAAACTTTTGAAAGCAAAATTTGTTTTTAATTTCATTTCATAGAACCCATAAATGTACATATCTGTCATTGTTTACTGTCTGTACATCACTCCAAAGAAACCTAAAACAAAAAGTCTAACCAGGTCATCCCTCAAAAGTCTCAGCTGACTGACCTGTGAGTCATGACTTCTCTTTCCAATACGATCTACACGGCAGGAAAAGTCCCTCTAGAGCTAGGAGTCTACTCTCTCGGTCATGAAAAATAAGTTGCAATTTTGGGTGAGTTTGCGAACTCAGTGAGGAACCATCATCGATGGTTCACTCAATTCATGCATTACTCAAGCATAACACAGATGTTTCATCATATCACTTTCAGAAGTACCACATGATTATTATTATCAATCAAAGAAACCAAATCAAATGCATATGAAATGCGTATGTGACACTTTTTCTAATTTTTACGGTGTTGTGACCGAGCGCCTAAAACTGTCCCACTATGGGCGCATTAATCGTTGAGCCTGAGGCTCTGAATCACTTTAGGCTCAAGGCCCAAATACCTTTAGCTTTAAGCTCTCGGTAGCTACTCCGGTCACAACTGTCATTAACTAACCAAGCATTCATGCATGGAATGCATATGTCACAATGAAGCAATGTCAACGTCACAATCAATCCCAAATTATCACATTCACGCAAATAGTTCACAATTAATCACATTAAAATCATGATCAAATTGAATCAAATTTAACACACGAAGGTCCCAAATTCTCAAACAAATAACACTTCTATTTCATAATCTCCCGATCCATCAGACCTTCTGTCAGAAATCCAGTCATAAACAACTCACAAACCCACCATTATTCTCCACAGAGTTATAAGCGCAAAATTATAAACAAATAATAATTGAGAAACCATCTAGGTCACTAACCAATAGCTTCCGAGCTAATGCCTGGAAGTCTCGGCAACGTTTGTGGGATGACGTTTTAAATGTGCCTCTATAGCAGTCAAAATATTCAAACATTACCAAATGTACAATCAGAAATATTAAATAATGCACATGTAGCAATTAAAATGTGTACAATGCATGTTCATGATATTCCCAGTATTTTTCCATAAATATTTATCACAAAAATTTCCTCCAAATTTTAGAAACTCACTGACACTAAAATCACTCAAGTCAGACCTCTATAGATCCAATTATTAATAAAATTCGAACTAGAAAAATAATTACCTGGTCCACTCACTTCGACCGAATTAATCCCCGTCAATTTTATCACTAAAAAGTCCCAATTTAACATAAAAATGAAATAAAATATTTTCCAAATTCGATGCCTCGAGAATCAGGTCAATCGGATGTCGGACGAAAAAGTTATTAACAAAAAAAAGAAATTAGGCCAAAATAAATAACAAATTAAGAAAATAATAATTAAATAAAAAATTTAAATGGGCTCGCCCTCGCGAGATGCGAGGTCCCAAATTTTCCATTAATTTAAAAAAAAAACTAATTTTCCAATTTCACTAATATTCCTTCTTTCTTCATTCATATACCATCTCTTCTTCCATATATCTTATCTTTTCACAAAAGTGTCCAAAAATCACAAATGAGGTCTCATTGGAAAGGTCACAGAAAATCCTACAAGTTTTATAAAGGGTCTGAAAACCAGTTTCACCTGTAATGGTATCAAAAATGCAATCAAAATTACTGCCTAATCCCATATTCCCCAAAATAGTACAACACTCTACTAAAATTCCTATCTTTCCATTCCTTAAGCCACAAATTCCAAGTTTTATATCAAAAGAAAGATCAAAACATGTTCTACAACTTTCATGAACAACATAGAAGCAAATTCAACCTGTAAACAAATTAAATTCTCAATCAAAATTTCTGCCTATATAAGTCATTCTCAGCAGTAACACAATCTTCCACAAAGTATAACTTCCTATCCCATTATCGAAAATTTCCATATCTTATAGAAATGGAAAGATCATAAAACATGCTACAATTCTCATGCAGAACTTAGAAGCAAATTCTATCTCAAACAAGGTCAAGTTCTCCCATTATTGTGGCTGCCCTGTTAAAGCTTGTTAAAACAGCATGACCTAAACCATATCCAAACTTTACAAATTCACAACTTACAAGCTCTATATCCAAAATTAGCATATTTTACCTCATTACAAAGTTAAAACATTCCTCTACAACTTTCTATAAGATAACTTGAGCTAATTTTAACCATAACAGTCCAAAATTAGCTTCAGAACACAGTAACCACAAAATCCACACTTAGAGACATTTCACACACCAAAACACATTAAATCACCAATCACCATCTGAAATTAATCAAGCCATAACTTTCAACCTACAAATAAAAAAATGTTATACTTAGTGGCGATAGAAAGCTAACAATTTCATGAAGACTGATTTCATGAAGACCAATTTCACAAAATCAGTCTACTTTAGCCCAGAAAAATTTTCAAAGTTTCTGGTCATAAATCTTTCAATGCTAAAAGCACTACTGTTCACCATGCACACATATCTTACTTTCAAAGCAAAATTCAAAACCTTTCAAGCCACAATTGGACAAAACTTCCTTCATATGAATTCTAGCCAAACGTCTCAAGTTTAATTCAAGCCAAAACTCAACTCAATAGCATAACCATATCAAAAGTTATGACAAAAAATCTGAAACATACTCAAGGTAAATTTTTCCAGATTTTATACCTAACTCTACTCCTTTCATTCTAACACCATTCCTACATCAATAAGCATCCAATTTAATCACTCATTCAGCCAAACTTTCATCAAGAACTTCACTTGAACATAAACCCACAAAATTCCAGCACACATACTCAATCATTTCCTTTTAAAAATTAATCATCTAACATCATTAAAACCACTTCAAAACAACTTAATACAACACAACATCTCATCCATTAACTTCTAATTCATCATTTACCAATCAAAAATCAATCAATGTCAACACAATGCATATGTCACAATGAAGCAATGTCAACGTCACAATCAATCCCAAATTATCACATTCACGCAAATAGTTCACAATTAATCACATTAAATTCACGATCAAATTGAATCAAATTTAACACACGAAGGTCCCAAATTCTCAAACAAATAACACTTCTATGTCATAATCTCTTGATACATCGGACCTTCTGTCCGAAATCCAGTCATAAACAACTCACAAACCTACTATTATTCTCCACAGAGTTATAAGCGCAAAATTATAAACAAATAATAATTGAGAAACCATCTAGGTCACTAACCAATAACTTCCGAGCTAATGCCTGGAAGTCTCGGCAATGTCTGTGGGATGACGTTTCAAATGTGCCTCTATAACAGTCAAAATATTCAAACATTACCAAATGTACAATCAGAAATATTAAATAATGCAAATGTAGCAATTAAAATGTGTACAATGCATGTTCATGATATTCCCAGTATTTTTCCCTAAATATTTATCACAAAAATTTCCTCCAAATTTTAGAAAGTCACTGACACTAAAATAACTCAATTCTGACCTCTATAGGTCCAATTATTAATAAAATACGGACTAGAAAAATAATTACCCGATCCACTCACTTCGACCGAATTAATCCCTATCAATTTTATCACTAAAAAGTCCCAATTTTACATAAAAATGAAATAAAATATTTCTCAAATCTGATGCCTCGAGAATCAGGTCAACCGGATGTCGAACGGAAAAGTTATTAACAAAAGAAAGAAATTAGGCCAAAATAAATAACAAATTAAGAAAATAATAATTAAATAAAAAAATTAAATGGGCCTCGCCCTCGATCTAGCGAGAACGAGCCCGCCGACCTCGCGAGATGCGATGTCCCGAATTTTCCATTAATTTTAAAAGAAAAAAACTAATTTTTCAATTTCACTAATATTCCTTCTTTCTTCATTCATATACCATCTCTTCTTCCATATATCCTATCTTTTCACACAAGTGTCCAAAAATCACAAATGAGGTCTCATTGGAAAGGTCATAGAAAATCCTACAAGTTTTATGCAGGGTCTGAAAACCAGTTTCACCTATAATGGTATCAAAAATGCAATCAAAGTTACTGCCTAATCCCATATTCCCCAAAACAGTACAAAACTCTACTAAAAATCCTATCTTTCCATTCCTTAAGCCAAAAATTCCAAGTTTTATATCAAAAGAAAGATCAAAACATGTTCTACAACTTTCATGAACAACATACAAGCAAATTCAACCTATAAACAAATCAAATTCTCAATCAAAGTTTCTGCCTATATAAGTCATTCTCAGCAGTAACACAATCTTCCACAAAGCATAACTTCCTATCCCATTATCGAAAGATTCCATATCTTATAGCAATGGAAAGATCAGAAAACATGCTACAATTCTCATGAAGAACTTAGAAGCAAATTCTATCTCAAACAAGGTCAAATTCTCCCATTATTATGGCTGCCCTTTTAAATCTTGTTAAAATAGCACATGACCTAAACCATATCCAAACTTTACAAATTCACAACTTACAAGCCCTATATCCAAAATTAGCATATTTTACCTCATTACAAAGCTAAAACATTCCTCTAAAACTTTCCATAAGATAAATTGAGCTAATTTTAACCATAACAGTCCAAAATTAGCTTCAGAACACAGTAACCACAAAATTCATACTTAGAGACATTTCACACACCAAAACACATTAATACACCAATCACCATCTGAAATTAATCAAGCCATAACTGTCAACCTACAAATGGAAAAATGTTATACTTAGTGGAGATAGAAAGCTAACAAGAAAACCTTCAACTTTCATGAAGACCAATTTCACAAAATCAGTCTACTTTAGCCTAGAAAAATTTTCAAAGTTTCTGGTCATAAATCTTTCAATGTTAAAAGCACCACTGTTCACCCTGCACACATATCTCACTTTCAAAGCAAAATTGAAAACCTTTCAAGCCAGAATTGGAAAGAACTTCCTTCATATGAATTCTAACTAGACTTCTCAAGTTTAATTCAAGTTGAACCTCAACTCAATAGCATAATCATATCAAAAGTTATAACCAAAAAACTGAAACATACTCAAGGTAAATTTTTCCAGATTTTATACCTAACTCTACTCCTTTCATTCTAACACCATTCCTACATCAATAAGCATCCAATTTAATCACTCATTCAGCCAAACTTTCATCAAGAACTTTACTTGAACATAAACCCACAAAATTCTAGCACACATACTCAATCATTTCCTTTTAAAAATTAATCATCTAACATCATTAAAACCTTCAAAATAACTTAATACAACATAACATCTCATCCATTAACTTCTAATTCATCATTTACCAATCATCAATCAATCAAAGAAGCAACATACCCATACAATCAAACCATAAGTTTCATGAAATTAATGCACATTAAATCACAATAAATGCTTCTAACTACCAAAATAAGAACATATAACTTCATTCTTACCTAAACAAGCTTCAAATTCTTCACTTCTTCCACTAACTCACCAAATCCCCTCCTTCCCTTCTCTCATATGAAAATCACCATATCTAGGGAGGTAGAAAACTTAGGGTTGAATATGTGTACAAGTGAAGAGGAACAATTAAGCTAAAAGAGTTTTGTGAGTAATAACAAGAGAAGAAGACAAACGAAGAAGAGAGTAGGAGGAAGAAGAATTTCGGATGGAGGAAAAGGAAAGCACTTAAATCACCTTTGTTTTTACTCTTCCTCAACTTAAAGTGTCGTAAGTGGCTCTTCAACTTTAGGGTAATTATAAAACTATTAATTATAAGACTAAGTAGGCAAGTGACATGTGTCACTTGCCACTTGTCTTATTTTTAAGGATTCATTTATTTCCTTTCCAAAACAATTTAATTTCTAGTCCAATTTAATTTCTAGTCCAATCCAATGGCTCAAAGTAATAATGTAGCGCCCCCTTACCGTAGGGTATGCACCGGGACGCCTGTGGGTCATCCCGATACATATCCTACAATAAGGGAGGGCTACGAGTAGTCAAACACTACAATACTCTCATGGCATCAAAATCATATAACCATAATATTAAGATCATTATGTTTTGAAATCCAAAAGCTTCTTTATTTCATTTCATCGAAACATGAATTCACATGACTATCAGTTTTCCACTGTCTATATACAATACTAAAAAAGGAAACTGATACAAAAATATAACTATGTCATCCCCAAAACAATCTCAGCTGACCGACCTGTGTGCCATGACTTCTCTTGCCAACCAGATCCATACGGCAGGAAAAGTCTTTCTCACTGGAGCTAGGAGTCTACTCTATCGATCCTGAAAAATATATAATGCAATTTTGGGTGAGTTTGCGAACTCAATGAGAAACCATCATCGATGGTTCACTCAATTCATGCATTACGGAAGTAGCGTACAGATCATCACATTAACACATTCAAAATTTCATATAGCAATTACAGATTTTCCCAATTGCATGTTTAGAAAGATTTCAGAACAGTATTACATATATGCAAAGCATGTTGCCTCTTTCCCAATCCAGAAATCAATTCAATGCACAATACATGAATACAAATCATTTTCCATTTTATTGCAATGATGTGAATGAGCGCCTGCACTGTCCCAATCTGGGCACATTACTCAGTAAGCCTGTGGCTCTAATCTGTCCCAAAATGGGCGCATTAACCATTGAGCTTATAGCTCTTTACTGTCCCTTTTCGGGCGCATTAGACGTTGAGCATATAGCTCTAAACTGTCCCTTTCTGGGCTCATTACTCATTAAACATATTGCACTGAACTGTCCCTTTTCGGGCTCATTTAACGGTAAACGCGTTTTAGGGGTAGGAGAGCCCTCTAGGTATGCACTATTCTCTTTCAAGCTCGAGGCTCTTTTCCAGTAATCGAGCTTGTAGCTCTCAGTGGACCATTTTTTTTCAACCGATTATGGTATTCATTTATCACAATTCTACCATATCACATTGAAATCAGATCTATTCTATCACAAACAGTCATATCAATCTCAATTACACATTACCACACATTCACAGTTTATCAAATAGAAACATAAACGTTTAACAGTCACAAACAGTTTACACTGCAATATCACAATCCCTAATCCCTCGGACCTTCGGTCCCAAGTTACAATCAAATAATTTCACATATACCAGTCATTCATTTTCACAGAACTATCAGTGCAGAACTTTAACAATTAAGATTAAGGAACCAACTAGGTTACTCACCTGTAACTTTCGAGCTACTGCCTGGAAGTCCCAGCAATGTCTGTGGAATGTCGATCCAACGGTGTCTCTATAACAGTCAAAGTAATTCCATGTTACTAATAGCACAATAAGAAATGTTCACAAATGCAAATACTGAAATGCAGGAATATACAATGCCTATTCGTGACAATCCCGACACTATATCCCAATTTCACTATCTTTTGCCTCAAAGCCAACTTATTATTCATTTGGTCAATTTCATCCATTTCATCAAATGACACCTTTGATTTCAATATACTGACCTGAACTCCATAAGTTTCATTTATACTATTCAGTTCAATTTTCCAAATCATATACACTAGGATATTCTCACGAAAACCTCACAATTATACCCCAATTATCAAGAAACTATCTTTAGGTTGAAAAAGTAATCTAAGCCCAACTTTTTTTCACAAATTGGGATCTTAAAGACTTGAATTCAAACTTTCTTTCTCTACCTCAATTGTAGACCTCTTTCTCTAGTTTATAACGAATCAAGAATCACCTCAATTTGAGGTCTACATCATTAGTTATGACCCAAAAACTAAAACAACTCAGTTTAGAAAAATGGGGCTCGCCAGAAGATCCAGAGTTGCTGCCATGGCAGCTTTTTAATTTCGCCAGCGTTGTAAAGTAGTCATGACGTCTTGGTCGCAGGTTGTCTTCTCCGACTCTCTTTTTCACATTTTCTCTCTAAATTCAACCATAACTCAAATCCAACTACCACAATCTTTCATATTAAACCCCATAAATGCATTTACACTAACAATAAGCAACATAAATAAAGAGGTCACTTACCAAACAAGCTCTCCTTCTTAAACTTCCGAAAATTCCTCTAACCCCTTTTACTTTCTCTAACTCCCACGACTCCTTCTCAAAACCTCAACAATCTTCATCTTCACATGGATTAGGGTTGATCTTAACAATAAGGAAGGAGCAAGCAAGCTAATGATCAAGCAAGGGTCGGGTATGGAAGATCGAAAATCACCAAAGGAAGAAAAAACAAGCATGCCCTAGGATGAAGGAAAAGAGTTTACTGTGAAATTTAAAACCTAAGGTATTTAAAAGGAGGGGTGCTCTCTTTTCCTCAAACACTTATCAAGTTTCTTTTTCTTTTCAAAATCATTTTCGGTCTAAGTTTTCTCTAAATTCCAATGGCTTGACATTTTTATTCCTAAAATCATAAATCTAAATTTCCCATTGCCATTGGACAATTATTCAGTACAATACAGTCAATCAGTCTGTCACTTAGAAAATTATCCGGTCCGTAGTTTTCTCCTAAAATTTCCAGAAAATATTTCTAAGGATCATTATGAACCAAGAATCACTCCTAGAACATTTCAATTCTGATTTTCAGACATAATCATCTCAAAATTGAATAATCACAACATAATCATAAATAAATGCTGGGAATGTCAGAAATGCATATACATATATATGCATGTGCAGAATGACTCATTCCTCTAAAATTAGAGGCCAAAAATATGCTCATAACAAAATATGCAATATAAACTCCTAAACCGTCCCAATTCACCAATATTACCTTCCCATCAGTGATGGGATGTTACAATTCTCCCCTCCTAATAAAATTTCGTCCTTGAAATTTCATACCTGAATTATCGAATAGATGAGTATACTGTCTCCTCATATGCTCCTCAGTCTCCCAAGTTGCTTCCTTAGTTGAGTGGTTCTTCCACAAGACTTTTACTAATGGGATAACCCTGTTCCTTAACCGCTTGACCCAAGATCCCACATTCTGAACCGGCTCCTCTACATAACTCAGATTACTAGCCACCTCTATCTCCTAGGCCGGAATCACATGTGTTGGATCCGATCAATACCGTCGGAGCATACTAACATGAAACACGTCATGTAACTGAGACATCTCACTCGGCAATGCCAATCTATACGCCAACGGTCCTATCCTCTCGATAATCTCATACGGACCGATGTACCTAGGGCTTAACTTACCCTTCTTGCCAAATCTCAAAACCCCTCTCCAGGGTGACACTCGAAGGAACACTCTGTCTCCCACACTATACTCCATCTCTCGCCGATGCTGATCCACATAACTCTTTTGTCTATCCTGAGCCGCCTTAATGCGACTCCGAATCAGTTTCACCTTATTTATGTATCTTGAATCAGCTCGGGACCCTCAATCGTCGTCGCACCCTCTTCATCCCAATATAGAGGCGATCGACACTGTCCGCCAAACAAAGCCTCATACGGTGCCATCCCAATACTACTGTGATCATGATTATTATATGCGAACTCAATCAGAGCCAAATACTGATCCCATGCTCCTCTGAACTCCAATATACAAGCCGAAAGCATATCCTCAGCAGTCTTAATCGTCCTCTCACTCTGCCCATCTATCTAAGAATGAATCGCTGTACTGAAGTTCAGTCTAGTACCCAAAGCAGACTGCAGACTCTTCCAGAACCTCGAGGCAAATCTCGGATCCCTGTCTAAGACTACAGACACCGGGACCCCATGCAGTCTCACAATCTCTGCTACATACTTCTGGGCCAACTGATCAAGAGTATTATTCTCTCTCACTGGCAAGAAATGGGCGGATTTAGTCAACCGGTCCATAATGACCCAGATCGCATCATGCTGCCTCGGCATCCTAGGCAACCCCATAATTAAATCCATAGAAATTCGTTCCCATTTCTACTCCGGAATGGGCAACGAATGCAATTTTCCCATCGAGCTCGGTGCTCACTTTAACTCGCCGGGTACGTCAAACATCTAGAAACATACTCTGCCACCTGCCTCTTCATGCCAGGCCACCAGAAATGTGACTTAAGAGTGTTATACATCTTGGTAGTACCAGGATGCATAGCATAGGTGGCCATATGCGCCTCTTCCAGAATCTCACTCCTCAGATCATCTACATCTGGCACACACAGTCTCTGACCAATCTATAATGTCCCATCTCTCAATTCAAAATCAGAAGTCAGATCAGATTTCACTCTCTCAATCAGTCTCACTATAGCAGGATCCTTGTCCTGAACTCACCTAATCCTGTCATGCAGCATTGGCCTAAGCCTCAAAGTGGCTATCAAAGCCCCATCCTGATCCAGATTCATCTGCACATTCAGAGCTCTCAGCTAAATCAAATTAGGCAATCTCCCAATCTGAATCTGAGCTGCACTGATATGAGACTTCCTACTCAACGCATCTACCACCACATTGGCTTTCCCAGGGTAGTACTCTATCGTACAATCATAGTACTTAAGCAGCTCCATCCATCTCCTCTGTCTCAGATTTAACTCTCTCTGACTCAACAGATACCTCAAACTTTTGTGATCAGTATTAATCTGAAATGTCTCCCCATATAAATAATGTCTCCAAATCTTCAGGGCAAACACAACTGCAGCTAACTCTAAATCATACACTGGATAATTAGCCTCATGAGACCTCAAATGTATCGAGGCATAAGTAATCACTGTCACCCGATTCAGCTGCCTATAGTCAATACACAGTCTCAGAGTCCCATCTTTCTTCTTCACAAACAGAACTGGCGCTCCCCACGGCGAAACACTGGGCTGGATAAATCCCTTCTCTAACAGCTCCTGCAACTGAGCCTTAAGCTCCCTCAGTTCCACCGGTTCCATCCTATATGGAGGTATGGATATAGGAGCGGTACCTGGAACGAGGTCAATCGTAAACTCCGTCTCCCGATTTGACGGTAAACCCGGTAACTCATCGGGGAATACATCCAGAAATTCCCTAACCATGGGAATGTTCTGCAGACCCTGTCCCACTCTCATATCAATAACGTGGGCCAGATAGGCCTCACATCCTCCCCGCATCAATCTCAGGGCACTCAGAAAAGAAATCATGCGGGCTAGCACTGCTTGACTAACTCCTTGAAAAACTGCTCTAGGCTGACCAGGAGACTCTAATACAACTTCCTTTGTATAACAGTCCATGATGGCCCTATGAGCAGTAAGTCAGTCCATCCCCAAAATCACATCAATCTCTCTCAGTGGCAATACAATAAGATCTGCACTCAATACTGCTTGATCAATTTGGATCGAGCACCCCTTGCAGACCTCTCCCAATGCAGTAGTACTACCTAGAGGTGTACTCACCTCTAGCCCATACTGTAATCTCTCCCTATCCCCATGCAGTCTACATGCCAAATGTGGTGCAATAAATGAATGCGTGGATCCAGGATCCAACAATGCATAAGCCTCAAAATTAGAAATCGAGCGTGCAGCTACCACATCCGAGAATCCTGAGCCTCCTGCCGAGTCATGGCATAGACTCTACCCTGGGACTGCGATCTGCTGCTCAGTCCCTCTGTCCTCACTACAGATCCCTCGGCTCTGCCTCGGCCTCTACCTCGACCTCTCAATCCATGTCCACCTCTAGGACTCTGCTGCATTGTTGTATTACTGCCTGACCTCCTAGTCATAGCAGACTGAGCTCCCACAGTAGCGGGGCAATCCCTGATCTGATGCTCCATGGAGCCCATCTGATGTAGGCTCGAATTAATCTCCAGCACTCCCCACTATGTCTCCTCTCACAATGCTCACACACTGGAGGAATCAGAGCTGAACCTCGACCACTGCCACTAACACGGCTAGTCTGAACAAATCTCCCTCTTTGCCCAAATCCAGACTGTCTAGCTCCCCCAGATGACCTAAAGGTCCTGCTCTGGCGCTTGTTCTACCTTCTGTTAGAACTGCCCTGGCTATCACTCAGCCTCTTACCTCTGGACCCTCGACTGCACTCGGTTTGGAGTGCATCTCAAGAATGCTCAACTCGACCGCCGCAGCCCTCAACTCAACAAACGTGCCCATATCAGATCTAGCCAATCTGGTGCGAATCTCCAAGTTGAGGCCATTCTCGAACCTCCAGCACCGATCAGCCTCAGTAGAAATCAGAGCAGTAGAATATCCCATGAGATCATTGAATCTCACCTCATAACTGCCATACCATCCCACCTGCCTCAACTCTAGAAACTCTTGCATCTTCATCTCCATATAGACCTTGGGCATGTAATTATCTCTGAAAGCCCTCAAGAAATCATCCCAAGTCAGAATACATGATCTGGTGGTACTGCCCGGGACAGTTTTCCACCACTGATATGCTGGGCCCTGTAGAAGAGAGAATGCATAGTCAAATCTCTCATCTACGCCATACCCATCCGATCAAGGACCCCTCGGTCCTCTCCACCATCCTCACCTCTGCGGGTTTGTCTGCCATAAAGTTAATGACCCCTTTTGCGCGTCATTATACCTCCTCTCCGTCTCATGGAACTCTTGGAGGCAGCTCCTCAGAATAATGCATTGGTGACTCCCTACTAGCTCCGACTGATCCTTGGTCAGCTTGTTGATCTATCTGATCCCTAAGAACGGGTGACCTAACATAAAACAATAATTCTGATCAATTTATGTTTTTCTCACTGAAATTCAAGCCTAGTTATGCACTATGCCCAACAGATGCCAAACTATGCTCTGATATCACCTAAATGTAGCGCCCCCTTACCGTAAGGTATGCACCGGGATGCCTGTGGGTCATCCCGATACATATCCTACAATAAGGGAGGGTTACGAGCAGTCAAACACTACAATACTCTCATGGCATCAAAATCATATAACCATAATATAAAGATCACTATGTTTTGAAATCCAAAAGCTTCTTCATTTCATTTCATCGAAACATAAATTCACATGACTATCAGTTTTCCACTGTCTATATACAATACTCAAAAAGGAAACTGATACAAAAATCTAACTAGGTCATCCCCAAAACAATCCCAGCTGACCGACTTGTGTGTCATGACTTCTCTTGCCAACCAGATCCACACGGCAGGAAAAGTCTTTCTCACTGGAGCTAGGAGTCTACTATATCGATCCTGAAAAATATATAATGCAATTTTAGGTGAGTTTGCGAATTTAATGAGAAACCATCATCGATGGTTCACTTAATTCATGCATTACACAAATAGCGTACAGATCATCACATTAACACATTCAGAATTTCATATAGCAATTACAGATTTTCACAATTGCATATTCAGAAAGATTTCAGAACAGTATTACATATATGCAAAGCATATTGCCTCTTTCCCAATCCAGAAATCAATTCAATGCACAATACATGAATACAAAACATTTTCCATTTTATTGCAATATTGTGACTGAGCGCCTGCACTGTCCCAATCTGGGCACATTACTCAGTGAGCCTGTGGCTCTAATTTGTCCCAAAATGGGCGCATTAACCATTGAGCTTATAGCTCTGTACTGTCCCTTTTCGGGCGCATTAGACGTTGAGCATATAGCTCTGAACTGTCCCTTTTTGGACTCATTACTCATTAAACATATTGCACTAAACTGTCCCTTTTCAGGCTCATTTAACGGTAAACGCGTTTTAGGGGTAGGAGAGCCCTCTGGGTATGCACTATTTTCCACGTGACTTAGGAATAGGAGAGCCCTCTGGGTATGCATTATTCTCTTTCGAGCTCGAGGCTCTTTTCCAGTAATCGAGCTTGTAGCTCTCGGTGGCGACTCAAATACAACCATTATTTTCAACCGATTATGGTATTCATTTATCACAATTCTACCATATCACATTGAAATCAGATCTATTTTATCACAAACAGTCATATCATTCTCAATTACACATTACTACACATTCACAGTTTATCACATTGAAGCATAAACGTTTCACAATCACAAACAGTTTACACTGCAATATCACAGTCCCTAATCCCTCGGACCTTTGGTCCCAAGTTACAATCAAATAATTTCACATATTCCAGTCATTCATTTTCACAGAACTATCAGTGCAGAACTTTAACACTTAAGATTGAGGAACCAACTAGGTTACTCACTTGTAACTTTCAAGCTACTGCCTGGAAGTCCCAGCAATGTCTGTGGAATGTCAATGCAACGGTGCCTCTATAATAGTCAAAGTAATTCCATGTTACTAATAGCATAATCAGAAAGGTTCACAAATGCACATGCTGAAATACAGGAATGTATAATGCCTATTCGTGACAATCCCGGCACTATATCCCAATTTCACTATCTTTTGCCTCAGCCAACTTACTATTCATTTGGTCAATTTCATCCATTTCATCAAATGACACCTTTGATTTCAATATACTGACCTGAACTCCATAAGTTTCATTTCTACTATTCAGTTCAATTTGCCAAATCATATACACTAGGATATTCTCACGAAAACCTCACAATTATACCCCAATTATCAAGAAACTATCTTTAGGTTGAAAAAGTAATCTAAGCCCAACTTTCATTCACAAATTGAGATATTAAAAACTTGAATTCAAACTTTCTTTCTCTACCTCAATTGTAGACGTCTTTCTCTAGTTTATAACGAATCAAGAATCACCTCAATTGGAGGTCTGCATCATTAGTTATGACCCAAAAATTAAAACAACTCAGTTTTAAAAAATGGGGCTCGCCGCGGCATCCCAGAGTTGCTCGCCGCGGCAAGGCCCTCACGTATGCCGTGGCGAGAACCTAAATTCTCGTCGCGTCGTGGCGCAACGTGCAGGTCGCAGGTCGTCTTCTCCGACTCTCTTTTTCACATTTTCTCTCTAAATTCAACCATAACTCAAATCCAACTACCACAATCTTTCATATTAAACCCCATAAATGCATTTACACTAACAATAAGCAACATAAATAAAGAGGTCACTTACCAAACAAGCTCTCCTTCTTAAACTTCCAAAAATTCCTCTAACCCCTTTTACTTTCTCTAACTCCCACGACTCTCTCTTTTTCTTTTCAAAATCATTTCCGGTCTAAGTTTTCTCTAAATTCCAATGGCTTGACATTTTTATTCCTAAAATCATAAATCTAAATTTCCCATTGCCATTGGACAATTATGCAGTACAATACAGTCAATCAATTCGTCACTTAGAAAATTCTTCGGTCCGGACTTTTCTCCCAAAATTTCCAGAAAATTTTCTAAGGGTCACTATCAACCGAGAATCACTCCTAGAACATTTCAATTCAAATTTTCAGACATAATCATCTCAAAATTGAGTAATCACAACATAATCATAAATAAATGTCAGGAATGTCAGAAATGCATGTACATATATATGCATGTGCAGAATGACTCATTCCTCTAAAATTAGAGGCCAAAAATATGCTTATAACAAAATATGCAATATAAACTCCTAACCCTTCCCAATTCACCAATATAACCTTTCCATCGGTGATGGGATGTTACAAATAAATCCTAAAATCATGTATCTAATTTTCCAGTTTCATTGGATAGTCATTTCTAGTACTGAAAATCTAATTAGTCCGCCACTTAGTAGTTTTTCAAATCCGAAAAAGTAATTCGAAAAATTTCTAAAATTCGCTAAAAATATAAAATACACATAAATCACTCCAATTAAAATTTTCAAGCACAAATAACATATTTTTCACAAAAAATTACATTTATAGACACATATGCCGGAAAATGTCATGAATGCATATACAGTCATGTGCATATACAAAAATTGTCATTCATATATATATAGAGGCCATAGGATGCATGTTCATGCCGAGATATGCTTACACACTCCTAACCCATCCCAAATTACTACTTTACTCTTCCCATCGGTGATGGGATGTTACAGATAAGACCTTAACTCCTTTTTCATGCTTAAAGGATTTAATGTTCTATAGTATATTTGTTAGACCCCGAACTTTTCTTAGATGTTAGAACTATTGAATGAGAAATTTTGGTAATTAGTCATGAGTAAAGAACAAATGAATGAAAATTTTTGAAATAGAAATGATAGAGAAAAGTAAAGTAGTGAATGAGAAATGTGGATAAATTCATGTTTTGCATTGGTAATTTGGTGGATAATAGATTTTGAAATGAGAAGAATTAAGGTGAAATTTAGAAGTAAAATGAAAGCAAAAATGAAGTTGAATATGAGTAGTAAGTTGATGAAGGATATGTATATATGTGTATGTGTTGTCATTGGTGTTTAAGGTTAATCATGGATTATAATTTCTTTATGGATGATATTGATTTGAAAAGGAGTTGAAAATGAGGAGTAAATGAAGTAGAAAAGGTGATCTTGGTATGAGTTGTGTTAAGGAAAGATTTTTGTAACAAAAGGGGTAGTTGATTTGGAAAGTGTTCACTGAGTATGCTGTGATCTGTTAGCCATCACTTTTTCTCTATTTATCAAAATGAGATGATTCCATATTTGGATTAAACTAGAGAGATATGTCTACATTTATTATGAAGACATCGAATTTAAATTCTGCCTTTAAGAATCTAAAAATTTGTCATAAAGTAGAGAACTGGGTGTAGTACATTGATGGATGAATGAAAAATTTCTTCTCAGAATTCATAAGAAAATCTATACTAATCTAGGTGGAATTAGACAAATTTGTCTCTAGAAAGTTGTAGGTCTTTCTTTTATCTTTTTAATAGTATATAGTACGTAATTTTTGGACATCTGAATTAAAAGTTATGGTCCTTAAAAGGGAAGATGTTCAGGAGTGTAGAATGTTTCATCTGTAAAGTGTATTGTCTGTGCTGACGTGTATCGTTTGTGCTGGCATGTATTGTTTGTGATGATATCATATCATCTGTGATGACGTCATGTCATCTATGTTTGACTTTCTGCTTCTTCTATAGTTGACCTTCTGTACACTATTATCTGGTCCATTTTTTACCCTTCAGAAGATAGAATCTATCTTTGAGGTTTTCATGAAAGTTGTATATCTTGAAATCCTCTTTCAAACCATATAAAGAAAGCCTCATTCTAATACATGTAAGGAAATTTATCGCAATATTCCTGATTCATCTGCTTTTTCCCATTCGTCTGCTTTTTCATTTGGTTTCATCTATACCTATTATCTACTCCATTTTTGACCCTTCAAACAATAGAAACTGTTTTCTAAGTCTTTATAAAAGTTGTAGATCTTGAAGTCCTCTTTCTAACCATTTAAATAAAACCTCAATATAATATGTTTAGGGAAAGTTATAGCAATTTTTCCGATTCATCTGCATTTTTTCCATTCGTCTATTTTTTCATTTGGTTTCATCTATACCTATCATCTGCTCCATTTTTGACCCTTCAAAAGATATAATCTATCTTAGAGGTCTTCATGAACGTTGTATAACTAGAAGTTCTTTTTCGAA
The DNA here is from genome assembly GCA_029891385.1 of Erythroxylum novogranatense. NCBI lineage: Eukaryota > Viridiplantae > Streptophyta > Magnoliopsida > Malpighiales > Erythroxylaceae > Erythroxylum > Erythroxylum novogranatense. Next base: position 79,180,778 of record CM057231.1, on the reverse strand, counting down.
CCATCTAAAGAATATCCTAATTTGATATTTGTAGGGAAAGTTATGGCAATTTTCCCAATTTGTCTGCTTTTTCAATTCATTTGTTTTTTTTCATTTGGTTTCTTCTAGTCCATTTTTGACCTTTCAGATGATAGAATATGACTTCAAGGTCTTCTTGAAAGTTCTATATCTTGAAGTATTTTTTCAAATTGTCCTAAGATGATCTTAATCTGGCATCTTTAGAGAGAATTATGCCATTTGTTCCGAGACAGGTTTTATATGATTGGGGACAAAATCCTGTTTGATTATTTCGTCCATAACTTTGTTCTCCGACCTCAAAATGAAGTAATTCTTGAACCAATAGTTTATTAACACATTTTTATGTCCCTATACATATTTTGATATCATTTGGTATTGATTTAAAAAAGATGGATTGAATCAAAGTAAGGGTATCAGTTGGAAGAGTATGAATGGGATGTTACTGAACATACTTCGATATTTTGATGTTGTCTTCATCAATATAGCTCCGAATAAGGTGATTTTTGTTTAAAGATAAACTACAGACATGGAGATACAAATGATATGAAGAAATCGAAATCTAATTCAATTTTTAAGACTTTCAAATTCGAGATAGAAGTTAAGTATAGTGTATTGTTTCAATATAAGAACAGTCCGAAAATATTTGGGGCAACACTTTTAGTGTTCTAAACCAAATGGATTTATTTTGATGTCATTAGAAACTTAAGATAATGGAGAACATTTTTCTAGAAGAAACTGTTATGTCAAAATGTTCAAGAGTACTTTTGACAAGATATTTAAACATAAAAGACATAAGACATAAATGGAAGGACAAATGGGATATTTCTTGATCATTAAGGGCATAATTGGAAGAAGAAGTGTTGTTTTGCTTTTAAATGAAGAAGAAAAACGTGAATTGAGGGATAGAAGGAGAGGATAACGAAAATGAGAAAGAAAGAGAAAGAGATTTTAGGGGTTTGAGAGAAAAGAAGAGTGTTGAGCTAGGGTTTAATTATTATTAGTCTTCAAAAAAGATTTTAGAGTTGTTCAAGAAAGGAAAAAGAAAGAGGAAGAGAAGAGCTTCCCTTTAAGCTAAAGATCCCTTCATTTGTGAAGAATGAATGTAAGATCATTTTGAAACTTTTAGATTTTTGAAAGGAATTTAGTTTATAAAGTTTAGAAAATGCTTGAGTTTAAAGATTCTAAAATAATTTTAGTGATTTTGCATTGTGGGCTTTTCTATTGGATTCCTATTAAATGAGACTTGGTTTGATTTAGTGGACCAAGAGAATTCTACCTAAGAGCAGGGGAAAAGACAACCTTGACTTGGATTTTTGTAGGCAAATTAGGTGGGTAATATATTTATGGTTATTGTGTAAATGGGTATCTTGCCTATATGTGTATATGCTAGAATTGCTAAATTGTGAATTAATATGATGTGTTTTATGTTATGAATTGAAAGATGTATGATATTTTGATATAATTGAATTGTGAATTTTATGACAAAAAAAAAAGTTGTGAATTTGATCATGTTATGCTTTGAAATATGCCATGGAATTTTGTATAAATGAAAAGAATGGAAAGAGCATCAAAGGTATGAAAGTATGATAAAATGATTTAAGCATGATTCTGTGCTTTTGTTTGGGCAAGAAAGGAACCTGTTTCGTTAGTGACGTGCACATTGACCCATAGCCTTTTCTCAGTTGCCCGTTTGAGGCCACAAGATCCTGAGAATTTAGACTCGTTTTGTTCACTGAGTAAACTTCATTTTCTATGTTTCGTTCCATAGAACTCTCAACCCATTTATTTGTGCATTGCATAGTTGAACTGTCAAGTATGATGCATGTTTGAGTGTTATGTTTTGATGGATGAGTCTTTATGATATGTTCTATGTGAGACATTCAAATTATGAAATTTTTTAGCTTGAAGTGTGAATGATAGAATTGTTAAATTAAATGGGATATATATATGGATACTTTGGTATCTTTATATACATGTGTGTGTTCCTGAATTGTATGGGTCGTTGCCAATGGCTATAAATATATTAGCCACTGAGTTGTGTAGCTCACTCCACTATTCTCTCCTCAGGTGCAGAAAGAGACGAATAGCAATCCTTGCAACATATTGAAACTCCAAAATAGTTAGAGACTTTTGTAATTAAGTTAGTTCAGGAAATTTTAGGTATTTAGAATCATATTAAGCATAAGCATTCAATTGTATCATAAGTTTTTTGTATTTTGTATAAGTCAAAGGGGTGGTTTTTAAAATTTAAAGATATTATGAAAACAAGCATTGTGTTCTGTAATAGGCCCAAATGATTACTGAAACACTGATGTGTTTAATAATGTTTGCATCCTTGTGACAAAAGTTGCTTTAAATAAATCTGGCCGATTTGAGAATCAATTTTCTGCATATGAGTTAATTGTTTAAGAAAATTTCCAAATGCTGGGCTCTAGATTCAGGATCCAGCATTGTTTGGTATGAAAGCCTAAGTTTTGCCTAGGCATAGAATGTATAGTGATACGAATTGATAGGCTGTTGCATTAAGTGACATGCATATCATGCATACATGTAGAAAATAAGATTAGAATGAAAGTAAGCTGAAAGATGGTGTCTTATCAAAGATGTAAAACACCACCTCGTAAAAGAATACAAGGAGTTTTGCAAGATTTTCTATACCTAATTCCTCACCTTTAGAGAAGGGTACTGATGAGTATAGAATCCCAGTAATTGCAACCGCTTGAGTTATATGTATGAACTTTCGTTAAGAGTTTGGACTGTTAGAAACAATGAGAAGAATGGTGTTTTGTCAAAGTGTAAGATGAGGAAAGTTTGTGGATATTTAGAAATAAGAAATATGGTGTAGTCCGATATGTTAGACATAGGTGTAGTATTTTTGGTCGTGTCAGCGAATAAATTAACGAAATTTCGTGTAGATATGTGTTCGAATTGATATGGATGTAAAAAGGGTTTTCATGAATCGACTGAGAAAGAAATTGAGACTAGGGTGGAAATGACAAAATTTATGGTGTACAAGCAAAGTACAATAGAAAGATTGAACTCAAAATTTATGATCAAGTATAAGATTGTACTAGTGAATTTGAGATTTGAATTTCAAGATGGTTATGTGTTTATGCTCCTAAATTGATTAAGAATGTACGCACGGAAAGTGAAACAAATGATAGTGATATATGTAGAAGTTCTAAAGGTTATGTCGACTAGTTATTATGAGTACATATTTGATAATATGGTTAAATTGGTGAATAATATGATTGAGTACATATGAGATCTATAGTTGGATATGGTATAGGAGAAAATCTATGATCCCTATAGTAAAAGATTATGAGATGAATCAGAGTAACGAGATGGAAGTGTGGTATAGGTGATTGTGCTAAAAGGTAACTACGATGGAGCAGGAATTTTTGAATAGTTATAGAATATTCAAAGGTTGGTCAGAATCAATTGTGATTGATGTATCATTAGCATGAGATATAAATTGGTGACTTGTTGAGATTACTTTTATATATATGATGTAATGATTTTGATGGTGCATACCAAAATATAAGAGTAAACGAATATGCCTCTTATTTCATTGGGATTTATTATAGAGGATATTGTGATCATGTTAAGTGTGATAGAGATTGAAATTATTGAAATGTCATGAACATTTGTAATTGATCACTTTGGGGTGTTAACAATAGTTGAAACAACATTGATGATGATAGTAGTTGATTGATAAAGATTGTATAAATAGTATAGATGACGTAGCAAGAAACTTTCTTACGAAGAAGAATTTCATTGAATTAGGTTAAGTAGATCAGATAGTTTATATTAAGAATGATCAATGAAAGAGCAAATCAGAAATGAATATGCAATGAATCAAAAGTGAATATTGGAGTCATATCCCTAGTGAGGACTCAAGCATAGGAGGTGTAGTATGTTACAAAGAATGTATGTATTTTGCTTAATATAAAGTATCTAACTACATGAGTGGATTTTTGGAAATTGAGATAACACTATTGCTAATGTGAGGAGAACTTATATCCGCATTATATTTTATGAGAATATGCAAAGGAGATATAAATTAGATTTTGATGAATGTGTTACTGAAAGTAGGAAGTTAAGTGCAAATAAAGTGAAATGTGAGGAGAAACTAGTATGAATGAGCAAACATTAGAATAAGTCAATGTGAAATATGATGAAATCTAAAGAAATGGTGAAGATCATTTAAGAATGGTGAGCAAATTAGGAAAAAAAAAATAATGCAAGATAATGTTGCCTCATCGAGGAATTAGTTATTTAAGGAATTACGAAGACTAATAAGGGGGCATAGGAAGTTTGATAATAATTGTTTGAGTTAACTAATGCGTCAACAATATTATGGTGTTGAAGATCAAAGTGATCCAAGCAAGATTTGATGATATATATTAAATGTCTTCAAAAGTTGAGAAGAATAGTAAAATACTTGAAGAAAAATGTGTAAAGCATATGATAATGAAAGTAAAGAAAATTTTGAGGAATTATACTGATGTTAATTATATCGTACGGATTTGGAGATTCTATAGTATGAAATGATGTTATATAAGAGATTTTGATAAAATCTGATGCAGCAGGATAAAGTGATTTCGTATGTATGGAGACAACTATAGTCTTATGAGTCGATTATTCGATGCATGATGGCTTTGAAGGTTAGAGACAACATATGTATGGGAACATCTAAGATATATATACTTGTACAGATCATAAAAGTTTGAGGAAATTATTGAGTTGAAAAAAAATTAGAGTACGAGATTGAGACAATGATTATAAGTACTGAAGGACTACGATGGTACAAATAAGTATTTGTAAGTACAGTTGGTGTTATATCTGATACATTAAGCATAAAGTCTGTATTGAGGTTATCGAATCTAGTGCAAAAAGAAGCATAGAATGTGAAGTTAAATTTTAGGCAACTCAAAGTACAAATTGCTATAGAATTAAAGATCAGTATCATATGGAAGGATTAGTAAAACCCAATTAAGGATTTAGAAATTGAGAATCTTATTAAGGAATTGAAAATGGATTTGAATTCCGAGTTTAAATTGGAAGATGAGGCTTTGTGATAAAAAATGAGAAATATGTATACCTAATAAAGAGATAAAGGAGGTAGTGGATCAAATATGGAGTAAATTGAGATAGACATAGAAGTAAAGCATATTGACAATGTAGAGTTGTGAACTATGAAGCGAAGGATGAAATGTTTATAAGAGTATCACTCTCCAAGATATGCTTAGATTGAGTGCAAGATGTCAAGTACGCTAAGAAATATCGATATGATCTAATATGGGTGTTATCGATTCAGGAAGTGGAAAAAAATTGTGAGTAATCTGAGATATATTGAAAAAACAATTAAGATAGTGTGATATCTGAATAATTAATAGAGGGATTGATCGAATATGTTAACTATGATCATTTGGAAGAAATTATTGAAGTGAAGAAGTTATTAGGGAGACAGAGGAAAACATAAGATAGCGTTACCTCCATCTATTGACCATTTAGGTAAGAATTTTAGGGATAAAATTCTTTAAAGGGGAGAGAATTGTTAGACCCCGAACATTTTTTAGAAGATAGAACTATTGAATGAGAAATTTTTGTAATTAGTGATGAGTAAATAACAAATGAATGAATATTCTTGAATTAGAAATGATAGACAAAAATAAAGTAGTGAATGAGAAATGTGGATAAATTCATGTTTTGGTTTGGTAATTTGGTGGATAAGAGATTTTGAAATGAGAAGAATTAAGGTGAAAGTTATAAGTAAAATGAAAACAAAAATGAAGTTGAATATGTGTAGTAGGTTGATGAAAGATATGTATATATGTGTATATGTTGTCATTGGTGTTCATAGTTAATCATAGATTATAATTTTTTTATGGATGATATTGATTTGAAATGAAGTTGAGAATGAGGAGTAAATGAAGTAGAAAAGGTGATCTTGATATGAGTCGTGTTAAGGAAATATTTTTGTAACAAAAGTGGTAGTTGATCTGGAAAATGTTCACTGAGTGTGCCTCGATCTGTTAGCCATCAATTTTTCTCTAGTTATCCAAATGAGACGATTCCTTGTTGGATTAAAATAGAGACATATGGCTACATTTCTTATGAAGACATCGAATTTAAATTCTGCCTTTAAGAATCTAAAAATTTGTCATGAAGTACAGAACTAGGTGTAGCACATTAATGGATGAATGAAAAATTCCTGTTTAGACTTCAGGGAAAAATATGGACTAATCTAGGTGGAATTAGACAAAGTTATCTTCTATAGAGTTGTAGGTCTTTTTTTATCTTTCCAACGGTATATAGTATGAAATTTTTGGACATCTGATTTGAAAGTTATGGTCCTTATAAGGGAAGATGTTCAAGAGTATAAAATGTTTCATCTGTAAAGTGTATCGTTTGTACTGACGTGTATCGTCTGTGCTGACATGTATCATCTGTGGTGACATGTATCGTCAGTGGTGACGTGTATCATCTGTGCTAACATGTATTGTCTGTGATGATGTGATATCGTCTGTGGTGATGTGATATCGTCTATGTTTGACTTTGTGCTTCTTCTATGATTGACCTTCTATACACTATTCTCTGGTCCATTTTTGACCCCTCAGACGATAGAATCTGTCTTTAAGGTCTTCATGAAAGTTGTAGATCTTGAAGTCCTCTTTCAAAAAATCTAAAGAAAGCCTCAATCTAATATCTGTAAGGAAAGTTATAGCAATTTTTCCGATTTGTTTGTTTTTTCTCATTCGTCTACTTTTTCATTTTGTTTCGTCTGTACCTATAATCTGCTTCATTTTTGACCCTTTATATGATAGAATCTATCTTCAAGGTCTCATTAAAGTTGTAGATCTTGAATTCCTCTTTCAAGCAATCTAAAAAATACATCAATCTAATATCTGTAGGGAAAGTTATAGTAATTTTCCCGATTTACCTGCTTTTTCATTTGGTTTCATCTATACCTATCATCTGCTCCATTTTTATCCCTTCATAAGATAGAATCTATCTTAGGGGTCTTCATGAAAGTGGTAGATCTTGCAATCCTTTTATGAACCATCTAAAGAATACCCTAATTCGATATCCGTATTGAAGGTTATGGTAATTTTCCCAATTCGTTTACTTTTTCATTTAGTTTTGTCTAGTCCCTTTTTGACCTTTCAAATGATAAAATGTGACTCAAGCTCTTTTTGAAAGTTGTATATCTTGAAGTTTTCATTCAAATCATCTTAAGATGATCTTAATCAGATATCTATAGAGAGAGTTATGTCATTTGTCTCGAGACAGGTTCTATATGATTGGGAGCAAAATCCTGTTTGATTCTTTCGGCAATAACTTTGTTCTCTGACCTCCAAATGAAGTGATTCTTGAACCAATTATTTCTTAACACAATTTTTTGTCCAGACAAAGATTTTGATAGCATTTGGTAATGATTTGAAAAAGATGGATTGAATCAAAGTAAGGGTATCGGTTGAAAGAGTATGAATGGGATGTTACTGAACATGCTTCGGTATTTTGATGATGTCTTCATCAATATAGCTCCGAATAAGATGATTTTTGTTTCCTGATAAATTAGAGACATGGAGATACAAATGATGTGAAGAAATCAAAATCTAATTCAACTTTTAAGACTTTCAAATTCTGTATGAAAATTAAGTATAGTGTACTGTTTCAATAAAAGAATAGTCCGAAAATGTTTGGGGCAATACTTTTAGAGTTTTGAACCAAATAGATTTATTTTGATTTCATTAGAAACTTAAAAAAATGGGGAACATTTTTCTAGAATAAAGTGTTATGTCAAAATGTTCAAGGGTACTTTTGGCAAGACACTTAAGCATAAAAGAAAAAGGCATAAATAGAAGGGCCAAATGGGACATTTCTTGATCATTAAGGGCATAATTGGAAGAAATGTTGTTCTGCTTTTAAGTGAATAAGAAAAAGGTGAATTAAGGGATAGAAGGAGAGGATAAAGAAAATAAGAAAGAAAGAGAAAGAGAGTTTGATGGTTTGAGAGAAAAGAAGAGAGTTAAGCTAGGGTTTAATTATTCTTAGTCTTCAAGAAATATTTTGGACTTGTTCAAGAAAGGAAAAGGGAAGAGGAAGAGAAGAGCTCCCCTTTGAGCTAACAATCCCTTCATTTGGTGAAACACGAAGGTAAGATCACTTTGAAACTTTTGGATTTTTGGAAGGATTTTAGTTTATAGAGTTTAGAAAATCCTTGGGTTTAAGGATTCTAGAATAAATTTTAGTGATTTTGCATTGTGGGATTTTCTATTGGATTCTTATTGAATGAGACTTCATTTGTTTTAGGGAACCAAGAGAATCCTACCCAAGAGCAAGGGGAAAGACTACCTTGACTTGCATTTTTGCAAGCAAATTAGGTAGGTAATATATTTATGGTTATTTTGTAAATTGGCATTTTGCCTATATGTGTATATGCTAGAATTGCTAAATGGTGAATTACTATGAAGTGTTTTATGTTATGCATTGAAATATGTATGACATTTTCATATAATTAAATTGTGATTTTGATCATGTTATGCCTTGAAATATGTCATGACATTTTGTATAAATGAAGAGAAAGGAAAGAGCATGAAAAGTATGAAAGTATGATAAAATGATTTGAGCATGATTATGTACTTTTGTTTGGGCAAGAGAGGAACCTGTTTCGTTAGTCGCGTGCACGCATAGCCTTCTCTCTGTTGCCTACTTGAGGCCACGAGATCTTAAGAATTTGGACTCGTTTTATTCACGGAGTAAACTTCAGTGTCTCTATTTCATTCCATGGAACTCTCTAGCCATTTATTTGTACATTGCATAATTGAATTGTCAAGTATGATGCATGTTTTAGTGTTATGTTTTGATGGATGAGTCTTCTGATATGTTCTATATGATGACATTCAAATTATGAAAACTTTGAGTTTGAAGTGTGGATGATAGAATTGCTAAATTAAATGGGATATATATATGCATACTTTGGTATATTTATATATAAATGTGTGTGCCTGAATTGTATGGCTAGTTGCCAATGACTGTAAATATATTAGCCACTGAGCTGTGTAGCTCACCCTACTATTCCCTCCTCAGGTGTAGAAAGAGACAAATAGCAATCCTTGCAAAACATCAAAACTCCAAGATAGTTAGAGACTTTTGTAATTAAGTTAGTTCAGTAAATTTTTGGTATTTAGAATCATATTAAGTATAAACATTCAATTGTATCATGAGCTTTTTTTATTTTGTATAAGCCAAAGGGATGGTTTTTAAAATGTAAAGATATTATGAAAACAAGCGTTGTGTTATATAATGGGCCCAGGTGATTACTGAAACTCTGATGTGTTCAATAATGTTTGCATCTTTGTGATAAAAATTGTTTTAAATAAATCGGGCCGATTTAAGTGTCGATTTTCTACAAATGCGTTAATTGTTTAAGATAATTTCCGAATGCTAGGCTCTGGATTTGGGATCCAGCATTGTTTGGTATCAAAGCCTAAGTTTTTCCTCGGAATAGAATGTATAGTGATACGAATTAATAGGTTGTTGCATAAAGTGACATGCATATCATGCATACATGTAAAAAATAAGATTACAATTAAAGTAAGCTGAAAGATGGTGTCTTATCGAAGACATAAAGCACCACCTCGTAAAAGAATGTGAAGAGTTTTGCAAGGATCTGCTGTACCTGATTCCTCACCTTTAAAGAAGGGTACTGATGAGTATAGAATCCTAGTAATTGCAACCGCTTGAGTTATATGTATGAACTTTTGTTAAGAGTTTGGACTATTAGAAACAATGAGAAGAATGGTGTTTTGTCAGAGGGTAAGATGAGGAAAGTTTGTGGATATTTAGAAATAAGAAATATGGTGTAGTCCGATATGTTAGACATAAATGTAGCATTTGTGATTATGTCAGCGAATAAAGTAAAAAAATTTCGTGTAGATATGTGTTCGAATTGATATGGATGTTAAAAAGTTTCATGAATCGACTAAGAAAGAAATTAAAACCAGGGTGGAAATGTCAAGATTTATGGTGTACAAGCAAAGTGCAACTGAAAGGTTGAACTTAAATTTTATGATCAAGTATAAGATTGTACTAGTGAATTTGAGATTTGAATTTCAAGATGGTTATGTGTTTATGCTCCTAAATTGATTAAGAATGTACGCACGGAAAGTGAAACAAGTGATAGTGATATACGTAGAAGTTTTAAAGGTTTTATCGACCAGTTATTAAGAGTACATATTTGATAATGTGGTTAAATTGGTTAATAATATGATTGGGTATATATGAGATCTATAGTTGGATATGTTATAGGAGAAAATCTATGATCCCTATAGTTAAAGATTATGAGATTAATCAGAGTAATGAGATTGAAGTATGGTATAAGTGATTATGCTGAAAGGTAACTACGATGGAGCAGGAATTTTTGAATAGTCATAGAATATTCATAGGTTGGTCAGAATCAATTGCAATTGATGTATCATTAGCATCAGATATAAATTGGTGACTTGTTGAGATTACTTTTATATATATGATGTAATGATTTTGATGGCACATACCAAAATATAAGAGTAAACAAATATGCTTTTTAGTTCATTGGGTTTTATTATAGAGTATATTGTGATCAAGTAAAGTGTGACAGAGATTGAAATTATTGAAATGTCATGAACATTTGGAATTGATCACTTTGAGGTGTTAAGAATGGTTGAAACAGCATTGATGATGATAGCAATTGATTGATAAAGATTGAATAAATAGTATAGATGACATAGCAAGAAATCTTCTTACGAAGAAGAATTTCATTGAATTAGGTTAAGTAGATCAGATAGTTTATATTAAGAATGATCAATGAAAGAGCAAATCATAAATGAATATATAATGAATCAAAAGTGAATATTGGAGTCATATCCGTAGTGAGGGCTTAAGCATAGGAGGTGTAGTATCTAACTAAGAATGTATGTATTTTGCTTAATATAAAGTATCTAACTACATGAGTGGATTTTTGGAAATTGAGATAACACTATTGCTAATGTGAGGAGAACTTAGATCCGCATTATATTCTATGAGAATATGCAAAGGAGATATAAATTAGATTTTGATGAATGTGTTACTAAAAGTAGGAAGTTAACTGCAAATAAATTGAAATGTGAGGAGAAACTAGTTTGAATGAACAAACATTAGAATAAGTCAACGTGAAATATGAGGAAATCTAAAGAAATGGAGAAGATCATTTAAGAAAGGTGAGTAAATTTGGGGAAAAAATAACACGAGATAATGTTACCTCATCGAGGAATTAGTTATTTAAAGAATTACGAGGACTAATCAAAGGGCATAGGAAGTTTGATAATAATTGTTTGATTTAACTAATGCCTCAACAGTATTATGGTGTTGAAGATTAAAGTGATCCAAGCAAGATTTGATGATATATATTAAATGTCTTCAAAAGTTTAAAAGAATAGTAGAATACTTGAAGAAAAATGTGTCAAGCATATGAGTAATGAAAGTAAAGAAAATTTTGAGGAATTATACTGATGTTAATTACATCGTATGGACTTGGAGATTCTATAGTATGCAATGATGTTATATAAGAGATTTTCATAAATTTCGATGCAACATGATAAAGAGATTTCATATGTATGGAGACAACTAAAGTCCTATGAGTTGATTATTCGATGCATGGTTTAGAGCTACTATAATAGTGATGGCTTTGAAAGTTGGAGACAGCATATGTATAGGAACCTCCTGGTTATATATATATATATATATATACTTGTACACATCATAAAAGTTTAAGGAAATTATTGAGTTAAGAAAAAAATTGAGTACGAGACTAAGACAATGATTATAAGTACTGAAAGACTACGATGGTACAAATGAGTATTTGTAAGTATAGTTAGTGTTATATTTGATACATTAAGTATAAAGTCGGTATTGAGGTTAGCAGATCTTGTGCAAAAAGAAGCATAGAATGTGAAGTTGAATTTTGGGCAACTCAAAGTACAAATTGCTATAGAATTGAAGAACAGTATCATGTAGAAGGATTAGTAAAACCCAAATTAAGGATTCAAAAATTGAGAATCTTATTGAGGAATTGAAAATGGATCTAAATTTTGAGTTTAAATTGGAAGATGAGGCTTTGTGATAAAAAATGAGAAATATCTATACCTAATAAAGAGATAAAGGAGTTAGTGGATCAATACCGAAAGTATGGAGTAAAGTGAGATAGACATAAGAGTAAAGCGTACTGACACTATAGAGATGTGAACTATAAAGCGAAGGATGAAATGTTTATAAGAATCTCTCCTCCCTAAGTTGTGCTTAGATTGAGTGCAAGACGTCAAGTATGCTAAGAAATATCGATATGATCTGATATAGGTGTTATCGACGTAGGAAGTGAAATTTTTTTTTTTAGTAATATGAGATATATTGAGGAAACAGTTAAGATAGTGTGATATCTAAATAAGTAATGGAGGGATTGATCGAAACCGTTAACTATGATCATTTGGAAGAAATTATTCAAGTGAAGAAGTTACTAGGGAGATTGAGGAAAACATATGACAATGTTACCTCCATCTGTTGATCATTCAGGTAAGAATTTTGATGATGAAATTTTTTGAAGGGGGAGAATTGTTAGATGCCGAACATTTCTTAGAGGTTAGAATTGTTGAATGAGAAATTTTGGTGATTAGTCATGAGTGAAGAACAAATGAATGAAAATTCTTAAATTAGAAATGATAGACAAAAGTAAAGTAGTGAATCAGAAATGTGGATAAATTCATGTTTTGGTTTGGTGATTTGGTGGATAAGATATTTTGAAATGAGAAGAATTAAGGTGAAAGTTATAAGTAAAATGAAAGCAAAAATGAAGTTGAATATGTGTAGTAGGTCGATGAAAGATATGTATATATGTGTATGTTCTGTCATTAGTGTTCATGGTTAATCATGGATTATAATTTCTTTATGGATGATATTGATTTGAAATGGAGTTGAGAATGAGGAGTAAATAAAGAAGAAAAGGTGATCTTGGTATGAGTTGTGTTAAAGAAAGATTTTTGTAACAAAAGGGATAGATGATATGAAAAATGTTCATTGAGTGTTCTTCAGTCTATTAGCCATTACTTTTTCTCTAGTTATCCAAATGAGACGATACCTTGTTTGGATTAAACTAGAGATATATGGCTACATTTCTTATGAACACATTGAATTTAAATTTTGCCTTTAAGAATCTCAAAATTTTTCATGAAGTAGAGAACTAGGTGTAGTACATTGATGGATGAATGAAAAATTCCTGTTCGAACTTCAGGGGAAAATCAAGACTAATCTAGGTAGAATTAAACAAAGTTGTCTTCTAGAAAGTTGTAGGTCTTTCCTTTATCTTTCTAACGCCATATAATACAAAATTTTTGGACATCTGAGTTGAAAGTTATGGTTCTTATAAGGGAAGATATTCAGGAGTATAGAATGTTTCATCTGTAAAGTGTATCGTCTGCGCTAACGTGTATCGTCTGTGATGACATGTATCGTCTGTGATGACGTTATATTTTCTGCTTTTTTTCTATGGTTGACCTTTAGTATGCTATCGTCTGGTCCATTTTTAATCCTTTAGATGATAGAATCTATCTTTGAGATCTTCATGAAAGTTGTAGATCTTGAAGTTCTCTTTCAAACCATTACAAGAAAGCCTCAATCTAATATCTGTAGGGAAAGTTATAGAAATTTTTCTGATTCATTTGTTTTTTCATTTTGTTTCATCTATACCTATCGTTTTCTCAATTTTTGACCCTTCAGACGATAGAATCTGTCTTAAAGGTCTTTATGAAAGTTGTAGATCTTGAAGTCCTCTTTCAAACCATCTAAAGAACGCCTCAATTTAATATCTTTAGGGAAACTTATATTAATTTCCCGATTTATCTGCTTTTTCCTATTCGTCTGTACCTATCATCTTCTCCATTTTTGACCCTTCAGATGATAGAATCTGTCTTAGAGTCTTTATGAAAACTGTAAATCTTGAAGTCCTTTTTCTAATTATCTAAAGAATACTCTAATATGATATCTGTAGGGAAAGTTATGAAAATTTTCCCAATTTGTCTGCTTTTTCAATTCGTTTGTTTTTCCATTTATTTTTGTCTGGTCCATTTTTTACCCTTCAAATGATAAAATATGACCTCAAGGTCTGCTTGAAAGTTGTAGATCTTGAAGTTTTCTTTCAAATTGTCTTAAAATGATCTTAATCCGACATCTATAGAGAGAGTTATGCCATTTGTCCCAAGATAGGTTCTATATGATTGGGGGCAAAACCTTGTTTCAGCCATAATTTTGTTCTCTGACCTCCAAATGAAGTGATTCGTAACAAATAGTTTCTTAACACATTTTTCTTTCCCTACATAGATTTTGATAGCATTTGGTATTGATTTGAAAAAGATGGATTGAATCAAAGTAAGAGTGTCGGTTGGAAAAGTATGAATGGGATGTTACTAAAAATACTTTGGTATTTTGATAATGTCTTCATCAGTATAGCTCCGAATAAGGTGATTTTTGTTTCAAGATAAACTAAAGACGTGGAGATACAAATGATATGAAAAAATCAAAATCTAATTCAATTTCTAAGACTTTCAAATTCTTGATGGAAGTTAAGTATAGTGTACTGTTTCAATATAAAAACAGTCCGAAAATATTTAGGGCAATACTTTTAGAGTTCTGAACCAAATGCATTTATTTTAGTTTCATTAGAAACTTAAGACAATGGGGAATATTTTTCTAGAAGAAAATGTTATGTCAGATTGTTTAGGGGTACTTTTGGCAAGACACTTAGGCATAAAAGACATAAGGCATAAATGATAGAGCAAATGAGACATTTCTTGATCATTAAGGGCATAATTGAAAAAAGAAGTGTTGTTTTGCTTTTAAATGAAAAAGAAAAACGTGAATTGAGGGATAGAAGGAGACGATAACAAAAATGAGAAAGAAAGAGAAAGATAGTTTGGTGGTTTGAGATAAAAGAAGAGAGTTGAGCTAGGGTTTAATTATTCTTAGTCTTCAAAAAAGATTTTGTACTTGTTAAAAAAAGGAAAAAGGAAGAGGAAAAGAAGAGCTTCCCTTTAAGCTAAAGATCCCTTCATTTGGTGAAGAATGAAGGTAAGATCATTTTGAAACATTTGAATTTTTGAAAAGGATTTTAGTTTATAGAGTTTAGAAAATGCTTGGGTTTAAGGATTCTAGAATAAATTTTAGTGATTTTGCATTGTGGGATTTTCTATTGGATTCTTATTGAATGAGACTTCGTTTGTTTTAGGGAACCAAGAGAATCCTACCTAAGAACAAGAGGAAAGACAATCTTGACTTGGATTTTTGCAAGCAAATTAGGTGGGCAATATATTTATGATTATTGTGTAAATGGATATTTTGCCTATGTGTGTATATGTTAGAATTGCTAAATTGTGAATTACTATGATGTGTTTTATGTTATTCATTGAAAGTTGTATGACATTTTGATATAATTGAATTATGATTTTTATGATGTTATACCTTCAAATATGTCATGACATTTTGTATAAATGAAAAGAAAGGAAAGAGCATGAAAAGTATGAAAGTATGATTAAATGATTTGAGCATGATTATGTGCTTTTGTTTAGGCAAGACAGGAACTCGTTTTGTCAGTCATGTGCACGTTGACCCACAGCCTTCTCCCAGCTACCCGCTTGTGGCCATGAGATCTTGAGAATTTGGATCCGTTTTGTTCATGGAGTAAATTTCGGTTTCTTTGTTTTGTTCCACGGAACTCTCGAACCATTTGTTTGTGCATTGCGTAATTGAACTGTCAAGTATGATGCATGTTTGAGTGTTATGTTTTAATGGATAAGTCTTCATGATATGTTCTATGTGATGACATTCAAATTATGAAATTTTTTAGCTTGAAGTGTGGATGATAGAATTGCTAAATTAAATGGGATATATATATATATATATATATATATATATGCATACTTTGGTATATTTATATATATGTGTGTGTGCTTGAATTGTATAGCTCATTTCCAATGGCTATAAATATATTATCCACGAAGTTATGTAGCTCACCCCACTATTCCCTCCTTAGGTGTAGAAAGAGATGAATAGCAATCCTTGCAAGATATCAGAACTCTAAGATAGTTAGAGACTTTTGTAATTAAGTTAGTTCAGGAAATGTTTGGTATTTAGAATCATATTAAACATAAGCATTCAATTGTATCATGATCTTTTTATATTTTTTATAAGCCAAAGGGGTGGTTTTTGAAATGTAAAGATATTATGAAAACAAGCATTGTGTTCTGTAATAGGTCCAAGTAATTACTAAAACTCTGATGTGTTCAATAATGTTTGCATCTTTGTGAAAAAAATTCTTTTAAATAAATTGGGCCGATTTGAGTATCGATTTTCTGCATATGCGTTAATTGTTTAAGAAAATTTTCAAATGCTGGGCTCCAGATTCGAGATCCAGAAATATTACTATCTAAAGAATGCAAAGAACTATTTCAAATTCATTAAAGAACATCTTATCCAAATAATCATTTGCACTAAATGATAAATGTATTATGTCTTTATTAGCAATTAATACCCTTATAACCTTGAACTCAAATATCAACTAATACATAGAATAACGGATATTTTTAATACTTTACAAGTATTACATATCTCAAATACTAAACATCTTTAGTATATTATCTACATACATTGACTAGAATAGGTAAATGGTTTCAATATCTATCTTTATAAGTCTAATTCCTAGAATTGAGTTGTTACCTTTCCATATCTAACAAGAGTTATTCTTAGATAATTATATTTTCAACAATTAATAAAATATGAATTATTGTTCTTTCTATAAGGAATATGTTTCTATTAAATTTCAATGAATAGGATAACTATACTTGCAATAATCTTCTTATAGATATGATAAATTAATAACATCTAAAAAATCTTTCAATTCATCATAAAGGTGAACCTTTCAACATCTCATAACCTTTTAACTATATATCAAATATAGCAACAAAAGCACTAGTTCCATTATGAACTTTTATAATTTAATCATACTCCCACCACTTATCTTGAAAACCATTCTCCTATAAGTATTTATTAAAACAAACATTTTGTTTAATGTGGTACAAAAGTTTGCATCCAATCTTTTAAATATCTCATAACCTTTTATTATCTAATTTAGTTCTATATTTATTATAAAACACATGCTTCAACTAAGCATCCTATCCCAAAATCATTAACTTTGACTCTTTCAAAGTCTTATCATTCCATATCTAATATGAAATCTTGCTAATTGATCTAATTGTAACTTTCAAAGGTAGTTGTAGTACCGTGCTTAACTATAGAATAAATAAATATTGCATTATAAAATACCTCACTTTATATTTTCTCCTTACGCGAATCCATATTTTTATGAAATTTAGTTGTAGAGATATTCAGTAGAGAATCTCATTTTCTATAGATTACTAAAAATTAATATCTCACCATATCAAGTTTATCAAGTGATTTAGCATTTTGAATGTTTAATTTTACTTATATTTAAAGAATTTGAATATATTTAACAAGTTTCATATGATTCATAATTAAAAAATGATGCATATATCCTTGTATGTAACTTTGCAATTTTTCTTACGTTGATTTAACTAACTTGGCACAAAAGGATAGTTTCTTACCGCCTATATTAAGCATCAGTCTCCTTTGATCCAAAACATCCAAATTGTTTGTATAAACTTATGTCAACTAATTTTTCTCAACAATGTTTTTTTTATCATATATTATACATTATAATAATGTTAAATCAAAATTTATTATCAAATACTCATAAACATGAACTTGAAATACATGTAATCTCTATCATATCATGTATAGGTAAGAAAAGTCATGCAATTATTTTCTTCTTATGACAGCTATTATCATACTATAGCAAATGACTTCAATTACAGTCATGTTTGCACTTTTAGTAGGCTAAATTTGAGTGGAACAATTCTATCAATGTACTATATGTATCATCTCTACTTCATATAGCATCTTGCTTCGTGCTATAATAATGTTGACATCCATCTTCTATGTTATTATCAAAATATATAAGACATTAGTTAACTCAAAATGCCATCATATATTGCCATCTATATGATTATATATATATATACACTGAACCCTCGATAGAGATTAATAGTAAAATGCCATAATGGACATACAAATTTTCTTTTTGATTTTGAGAAATCTTCTCAAACATAACCTATGTCCAAAAGTTTTGTTCTCTAATTCTTAGTAACAACTATACTAACTAAAGGTAATTTATACTCATAACAAAATATAAATATAAGAAAAATAAATATTTTTATATGTCATGAAAATCAAATAATATCAAGACTTTAATCATACATTTGTCTACTCCTATTATTTTATTTAAAATAATAACCCCACTCTTGCCTAGAAAGATTACTCTAATCTCTTTAATGAGTTAGGATATGATTTAAATTTAGTTGACTTGAGTCACTCAATAAACTAACTAATATTAAATTAGGTAGATAATAATTTTATTATTCATATTTCATGTAACTCCTAGATTTGTTAGGTGACAACTCTTGAAAAAAATATCTTATATGTTATTTCTAACCTTGCTTCTAAATTTATATGATCATGAGTTACTCATCCAAATTATATAAATTTAGTTAAGTAAAATCTACTAATTTAAGATAAAACATATTTGAGTTAAAAGGATCTTGAGCCACTAATTAAGCCTTATAATAAACAAAACTATAGTTTTATTCTTAACAATCACGTTCTCAACGTATACTTAATATTTTAACAAGGGATTTAATTTCAAAAATGTCATCAAACACAAAATTACATGTAATGGTATCATGCATACATACATACATACATGAATACATATAATTTGCAATTTAACTTACATCTACTCTATGTATCAAACATATAAATAAAGTATGCAATTTATGTACTCATAATTAAATTTTATGCATAAAATATTAAGTCATTTGATTTTAACTATTGATCTTCATAATCTAAAATAATATTTTTATCTCATTGGATAATTAAATTAGAACAAACTAATTCATTCCTAATAAATTAAATTCTTATTGTAAATAGAAATTTAATTTTGATTAGAAAATAATTTTAAATCCAATTAGATTTTTGATTATCTTGACACCTTTGACATAATTTAATTGAATTTTTTTCAATCAATTATGTTTCTTATATATGGTAATGTAGAAAAACTTCGTTTTTCAAAATTTAACAAGTAAGACATTCTAACCCAATTAGAAAACTATTTTCAATATTAAAGGAAAATATTTTCATTATTAAATAAATCACATTAAATTTAGTTAATAATGTCTTTTATACTATTTATTTAGAGCTTAATTATTAGAAAGTCTAACTTTAATAAATTAGGAAACTATTTTCAAAATTGTTAATAAGTGCTCATATTCCTTAATTAATAATTGAAAACATCTTTTAAAATTTAATCAAGAGAACTTTCAATCATATATAAAGAAACTATTTCTAAATATATATAGTAATAATTCCTAAATAAAATAATAGTTTTAACTTATTTCAATCAAATTAAAATAGATAAATTTAATTAAGAGATAAATTTCTTAATTATTTAAAAATATTTTTAATTTGAAACAGTATTAATTAATTTTAATCTAACTGAATATAATTGATTCTAATTTTAGAAATCAATTTTCTAAAACTTAATTAGGAACCAAAGTTATTATTAATCTTAACCAAATTAAGAAAATAATTATTTTATTTTTGAAATTGAATTTTGAATTTAAAAATATTTTAAAATATAATTATTCTCAATAAAGATTGTCTTATCCTAATTATGGGTTTGGACAATCTTAGTGCTAAACACACCTTATTCTAGACCTAAGATATACTATCCTAGTTACTAAATAAGTCATGTTTCAAACTAAGAATATCTTATTCTTTTTTCCAAATATGCCTTATTCTTTGTTTTAGAATACGATAGTCTTGTAACCAAACAACACTTATTCTAAGTTCAGAATATCCTATTTCAACACTTAGCATAGTCATATCCTTGAAGCCAAACACCTTTTTCTTCTTCTAAAAACCCTATTTTCGAAAAGGATGAAACACTATCCAAGAAAAGATGTTGCTGTCACTGCCAGCTCCTACAAGTGACTTTGCCATTCAGCATGCTCCTGTCATTGACGAGACATCATTTTCTCCCCGCTTGGTCATTGTGTATGTCATCCGGTTTTCCCTTGTGTCGTTAATAGCTGCCACGCATTTGTTGCGGCAGCCACTGCTGCCAACAACGTCTCACTGCAGGCTATGCAATAATTGTGTTACCTTCGTTACAAGAAAACAAAACATTCTACGAAGTTTTAAAAACATCGCAGAATGTTTTTTTTCTTGTAACGGAGGTAACACAGTTATTGCACTGCCTGCAGTGAGACGTGGTTGGCAGCAGTGGCTGTCGCAACATCGCAGAATGTTCAAAAAATGTCGCAGAATGTATTCTGGAACGTTTTAAAAAACGTCACAAAAATATTGCGAAATGTGGTGTAAGCAAAAGGTTTCCGCGACGTTTTATGAAAAGTGTCGTGAAAAATGCTGACATTCCTTGACATTTCGAAAAACGTCACTAAAAGATTGGACAATCTGCGATGTTTTTAAAAAATATCACAGAATAATCTGCGACGTTTTTTGGAAACATCACGAAAGGTCTTCATTGTCGTTTTTAAAAACGTCGCGAAATGTCTTCCGCGACGTTTTTATTATTATTACTTTCATTTTTTCAAAAATCAAATTAATTTAATAATTTTTTAATTTTAATAATTATTTCTTAAAATACATTTTTAATCTTATTTGTTTAATAATTATTCAATATTATTTACTGAATTATATTTAATTAATAATTCTTCAATTTTTAGTATATCATTAATTTTAATAATTATTCATGTATCACAAGAATTTCATACCTGCAAACAATGTATTATTCAATTGCAATTCACAAACATGTCATAATAAATTTATAAAATGTGATGACAATTAGCTAATAAAATAAATTAATTATGAAAATCAACATTTTTGATAAGCATTAAACATATTTTGCATATTTCATAGGATCAATAGATATGATAAGAGAACAATTACATAGTAGGTATTCTTTTAAAAATTACAAGTTCTTATCATTTCTAATTCATACATTTGGATCAACTGTTCCTTCCCTTGTATCTTTTTTGAAAATGTTTTCCTCTTCAATGACATATTCGTCATCTGGAGAAATTTGCTCATGTTGTGGGACTGAACCTATGCAACTATAAATGCCACCCTCTAAAAGAAAGGAGAAAAACTACGGTGTTGATCAGCCATTTGTGGACATCATTCTGCCAAGCTGCAATATAAAAGTAACAGATGTTACTACAATAAGCAAAGAACGGATATCTTTTGTTTCAAATGTTGTAGAGTAGCACGGGTCTTGAAGACTGTGGCTTTTGCCCATTACATAGCATTTGTTTCTAGAATCAGTTACTGCTAAGTTGAAAACATGAAACTGACAAACATTTTTGAAGAAAGAAATCAGGAATCAATTATTGCTAAGTTGAAAAATATGAAAACTGACTAACCTATTTGATGAGAGAAACTTCAATCTGGCTTATGATCCTAATTCTAATATAAAGCAAATGTTTCAAGAAGTTTGAAAAGCACATTATCTACTTCACTTCAATTGATCTCCATCTAGCTATTGAACAGTGAATGAAATATTTCAATTAGAAGGTATTAAATCATGAGTTTGATTCTACTAGACTCACGTTTACATGACAATCAAGATTTTATTAAAAAGAGGATGTATTCATGGAGTCTTGCCTGTGTCAAAAAGCGAACAATAAATAACGAGAAACCCACTGTGGTGGCTGAAGATGATTTGCTAACGAAGGATGACAACATGAATGCAAAAGCAATCTAGCATCACAACAAAAAAACTAAAAACTGTTGTAGCTGCCTATAATCTGTATTAATTCCTCACAAAAGTACTAAAAATCAGTCTCACCGTATTAAACTGGAAAAGGAAGAAAACAAGAAAAACGATTGCAAAGTTGTTCTTGATGAAAAAATCAAACTGGAACATCATTCCAAAAAGAACCAGAAGAAGTGATGAAATAGGCACAAGAATCCCATACAACCAGATGGACTAATAGTTATAGTACCTCCCCTTCCTCCTTGGATTCGATTTCTACGTCGTCGGCACTCATAATTGCGGTCTCTGCATCTATCAAAACCTTAAGCCTACTCCAGTCGCCATCTTTAGTAGCATGAATCAGAGAGTCCATTAATTCAGGTTCTACCTGAGCATTTTTCTTAGCAAAATCGAATACATTAGAATGACTTCCTTATACTGTAAAAAACAATCAGACAAAAGGAAAAATAATTACACAAAAGAATGTTAAATACAAGTACTTTGTAAATCGAAGAGTGTCAATCAAACTAAAGGTGATAAAGAGAATAGAAATTTGGGTCTAACTACGAAGACTGATTAGGGAAAAGTCAACTCACTTGATATCTATCCCATGTCTGTTTGTAACCCAAAGCCACACCATGTCTATGATCCAGAAAGATATGTTTTTGTGAGGGAATGCAACCTACAAAGAATTAAATAACAAAATAAAATATTCTATACAAAAGCTAGAATCTCATAAGATAGACAAGTATACAAATGGATTGATATTTAAAGAGCCTAATGTTCTTTACCAGAGCAAAGTATCCTTGCTTTTCAACTCTCATTTTCTTGCAATACATAGCCATCTATTTAAGATTAAAGCTTAATAAAGTTTTTGAAGCATGACATCTAGGAAACCAAATGGAACTTACCACGTTAGCATCAAGATTCCAATATCAGTATGAGCCACCTCCATATCTGCACATAGAACTTTAATTCCTTCTGGGCTGTTGAAATGACAAATCATTCTATAAGCATACATGTCATGATAGAAGTACATACTAACAAGCTTGAAATTATTGGTTTGAAAATTATTTAAAGATCAAAAGGGTTCTTACAAAAACATGATAACTCATGAACCCTCCTCGTTTCTAAAAATCTGGCAACAAAGTGTACTCACTGTAAAAATCACCAACATCAAAAGCAACCCACAACCGTTGATTGAACTCTTCTAGCATCTCATCGGGGACAAACAAGGTCCTACAAAGAGGGCATGTGTTGTTGTCGTGGTCCATCCAACGGTTTCTATGAAATCCGAGAGACGCAAATAGTTAAAAAGACACATAATAAGGTTTCTGAGGAAACCCAAAAAGGAAAGTGTGTGAATGAACAGCTTCGGTAAGAAAACCTTGGTGTACCCAACTGAAAACCCCATTTATATGGAAGAGAGAGAAATTGTACACGGCTTGATGCTCAGAGATAATCTCCAAATTGATAAACCCTAAAATCCAAAACTGTGCACCGCTACTTCGGTTCTTTCTTACATGAATCCCTAAGTTATGCCTTGCAAACACCATTATGGTGAACACACAGAGGAAAGACAGACGATGGAGATTTGGAGGAGGAAGACGGAAGGTCAAAACAGCGTGCATGAACATTGGGTTTACGGCTTGAACGAGACCCGAGCCAAATAAAGTGAACTCGGAGGCACGACCCATTGCCAGAATGGCGAAGGCAGTCTTTGCAAGTAGAAAAGAGGTCTGGACTGGTTGAGAAATCAGATGCCAACCGATACAAAACAAAAAAAAAGAGATATTGATTAGTAAAAAGCAGGGGATCAAAAAATGGAATACAGGGCTCTCAAACTGGTTGTGTCCTTGCAAGGTTATGAGTGAACTCTTTTTTTGAAGAGCTTTCCCCTTCCCTCGGTGACTAGCTACCAATCTGCAGAAATTATATTTTCCCTCGGCTCTTTCCCTGTCCCTGCCCGCTCCCTAATAGGATAATAAGAAAACGCTTGGTAGGTTTTAAGAAAAACTAAACGATCAAAACAATTTAATTAAGCTTTCCACGACGTTTTCTCCAACAAAACGTCACGGTTTTTATTTCGTGACGTTTTATTGATAAGACGTTGCAAAAAATGTTATAAATTTGTGACGTAATCATAAAACGTCGCTAAAAGTTGAAACTTTTTGTGACATTTTTTAAACGTCACAAAAAGTTTAAACATTTCGTGACATTTTATAAAAAAACGTCACGAATATTATATTATTCTTGTAGTGCTTCATGCCTTACCATTTGCTAGGATCTCTACCCATTCATAAGCTCGTGCCACCGGAAGCTGGTAATGAGTGCCGCTGACAACTCACTATCTAACCTCATCTCCAGTGTAGCCGACTATTTCCTTACTAAAGATCGCACAACTCCAAAGCCCGTAAATTTATCACAATATAACAAACATCTAATATAAAACCCACTCATCCAGTAGCACGTTTCCATAAACTAACGCTGAACTATATGGTTTAATTATTGCCAGACTTAATTAAGCACAGATGGTTGATAGCTAATGATTAAATATGTTTTTTCTTGCACTCTTAAACAATTTTTTAAATGAAATTTTATCATATTGATAATTAAATTCTAAATTGAATATAGGATTTCAATGTGAAATTTTCTGACTAAAACAATCATATCCAAATTTAATTTTTAGGGTTTGTGATTTCAATTTAAAAATTTAAGATTAAAAATAATTAAATAGTTTTAATAAAGTTATAAAATTAAGGTCGATTGTAATACCACTATTAAGAAACCAGGATAGAGAAATAATTATAAAACTTTTTGTATGATTTTTGAAAGTCAAGATTAGTTAAATGCCATAAAATGATTAACATATCAATCATAATAAAGCATGAATGTTAATTCATACCTTATTTCAAAGCTTAATTATTTTCTAGTCTTTTTCTTAAATTGTTTATGAAATTGATTTATCTCAACTATCATAGTTGCACAAATGTTTAACCTTTAATAGTATATATATAACATATGGAGAGAGCTCTACAATTATTGTACAAGAAAGTTAGGTAAGAAGTGATAGCTCACTTAGAGTCTAAGCTTATTTATAATAGGAGTTGAATTTTTTAATAATTTAATTGAAATAAAATTATAATTTCAATTAAACTTTAATTAGTTAGTCGTAGTCTCTGACCTCTCACTTCTGCATTCCCCATACTGCCTTTCCTTTCTTTCCATTTTTGACAACATGATTTCTCGCATGTGTCTCCTTCTTTTTGGGTTGAACGAAGGAGTTAGAAGATGAGGTCCAACCTCGTAGGAAGGGTCTCTGCCCTTCCAATAGAGTCTATGCAATAACCATGTAGAAGGCCCAGGATTCTCCAGATGTTGTTGCATGTGCGTTTTTTATTTATGCGTATGAAGCATTTGCATTGCTAGTTCCAGGATCTACGCATTCTTTTATCGCACCGCATGTTGGATCCCGTTTTCGAGACCCAACTGCTTAAACACTTAATACGCTATTACTGCTTAAACTGATCATGATCATTCTTGAATCGAATTCAAATCGAATGAAAATGAAACAAATGCGAAGAGAATAGGGTCGAATACAATTATGAAACAAGCGGATTCAAATCGAACGTAAATGAGGAAAGAAAAGTGAAGCGAAATACGAAAAGTATTCAACTTTTGACAAACATGCGAAAAAGAAACGGATCGGATTCAAACTTGGAATCGAAACATACATATGAAGTCAAATCGAATAGCATGACAAGTGTTCGACATCCAGAAATAGTTTATCTTAAAGAAGCGTTGCGTTGGAATACCTTAGACTGGATCTATCCGAAACGGTATGAATTTTTTTTTCTTTCTTGCTTTCTTATAAAATGTATTTCATCTATCATACTTGGAAACTTATCCTGAAACTCATACTAATCTCAACTTACTTGATTTTTCTTATTCATCACATTCTAATTCTTTGCCATAACAATCTCATACTCATGCCAATAACCCATATATTTATACACTAATACAATTATCCGTATGCCACCTTACAAAAATCGGGCAGCATAACGACAGCACATGAACAAAACCCAACTCTGCAAGGTGTAAAACTCACTTCTATAGATTCCAGACAAATTCTAATTTACATACATCATATCCACCGGACCCTCCTTTCGAGATTTTAGCATAACGCAAACCTAAATTCTAAACCACTTCGAGTCATTTTCATATCAATTCATAATCATCACATTCAAACTCATATCCCATCATCCAGTACATTCATCCGTATCCATATAAATATATATAACTCAATTCACTTAATGTACAAAACCAATTTACACAATCCAAAACCAATACATTTCCAAATCCATAAATCATGTTCTTATACAGTATCATAATTCTCATACATCCTGAAATAAAATGCTTGTAATACATTTATGGCAATTTAAGCCATATCAAAGACTTATACAAAATCATTATCAAGCCTTACTTTATACAAAACACATGCTATACAAAACGAACATAATGTCTTGCCATGCTTTCATCTGATCTCCTTCTCGAATACCTGGAGATGGGGATGAAAGGGGGGGTGAGCTAGAGAGCACGTGGATAATATGCTCATTTGTTGAAAAATAATCAAACGCCATTTCTCAAAAACTTTGCCATTTTATAAAGGATTTTATAGTAGAAATTTCATCAAATGTTTTTTTTCACAAACTCTTTAACCTTTCAAAACTTTTATACCGAAATGCTAAAACTGTCACAATTAAAAATTCACTTTCTTATTTCTCATAAAACTCAAATTCTTCTTTTCACAAAGCATGAACAATTTCAAACGTATGAATGCATCACATTTCAATCAACATCAAATCATATAACACATTATAATGGTTTGGCAAGTTCATAATTCATGACGAACTACACAATTCCATAAAATGGCCTTGTGTAGTCGTATACACATAAGGGAGTCCTAAAAGGAACTCCGTGCCACTTGCGGGCAGCCGGGAGAAGGCTATACACATGATGTCAACGTGCACGTGACGGTTTCTTGAGGGACTATGCCGCACCCACATAACATGTAATTCATGCATTTAAAATTGCTTTGCCCAAATGGCACATTCTTGAAAACTTTGATTTCATGAGCATGACATATATATGCATTTTTAGCATCACTTCACAAATTACAAACCATAATTCCCTTAAAAATTCTCAATCATCCCAAACAAGGAATGCACACTTTTAGACAATTTCAAATCATTTAAAAATCATGGCACACAAATTCACATATTGAAATTCAATCAATTAAACACAAAGAACTCAAACGAATATTTCATCTTTATTAAATCATTCAAAAATCCATTTGATAACAATTCAAAACATTCATGAAAACTTGTTCCAAATATTCATAGAAATTCTTTAAAACTATTTGGAACAATGAACTTAACAATTCATAATCTTTTCCAAATCACTTGATTCAATCATTTGCCAAAGCAATAGCTTATAAAACATGAACATTTTCTTGACTTTTCCAAAATTTACAATTAGCTTAAAACTTGAAATAAAACAAACATATTACCCACCTCTAATTTCCATGCCATAAGCTTGATCAAATCATCAATTGCCCAGAACTTCCTTGGTTCTTCCAATATAAAATTCCCTAAACCAAAATCAACTAAAACTCATATCATAATCATCATATTTCACAAACCCATATGGTTTCCAACCTCTGTACAACATAATCTTCCAAAATCCCTACTCATAACCATCATAATTCTCAAAATTGATTACATAATTAACAAACCCATACTAAATTCTTGATAGCTAAGCCAAAAACTTCTAAAATCTCCAACTCTTATCCACTTGTGTAACCCTTAGTACTTTCCATTCAAAATTAAACATAACTCAAGACAAAATCACCAACATTCACTTCATAAATCACAAACCCATATCCATCTCATGCCAAATCAACCAAAAACCCAAGAAAATCTCAAAACTCATAAAGTTATCTTACCTTTTTCTTCTCCATTTTCGACACTTCTAGGATCCTTTAGCAAGTTTTCACCTTCTTCTTCACCTTTTTCTTTGAAAAGCAACAAAAACCACTTGAAATCCCATAAAGATCGCAAACCCTAGCAGCTCCTTCTTCTCCATCGCCATTCTCCCTCTCCTCTCTCTATTTTCTCTTCTATTTTTGGCTCTCCCATGTGAAAAACGACCAGCCCTTGCTTTTATATGTCCAGGTCATTAAATGAGAGCCAAAAGACTTAGTTTCCCCTCCATGAAAGCCTAACTTCTTAATTCCTTAAGTGAACTTCCAAAATTGCCCCTGAATTTTCTTTCATCTCATACTTACTTTGGGACTTTATTTTCACCATCAAAATGAAGGAATTAGCCAAAACTTCCTTCTAGAGAATTTTCCCTCTATGTCTTAATTTCATAATAACACAAGAATCATCCAATTCGGAGCACTACATCAAAAGTTATAGTCCAAACATGTCAGACATATCGTTCTACTAACACATTTTCTAGCAATTAACTTCCTTCCACAAAAAGACATTCTTAGAGGCTAAAATGAAATTTGCTTTCTTCATAAAAATTGTAGCCCCATGTCTTAATTTTATTTAGCCTTAAACATCGTTTCAATCGGATCACTACAGATCCCGAATTTCACAAAATACTAAACTATGCTCAGAAACTTTCCTGACTCAATTTGATTCAAATAATCTTACTCAATTAAAGCTCTAAAATTTATAATTTTTACATAACTTGAATTTCATTTTCTTATGAATCCAACGCTTTGAGAACCAAGTCATTCGGATGTCGGAAGGAAAAGATATAAGCAAATGATTTGACAAGGTCGGATGAGGAAGGAGAATAGCAATCTCAGAATGAAACAAATCATTCCGATTATCATATGATTCAATCAAACTCTTTCAATTCAACTCCAATTGATACAATTTTTCATGGAGAGAAGGATAAATGTGTTAGGAATTCAATGCTTCAAGAATCACCTCAATCCGAGGTCGGATGAGTGAGTTATGATCAAAACAATAACCCATGCTTAAACTCTAAATCCATTTGAACATCTTTTGGCGCAAACGCCATAACTTTCTCTAAAAATATCCAAATGCCTTCGTTCTTATTCCATTGGAAAGATAACATCGAGATCTACAACGTGTATTGGAGGCCTCAAAATGCGATTCAGCCTCAAAACTGGTTAAAATCGCATTTTTCCCAAGGTGACCCGTAGCTGTCCGTTAAACGGACATGCATGTCCGTTTAACGGACACATACGGCCCAAACTGTACCAATTCATCCGATAATGTCCGTTAAACGGACATCCATGTCCGCCTAATGGACATGAGTAGGGGAGGGGGTCATTTTGACCCGTAGCTATCCGTTAAACGGTTTTCCAAACCCATTCAAACCTTTTTCCAATCCTTCTCACATCCCAAATAACATCATATATACTTATAATCTTCACATATTTACTTATTCAAAGGCCTAAACACTTCATAACAATTCAAACAACAAATTCAATTCATGAACTTCTCAAAACTCAACTAAATTGGTTCATCAAAACATCAACTTTCAAACATTCATCAAAGCTGTCACTAACATCAATCTCAAATAACATCATAACTTGTATCAACTATAACTCTTAACTCCGATCTCGAAAACTTGTACATATAGTCTCATTGGAAAGATAAAAGAACAAGCTACAACTTCAAAGAAGGCAACTTTGGCCAATTCTAATTCAGTTATTCCCTAATTTCCCTTAAATCAACATACACATTTCTATCCACATGCAAAACTTATCATTTTTGCCAACTTCACTTCTTCTATTTTAATCTCATTCAACCAATTAAATTTGACATTTGAATCTATCCAATACTCAACCGTCGGAAATCATCTTCATTTCCCCGACGAATTAGTGTTTCCGTCGCAATTAATAGACGCTATATTTTCCGTCGGTATATTTCCGTCGCTATATGAAGATTTTCTTGTAATGCAAGTTCCTCTCTTGCGTTTTTCAAATATCTTACTTATATAACATAACCATGGTTCATGCTTAAGGTTTTTCAACTCATCAACCATGCATAAATCACATTCTAATATCATATTCATCTATAACATAATTTATATACAAAAGCACTCATTCTAATATCCACTCAAGGTTCGGGGTCCAACACCGCATCTGGCATCCAGGTTGCATTGTGATAGAGAACAGTTAAAGCATGGATTAGAGGTTAGTACACCAATAGGTAATACTACAGTTATAGGAGAAGTTTGCAAAAGATGCTTAATTCTGATTGATCAAGCAATATTAAAGGCAGACCTTATTATACTACAACAGGGAGAGGTAGACATTATCTTAGGCATGGATTGGCTCACTGCTCATAGAGCTATCATGAACTGCTATACCAAGGAGGTAATATTAGAATCTTCGAGTCAGATGAGGGCAGTATTTAGAGGAATTAATCAAATAGTGTCAGCTAGGATGATATCATTTGTGAGTGCATTGAAGTTGATGCAAGGAGGATGTGAGGCTTATCTGGCCTACATCATTGTTACTGAAGCTGAGCGAAATGTGTAGGAAATTCCCGTAGTCAGGAAATTTTTAGATGTGTTTCCCGACAAGCTATCTGGTTTACCTCCAAATTGGGAGACAAAGTTTACTATTGACTTAGTTCCAAGTACTACTCTTATATCCATCTCTGCATATAGGATGGCACCTAAGGAACTAAAGGAGTTGAAGGCACAGCTGTAAGAATTGCTATAAAAGGGTTTTATTAGACCTATTGTTTCATCATAGGGAGCTTCAATGTTGTTTGTAAAGAAGAAAGATGAAAATTTGAGATTATGTATCAATTATAGGTAGCTAAATTGGGTTATAATGAAGAATAAGTACCTGTTGCTTAGGATTGACGACTTACTTGATCAGTTGTAGGGGGCTCAAGTAATTACTAAGTTAGATTTAAGATCGAGGTATTATCAGTTGAAGATAGCAGAGGTTGATGTACCTAAGAGTGCATCCAGGAGTAGGTATGGACACTTCGAGTTCTTAGTAATGCCATGTATTCAAAGAGCTTACAAGAACATGCTGAGCATCTGAGAGTGATTCTACAGATTATGAGGGGAAAACAGCTGTATGCTAAATTTAGTAAGTGTGAATTTGGCTAGATCAAGTAATGTTTTTGGGACATATAGTGACTAGACAAGGCATGCAAGTAGATCTAAAGAAGATAAAGGCAGTGATGAATTGGGAAGCTTCGAGAAATGTGTTTAAAATCTGAAGCTTCCTAGGCTTGACCAGGTATTACCGGAGGTTTGTCAAGGGGTTTTATCTAATCTCAACTCCTCTGACAAAACTTTTGAGGAAGAATGTAGTATTTAGATAAAATTAGGAATGTCAGAAGAGCTTTAAGGAGCTTAAGCATCGGTTGACTATAGCACCAACGTTGACTATTCCATCGAGAACCGAAGGATATGTGATATATAGTGATGCTTCACATCAAGGATTAGGATGTGTACTGATGCAGTATGGTAAGGTGATCACCTATGCATCAAGAAAACTAAGGTCTCACGAGACTAATTATCTAGTGCATGATTTAGAGTTAGTGACAGTTGTCTTTGCTTTAAAGAATTAGAGACACTACTTGTTGGGCACCGCTTGTAGAACCCAACCCTTGCTTTGATACCATAATATGTTGGCCACCGCTTGCGAAACCCAACCCTTGCTCTGATACCATAACTATTGGGCACTGCTTGTGGAACCCAACCCTTGATTTGATACCAAAATATGTTTGATCCCGTTTCTGGAACCCAACATCCGGAGTCATAAACCTTGAGCTTATAAACTTGTAGGGTTATTCCAAATCTCAAAAGAGTGGTGAGCCCACACTAGTCAATCACGAAAATCATAGTTTAACTTCTTCACAACAATTGAAGCTCTAAGTCTCTAGGTTAATTTGAAGTAAGAAATATCTCAATTGGAACTCTATAGAAGAAGTTATGCTTGAAAGGCCAAGGTATGTTCATACCTCAATCAAGCTCTCCCAACCGACCTCTCACTTACTTTCCATCAAACTTTCTCAAATCAACTACGAAAGATTCCAATTTTTATGAGAGATACATACATGTGTTAGGAAATTATTGCTTTAAGAATCACTTCATTCGGAGGTCGGATGAGGGAGTTATAGCCAAAAGAAACCAACATGTTTATGTCCTTACTTACATTGTACCTGTCTTGGAGAAAATGCCATAACCTTTGGCAAATATATCGGATTTAGTTTGTTCTTGGACCATTTCAAAGAAGATTTCCAGATCTAAAACTTCTATGAAGACCACAAAGTGAGATTCTCCCTCTAAAAGGGTCAAACATTGTAATTTACTAAAGTTTTTCTGTGAATGTCCGTTTAATGGACATTATCGGGAAAGGGGGCCAAATTTGGCCGAGAAAGTCCCTTTAATAGACATAGGATGGCTTAGGAGTCCTTTCTCACCCAAGAAGTATGTTTAATGGACCTAAAGTCCATCTAACGGACATAGGAGTTCCCAAAATCCCTCCAAAGCCTCTCCAATGCTTCCTACATCCAATATAACCTTATATTCACTCTTAATCTTCCCAAATTCACTTCTTCTAATATGATACCACTTCTTAAACGTCCAATTACCAAAATGATTTCATGGAAACTCCCAAATATCAACTCAAATGAATCATAACCTACACAAACTCTCATCATTCACCATAGCTATCATGCTCATATTTCCCATGCAGCATCATCACTTATCATGCTCATATCTCTTAACTCCGATCCCTAAAATTGACATACTTTATAGCGTTCAAAAGCTTAGAGGATAAGCTACAAATTTCCTGAAGACAACTTAGTCTAGTTCTATCTAAATCAATACAGTTTTTCTCTTGAAGTCAGAAATCAATTCTTACCCTTATAAAAAACTTTAAAATTTTTCCCGTTTTCACTTCCTCTATGCAACATCATTTTATAACGCTTCAAATTCCATTTTTTCTTCATCCACTCTTAAATATCACCTCATTTGACTTGTCACATTTAACTACATCTCATCATTCATAATTCCTATGTGTCTTGTCCATAACATCTCACTGATATGTATATATATATAAATAACAACCATCCATGCTCAACATTCATCATCGTCATCCATATACAAATTCACATTTCATGTCCATACATAAATCCATTTTTCAATAACATCATAAATTAAGAGTTTTACAAACTTTAATGACATTTCAAGCCACAATACATTAATATTCCAAAATCTCCAAAATACACATGGAACTTGAATAATAATTGCTCAAAATGCAATTACAGCTTTGTTTTACATAAATTACTCCAAATCAACACAAAACATATAAATTCAGATTTATGCCTTGATTCACTTTCACTTGATCTCCTACTTATCACCTGAATAGGGGAAAGAGAGTAGGGGTGAGCTTAAAAGCTCGTAGATAACATGCTTATAACCGAGAAACAATCAAAACCATTGAAATTATTCATTTGTCATAGAAAATTCTTATTGAATTTAAGAAAAGCATAGTTCTCAACCAATTCACAATAATACAAATCATGTATGCATCAACTTGACAACTCACAGATTCAATGCACAACAAATGGCTCGAGGGTTCTGTGGAACAAAATAGAGAAACCAAAGTTTACATCAT
Source organism: Erythroxylum novogranatense (assembly GCA_029891385.1). Classification (NCBI taxonomy): domain Eukaryota; kingdom Viridiplantae; phylum Streptophyta; class Magnoliopsida; order Malpighiales; family Erythroxylaceae; genus Erythroxylum; species Erythroxylum novogranatense. The sequence goes on along the minus strand of CM057231.1, from coordinate 79,147,089 downwards.
GAACAAAACGAGTCCACTTTTTTGATCTCGTGGGTCACAAGCGGGCAGTCGGGAGAAGACTTTATGTTGACGTGCACGTGACTACAAAACGGTTCCCTCTTACCTAAACACAATCAAAGCTTAAGCTCAATTCAATCATTCACAATTTCATATTCTCATGCTTTTTCTTCTTTCCATTCAAATCAAAATGCCATGACACAATTCAATGGCATAACATGATCATATATCACAATGCATTTTTCCACATTCATAACAATTCAAATCCAATCAATTAAACATATACACACATATAAACAAATTCTTTAAATCATTTAAAAGCAATATATGCAAATTTACGAACTACTTGAAATCATTTTATTCTCTTGATTTGGAAAGACTTTAACGGCTCATTATTCAATTATAAACATGAAACCCACCTTATTTCCTTGCTCATAAACTTACTTAAAGATGTCCTCTCCCCTTGCTCCTCTTTCCTTCCTTGATTTCCTTCAACATTGACAAAAATCCCCAACTCAATAGACATTCCAATTGAGAAATCCATAAGACATATTCAATAAAACTGATCCCAGAATTCTTAAACCCATACATTTCTTAAGCTATATGAACCAAAACCCTTTTAAAATCCAACTAATAAAAAATGCTCTTACCTTGATCCTTTACCAAATGAAGAGTTTGTTGGCTTTAATGGAAGCTCTCATCCTCCTCTTCCTTTTTCTTTCTTGAATAAACTTGAAAATCTCTCTTGAAAACCAAGAAATGGAGAAACCTAGCTTGTTCTTCTTTTTCTGTCCTTTCTCTCTTTTTTGTGCTTCTCTCTCCTTCTCTTCTTTCACGCTTTTTTGCTTCTTCTAAATGTAAAACACTTTTTTCTTCTTCCTTTATACCATTAATGATTTAGGAATGTCCATTTTACCCTTACTTATATGCCTTGTAACTTAAATGCATAAGTGACTTGCCAATTTTGCCCCTCATGAAATCTTGCCATCTTAATACTATAATTCAATTAAACCATGTCATAAAACCTTACTCACATTAACATGCTAATTAACTCCACAAAAATAACATAGTTAATCTATCAATACCTCAAAATTCATTTAAGTCATTGCCTAACTTTTTCCAAAAATCAAGACCTTTTCTGATCAGGTAGTTCAAGGAATTTGATAACACTTCCTTCTAAAAAAATGTTTCTCATCGTCTTAATTTTCTAATGACATAAAAATCATTCAATTTAGTTTGGAAATTTGAAAGTCATATCTCAAACTTTTTCGAACTATTCTTATACTGAACACTATATTCTGTACTCAATTTTCATCCAAAAATTGATATTCTTAAAGACAGAATTAAAATCAATTTCATCAAAAAATTCGTAACACTATGCCTCTAGTTTACTCCAAATTAAAAATCATCTCATTTGGATAACCAGAGAAAAAGTTATGGCTAAAACACTGAAGCATACTCAATGAACAGGTATCAAACTACATTTTCTAGCTTTTAACTTCCAACATTTCATATACAATATTTCTTACTTCCAAGAAATGTTTGAGGTCCAACAATTCTCCCCCTTTAAAGAATTTCGTCCTCAAAATTCTTACCTGAATGTTCAAACAATTGGAGGTAATGCTATCTTGTGTTTTCCTCAGTCTCCCAATTAATTTCTTCACTCGAATAATTTCTTCCAATTGATTGTAGTCAATATACTCACCTCGTCTTTCAATCACTCATTTATTCATTCATTTTCTTCACTAATTCCTCAATGAGGTAACATTGTCTCACTTTATTTTCAATTTCCCAATTGACTTCCTTTCTCAAATGATTTTCTCCATTCTTTGAATTTCCTCATACCTCACCTTGACTTATTCTAATGTTTACTCATTCATACAAATTTCTCCACACATTGCAATTTATCTGCAACTTAACTACTTGTCCTTGTAATGCATTCATGAAGTCAAATTTGCATCTCCCGAACATACTTACACACAATATAATGTGAACCTATATACTCCTCATATTAGAAATCTGTGTCCCCACAAATTCAAGAATCCACTCACTTAGTTGGATCCTTTACATCAAGCAAAATACATACCTTGTTCAATAACATATTCTACCTCTTTTGCTTGAGTCCCTGATTGAACCCAAGTTTAATATATAATTGGATACACTTTCATGGTTGTTAATGCACTTTTTGACTCTTAATTCATGATTTTTGTGCTTAAATTGGTTCCTCATAATGAGCTCTTTTAATTCATAATTTGTCGGTAAATTGTCATGATCTGATATTAATTTCTCTATTATCTTCATGAGGACAATTGATACTGCAAATTGTTATTTTATATTGTAGGAGAAAAGGAGTCAAGAAGAATCAGAAGAGTCAACACGGCGTGAAGTCCTTGAGGAACGCCGCGGCAAAATGTAATTCCCACATCGCGGCGCATCAACACAGATCGTACGTCGCGACGTCAACAATTCAGCACGTCGCGGCGAGCAAACCAGATCGTACGTCGCGGCGAGCAAGACAGAGCACACGTTGCGACGAATATTAATTTATACGTCACGACGTGCAGACGGATACCCGAACTCCAAATAGAGATTTCTCTCTCTGTACCGACCCGACCCGTGACCCATCCTTTAAATCCTGCCGAATTAGGTTATCATGATCATCGGGGATCATCTGGAGAGGGAGATCGACAGACGGCCGAGAGAAGGGAGACGAGTGAAGGGAGAAGAAAGAAGAGAGGGGAGAGATTCACGACCTCACCATCTAGGGTTCCCTTCGGGGTTCCCTGGGTGAAATTTCACATAGGTTTTGTTGCCCATTTTCACTGCCGACTCCATCGTGGTAGCTTGGATTCTTCATGAGTTGTGAAGTTTTCGGTTACAATGTGTGGTTAGGCATTCATTTTCTCCTGGAGACGCAGTGATGGCTGGAGTTCACCGAGCTTCAAAGGGGAGTAGCTTAATCTGTAGTTAGCTATGATTTATAAATGCCTAGGTTTAGAGTTTGTAATTTGTAGTGAAGCTACTTGATTATAGCTAAATGTTTGACATTTAATGTTTTGTTTGGATTGGTAGATTACATTGTCACATTTAACTACATTGTTATGAACAACCGAGTTGGGGTTTATTGCTTTGTAGTTAGATTAGCTTAATTAGAGTTTAATTAAGTGCTGAACAATGTAATGTGTTATGGATTTGTTTATGTAGAACTTTGTGCTTTAATATATGAAGTCTCATATATATGACTTGTGATCTTGTTCATTCTCTTTTATCTCGCTTAGTTGTGTTTGGTATTGAGTTGATGCTAGATTTCATTTTGACCCATTGCATTGGCAAATCCACTGCACACACTAAGATGCTTTTAACAAGGTTTTAAGCAATGGAGTTCATTGATTAAAACCTTAGACTTAAAGGTTCCTTTAAGGTTCTAGGTGCTTTTGAGAAATGGAGTCGAGAGTGACAGGAGTCCATTAATCACGACCCTAGACTTAAAGAGAGTCCTTTAAGGTTCATTATTAAAACTTAGTGATTTTTAATCCACAACACACACTAAGATGCGCTTAATGGGATCTTGAGCAATGGAGTTCATTGATCAAGATCTTGGACTTAAAGAGCCCTTTAAGGTTCTGAGGCTCAAGAGCACTCAATGGGGTCTTGAGAAATGGAGTCGAGAGTGACAGGAGTCCATTAATTAAGACCCTGGACTTAAAGATAGGTCTTTAAGGTTTACCATTAAAACTTAGTGATTTCTAATCCCACTGCATACACTAAGATGAGCTTAACGGGATCTTGAGCAATGGAGTTCATTGATCAAGATCCCAGACTTAAAGAATCCTTTAACGTTCTAGGGCTCAAGAGTACCTAATGGGGACTTGAGAAATGGAATCGAGAGTGACAGGAGTCCATCGATCAAGACCCTGGACTTAAAGTGAGTTCTTTAAGGTTTACCATTCACATTTAGTTTTGAACTGTGATAGCCAAAGCTCGTTTTCAAGAGGATTTTATCACTTGTTTTAGTATTTTCTTTTTCTATTTCCAAAAAAAATCCAAAAATACTTTTTACATGCTTTTTAGTGTAGTTAATGTTTTCAAACAAAACCCCCTTTTCCTTACTGATTTCACTTGCATTTTATGAGATATAGGGTAGCTTAGGTCCATTTCATTAGGTTCCGATTAAGTGAGACGACCCGAGGTTGCATCCTATACTGCAGTCTTGGAATTTATTATTTTTGACCGGTTTCCAAGGATCGATCGAAAGATCGAATCGACAGAGCCGCGATAAAAAAAATTGGCGCCGTTGCCGGGGAACCGCGAATTGGTTCTCTAAGTTAGCTTTTGTCATTTTGTTGCTGAGTGAAGTTATGAGTCTTTTCTTTTAGGTTGCATTTTCATTTATAGCTTTCCTTTGTTTTTAATAGTTAGCATTTTACATATTACACCTTCTGTGAAAGTTCGCTGAGCCTAACTCTTACTATTTTTGCGATAAACATTTCAGGTGAATCTGGCTTAGTGGTGGCCGACACGGACATGGAAATGGATGAAGTTGTTTCACCACAACATGGCCATATGTCGAAGGATTATCAGAAGTATCAAGAACCTCCATAATTCCTAGGTTGTCTCTTTCTTTCACTTGTTTACTTACTTAAGCCTCGTGATTACTTGTGATATATGTTGGTGCATTAGTTTGTTAAGTAAGTGTCAGGGAGAAACAACCCTTGTGGGAAAATAGTTTAGCTTTTAGTTTAGTAAGTAGCCTTTCAATTCAATAATTTCCCCCTTTTTAGTTCTATCTCTTGCCCTCTTGTTGTTGTATGGAATTGCCCTTTTTGCTTCCTTCTCTTATGCTTATCCTTTTCTTGTTCAACATTGAGGACAATGTATTGGTTAAGTGTGGGGGAGCTGTTTCCCCATCTATCTTTCTTGTTGTATGCCTGTTTGACATCTTATTTATGAATGTGTTAGCCAATCTTGCATTCTGTTGGTAAAAACTTGGTATATTTAAAAATTTGTTGTCATTCTGCTGCTCCTCGTCGCGGCGACAGGTCACATACCGCGGCGAGGCTCACATTCATCACCTGTACGTCGCGGCGTGCATGTTACACGTCGCGACGTCCACCCATTTTTGCAGAATGAAATTTTTTTTCAATTCAACTTCTTCCGCATGAAACTTTTGTACCTTTTGTGTTTCAAAGACCTTATAAGTTCAAAGTGGTACTTGAGTTTATGAAAATCTCTTCCATTCTTTTAATGATAGTTGGTCTTGACTCATTTTACTTTTGATGATTTCAATTCAAAGTGAATTAAGGTATGCTAACAAAGCAGCACTTTAAGTTTTTAAGACCTGAGATTGTTCATTGAGATAATACCCTTATTGGAAGGATATTTGGGCCTAATTTCTTTTCTTCAATCTTTGTGTGCATCTGCTTATTTCACCCTTCTCTAGAACTTGTTTCAATTCTTACTCGAAGCTTGATGGACTAGATTTTTGTTGATGTGATAGAGGCGTTCCTTCTTTAAACCCATTTCCCTAAACACTGTCCCTTACACATTTATCCATTGCTAGCCCCTTTGAGCTTTCCTGCTATGAGCATTTGCATTCATATTCTTGTGATGTCATTAGTTATTTTGCCTATGTCAAAAACAAAAAAATATATATTTGTAAAAAAAAATGTTTTGTGTGTCCAGAAAGGGACAATGTCTCTTCAATGTTCATAAAATCATATAAAAAAAAGAAAAAGCAGAAGAAAAGAAAAAGAATGAAAAGAATAATGTTGCATTCAGTTTATGCAACTGTTTAGTTTGAATTCTACTGATGACATTAGTTTGCATTTAGTGCATATGCTCATATTTTTCTTTCTTCTACTTCATCATTTATTTAGCCTTCCGTACATTACAACCCTCAAAGTCCTCTTGATCTTCAAAATGATAGTTTTTGTGGTGGAGAAATAGAATTGACACAAGCCTATGGTAGGAGGTGACTTAAGTAGATTGAGAGAAAAGTACCCTAGACACAAGTGAGCTGAGCGTAAACACTATATCTTGAGAGTTTCCCTTCTGTTCAATCTCTTGTACTTGAATTCTTTTAGTGTTTATTCTGTTAGCTTTCTTCTTATTTGTTGTGGTTGAATTCTGAGGAAGTAGCTTGCGTCGATTTCATTTTATTGTTTTGAGAATGGGTGCTATTTTCTTTTCCTCTTGTATTCTTTTTGACTCTTGTAAAATTTGTCCAGGAGTACAAAGGTCTAAGTGTGGGGGAATTTGATTGAACCCAAGTTTAATATATAATTGGATACACTTTCATGGTTGTTAATGCACTTTTTGACTCTTAATTCATGATTTTTGTGCTTAAATTGGTTCCTCATAATGAGCTCTTTTAATTCATAATTTGTCGGTAAATTGTCATGACCTGATATTAATTTCTCTATTATTTTCATGAGGACAATGGTACTGCAAATTGTTATTTTATATTGTAGGAGAAAAATAGTTAAGAAGAATCAGAAGAGTCAACACGGCGTGAAGTCCTCGATGCCGCGGCGAAATGTAATTCCCACATCGCAGCGCATCAACACAGATCGTACGTCGCGACGTCAACAATTCAGCACGTCGCGGCGAGCAAACCAGATCGTACGTCGCGACGTCCCAGACATCTCGTTGCGGCGAGCAAGACAGAGCACACGTTGCGACGAATATTAATTTATACGTCGCGACGTGCAGACGGATACCTGGACTCCAAATAGAGATTTCTCTCACTGTACCGACCCGGCCCGTGACCCATCCTTTAAATCCTCCCGAATTAGGTTATCATGATCATCGGGGATCATCTGGAGAGGGAGATCGACAAACGGCCGAGAGAAGGGAGACGAGTGAAGGGAGAAGAAAGAAGAGAGGGGAGAGATTGACGGCCTCACCATCCAGGGTTCCCTGGGTGAAATTTCATATAGGTTTTGTTGCCCATTTTCACTGCCGACTCCATCATGGTAGCTTGGATTCTTCACGAGTTGTGAAGTTTCCGGTTACAATGTGTGGTTAGGCATTCATTTTCTCCTGGAGACGCATTGATGGCTGGAGTTCACCGAGCTTCAAGGGGTAAGCAATCGTAGTTAGCTATGATTTATAAATGCCTAGGTTTAGGGTTTGTAATTTGTAGTGAAGCTACTTGATTATAGCTAAATGTTTGACATTTAATGTGTTGTTTGGATTGGTAGATTACATTGTCACATTTAACTACATTGTTATGAACAACCGAGTTGGGGTTTATTACTTTGTAGTTAGATTAAACAATTAGAGTTTAATTAAGTGCTGAACAATGTAATGTGTTATGGATTGTTTATATAAAACTTTGTGCTTTAATATATGAAGTCTCATATATATAGAAACTTGTGATCTTGTTGATTCTCTTTTATACGCCTAGTTGTGTTTGGTATTGAGTTAATGTTAGATTTCATTTTGACCCATTGCATTGGCAAATCCACTTGCATTCACTAAGATGCTTTTAACAAGGTTTTAAGCAATGGAGTTCATTGATTAAAACCTTGGACTTAAAGTTCCTTTAAGGTTCTAGGTGCTCTTGAGAAATGGAGTCGATAGTGGCGAGTCCATTAATCACGACCTAGACTTAAAGAAAGTCGTTTAAGGTTCATTATTCAAACTTAGTGATTTTAATCCTGACACACACTAAAATAAACTTAATGGGATCTTGAGCAATGGAGTTCATTGATCAAGATCTTGGACTTAAGAGCCCTTTAAGGTTACGAGGCTCGAGAGCACTCGATGGGGTCTTGAGAAATGGAGTCGAGTGACGAGTCCATTAATTAAGACCACGGACTTAAAGATAGTTCTTTAAGGTTTACCATTAAAACTTAGTGATTTCTAATCCCACCGCATACACTAAGATGAGCTTAGCGGGATCTTGAGCAATGGAGTTCATTGATCAGATCCGGACTTAAAATCCTTTAACGTTCTAGGGCTCGAGGGCACTAATGGGAGTTGATAAATGGAATCGAGGTGACGAGTCCATTGATCAAGACCACGGACTTAAAGTGAGTTCTTTAAGGTTTACCATTCACATTTAGTTTTGAGTTGTGATAGCCAAGCTTCGTTTTCAAGTGGATTTTATCACTTGTTTTAGTATTTTCTTTTCTATTTCAAAAAATCCAAAAATACTTTTACATGCTTTTTAATGTAGTTAATGTTTTCAAACAAAACCCCTTTTCCTTCTGATTTCACTTGCATTTTATGACATATAGGGTAACTTAGGTCCATTTATTAGGTTAGATTAAGTGAGGCGACCGAGGTTGCATCTATCTGCGATCTTGGAATTTATTATTTTGACGGTTTCTAGGATCGATCGAAGATCGAATCGTGAGCATGATCAAATTTACCTATATGTCATAAAATGGAAATGTAAATCAGTAAGAAAAAAAGAGGTTTGTTTAAAAAAAATGTATTTTGAAAATAAAAAAAAATGAAAACAAATCAATTAAATGTGATCAATGAACATGAGATCATCAATTAATTGAATGCATGAAAAAACTAAAAATTCTTTAAATGAAATCAGAATTAAAATATCGACCCCGAATCTTTTGGTAAGCTAGGATTATTAAATAAGGATTTTGAATGATTATTCATGAGAAAAGAAGTTAAGAATTCTTGAAATTGAAATGAAATGGAAGATATGGTTTAAATACGAGATGGATTAATGGGGAATTAATTGACATGTTAATATGCTTAAGGTAAAGTGTCATGAAATTAGGTGGCATGATTTAATGGAATTCAATTATTGTATTTTGTGGACTAAATTAGCATGTTAAGGAAATTTGATTAACATGTTGATTAGACTAAGACTATATGACATGGATTAAGTGTATTAAGGTGTTATGAAGGTTGTAAATGTATTAAGGGTTAAATGGGCCTTGGACCCAAGTTGGGCTTAAGTGGTGATATAAAAGAAGAGGATTAAAAGAGAGTAATGAGTTAGGTGGCATGAATTAATACAATTAATGTGTTAGTTGAATTCTGAGTTTAGAGTTTAATTGGGCCTAAGAGAATAATGGGCTAAATCAAATGAAAAGAAGAAGAAATGGTTTGGACTTAAGTGATTTAGTAGGATGAGAAGAAAGAAGGAAGAATAAATTGGGCTTTGGGTCCAAATGAAATGAATAAAGAAGAGAGGATATAAATGAAATGGGCTTAAGTTGTAGTAGGAAAATAAGAAGGAAGGAATAAAATGAAGTGGACTTGGGCTTGAGTAGTAGGAGTTAAATGCAAAGGAAAAGAATGGAAACAAAATGAAGAGGGAAGGAATTGCGCTTAAATGAAGAAGTGGGCTTGAGTAGTTTAATGAGGTAGGAAAAGAAGAAAAGAGAAGAAAGGAGTAGGCAAATGGGCCTTTGGGCTTAAGTGATTGTGTAAGGAGTATAAAAGAAGAAAAATAAGTGAGTTGTAGGGAAGAAGAGAGAATCTGAAAATTTTAGAGGGAGAGGAGAGTGGTTTCGTGGAAGAGGAGAGAAGGAGGAGAAAAGAAGAATGCTTTGGTTGGGTTGGATTTTCCAAGAGATCGAGAGGAATTTGAAGAAAGTGTAAGAGGAAAAAGTGTGGGAAATCACTAGAGCTTCATTTTGAACCAAGTCATCACTTGGTTAGTGGAAGTTTAAGGTAAGCCTTATGTTTAAGTATGAGATTTTAGTTGGGTTATGGTTGAGGAAGACTAAGAATGGAATGGGTATTGTGATTCAAGATAAATTTCATGATTTGTGTCCTTAGGATTTGTTGCATTTGGATGTCTTTTGATTTGAGAATTGTGTTGATTTTGAGGAAAATGGTGAGAGGCAAGAGGAATGGAAAGCAAGGGAAGGCCATGGGAACAAGGTTTTCAAGCAAGGAATTATAAGGTAGGTTATATGTTTATAGTTAAATAATGGGCCATTGACATAATTTTCAAAGAAATTAAGAATATAAAAATGTTTTCAAATTCATTATTTTTGAATGCCTTGAGAAATTGTTATAATTGATGTATCATGGTATGAATGATTTGAAAATGTCATGTGGATTGGATGATTGATGATTTGTTATGTGAATGTGATTTTGTTGAGGAATGATGATGCATTGCATATGAAATGCTTTATGATCATGAAATGATTTATGAAAATTTGCATGATTTATGCAAAACAAGATTTACAAGATTTTTGCCATAGGGCAATCAAGTTTCAATTCATGATTATATGTTAAGTGGGTTAGGTTAAGTCCACCCGAAAGCGTCTCGTGCACGATGACCATGAAGAAGCCTTCGCCTTTGCCCGATTGTGGCATAGGATGATCCAAGATACGGACTCCTAAAGATTTGCCCATATAGGCTCATTAAATGAGACTATATGGTTGCCAAGAATTGTGGACTTGCCAAACCATTATGATGTGTTAGGTGATATGTGTTATATGATGTGAATCGTGACAAGTTGAATTGCATTCATGATTTCATGAACTTTTGAAAAAAAAAACAAGAATGATTTGTGATTTCAAGAAAATGACAAGAGCTCTTAGTCTATGGTTTTATGAACCTTTGAAAAATGAATGATTTGTGATTTCAAGAAAATGACAAGAGCTCTTAGTCTATGGTTTTATGAACCTTTGAAAAAATGAATGATTTGTGATTTCAAGAAAATGACAAGAGTTTTGAAGAAGACAATGTTTTATGATCTAAAGGAAATTAATACGGAAATGGACTTCTAAAACTGTTTTGTTCATTATTTGGTTATAAGCATAGAACCTTACAGGCTCCCCAAGCTCACCCCCCCTTATTTTCCCAATTTCTAGGTTTTAGCAAGAAATCAAGAGGAAGTGGATCAAGGCAGTTGTGCTTGTTTTATTGTGTATTTGAAGTTTGGTTATGTAAATGTATAATTGTAATTCATATGAGCCATGGAATAAGGTAAATGAGATATTGTTATTGGTTTTGGAATTTGGCTAGGAAATACCAATGAAATTGTAAAACTCTTATGTATGATGATTAATGCAATATGGACTTAAGTATGGTTGTGAATGTACAATTGCATCATTGTATAACTGGATATGATAGATGATTAAGAGTGTGGCTGTTGCTTGAATGGTGTTTGAAGATACCTTAGGGTTTAATCATGTTATATGAGGTTGTATGATGAGTTTTATGCGGTGGAAGTCTTAGAATTGAAAATTGGGTAGTTGCATTTTAAGGGGATGTCTGTCAAATTTTCCTAAAATTTGTGATGCTTACCAATATTAGACCCTCTTGGGTATGAATTAGATCAATGAGTCTTCATGAAGATTGTAGTAGGAGTTTAGAGTTTTCAAAGGGTGTATCGTTTGCTAAATTTGGAGTTCGGAGTCAAAAGATATGATCCTTACTAGGAAAGCGAAAGATAGAAATCGAGAAGATAAGCGAAGGAAGGAAGCGGAAGATAGAAATCATAAGATAGAAAAGCGAAGGAAGGAAGCGAAAGATAGAAATCGAGAAGATAGAAAAGAAGAAGGAAGGAAATCAGAAGATAGAAATCAGAAGGAAGGAAATCAAAAGATAGAAAAGCGAAGGAAGGAAGCGAAGATAGAAATCGAAAGATAGAAAAGCGAAGGAAGGAAAGCGAAGATAGAAATCGGAAGATAAGCGAAAGAAGGAAGCGAGAAGATAGAAATCGGAAGATAGAAAAGCGAAGGAAGGAAAGCGAAGATAGAAATCAGAAGATAGAAAAGCGAAGGAAGGAAAGCGAAGATAGAAATCGAAAGATAGAAAAGCGAAGGAAGGAAGCGAGAAGATAGAAAAGCGAAGGAAGGAAATCAAAAGATAGAAATCGAAGGAAGGAAATCGGAAGATAGAAAAGCGAAGGAAGGAAGCGAAGATAGAAATCAAAGATAGAAAAGCGAAGGAAGGAAGCGGAAGATAGAAATCGAGAAGAAAAAGAAAGGAAGGAAATCGGAAGATAGAAATCGAAGGAAGGAAATCGAAAGATAGAAAAGCGAAGGAAGGAAGCGAAGATAGAAATTAGAAGATAGAAAAGCAGAAGGAAGGAAAGCAGAAGATAGAAATCAGAAGATAGAAAAGCAGAAGGAAGGAAATCAGAAGATAGAAATCAGAAGGAAGGAAATCAGAAGATAAAAAGCAGAAGGAAGGAAATCAGAAGATATAAATCAGAAGGAAGGAAATCAGAAGATAGAAAACCAGATGATAGAAATCAGACGATAGAAAACCAGATGATAGAAATCAGACGATAGAAAAATAGGACGCTGCAGAATGTAGTAGATAGAATCAGCCTTTGTAGTCTTCATAAGAGTTGTAGATCTAGATGTCTAATTTCATATGGTGAAAGAACGAAAACATTTGGAGCTATAGATTAAAAGTTATAGCAATCGCGCCAAAAAAGTTTCGATTTGATTTCGGAAGTGAGCATGGTCCGTTGTTTTGGGCATATTTCCCTCATACGACCTCCAAATGAGGTGAGGCTTGAACCATTGGATTTATAAGAGACATATCTTTCACTCCATAAAATCTGGTATCAATTGGAGTTAAATTAAGAAAGTTTGTTCTAAAACAAGTGAAAGGTCAGTTAAGAGGGCATGTTTTGGGTATGAACTCTCTTAGGTTTTTGGAGTGTATCTTGAGTATATGACTCCGATTAAGGTGATTCTTGTTTCAGGGAGAACTTGAGACATAAAGCTACAAATTATATGAATAAGTCAACCCATGATTTTAGTGTATACATGGTGTGTGCTTGCCACGAAGGTGGAGTTACGATTAAGAATCCTGCAAGATTATAAGCGCAAGGTTTCAGGACAACGAAAGTTGGGCTTCGAAAACGGGTTCCGACGTCTATGGTGTAAGTGATAAGTCGACTTGTACCATGTGTAAGTCGACTTACACATGTTCGGTACCGATAAGTCGACTTGTTCAAGGTCGGTACTGTTTATTTGTGCCCTAAAGGCAATCCCCTTTAGCGCGTTTTATTCAAAGTCATGTGCAGACTTTATGAATAAATAAAGAAAAGGCATTATTCATTAATTTGATATTCATAAACATTGTTTATGAATTGATTGAATCTAATGTCCAATTAATGAAGTCCATGATATATGACATAGCATGAAGGAAATTATGATGTGTTCATACTCACGAGATTCCTATCATGTGCAATTATGTCGATATCTAAATTCTCCTAGTCGTAGGATTAATGAGGCTGGACATCATTAATCCGGATAGACTAACATGTCATATTCCTTGATTGGATCAGCGGTGGATCTCGAAGCTGTAAATATGAGATATTTAGAATTGACATGTGGATGCTTACTAGCGGTAGTAAGTTCATTGGATGACTGCCATGAGATCATCACATGGATATCTTATCTAAGTGTCGGTGATAATCTCATCATAGCAATGGTGCATGTATCCTTAGACTTGAGGTACTCGAGGATATCTTGAATCTTGATCACGTGCTTTGACTCCATTCCTTGTTGCCTTCGGAGGTAACTCATAGGGTGGTGCTTGGAGTGCGACTTGAGGTATTGAAGATAATTGAGTAGCCAATAAAGGATTCACCACTTAGGGAATAGCTAGAGCAGTTAAATCTTGCTAGAGCCTACCTCGTCTGGAGAGTGAAGATTCACGTTGAACCCTTGTGCTTGGAGAAGAGAAGAATCGATGATGGCTATGGAGAAGAAGAGTTGAAACCTTTTCAACCTTTGTAACCTTAACACTTTAAGGAAAATTGTTCTTCCTCTCAAGCTTGAAGCATCGACCGACACACCCACCAAAGACCAGCTTCTTATGTAGATTTTTAACACTTAAAAATGCTTCCATAAGAGTTTGCCAAGTGGATGATTGATGGCCTTTCATTTTAATGAATAAAGAAACCAAGCTTTGACTTTTCAAAGCTCTTATCCTCTCCTTTCCACTTTCCAACGTGTACATGCTTATATATATATAATAATTAATCTTAATTCATTAATTAATATATATATATATATATAATTGCTAAAGAGGTCCAGTCCAACTGGAGTCGGTCCTACTAGCCTCTAGGGCCCGATCTTTGAAAGCTTGACTCAGGAAACCTTTCTTAGCAATATTGATGTCGCGATCTCATCGGGACATATCCCAATCCATTGGGATCCATTTAATCTAATGCTCCCCATAATTGGAACTCGGTCAATTCTATTTCTGATTCTCCGAAACACTCTTATGCATGTGACCCTTTAGGCTCCGGTTATGTTGGCCACTTAGATTAACAATTAATCTGAGCAAGTCATGGCGGTATCTAGCAACACATCATGACCCCAATTGACCAGAAAGTAATCGGTTTGATGTATTCATCACGAACCATATCACGAACCCTTCCATGAACAATTACCGTGCAATTCGTCCTTTCACCATCCTATACCCCACTTGGTTATGAGTATGGTCAAAGTGTCAACTCTCACTAGGCGAGTCTAGCCCAGTGATATCGGTTCTCGTCCTAGGACTCATTACTTTATATGTCAATGAAGACACTCTTCATGACATACATCTTGGCCGACCTTAGTAATGATCCCGACAAGAGGCCGTGGGTATCTCTTCTACTAATCCGAAGTGGTGAATCCTTTATTGGCTACTCAATTATCTTGAATACCTCAAGTCGTACCCAAGCACCACCTATGAGTTACCTCGGAAGGCAACAAGGAATGGAGTCAAAGCACGTGATCGGTATCAAGATATCCTTGAGTACCTCGAGTCTAAGGATACTTGCACTATTGCTATGATGAGATTATCACCGACACTTAGATAAGATATCCATGTGATGATCTCATGGCGGGTCATCAATGAACTTACTACTAGCTAGTAAGCATCCACATATCAATTCTAAATATCTCATATTTACGGTTTACGAGATCCTTTGCTTGATCCAATCAAGGAATATGACATGTGCTAGTCTATCCGGATTAATGATGTCGGTCTCATTAATCCTATGACTAGGAGAATTTGAATCTTGACATAATTGCACATGATAGGAATCTCGGGAGTATGAACACATCATAATTTCCTTCATGCTATGTCATATATCATGGACTTCATTAATTAGATTAAAGATCAATCAATTCATAAACAATGTTTATGAATATCAAATTAATGAATAATGCCTTTTCTTTATTTATTCATAAAGTGCACATGCGACTTTGAATAAAAGCAGCTAAAGGGATTGCCTTTAGGGCACAAATAAACAATCCGACCTTGAACAAGTCGACTTATCGATATCGAACATGTGTAAGTCGACTTACACATGGTACAAGTCGACTTATCACTTACAAATCTCCCACTTGACCTAAAGCCAATCGCCTTAGTATCTAATACCATAAGCGAGTCCATGAGAATCACAATTCTCCTGTGACAATGGCTTTGTCAACGGAACAGCAACACTTTGCTCTGTGGGAATTCTCTCTATTAGGATATCATCTCGACTAATGATCTCCCGAATCGGCGAAGTACGAGTTCGGATCGTCGATAAGACCTTGGTTTAATTGTTAATCTAAGTGGCCAACATAACCGGGAGCCTAAAGGGTCACACGCATAAGAGTGTTTCAGAGAATCTGTAAAATAGTAATTGGACTGAGTTCCAATTATGGAGAGCATTAGGATTAAATGGATCCCAATGGGATTGGGATATGTCCCGATGAGATCGCAACATCAATATTGCTAAGAAAGGTTTCCGGAGCTGTTTCAGCATCAGGGCCCGGTAGGACCGACCCCAGTTGGACTAGACCTCTTTAGCAATTATATATATATATATATTAATTAATGAATTAAGATTAATTATTATATATATATAAGCATGTACACGTTGGAAAGTGGAAAGGAGAGGATAAGAGCTTTGAAAAGTCAAAGCTTGGTTTCTTTATTCATTAAAAATGAAAGGCCATCAATCATCCACTTGGCAAACTCTTATGGAAGCATTTTTAAGTGTTAAAAATCTACATAAGAAGCTGGTCTTTGGTGGGTGTTTCGGTCGATGCTTGAAGCTTGGAGAGGAAGAACAATTTTCCTTAAAGTGTTAAGGTTACAAAGGTTGAAAAGGTTTCAACTCTTCTTCTCCATAGCCATCATCGATTCTTCTCTTCTCCAAGCACAAGGGTTCAACGTGAATCTTCAGCTCTCCAGGGCAGAGGTAGGCTCTAGCAGGCTTTAATCTGTTCTAGCTATTCCCGGGTCAAAGGGGTTTGATCCGGTTAGATTTTCTGATCTCTGCGTGGATCACCTTTAGAGATAGTCTCTTTTGGTTATTTAGGTTGATGTCTTCATACCGATACCAGGATCCTGGGATTCGGGAAAGTCCTGGGAACAAAAATTTTTGTTTTCCGCTGCCGGTACATGTGATGTACCTCCCGGGATTTTCCTACAGTGGTATCAGAGCGTCTGGTATCCCGTATGAAGCTATAACCTAAGCGAGATCAGAAACCCTAATGGAATTTTCTGTTGATGCATGCTATCTGTTCAGATTTCGAATTTATAGTGTGATATGTTTTTCGAAATTTTTCTCCCAGAAATGTTCATAACATGTTAGAGAATATGTCTATGAATTTTCAGAATTTATTGATTTGATTTGATATAGTTTTGCTAATTAATTCCCTAAGGTTACAGATGCTGTTTTGTGAAACGATTCTGGAACAGGCATGAGTATAAAATCGAGAATAAATTCTAGAAAAATGGTGTTTCGGATTTTCCTTCACCTACATGTCTCTAAGATGTTGGTGAATGTCTGTGAGCATGGAAATTGGATTTCAAGGTGATTGGATATTTATTCACGAATTTATTCTATGCTGTTGGGAATTGCTGTGCTGATGAACACAGATTTTGAATCGGTTTTGTTCTTTAGGTTGACTGAGTTTTTGATGGCCTAAAATCCTGAACAAATTCATGTAGCATGTTATGAACATGTAGTAACCTATATAATTTTCTCATGATTTATTGAAATTGTTTCATTGATCATTTCGAGCAATGTACAGAACTGGACAGTTTTGGTGAAAATTGTTGGGACTGTTTTGCTTGGCTTGATTGAGTGTGCTTTTTCAGTTCCAATGCCTTGAACCATTTTTAATGTGATTAAAAATGTGTTATCTTGATGTGATATGATTTCCAAACTGAATTGCTTGAATTTGCTTTTCCAAGAATTTTTGAATGCCGAATTGATCACATTAGCGTCTCGGTAGCATGTTGCATTATCTTGTTTGTTTTGACCGTCATATTTTTTATGGCATGTGCTGAAGTAAATTTGATAATGTATGTGCTAGCTAGACATGCTTAGGATGATAATTTGGGTGTTCCTAAATTGTTTGGAAATTAATGAGTTTTGACTCATTTCAAGCTTTTCATATAGTTTGACTATTTAAGGCATTCATGAATCAATGAAGTGTTCATTGAGGCATCAATTCACAGATATTACCCTAGGTATGATGGTGTTGTGAATTGGAATTGTACGGATTGAGGAATTAGCCGATTAGATATAATAGCAATCTCCCTGGATAAGTCGACTTATATGGGACATAAGTCGACTTGTTCCTAATAAGTCGACTTGTTTTACGGATAAGTCGACTTGTTTTCTGATAAATCGACTTGTTTGAAGAATAAGTCGACTTGTTCAGATCTCAGTATAAGTCGACTTGTAGTACCTTGTAAGTCGACTTGTTCATGGGCAGATGACATAAGTGGACTTGTGTCATACAAGTCGACTTGTGTGTGGCGAAGCATAAGTCGACTTGCATTTGATGAAAGTCGACTTGTGGCATCATAGGTTGGATGATGGATGATTATAAGGATTGATTCAATGTGATTGATGAAACCTAAATCATTCCAAATAGTCTAGCGACTATGATCCTTCAGCTTGGAGTCGAGAATTGAAATCCCTCCTCGAATATGAAAACTAACGCCTTCCATTAATATGGTAAGAACCGGAGTTCTTATAGAATTTGGGTTGTTGGGCAAACTCAAGCTCACTCTATACGGATATGTTGAACCATGAAAATAAGATTTTCTGATTAATGGGTGGGTTTTCCTTTAGGCGTTAGTTTGTTGAGCAAACTCAAGGTCAACGTGGATGAGGCGAAGTTGGGTAGTATACATCGGGATGTATCGCATCAAAGTTGATACCCAATGAAGTGCACACATCAACAAGTTGATAGCACTGATCGATAGTTGTGTCTAAGATGTAATTGGTATATCTAATACCTCCCGAGACATAAGGTGGCTTGTTGAGCAAACTCAAGGTCATTCTCAATGTCGGTTATCGATGATACAATTGGTATGACCGATACCTACCGATTGACCTAAGTTGTGGCTTGTTGGGCAAACTCAAGGTCACTCTTAGCTATATCGGATATCGACCCACTAGGACATTATGTCACATTGTTTCTCTGGATTCGTAAAGAGGGTTATAGATTCTAGGAAACTAGTGGGAGCCATATTCATATCATGCAAGTCCTTATGATCATGCAGGCATTTCTATTCTATCATTCCTTCTCTCTATCGCGCTAGGTTGATTGAAGAAGTTTTTCAGTGTGAATTTTCGCTCTCTATTCTGGACTGAATTTTCTTGATTGGCTAAGGAATCTGAGAATTGTTCTTAGATCCGAGGAACTGGGATCGTCCTAGATGTTCCACTTCGGATGCACTTTTGTCGATGCTTGATAAGGATCGAAAGCATATTGTAAGCATCTAAGGGATGATGATATGGATACTTGCTTTATGCTTGCCTCGATGTCACTAGAGCTGCGGGGCGACGAGTCCATAGATGCTCACTCTATAGTATTTCATCTTAGGGAGCTGTTTGATGAGTAAGCTCGATGCGAAAGGTTCGAGACCTCAAGGCTTCTCTTCACCACAAAGATGGCTCGAGGGACAAGCTAGCATGCGGTATGCCACAAGATGAATGGCTATATTGAGAGATTGGCCGTCTTAGGATTTGTAAAGGATTATGAGTTAAGTAGAGACTTAATTCTAGTTGGATTGTCTGATGGTTATTCACAGTTTGTGATAAACCTATCGGATAAACCAAATATCCACAACAATTCCTGAGCTGATCAATCTGCTCAAGACAGCTGAGCAGGCTATCAAGAAGGATAGCAAGCAAGTGCTAATGGTGGATGCTTCTTCTTCTGGTTCAAAGAAGAAAAAGGGCAAGAAACCAAATGGAAGTGCCATCAAGGAAAAACCAAAGATTCTGCCCCAAAAGGATTTTGCTTTCATTGTGGCAAGTCTAGCCACTAGAGGCGATACTGTAAAATCTATCTGGAGTCCCTGAAGCAGAAGAAGGCATCAGATGCCTCTACTTCTTCAAATATGTTTGTCATTGAGGTTAATACTATTCCTGATCCAAACATATCGATTATTTGATACGGATATGGCTCATACATATGAAATGATATGTAGGGCCTCGGGGACGATGAAAGCTCATAAAGGAGAACTAGACCTTTGTGTAGGTAATGCGACAAGAGTTGCTACATTAGCGTGACACTTATGTCTTGTTACTCCCTCTTGGACTTGTATTCAAATTGGATGATTGACATTTTGTACTGTTTTAAACAAAGAACATATTGTATGTTTTATGTTTAAATAGAGCTGATTTCCATTGGACTTTTAGTAGCAATGGTTGTTCTATTAGTTGAATGGAAGGCTCATGCTCTTGGTACATTATGCAATTGAATTGACATATTAGATATGTCATATCCAGCTATGAATGTCAATGACGCGAAAGACATAATCGAGATAATTTAAAATCAACTTACTTATGGCATTGTCGGCTTGGCCATAAATTAATGAGACACGCATTGCTAAGCTCCATAAGAGTGGATGTTTAGGGTCATTTGATTATGAATCATATGACACATGCGAATCTTGTTTATTAGGCAAGATGACTAAGTTATCCTTTAAAGGAAAGGGTAAACAAGTGAATGGAATATTAGATCTAATACATTCGGATATATGTGATCCGATGTCCATCCATGCTAGAAGTGGTTGTTTTTACTTCATTACTTTTATCGGTAATTATTCACGATATAGGTATTTGTATCTGATGAGATACAAATCTGAAGCATTTGAATAGTTCAAATAATTCAGAAATGAAGTAAAAAACTAACTTGGTAAAAGTATGCATACATTACGATCTGATCGTGGTGGAAAATGCTTACACCAACAGTTTTGGATTATCTCAGAGATAATGGGATTTTATCTCAGTATACTCCACCTTACACGCCGCAGCACAATGGTGTGGCTGAAAGGAGAAATCGAACCTTGTTAGACATGGTGCGATTGATGATAGGTTTTGCACAGTTTTGGGAAAATGCGCTCGAGACAACTGTTTACTTGCTAAATAGAGTTCCATTAAAGACGATTGTGGTTACTCCATATGGAGATGTGGATTAGCGAAAGCCTATCTTTCTCGGCTGAAAGTTTGGGATTGTCTGCTTCGTGAAGCGGACACGATCGATACATTTGATGTAAAAGCGACAAGTGTTTGTTAGTGGAATATCAATTCTACCTTGCTTAGGAACAAAAGTTGTTTGTTTCCAAGCATCTTGTTTTCTTAAAGAAAGAGTTTCTTTTACAAGAGGACGATGGGCGCAAAGTTGAACTTGGAGAAGTTCAAGATGCTCGAACAAACATAGATCAACCGCTCGAACTCTGAAATTGTAACTCATATAGATGAGGTAGCAGTTCAACCTTCTACTACACACAATTTACGTGGGTTAAGTAGGATACGACCGCTCCCTAGAGATATGAATTTCTCGTAAGTGAGCAGAATGATGTATTGCTCATATGAGATGATCGCCTACTACCTATGAGCAGGTTTTGAAAAGTTGAGTGCGGAACATGGCTTTGTGCCATGAAATCGAAATGGATTCCATGTATGAAAACCAAGTATGGATCGTGGTTGTTACACGAAGGATAAAACCCACGAGGTGCAAAGGAGTTTTCGGAAGAAAACCAACATGGATGGTAATTTGATTACCTATAAAGCAATGCTTCGGTTAAAGGATTTAAATCACGCACAAAGAGTTGACTATGACAAAACCTTGACCCGTAGCAATGCTTAAATCCATTAGGATACTCTTAGCCATTGCCACTCATTATGATTATGAGATATGGCAAATGGATGTGAAGACATCTTTCTGAGAGGAAATCTGCAGGGATGTGTATGACACAACACGAGGGCTTCACTTCCATCGATGGCGAAAAGGTATGCAAGCTGCAGAAATCCATGTTTGGATTGAAGCAAGCATCCAGGAGTTGGATTATCTGTTTTGATGAGGTACTCAAAGAGTTTGATTTCTCACAAAATCCGGATGATCATTGTGTGTATAAGAAGGTTAATGGGACTGCAATCGTATTCCTTGTGTTATATGTAGATGACATACTGTAACTAGGAAACGATGTCTCTATGCTGCAATCAGTCAAAATTTGGTTGTCCAATCAATTTGCGATGAAAGACCTTTGTGAAGCAACTTATATCCTAGGGATATAGATTTATAGAGATAAATCAAAAGGTTGCTTGGTCTTTCACAATCATCGTGCATAGATGAGATGCTAAAGAGGTTTAGCATGGAACAATGCTATGTACGAGGCCCGATGTATCGTATGTATCGTATGCTCTAAGTGTTACGAGCAGATACCAATCGGATCCTAGTGAGGGTCACTGGGTGGCAGTCAAGAATATCCTCAAGTACTTGCGAAGCACTAAGGATGTTTTCTTGATCTATGGAGATGAAAATCTCCAAGTAAGCGGGCATTCAGATGCTAGTATTTAATCTGATAAGGATGATTCTGAATCACAATCAGGTTATATACATTCACACTGAATAGCGTGGCGGTCAATTGGAAAAGTTCCAAACAAGAGAGGATGCGATTCATCAACCGAGGCGAGTACATTGCGCGTGAGATGCATGAAGAAGCGGTTTGGATCGAAGTTCATTCTTGAACTTGATCTGGTCCCTAGGCGTGATGGGCCCATAGGATTGTATTATGATACAATGGGGCTAGTCTTGTGAGGCGTGGTGGGCCCATAACCCACGTGTCCTAGGATCGAAACGGCTTTGATACCCTTGTAGGAAAATCCGGGAGGTACATCCGTATGCACCGAAACAAAATTTTGTTTTCATTGCGGTGCATGTGATGTACCTCCCGGGATTTTCCTACATATGGTACTATAGTAAGAGTAAGAGTGTCAAGTTTAAGGTCTCAGCAAGGCAAGTGTCTCGGAGATGGGCTCCACTCGGGCTCACATCCCGGGACAGTCGGGCTCCCGGGATCGGGGTCTGACATCTCCAGCTATCACTGTGTCTCCAGGAGAAAATGAATGCCTAACCACACATTGTAACCGGAAACTTCACAACTCGTGAAGAATCCAAGCTACCACGATGGAGTCGGCAGTGAAAATGGGCAATAAAACCTATGTGAAATTTCACCCAGGGAACCCCGAAGGGAACCCTGGATGGTGAGGCCGTGAATCTCTCCCCTCTCTTCTTTCTTCTCCCTTCACTCGTCTCCCTTCTCTCGGCCGTCTGTCGATCTCCCTCTCCAGATGATCCCTGATGATCATGATAACCTAATTCGGCAGGATTTAAAGGATGGGTCACGGGCCGGGTCGGTACAGTGAGAGAAATCTCTATTTGGAGTCCGGGTATCCGTCTGCACGTCGCGACGTATAAATTAATATTCGTCGCAACGTTTGCTCTGTCTTGCTCGCCGCGACGAGATGTCTGGGACGTCGCGACTTACGATCTGGTTTGCTCGCCGCGACGTGCTAAATTGTTGACGTCGCGACGTACGATCTGTGTTGATGCGCCACGATGTGGGAATTACATTTCGCCACGACGATGCCGCGGCGTGCCTCAAGGACTTCACGCCGTGTTGACTCTTCTGATTCTTCTTGAATCCTTTTGTCCTACAATATAAAATAACAATTTGCAGTATCAATTGTCCTCATGAAAATAATAGAGAAATTAATATCAGATCATGACAATTTACTGACAAATTATGAATTAAAAGAGCTCATTATGAGGAACCAATTTAAGCACAAAAATCATGAATTAAGAGTCAAAAAGTGCATTAACAACCATGAAAGTGTATCCAATTATATATTAAACTTGGGTTCAATCAGTCCCTGTTAGGGATAGGACTCTCATACTCACTTTCGAATCATTACATATTCATTTCTGATCAGTTCTTTCATTGATCATCCTTAACATAAACTAACTGGTCTGCTCAATCTAACTCAGTAAAATTCTTCTTCGAAAGAAGGTTTCTTGCTACCATCATCTATATTGTTAATGCAATCTTTATCAATCACCTGCTATCATCATCACATTATCAGGTTTTCTTAATACCTCAGAAGACCAATTTCTATCGTTCTCACAAGGTCATAATGTTCTAATCATCAAAACTCTATAGAGTAATAAACATACTTGCTGTCGCATATTCTTGGGTGGGCATTATCAAATTCATCACATTTTGTCCATATATTTTTCTCCATATATTTTTACCTGATTGATACTTTGTTCTTCTTTAATCCTAGATGATATTCTTCTTTTAATCTTTGAATTTACTTCTCATTGTAACATCATCAACAAATCTCAATCTATCCCCACTTGATCAATATAATCACTTTTATGTGTTACTCTAGTTCCCCTTAGAATTTAAACTATGGGAACTATGACTAACAATTATCCAATAAGTCATAGGTTTCTTCCTATCTCATCTCTACACATATATTACTTATGTGCTTAATATTCTCACTCGTGTGTGATGATGGGATCATCAAATAGGTAGTCACAATAACAATTTAACTTAACCTTTTGAACTTTTACAGTTATCGCTATCATTCATCTGATCTTCCCATTATCATTCACATTACATCTTACATATGTACATTCACCATTGATTCAAACTTACTAACGTATAATCATCATAAAATTTTGATCTTAATTTCAACTAACACACTCTTATGGAGGATCATAACTCTTGTCATATTCATCAAACAACCACTTAGGTTCCAATTTCATCTTCTTAGGATCATAGCAATTTATGTTTTCCTTACATTCTGCCGGGTCGTTGTTCTCTCATTACTATTTTCTATTAGATCAAGCTCTTAACGATTGTTCATAAGTGTAGCTTACACATATGCGCCTCAGATTAAGAATCAGGTACTACTGTCTTCTATGACATGACTAAAATATATGTAACCGGACATGTATTTCAAAAACGTCCATGTAAGATCTCAATGTTGGCGCTCTGATACCATAATATGTTTGGCACCGCTTACGGAACCCAACCCTTGCTCTGATACCATAATATGTTAGCTACTGCTTGTGAAACCTAACCCTTGCTCTGATATCACAACTGTTGGGCGCCGCTTACGGAACCCAACCCTTGCTTTGATACCATAATATGTTGGACCCCGTTTTCAGAGACCCACATCTGAAGTCATAAAACATGAGGTTATAAACCTATAGGGTTATTTCAAAGAACCCTCCTTAGCTGTCATCTCACAAGGGTGGTGAGCCCACACTAGTCAATCACCAAAATCATAATTTGACTTCTTCACAACAATTAAAGCTCTAGGTCTCTAGTTTAATTTTAAGCAAGAGCTATCTCAATTGGAACTCTATAGAAAAAGTTATGTTTGAAAAGCCAAGGTATGTTCATTTCTCAAATCAACTCCAAAAGATTCAAATTTTTATGCAGAGATAGATACATGTGTTAGGAAACTATCTCTTTAAGAATCACTTCATTCGGAGGTCGGATGAGGGAGTTATGGCTAAAAGATACCAACATGTTTATGTCCTTACTCATATTGTACCAGTCTTGGCAAAAATGCTATAACTTTTGTTAAATATGTTGGAGTTAGTTCGTTTTGGGAGCATTTGAAAGAAGATTTCTAGATCTAAAACTTGTATAAAGACCACAAAGTGAGATTCTGCCTTTAAAAGGGTCAAAAATAACAATTTTGTTGAAGTTATTCTGTGAATGTCCATTTCACGGACATTGACGGGAAAGGGAGCCTAATTTGGCCGAGAAAGTCCATTTAATGGACATAGGATGGCTTAGGAGTCCTTTCTCACAAAAGAAGGTCCGTTTAACAGACTAAAGTCTGTCTAACGGACATAGGAGTTCCCAAAACCCCTCCAAAGCCTCTCCAATGCTTCCTACATCCAATATAACCTTATATTCACTCTTAATATTCCCAAATTCACTTCTTCTAATGTGATATCACTTCTTAAACGTCCAATTACCAAAATGATTTCATGGAAACTCCCAAATATTAACCCAAATGACTCATAACCTACACAAACTCTCATCATTCACCATAGCTATCATGCTCATATTTCCCATGCAGCATCATCACTTATCATGCTCATATCTCTCAACTCCGATCCCCAAAATTGACATACTTTATAGCGTTCAAAAGCTAAGAGGATAAGCTACAAATTTCATTAAGATAACTTGGTCTAGTTCTACCTAAATCAATACAGTTTTTCTCTTGAAGTTAGAAAACAATTCTTACCCTTATAAAAAACTTTAAAAATTTTCCCGTTTTCACTTCCTCTATGCAACATCATTTTATAACCCTTCAAATTCCAACTTTTCTTCATCCACTCTTAAATCTCAGCTCATTTCACTTGTCACATTTAACTACATCTCATCATTCATAATTCCTATGTGTCTTGTCCATAACATCTCACTGATATGTATATATATATCAATAACAACCATCCATGCTCAACATTCATCATCGTCATCCATATACAAATTCACATTTCATGTCCATACACAAATCCATTTTTCAATAACATCATAAATTAAGAGTTTTGCAAACTTTAATGGCATTTCAAGCCACAATACATTAATATTCCAAAATCCCCAAATTACACATGGCACTTGAATAATAATTGCTCAAAATGCAATTACAGCTTTGTTTTACATAAATTACTCCAAATCAACACAAAACATATAAATTTAGATTTATGCCTTGATTCACTTTCACTTGATCTCCTACTCATCATCTAAATAGGGGGAAAAGAGTGGGGGTGAGTTTAAAAGTTCGGGGGTAACATGCTTATAAACGAGAAACAAGCAAAACCATTGAAATTATTCATTTGTCATAGAAAATTCTTATTGAATTTAAGAAAAGCATAGTTCTCAACCAATTCACAATGATACAAATCAAATATGCATCAACTTGACAATTCACAGATGCAATGCACAACAAATGGCTCGAGGGTTCTGTGGAACAAAATGGAGAAATCAAAGTTTATACCGTGAACAAAACGAGTTCATTTTTCAAATCTCGTAGGTCACAAGCAGGCAGCCGAGAGAAAGCTTTATGTCAACATGCACGTGACTACGAAACGGTTCCTCTCTCGCCCAAACACAATCAAAGCTTATGCTCAATTCAACCATTCACAATTTCCAACTAATAAAAAATGCTCTTACCTTGATCCTTTACCAAATGAAGAGTTTGTTGGCTCTAATGGAAGCTCTCATCCTCCTCTTCCTTTTTCCTTCTTGAATAAACTTCAAAATCCCTTTTGAAAACCAAGAAATGGAGAAACCCTAGCTTTTTCTTCTTTTTCTTTCCTTTCTCTCTTTTTCGTGCTTCTCTCTCCTTCTCTCTTTTCATTCACATTTTTTTGCTTTGTATAAATGTCAGATACTCTTTTCTTCTTCCTTTTATACCATTAATGATTTAGCAATGTCCATTTTACACTTACTTTTATGCCTTGTAACTTAAATGCTTAAGTGACTTGCCAATTTTTCCCCTCAGGAAATCTTGCCACCTTAATACTATAATTCAATTAACCCATGTCATAAAACCTTACTCATTAACATGCTAATTAACTCCACAAAAATAACATAATTAATCTATCAATACCTCAAAATTCATTTAAGCCATTGCCTAACTTCTTCTAAAAATCAAGACCTTTTCTGATCAGGTAGTTGAAGGAATTTGATAACACTTCCTTCTAGAAAAATGTTCCTCATTGTCTCAATTTTTTAATGACATCAAAATCATTCAATTTAGTTTGGAAATTTGAAAGTCATATCTCAAACTTTTGTGAACTATTCTTATACTGAACACTATATTTTGTACTCAACTTTCATCCAAAAATTGATATTCTTAAAGACTCAATTAAAACTCAATTTCATCAGAACATTTGTAGCACTATGCATCTAGTTTACTGTAAATTAAAAATAATCTCATTTGGATAACTAGAAAAAAAGTTATGGCTAAAACACTAAAACATACTCAATGAACATGTTTCAAACTACATTTTCCAACTTTTAACTTCCATCATTTTACATACAACATTTCTTACTTCCATGAAATGTTTGGGGTCCAACACTACTTGCATGGAGAGACCTTCCAGATTTGTACAGATTATAAGAGTTTGAGGTATTTTCTGAGTCAGAAGGAGTTAAACTTAAGATAGAGGAGATGGCTTGAGTTATTGAAGGATTATGACTGCACAATTAAGTACCACCCAGGGAAAGCAAATGTGATGGTCGATGCTTTGAACAGAAAGTGTAATACCAGTGTAGCTCAGATTTAGTTATCGAGGTTACCGAGCTTAAATTAGTTGAGAGTTTTGAATGTGGAGTTGAGTCTGGAACATAATGAGGCCTTGATTGCTACATTGAAACTTAGGTCGATGTTACATAATAGGATCAGAAGAGTACAGAGTAAAGATCCTGATATAGTAAAGTTTATTAAGAAAGTGAAGATGAATCTAGATTCTATGTTTGAGTTGAGAGATGTGACTTTATGGTTGAAAAAGAGGCTATGTGTACCTAATATGGAGGATCTGAGGAAGGAGATTCTTGAGGAAGCTTATATGGCCACCTACACTTTGCATCCTGGTACTACCAAGATGTATAACATGCTTAAACAACATTTCTGGTGGCCCGGAATGAAGAAGCTGTTGGACCAATGGTGGTTGACAAATTAAATCCCCCTTATGTTTTGATAATAATAAAATGTATAGAATTGGTTAAGAAATTGTTTCAGGTATTTTGGGATTGATATTCAATAAAAGAATTGTGCAAATCAAGATGGGCAAGTGATTAATCATTGAAGAATCAAGATGGAAGTTTCCTTATAAGTGCAAGAGACATTAAGAATGAAGATTATAGAAGATTTGAGTGGATGTTACCGTCGGAGGACCACAAGTCGACTTGCACAGCATAAGTCGACTTATACATCAAGACCTGAACAACATAAGTCGACTAGAACAGCATAAGTCGACTAACTTATGAAGATATGTCAACACAAGTCGACTAACAGTATACAAGTCGACTTATCGTGGACCACAAGTCGATTTACACAGCATAAGTCGACTTATAGAAGAGCAGAGATGCAATTTTACGTAAAATGTTGTCACAAGTCGACTTATACATTCGACAAGTTGACTTATGGGTGCAACAAATTAATTCCAACGGTCCAATTAGCTACAAATGGAAAGGAGGATGTTAAGGAACAGTGATAACAATTAGACAACGGCTATATGGGTTCCCAACAGCTATTTTTTTCAAATATAAGAGTGGATGTGATCGCGGCTCTGTCGATTCGACCTTAAGATCGATCCTTAGAAACCGGTCAAACATAATAAATTCCAAGACTGCAGTATAGGATGCAACCTCGGGTCGTCTCACTTAATCGGAACCTAATGAAATGGACCTAAGCTACCCTATATGTCATAAAATGCAAGTGAAATCAGTAAGGAAAAGGGGGTTTTGTTTGAAAACAATAACTACACTAAAAAGCATGTAACAATTATTTTTGGATTTTTGAAAATAGAAAAGGGAAATACTAAAACAAGTGATAAAATCCTCTTGAAAACAAGCTTTGGCTATCACAGTTCAAAACTAAGTGTGAATGGTAAACCTTAAAAATTATCTTTAAGTCCGAGGTCTTGATTAATGGACTCTGTCACTCTTGACTCCATGTCTCAAGATCCCATTGAGTGCTCTTGAGCCTCAGAACCTTAAAGGATTCTTTAAGTCCAGGATCTTGATCAATGAACTCCATTGCTCAAGATTCCGTTAAGCGCATCTTAGTGTGTGTGGTGGATTAAAAAATCACTAAGTTTGAATGGAAAAAAAACCTTAAAGAACTCACTTTAAGTCCAAGGTCTTGATTAATGGACTCCTGTCACTCTTGACTCCATGTCTCAAGACCCCATTAGGTGCTCTTAAGCCCTAGAACGTTAAAGGATTCTTTAAGTCCAAGGATTTAATCAATGAACTCCATTGCTTAAAACCTTGTTAAAAACATCCTAGTGTGTGCGGGGGATTTGCCAATGCAATGGGTCAAATTAAAACTAGCATCAACTCAATATCAAACACAACTAGGCAGATAAAAGAGAATCAACAAGATCACAAGTTGACATATATGAGACTTCATATATTTAAGCACAGAATTCTACATAAACAAACCCATAACACATTACATTGTTCAACGCTTAATTAAACTCTAATTAAGCTAATCTAACTACACAGCAATAAACCCCAACTCGGCTGTTCATAACAATGTAGTTAAATGTGACAATGTAAACTACCAATCCAAACAACACATTAAATGTCAAACATTTAGCTATAATCAAATAGCTTCACTACAAATTACAAACCCCTAAACCTAGGCATTTATAAATCACAGCTAAACTACAGATTAAGCTACTCCCCTTCGGTGAACTCCAGCCATCACTGCATCTTCAACAGGAAAGAAATGCCAAGCCACGCATAGCAATCGGAAGCCTCACAACTCGCAACGACTCCAAGTCATCCATGGTGGACGGCGATGGTAAAAACAGAGGATGAAAACTAATGCAAAAGTCATCCCCAGGGAACCCCGAAGGGAACCCTGGGTGGTGGACGATGTTGCTTCCTCTTCTTCTCTCTTGCTTGTCGATCTCCTCTTTTCTCCCCTTCTGTCGATTGCCCAGCCAGATCCTGATGATAACCTAATTCGGCAGGATTTAAAGGATGGGTCACGGGCCGGGTCGGTACAGTGAGAGAAATCTCTATTTGGAGTCCGGGTATCCTTCTGCACGTCACGACGTATAAATTAATATTCGTCGCGACGTGTGTTCTGTCTTGCTCGCCGCGATGAGATGTCTGGGACGTCGCGACGTACGATCTGGTTTGCTCGCCGCAACATGCTGAATTGTTGACGTCGCGACGTACGATCTGTGTTGATGCGCCGCGATGTGGGAATTACATTTTGCCGCGGCGAGGTGATTAGTCCACGCCGCGACGTGCCTTAAGGACTTCATGCCGTGTTGACTCTTCTGATCCTTCTTGACTCCTTTTCTCCTACAATATAAAATAACAATTTGTGGTATCAATTGTTCTTAGAAAAATTATAATGGAATTAATGTCAATTTGTACAATTTTACTAGCAAATTGCATAAAACATAAGCTCACCGTAAGAGACTCAATTAAACACAAAAATCATGAATTAAGAGTCAAAAAGTGCATTAACAACCATGAAAGTGTATCCAATTATATATTAAACTTGGGTTCAATCAGGATGATCAGACACTTAAACCTTTGTACTCCTGGACAAAGTTTATAAGAGTCAAAAAGATACAAGTGTAAAAGAAAAATCCACCCATGCTCAAAACAATAATAGGAAATTGACACAAAACACTTTTTCATAATTCAATCAAAGCAGATTGAAAGAATGCTAATAAAACAACCACTAAAAGAATTTAATCCAAGAGATTGGAAAAAAGAGATGTCACTCAAGATAAAGTGTTTGCTCTCACCTCCCTTGTGTTAGGGATATTGTAACTCTCAATCTGCTTAATCCATACTCTACCATAAGCTTGTATCAGCTCTATTTCTCCACTACAAGGACTATGATTTTAAAGATCAAGAGGACTTTTCAGGGTTGTAATGTGCGGAGGGCTAGATGAATGGGTGGAATAAACGAAAGAAAAGATATGAACACATGCACTAAAATTATGAATGGATGTCAACAGTTGAACTAATAATG
The DNA here is from genome assembly GCA_029891385.1 of Erythroxylum novogranatense. Taxonomy (NCBI): domain Eukaryota; kingdom Viridiplantae; phylum Streptophyta; class Magnoliopsida; order Malpighiales; family Erythroxylaceae; genus Erythroxylum; species Erythroxylum novogranatense. The sequence goes on along the minus strand of CM057231.1, from coordinate 79,116,070 downwards.
ACTCTCTTTTTTTTCTTTTTTTTTATTCTTTCTCCTTCTTCTTTTTTTTTTTTTGTTTTTTTTTTCTGTTCCTTTTTGGAACACACTTTTTCTGTTGCTTTTTTTTTTGAACCCTTTTTTTTCTCTTTGTTTTAGAAAAGGAAATGCAAATTAAACTAATGACATCATATGAAATGTTTGCAAGTGCTCATACATAATAAGGCTCAATGGGCTAGCAAGGGATAAGTGTTTAAGGGACTGTGTTTGGGAAAAGGGGTTGGAGAGGGAACGCCTCTATCACATCAACAAAAATCTAGTCCATTAAGCTTCGAGTAAGAATTGAAACAAGTTCTAGAGAAGTATGAAATAACAGATGCACACAAAGATTGAAGAAAAGAAATTAGGCCCAAATATCCTTCCAACAAGGGTATTATCTCAATGAACAATCTCAAGTCTCAAAAACTTAAAGTGCTACTTTGTTAGCATACCTTAATTCACTTTGAATTGAAAACATCAAAAGTAAAATGAGTCAAGACCAACTATCATTAAAAGAATGGAAGGATTTTCATAAACTCAAAATTACTTTGAACTTATAAGGTCTTTGAAACACAAAAGGTACAAAAGTTTCATGCGAAAGAAATTGAATTGAGAAAAATTTTCATTCTGCAAAAATGGGTGGGCGTCGCGATGTGTAGCATGCACGCCGTGACGCCATTGTGTGATGAATGTGAGCCTCACAAGGCGTGTGACTGTCACGGGACGAGGAACAAATTAATGATAACAAAATTTTAAATTTACCAAGTTTTTACCAACAGAATGCAAGATTGGCTAACACATTCATAAATAAGATGTCAAACAGGCATGCAACAAGAAAGATAGATGGGGAAACAGCTCCCCCACACTTAAGCAATACATTGCCCTCAATGTTGAACAAGCAAAGGATAAGCATAAGAGAAGGAAGCAAAAAGGGCAATTCCACACAACAACAGGAGGGCAAGAGATAGAACTCAAAAGGGGGAAATTATTGAATGGAAAGGCTACTTACTAAACTAAAAGCTAAACTATTTTCCTCTGAGGTTGTTTCTCCTGAAACTTACTTAACAAACTAATGCACCAACATATATCACAAGTAATCACGAGGCTTAAGTAAGTAAAAAGTGAAAGAAAGAGACAACCTGGGAGTTATGGAGGTTCTTGATACTTCCGATAATCCTTCGACAAATGGCCATGTTGTGGTGAAACAACTTCATCCATTTCTATGTCCGTGTCGGCCTCCTTAAGCCGATTCACCTGAAATGTTTATCGCAAAAATAGTAAGAGTTAGCCTCAGTGAACTCTCACGAAGGTGTAATCAGAAATGCTAACTATTAAAAACAAAGGAAAGCTATAAATGAAAATGCAACCTAAAAGAAAAGACTCCTAACTTCACTCAGCAACAAAATGACAAAAGCTAACTTAGAGAACCAATTCGCGGTTCCCCGGCAACGGCGCCATTTTGATCGCGGCTCTGTCGATTCGACCTTAAGATCGATCATTGGAAACCGGTCAAACATAATAAATTCCAAGACTGCAGTATAGGATGCAACCTCGGGTCATCTCACTTAATCGGAACCTAATGAAATGGACCTAAGCTACCCTATATGTCATAAAATGCAAGTGAAATCAGTAAGGAAAAGGGGGTTTTGTTTGAAAACATTAACTACACTAAAAAGCATGTACAAATTATTTTTGGATTTTTGAAAATAGAAAAGGGAAATACTAAAACAAGTGATAAAATCCTCTTGAAAATAAGCTTTGGCTATCACAGTTCAAAACTAAGTGTGAATGGTAAACCTTAAAGAATTATCTTTAAGTCCAGGGTCTTGATTAATGGACTCCTGTCACTCTTGACTCCATGTCTCAAGACCCCATTAGGTGCTCTTGAGCCCTAGAACGTTAAAGGATTCTTTAATTCCAAGGATTTAATCAATGAACTCCATTGTTTAAAACCTTGTTAAAAACATCCTAGTGTGTGCGGGGGATTTGCCAATGCAATGGGTCAAATGAAATCTAGTATCAACTCAATATCAAACACAACTAGGCAGATAAAAGAGAATCAACAAGATCACAAGTTGACATATATGAGACTTCATATATTTAAGCACAGAATTCTACATAAACAAACCCATAACACATTACATTGTTCAACGCTTAATTAAACTCTAATTAAGCTAATCTAACTAGACAACAATAAACCCCAACTCGGCTGTTCATAACAATGTAGTTAAATGTGACAATGTAAACTACCAATCCAAACAACACATTAAATGTCAAACATTTAGCTATAATCAAGTATCTTCACTACAAATTACAAACCCCTAAACCTAGGCATTTATAAATCATAGCTAAACTACAGATTAAGCTACTCCCCTTCGGTGAACTCCAGCCATCACTGCATCTTCAACAGGAAAGAAATGCCAAGCCACGCATAGCAATCGGAAGCCTCACAACTCGCAACGACTCCAAGTCATCCATGGTGGACGGCGATGGTAAAAATAAAAGATGAAAACTAATGCAAAAGTCATCCCCAGGGAACCCCGAAGGGAACCCTGGGTGGTGGACGATGTTGCTTCCTCTTCTTCTCTCTTGCTCGTCGATCTCCTATTTTCTCCCCTTCTGTCGATTGCCCAGCCAGATCCTGATGATAACCTAATTCGGCAGGATTTAAAGGATGGGTCACGGGCCGGGTCGGTATAGTGAGAGAAATCTCTATTTGGAGTTCGGGTATCCTTCTGCACGTCGCGACGTATAAATTAATATTCTTCGCGACGTGTGCTCTGTCTTGCTCGCCGCGACGAGATGTCTGGGACGTCGCGACGTACGATCTGGTTTGCTCGCCGCGACGTGCTGAATTGTTGACGTCTCGACGTACGATCTGTGTTGATGCGCCGCGATGTAGGAATTACATTTCGCCGCGACGTGCCTTAAGGACTTCATGACGTGTTGACTCTTCTGATCCTTCTTGACTCCTTTTCTCCTACAATATAAAATAACAATTTGTGGTATCAATTGTTCTTAAAAAAATTATAATGGAATTAATGTCAATTTGTACAATTTTACTAGCAAATTGCATAAAACATAAGCTCACCGTAAGAGACTCAATTAAACACAAAAATCATGAATTAAGAGTCAAAAAGTGCATTAACAACCATGAAAGTGTATCCAATTATATATTAAATTTGGGTTCAATCAGGATGATCAGAGAAAAATACTAAAGAAGTTCTACAAGAAAAAAACTCCACTATTGCTTCATATTTTGCTCACTATTGCTATTATCTTATTACATCATTATATTGAGCATTTGTTCTTCAAACTTTATCTTATTTCTCTTACAATTTGAGTGACTAGTGAAAGGTTACGTGTGAGGTAGCTTAAGTCGGAAATCAAGTGGTGTTGGTAGGATTTGTGCCGGAAGAAAAATCATTTATAAAGGTAACTTGAGCCGAAAATCAAGCGGTATTGGTAGGATTTTTCCCGGAAGACAAATCAAGTGTAAAGGTAGCTTGAGTCGGAAATCAAGCGGTATTGTAAGAGTTCACACTGAACTACAAAGTGTGTAATAAAGTGGTTTGCAAAATTCTAAGTGGGAGCTTAGGTAGAGGACGTACTTCTTAGCACCGAACCTCTATAAAAACAGTGTTTGCTCTTCTTTCCTACTCCTTGCATTTAAATTTGTTTAAATTACTATTTTGTGAATTAACTTCTGATTTTATTGTAGAAATTTTCAAAAAGCTTAAAGATCTATTCAACCCCCCTTCTAGATCGCTAACAGAAGCAAGTGACAAAGTATATGTCTAATTGTATTACATGCCAATAAGTTAAGGTTGAGCACTAAGCTACAGTAGGGAAGCTACATTCGTTGCCCATTCCGGAGTAGAAATGAGAACGGATCACTATGGACTTCATTATGGAATTACTCAAGACTCTGAGGCAGAATGATGCGATATGGGTTATAGTGGATCGGTTGACTAACTCAGCCCACTTCTTACCAGTGAGGGAGAATAACTCACTAGATTAGTTGGCTCAAAGAAATGTGAATGAAGTGGTGAGACTGTATGGGGTTCTAGTGTCCATTGTATCAGACAGGGATCCCAGATTCACTTCGAGATTCTAGAAGAGCCTACAGTCTACTACGGGTACTAAGTTGAACTGCAGTACATCATTTCATCCTCAAATAGACGGACAGAGTGAGAGGACGATAAAAACTATTGAGGATATACTCAGAGCTTGTGTACTGGAGTTTCAAGAAACTTGGGATCAGTACATAGTACTGATAGAATTTGCATACAATAATCATTTTCATAGTAGTATTGGAATGGCACCGTATGAGGCATTATATGACAGAAAGTGTCGGTCGTCATTATATTGGGATGAAGAGGGCTTATGAATGGTCAAAGGCCCAAGATTGATACAAGACATAGTGGATAAGGTGAAATTGATCAGAAGCTGAATTAAAATAGCTCAAGAGAGACAAAAGAGTTATGTGGATGAACATCAACAGGATATGGTGTATAGTGTAGGAGACAAGAGTGTTTCTCCGAGTGTTGCCTTGGAGAGGAGTATTGAGATTTGAAAAATAGGGCAAGTTGAGCCCTAGGTACATTGATCTTTATGAGATCATTGAGAGCATAGGACCTGTGGTCTATAAGTTAGCTTTATCGAATGAGACGTCTCAATTACATAATGTATTTCATGTGAGTATGCTCTGAAGATACCGATCAGATCTGACACATGTAATACCAGCTTAAGAGATTGAGGTTGCTAGTAACTTAAGCTATATTGAAGAGCCGATCAAGATAGTGGGATCATAGATCAAGCAATTGAGAAATCGATTCATTCCATTAATGAAAGTCCTTTAGAGGAATCATGTAACTAAGGAAGCCACATAGGAAATGGAGGAATGTATGAGGAGACAATATCCCCACCTATTCGAACAATTAGGTAAGAATATTGAGGATGAAATTTCTTTAAGAAGGGGAGAGTTATAACATCCTGTTATCCATGTTACGGCTATAATAAAATATATGACAGATGATTAAGAGATTAGAAAATGTATTTCATGTTCATGCATAATATGACATGCACATATACATGAATAGTGAAATTTTGCATATGAAAATGACTGTATATGCATTCATTGACATTCCAAGTATAATTGTTTCTAAACATGATTTCTATTGAGAATTGTGGTTTTTATATGTCAAAAATAAATTTGGAGAGTGTATTTATGGATTTAGAATTTTTAAAATTTTTAGAGAAATTTCTAAAAAAATGTTGCTTATTTTTGGACTAGGAGAATTGCCAAGTAAGAAAACTATTAATAAACAGTAGTAGAAATTATTGTCCAATGGCAATGGATATTTTAATAAATGATTTTAGGATTTGTTCACAAGTGCCATTGAAAATTTGGAGGACAATTGGAATAAAAATTAAAATTTATTGGACTAGTTAAATGAAGGAACCTATTTTAATGCTTTAGAAATTAGTGCAAATGACATATGTCTTAAGTTGAATTTTTGTATTAAAGAACCACCTCCCTTTTGTTTGCTCTCTTGCGATGCTTCTCTCTTAAAAAGCTATTGGATTTTTATTTTGGTTCCTTCTTCATCTTCGTAGCTTCTCTTCTTCCTCTTCTTCATGAGTTTTAATCCTTCCAACCTCCATTCATGTTGAACCTAGCCCACTCATCTTCCACTTGCTACTCTTCCACCTTGCTCTCTCTTTCATTCCCACTAAAAACCCTAACCTTCCAACCCTGAAGATGGTGATGATCGTGGGTTGTGTTTGAAGTTATGTATTTTTTATTTTCTTGAAGAGTTTGAAGATTTGGTAGCTAAATCAAGTAAGTCATGTTTTAATTTTATAGGCAATGCTAAATGGAGCATTTATGATGATAGTTAGAGGTCAACGCATGAAATGGTGCTTTGTGTATATATGTGTCATGGATGATGAAGAGTTTGTGAATTTTTTTGCTTATACATATTTGCTTGATGAGTAATGAGTTATAGAGACGTATAGCTACATTTTTCATGAAGAAGTCGAATTCAAATTCTATTTAGAAGAGTCTCAAAATTTGACCTGAATTTGAAAAACTAGGTATGCGTCCGTGAAAGTTCATCGTGGCAAACTCCTTGCTTCACCGTAGTAAACTTGAAGGTTAGCTAGGATTTCTTTCAAGTAAATTTTAGCACGGCCAACTCTAGTTTCACTGTGGCGAACTTGTGAAAGTTTCACGAGAATTCCTCTCAGGAGGAGTTCGTCGCAACGAACTTCTGGTGTTTGCCCAGTGAACTTTTCTCTACACTGAACATGTTTTGGAATTTTGGGCATATTTTTCTATAGTTATCCAAATGGACACTGATTCTTGATTTAGAGTAAATTAGAGACATAGGGATACAAATGATATGAAGAAATCAAAATTTGAATCGGACTCTAAGAATTTCAATTTCTTGGTGGAAGTTGAGTATAGGGTACTACCTTAGAATAAAAGCAGTTCGAAAATATTTAGAGTATAACTTTCACAATACTGAATCAAATTGAATGATCTTGGCGTCATTAGAAACCTAAGACATAGGGGAGAAATTTTATAAAAGAAAGTGCTCTCAAATTTCCCCCATTTGCATTGTCTAAATTATCAAGAATAGTAGACCCGAAAGTCAGTTTTTCGAAAAAATCTGGAACTTTGATCAATGAGTTATGAATTGTGATTTTAATGGTTTTATTGGGATATAGACCATAAGTATACATGGTACTTATGTGATCTGGTAATACAAATGTTTACGTGATGAGAATAATGCATAGATACCCGGAATTTTCATGACATGCATTGTGCATATTTTATATACATACATATGCATTGTAAAGCACTTACAATTATTCCAAATTGTGATATGTGTATATTGTTGTTTTTATTTTGTTTGAATTATTGAATGAATGTGATTAGGTTGTTTTAATTACATAAAAGAAGGTTCGATGATTGTGATATGTGAATGAGATATTAATGTGCTACTTGTATGTGAATGTTGAAATAAATGGTTCATGACGTAATTGATTATGAGAGACGCATTCCATTTGTTGGACCCCGTCTCCGAAGCCCAACATTCGGAAGCATAAAAACATAAAAGACCCAAAACTGACAACTAACTAATCACAATTTGGGGAACTTCCAATAAAGATTTCAAATCAGCTTATTCAGAACAATTGCTCCTCATATTCTAACGATTCCAACACCAACAAAAATGCTCAATTTGGATTAGAAATGGAGAAGTTATGCCCAAAAAATACTTTCTTATAGAAAACAAACCAAAACTGGATACTCTACCCAACTTCATGTCAGAAATTGAAAGTCTTAGAGGCTAAATTGTTGATTGGCTTCTTCAGATAAATTTTAGATCCATGTCTCTAGTTTAATTTGCTAGAGAAATCGGATCGATCGGAACTCTATAGCTCAAGATATCTCCAAAATACCGAACGATGTTTAGACTTTTTCCACTGGTCAGCTCACTTTGATCTGATCGATCTTTCTCCATTTAATGTGAAAACCAATCAATTTGGTATGGAAAGATAGAAAAATGTCTTAGGAATCTAACGCCTCAAAAATCAGGTCGATCGGAGGTCGAAAAAAGAAGTTATGGCCGAAAGAAGGAAGGGAGGTCGGTCGGCCAAAATTGACCTCATGGCTGATCGACGAAAGTTGAGGCACGCCGATCGGGCGAAATGCCGAAAGCATCGTTTCGCCCGAAGGGTGCATGCAGGCTCTCGATCGCTCGCACGCGCCCGGTCGATAGCTCGCGTGTAACACCCCACACCCGCAGGATCCAACTCGACATCCATAAAGGATATCCGGTCCGTGCCCGTGAGAATGGCGTATAACCACTCGATCGTAAATCGGTACATTACTTTTAAATAACAAATGCGCGGAAGTCTATCCAATTGGGTACAAACATTTTCAATAGCCACTGAGATCAATCTTACGAATACAAATAACCATTTTAGTACAAAAGTCAAGACATGCAATGCAGACACGAACTGATCCCGACTTCTGACCTTCACTAGAATCCGTGAACGCATTAAATGCTCGTCGACGGGTACTCTTCGATCCCTGAAAAATAGTTGCAATGTTGGGTGAGTTTGCGAACTCAATGAGAAACCATCGTCGATGGTTCACTCAAATCATGCATTACGCGTATCGCGTATAGCACGACACAGTAATATTAATTAACAGTATTATATAACAGTTTACAGTGGTCTATAACGATTTCTGACGATATCTGATGTCGAATAATAATAATATCGTGGCGTAGAACCGCTACGTAAAGGTACGAGAGTCTATATCAAGATCTGATGATCGGTAACAATATTACAAGAGCATAATGCGCTTCACGAGATCACATCACAATTTACAAGAAATCATGGCATCACTCGATTCGATAATCATAACACAATTTGGCGCTTCAATCAATCATGTATATGATGCATATGAGACTCTTCCGGTTATTCATGTTGTGCCCAAGTGCTCATTCAAGAAACAATTGATCGGTTAGACGCGTCGAATTTCTCCCTCGGCTAAGCCCGATCAAGACAATCTTTAGGATAAATCCCCGGGCTCGAGGCGGTCAGAGTAATAAAGATGATCGATGGGACTCGTCGTGATTTCTCCCCTCGGGCTAAGCCCTTGACAAGATCAATGTTCAAGCTCTAGGCTCTTTTCAAAGAGATTAGCAACTTGGGTCACGATCCTTTATCGATCATGCATTTATGCATGCAATGCGATGTTCAATAAATTCAGATTCAAGAGCTCAAGATATGGCTATAAAAGCCCTAGAGTGTATTTCTCAAGAATATACTGAAATTCAAGATTCAAAGGATTCAAGAATTTACATGTATAGCTATAAAGCCCGATGGTAACAATTTTCAATGATTCAAGAATTCGACCCAATACAAGAAACACATACAATGCGATCGCACTCTTTCCAAAGAGTCATGCGCTTATACAAAGGCAATTCACATTGTTCGATTCTATCAAGAAGAGCATGCAACTCGACCATATACATTTCAAGAATAATCAAAGGTGCAATCCAATCACATATAATTCAAGAATCATGTACTTCACGTTATCAAGTAATTTACGGTGAACATTTAGACACTCAAGAATTTGAGAAACCAACTAGGTTACTCACCAGAACTCCGAACTCTCGCTCGAAGTCCCAAAGAAATGCCCGTGGAACGACGATCCAACGGTGCCTTTATAACATCTGACAAGATCCATTACAAAATCGCTCAATTAAACAAAGACAAGAATGCATATGTCTCTATGAAATTATGTCCAATGCATGATCACGATTTCCGATTAAAAAACCCCATTTCGATATCCTATGATCGATCTCAACTCTTCACTCAATTGGATCAATACCGATTTAGTTCAATCCTCGCCTCGAGTTCAATTTTCTCAATTCATACTTCCTATAACAATTTCCTATCCATTGGTCAAATTATACGTTGAAAACTCAATTAGAACTCCAATTGTCTCAATTCAATATTTTGGTCACACTATTAACCATAATTGACCTTAATCTCTACGAATCAGTACCATCATAATTAAATTCCAACTCTCAATATTTTCTCAATGGTAGACCTCTTTCCCTAGTTCACAGTGAAATAGGAATCACCTCAATCGGAGTTCTACACCATGAGTTATTGTCCAATCAACTAAATCATTCCAATCAGAAATTGTCCCATACGTCGCGACCTACGCCCCTTCGTCGCGACGTGGAAACCACTCGTCGCGACGTACTAATCCCTACTCGTCGCGACGTCCACTCGGGCTCGTTGCGACTAATAAACTTAGTTAATTCCAATTACTCGTCGCAACGATGCAATCGGCGCTTCTGCGCTCGTCGCGACGTGCGACGTGCGACGGTTCGATCGTCTTCTCCGATCGATTTTCGCCATTAATACCCTTAAACCATCACTAAACACTCCCATATACCCATAACAACCATAATAGATGCCATAAATGCTCAATCAACCAGTAATAACAACATTAAACCATAGAGACTTACCGATCGAAGAATCGAATCCGTAAACCCTAAAATCTTACGATCTCAACGATCAATCCCTCAAAAACCTCTCAACCTTCATCAATCACTATAAATCAATTAGTTTAACACAATGGGAGGGAAACCACAAGAAGAAACGACGATTCTCACCAATAAAGAAGGATCGAAGATCACCGTGGAGAAGAAGAGAGGGAAAACGATTTTGCCTTCGGTCATTCTCCACCATCCACTTAGCTATATATATATATATATATAGATATGTAGTCTCCAAATCAGTCCCAATGTCAGTCTAAATTTTAGTCTCTAAATCTCAATGGCTTGACATTCTCATTCTTAAAATTATCAGTCCAGTTTTTCCATACTATTTACCAGTCAATTCAGTCAATTCCAATTCACAATGAAATATCGGAAAATCATAAATGCATGTATCTATGAATAAATGACTATGCATATGCAGTAGACCTGTTCCTCTATAATTAGAGGCCAGTAGCATGCTCAGTCAGTAAATACAGTACAACCTATCAATCAGTCCCAGTATTACCATAATACCCTTACTGACAGTAACGGGATGTTACATCGCGTGCGCGCGGTCGTCACGCGATCCGACCTCCTAACTTCTAACCTTCATATCTTTTGACTCTAAACTCCAAAATTTACAAACTTAGTACCGTTGGAAAGATAAAAGACAGATCTACCATTTTCAAGAAGGACTCAAAAGCAAGCTTGGTGTCTATGGAAAGATAAAAGGACACTCTACAACTTCCATGAAGATCATAAGAACAACTTCCAACTTTATAAGGGTCAAAAGTGGACTCAAAGTTTCTGTCTGTAGTTTGCCATTTTGGCAGCACCTGCTCTCAACTTTAACAACTCACCTCTTCCAATTAGCACGTCCAAAAATAGCACATTTTGCATCATTGGAAGGCTCTAAAGCTCCTCTACAACTCTCAAGAAGGTTACTTGGTCCCATCCGACCTATATCAGCCCAGAAATTGCCGTAATGCACAACTTACCCAAAATTGACTCCATGAACACATCAGCCCGGAAATTGCAGCATTTACGCCCCACTACAACAGCTCATAAACCTTTGCAAATTTCCAATGAGCTATCCCAAGCGAACTCCAACAGCAGCTCAATAATGAATAAATGCACATACACATTCCTTTGTAAGGTCATAAACCATTCGCAAATCAACACAAACACACAAGGAAGAGAATACTAGAGTTCTCATTCTCTTTTATAATCATAGTAAAGAGTTCATGCATAGCTTTAGTTATATATCAACACATCCACCACGAATTAAGCACAAGATACAAAATATATGAGATGCTCAATGTTTTATATGCTTATAAAGCTATTCAAAAGCTAGTTACTAACTTAATACAAAAAGTATCTAAAGTCTTGATGTTTTCCCGATGCCTTGTAAGGTTTAGCGCTTGACTTGATTTGCACCTGAGGAGGGAGAGTGGGGTGAGCAAACACGGCTCAGTGGCTAGCACGTTTATAGCCATCGAGTAATGAGCCATACAACAAGTAATCAAAAATCCAAAACATTGGCAATTAACATATTATGCATAATTAACCAACCTTATCACACAAAGCATAACATGAGAATTTCTGTCAATCGTAACACGTATTATGCATCATAAACACAATTAATGATGAAATGCACACAAATGGCTCGAAAGTTCCATAACAAAACGGTTTACACCATAAACAAAACGAGTCCAATTTCTCAGGATCTCGTGGCCTCAAACGGGTAGCTGGGAGAAGGCTATGGGTCATCGTGTGATTGAGCCAAGTTTATATTATAAATTGGCTACATTTTCATAGCTGCTTATGCATTAGTTGACTCCTAATTGATGATTTTTGTGCTTAAATTGATTCCTCATACCGATCTCTTTTAATTCATAATTTTCCAGTAAATTGTCATGATTTGATACTAATTTTTCTATAATTTTTATGAGGACAATTGATACTGCAAATTGTTATTATTTTATTGCAGGAGCAAAGGAGTCAACACATCAGGAAGTCAATAGTCATGAGGTCAATCCGCATGTCGCGACGAATATCAATCCGCACGTTGCGGCGAGCACTTCACTTCCACACGTCGCGACGTATGATAATCCACACGACACGACGAGCAGGCAATTCTACACATCGCGATGAATTTTCATTTATACGTCGCGACATACGAGCGGATATCCGACCTTAAATGGAAATTTTGTCTCACTGCTGTGACCCGACCCGCACCCACCATATAAAAACCTTGCTATTTTTAGGTCAAAGTAGACTTTTGATACTGAGAGACTGGAATACGCATACTCGGACGATTACACTCTACTCCACCATCATTTCCATTTTCATCATCGCCGACCACCATCACCATCATCGCCACCGCCACCGTCGATATCAATTGCTACCATAAGTATCGCTCCATCTTCAGCAGTCGAGAGACAGACCAGAGCTATGCGTAGCTAAGCCACATTTCCTCTTGAAGATGTAGCAATGGCTTGAGTTCACCGGAAGCTTCAAAAGGGGAGTAATCATATAGTGTCTGAAGTTTAGTTATATTTGTGTAAACTTTGAGTTAGAGATTGCATCTGTATAGCTAGATTAGCAAGGTTATAGTTTAACCGTGTGCTGAACACTATGTTGGGATTTAGACAAAGTGATTTGTAGAATTTTTTATGCTTAATATATGAAGTCTCATATATGTCATTGGATATTGCATTTACTCTCTTCATCTGCCTAGTTGTGTGTGATTAAGATTGTTGTGTTTTTATCCTATTGACCGATTGCATTTACTTGTCCAATTTTCACACTAATGTTTTTAACAAAGATTTAAATAATGGAGTTCATCAATTAAATCTTTGGACCTAAAGAGTCCTTTAGGGTTGATCTTTCGAAACTTAGTGGATTCTATCCCCAAAAATTCATTTTTGAACTGTGATAGCCTACGCCCATTTTCAAGAGGATTTTATCAATTTGATTTCTATCTGATTTTTGTTAATTGCATTATTTCAAAAATTCCAAAAAATATTCTTTTATACTTTTTCTTCAATTTTGATTACTTTTATCAGTTTTGACCAAAATATCAAACCCCCATTTTATCAACTTTGATTGCAATTTTTGACATTCAGGCTAGCTTAGACCTTTTTCGCTTGGTTACAATTAAGTGAGAAGACCCGAGGATTACAACCTATACCGCAATCTTGGAACTTATTACATTTGACCGGTTTCCAAGGATCGATCGTAAGATCGAATCGACAGAGCCGCGATCAAATTGGCGCCGTTGCCGGGGAACCAAGAAATTGGTTTATCGTAAGATAGCCATTGTCATTCATTTGAATTGTCGTTGATAATCAGAATCATTGTTTTTGCTTGCGTTTAGCATAGTTTGATTTTCACACTTGTTCATAGTATAGGTTTCATTTCCCTTTGCACAAGCATACTCCATACTTTGATTTTGTCTCTTACTTTGCACATTTTTCACACATACACACTCATACATACATCATACACTCATACACTCATATTCATCGCATTTCACTTTTATCTGATTTTGTGTGACTGTGAGAAATTTTGTTACCATTCCTTTTATTTGTGGATTGATTTTTGTGCATGCCCAGGAGAGGTAGACTTGTTCAATTCCAACCTAAAGTTGAGAGACATTTGAGGAGACTTAGGAAAGAGAGGAAAGAACAAGAGAGAAGGAGATTAGTTGAGCGAGATAGTGAGAATATGGATGAGAATCCAAACATTTTCCCAAATCCTGATTTTTCCGTACACCAACCTAGAAATGGGACTAATGGAGGAAATGGTGAGCATGAGAGAGTAGGAGAGAACAATGAGAACCAGCGACGTAGGACAATTAGGGAAGCAACAACTTCTGATGTGCATTATGATCCATTTACTGCTGCTTACCCTAATTTTGATGTTAATTTTGAGATTAAAGGTTTGTTGATTAATTCCCTTCCTAAATTTCATGGCTTGGCAGGAGAGGATCCATACACGCACCTACAAGCTTTAACGATGATTTGCCAGAGTATGAAGCCAGTAGGAGCTACTTTGGATCAAGTGCTGTGGAAGGTGTTTCATTTGTCATTGAAAGGAAAAGCACGAGAGTGGTACATGAGTCTTCCGAGGCATGTGGCAAATGCCTATCATAGCTAGGCCAACCTGAGGAAAGCATTTTTGGAGAAATATTTTCCAGCCTCCAGGACATCTTCGATGAGGAAGGAAATTTACTCAGCCCGCCAGGAGTATGATGAATCACTGTTTGATTATTGGAACCGCTTCAAGATCTTACGTCGAGATGCCCCATCACCAAATTCACGATGAACAATTGGTGCAGTATTTTTATGATGGGTTGAAGAGTCAAGAGAAAGGTATGCTAGATGCTGCATCTGGAGGATCTTTGATTGACCTTACAGCGTTGGAAGCATGGGACTTGATAAAGAAGATGGCCTTAAACCATCAACAATACAGTGTGAGAGATTCCAGAGGATTGAATGAATTGGGAGCTTTGACTGTTAGAGTAGTGCCCTAAAGGCAATCCCCTTTAGCGCATTTTGTTCATAGTCATGTACAAACTTTATGAATAAATAAAGCAAGGCATATTTCATTTATTTGATGTTCATTTTATTATGAATTGACAGTGATCTTTAATCAAATTAATGAAGTCCCTGATACATGACATAGCATGAAGGAAATTATGATGCGATCATACTCCGAGATTCCTATCATGTGCAATTATGTCAGTATCTAAATTATCCTTAGTCATAGGATTAACGAGACTGGACATCGTTAATCCGGATAGACTAGCACATGTCAAACTCCTTGATTGGATCAAGCAGTGGATCTCAAAAAACTGTAAATATTGAGATATTTAGATTTGACATGTGGATGCTTACTAGTGGTAGTAAGTACATTGGATGACCTGCCATGAGATCATCATATGGATGTCCTATACAAATGTCAGTGATAATCTCATCATAGCAATGGTGCAAGTATCCTTAGACTTGAGGTACTCAAGGATATCTTGGGTACTGATTCTGTACTTTGACTCCATTCCTTGTAGCCTTTCAGAGGTCGCTCATAGGGTGGTGATTGGGTACAGCTTGAGGTATTCGAAGGTAATTGAGTTAGTTTCGGACAGAGATCCGATATAGGGAGAGCAATAGGATTAAATGGATCCCGATGAGATTGGGATATGTCCCGATGAGATCGCGACATCAACATTGCTGAAAACCGTCTCCGGCGATTTTTCGGTACCGGGGCCCGATAGGCCGGTAGGATCGACCCCAGTTTGACTGGACCTCTTCAACAAATATATATATATTAATTAATTAATTGAAAATTAGTTAATTATATATATATATATATGAATTTGGGTGGAAGCCATAAAATGGAGAAGTTAACTTAGTTTGAAAAGTCAAAACAATGATTATTTAACTTTTCAATGCATTTTTATGCCACCAACGTGGCTAGCCTTAAAACCAAGCCTTCTTATTTCTTTAATTAGTTAAAATATACATATAAGAAGGTGAAATGAAGAGGCTTGTATGGGGGTTTTTGTAGAGAAGAAACGAAAGCTTAATGGTTAAGCTTTGAAAAGGTTTTCATCTTCTTCCTCTCTTCCTCTCAAGTTGGCTTCTACTTCCAAGGCTTCTCTTGATCATTTCATTTGCTCTCCAAGGCTAAGGTAAGAGCTAGCACTCTTTTCTTTAGTCTAGCTATTCCCGGGTCAAAAGAGTTTGTCCCGGTTAGGTTTTCTGACCTCTGCGTGGATACCGTTAGAGACGGTCTCCTTTGGTCGTTATGGTTTGATTGTTTGTACATACATATGGATCCTGGCTTTCGGGAATGTCCCGGGACTTAAAATTTTAAATTCCGCACTGTGTTCATGTGATGAACACCCCGGGATTTTCCTACAGTAGTATCAGAGCCGCTTGTGTTGTATAAACAGTCGAAATGATAACTAGGTCGGAATTCCATTGTGAATTGAGCTGTGTAGCATGCTGCTTCTGTGAATTTCGAAATCAGTATAGACTTAGGGTTTTCGAAATTTTCTGCCATAGGCTTGCTCATAAGATGTTGCTGAATGTGTCTATGAAAGGAAACAATTTATCGATGTCGATTGATATGGTTTTGCTAATTTAATTCCCTAAGTTTCGGATGCTGTCTTGTTGAACGTTTCTGAAAAAGGTATACTTGTAAATTCGAGAATAAATTCTAGAAAAAAATTTTTTCAGATTGGTTTTCACCGACATGTCCCTAAGATGTTTTTGAATGTCTCTGTGGATGTAAAAATGTTTTCAAGGTGATTTACCATTTATTTCCGAATTTCTTGTGTGCTGATGGGAATGTCTGTGTTGGAGAACACAGATTCTGGTTCGGCTAGATTGCTGAGGTTCAATGAGTTTTTGTGGGAAATAAATCCTGGAAAAATTCATGGAGCATGTTGGGAACATTATTTCACCTCTGTAATTTTCTCAGTATTTATTGAAAGTGTTTCAATGATCATTTTGAGCAAAATGTTGAGCTTAGCAGTTTTGAGAAAGTTGCTGGGTCTATTTTGTTTGGAATGATTGGTTGTGTATTTCTCATTTCCAATGCCTTGAATCATTTTTATAGTGATTAAAATTGTGTTATATTGATTTGGAATGCATCCCAAGATGAGATTCTTGCATTTGGGTTTCCAATAATTTTTGGATGTCGAATAGGTCACTTTAGCGTCTCGTTAGCTTATTCCGTTATCTTGGTTATTTTGGCCGTCGCAATTTGTGTGACAAGTGCCGGAGCAATCTTGATAACGTGTAACCTACCTAGAGATACTTAGCATGATAATTTGATATTCTTAAATTATGTGAAAATCTAGTGGTTAATGGTGATTAATCAGTTTCAAGTTTTTCTCATCTAGTATGACTAATTGGCAAGCACGTTTTAATGAATATGATTCATTAACACATCAATATAAAGGATAATATACTTGGTATATTGGTATTGTGAATTGGAACTACGTGGATTGAGAATTAGCCAATTTAAGAGCAATTCCATGTCACCAGTCGACTGGCACTGAGGCTAGTCAACTGGGACTTATATCTTGTCTTGTCACCAATGATCGGAACACGAGCTACCGATTGGTGCTCTTGCTTCGATCAATGACCGGGTCGACTTCATCTATTGGAATAAGAGCAGCAGCAGCACTAGTCGACTGGCACAACTGCTAGTCGACTGGAAACTTGCCAGAGTGGGATGATGGATGATTTTCGGTATAAATTCAATGCGATTGATGTCATGCCCTAAATCAGACCATATAGTCATGGTGACTATGATCCTTGGATGAGATTAGAAAGATGAGACCTAAATCTCTCAATTTAAATATGAAAACTAACGCCTTCCATTAATATGGTAAGAACCAGAGTTCTTATAGGGTTGAGTTGTTGGGCAAACTCAAGCTCGCCCTATACGGATATGTTCGAACCATGAAAATGAGATTTTCGGATTAATGAGTCGATTTTCCTAGAAGCGTTGATTTGTTGGGCAAACTCAAGGTCAACGTGGACAGAGGCGAAATTGGGTAGTGTACATCAGATGTACACGCATCAAGTGTTGATAACCCAATGTATGTGCATACATCAACTGTTGATAGCACTGGGCGATAGTTGCATTTGAGATGCAATTGGTATGTCCGATACCTACCGATTGACCTAAGGTGGCTTGTTGGGCAAACCCAAGGTCATTCTTAGTAATGTCGGATATCGACCCACTAGGTCAATGTGCCATTTTGTTTCTTGGATTCATGATGAGGGTTATGGATTACTGCTGAAACTAGTGGGAGCCATATGTATGTCATTTAAGTCCTTATGGTCATACATTTAATTCTATTCTAACTTTCTTTCTCTCTCTACTTTTAAGTTGGTCAAGATGTCGACTAGTGTGAATCTTGGCGCCTAATGGACTCAAACAAATTAATCGGACCAAATTTTCTTGATTGGCTGCGAAATCGAGAATTGTTCTCGTGATCCGAGGATCTAGGATATATCCTTGATTTTCGCCCGGATCCACTTGTTTGAAGGAGCTTCGATGATGATCGAAGGCATATCGTAAGCATCTAAAAGACAGTGACATAGCCACCTGCATTATGCTTGCATCGATGTCACCTGAGCTGCAGAAGCAGCATGAGTCAATGGATGCTCACACGATTGTGTTTCATCTTAGAGAGTTGTTTGATGAGCAAGCTCGGTCTGAACGGTTCGAGACCTCAAGATTGCTCTTTACAACGAAGATGACTCCTGGTTCATCTGTAGTGCAATATGCATTGAAGATGAATGGCTATATTGAGAGGTTGGCCGTCTTAGGTTTTGTGATGGATTCTGAGTTAAGTATAGACTTAATTCTTGTTGGTTTGTCAGATAGTTACTCACAGTTTGTGTTGAACTATCGAATGAACCAAATATCCACCACAATTCCCGAGCTGATCCATCTGCTCAAGATAGCAGAACAAGCTGTGAAGCAAGATAGCAAGGCGTTGCTATTGGTGGATTCTTCTTCCTCTAGTTCCAAGAAAAGGAAACAGAAGAAGAAAAAGGCTCAGAAGCCGAAAGGAAGTGCAGCGAAAGGCAAGAAGAAGACCAAAGAGACTGCACCAAAAGGTACCTGCTTCCATTGTGGTAAGACTGGTCATTGGAGGCGTAATTGCAAAGTCTATCTAGAAGAACTGAAGCAGAAGAAGGCATCAGATGCCTCGACTTCTTCAGGTATGTTTGTCATTGAGGTTATACTTGCTTCGATCATAACATATGGGTATTAGATACCGGTTGTGGCTCACACATATGCAATGATATGCAGGGCCTCAGGGACAGTAGGTAGCTCATAAAGGGAGAAATGGACCTGCGTGTTGGCAATGGAGCAAGAGTTGCTGCATTAGCCGTAGGGACTTATGTTTTGACACTCCCCAGTGGGCTTGTACTTAACTTGGATGATTGTTATTTTGTACCCGTGTTAACCAAGAACATATTGTCTATTTCTTGTTTAAATAGAGTTAGTTTCCATTTGTCTTTTGGTAACAATGGTTGTTCTATTAGCTCAAATGGAATGCTTTATGGTACTGGTACATTATGCAATGGTATTTACATATTAGATATGTCACATCCGGTTATGAATGTCAATGACGCTAAAAGACATAAAAGAGATAATTTAAAATCAACTTACTTATGGCATTGTCGCCTTGGCCATATAAATGAGAGACGCATCGCTAAGCTCCACAAGAGTGGAAGTTTAGGGTCATTTGATTATGAATCATATGACACATGTGAATCTTGTTTGTTAGGCACAATGACTAAGTTACCTTTTAAGGGAAAGGGTGAACGAGTGATCGGATTATTAGATCTAATACATTCGGATGTATGTGGTCCGATGTCCATCCATGCCGAAGTGGTTGCTTACTTCATTACCTTTATCGATGATTATTCTCGATATGGGTATCTCAGTATCTAATGAGATACAAATCTGAAGCGTTTGAAAAGTTCAAACAATTTAGAAATGAAGTAGAAAACCAACTTGGGAAAAGTATTAAAACATTACGATCCGATCGTGGTGGTGAATACTTAGACCAAGAGTTTTGGATTATCTCGTAGATAATGTGATTTTATCTCGATGGACTCCTCCTTACACACCACAAAGATAATGGTGTGGCAGAAGGAGAAATCGAACCTCATCGGACATGGTTCGATCTATGATGGGCTTTGCACAATTGCCAAAATCCTTTTGGGGCATGCCTTGAGACATTGTTTACTTGTTAAACAGAGTTCCATCAAAGTCAGTTGATGTTACTCCATATGAGATGTGGACTAACAAGAAACCTTATCTTTCTCATTTGAAAGTATGGGGTTGTCCTGCTTATGTAAAGCGGATGCAGTCAGATAAGCTTGAAACAAAATCTGACAAGTGTTTGTTCGTAGGATATCCTAATGAAACAAGGGGATATCAATTCTACCTTGCTGAGGAACAAAAGGTGTTTGTTTCAAGGCATGCTGTCTTTTTAGAGAAAGAGTTTCTTTTAAAAGAGGACAGTGGGAGCAAAATTGAACTTGAAGAAGTTCAAGATGCTCTGATGACGCAGATCAATCGCTGAACTCAAATCTGTAACTCATACAGATGAGGTAACAGTCAACCTTCTACTACACACGAAATTCATAGGTCAAGTAGATACGCCTGCTTCCCGAGAGATATGGATTTCTCGTCGATGAAACGAGAATGACGTATTGCTCATAGAGGATGATGAGCCTACCACCTATGAAGAGGTTACAAGAGTTCGAGTCCTAAAATGGCTTCGTGCCATGAAATCAAATGGATTCCATGTATGAAAACCAAGTATGGACTTTGGTTGATGCACCAAGGATAAAACCTATAGGGTGCAAATGGGTTTTCAAGAAGAAACCGACATGGATGGTAATGTGATTACCTATAAAGCAAGGCTTGTGGCTAAAGGTTTTCGCCAAAGACAAGGAATTGACTATGATGAGACCTTCACCAATGAGCAATGCTTAAATCCATTAGATACTCCTAGCCATTGCCGCCATTATGATTATGAGATATGGCAATGAATGTGAAGACGACTTTCTGAATGAAAATCTGGTGAGGATGTGTACATGACACAACTCGAGGGCTTCATTTCACGATGGCGAAAAGGTATGCAAGCTTCGTAAATCCATTTATGGATTGAAGCAAGCATCCAGAGTTGGAATATCCGCTTGATGAGATAATCAAAGAGTTTGGTTTCTCACAAAATCCGGATGAACACTGTGTGTACAAGAAGGTTAATGGAACTGCAATCGTATTCCTTGTGTTATATTTAGATGACATATTGTTACTAGGAAACGATGTCTCAATGCTGCAATCAGTAAAAATTTGGTTGTCCAAACAATTTGTCATGAAAGACCTTGGAGAAGCAACTTATATCCTTGGGATAAAGATTTATAGAGATAGATCGAAGAGGTTGCTTGGTCTTTCACAAATAACGTACATAGACAAGGTGCTAAAGAGGTTTAGCATGGAGCAATCCAAGAGAGGGTTTCTTCCCATTGTTCATGGGATAACACTCTCGAAGTCCATGTGTCCTAAGACACAGGATGAGAGGATGCGCATGAATATGATCCCGTATGCATCTGCAGTAGGATCTATCATGTACACAATGCTATGTACGAGACCCGATGTATCATATGCTCTAAGTGTTACGAGAAGATACCAATCGGATCTGGTGAGGTCATCGGGTGGTGTCGAGAATATCCTAAAGTACTTACGAAGAACTAAGGATGTTTTCTTGATATATGGAAATGGAAGTCTTCAAGTGAGCGGGCATACAGATGCCAGTTTTCAATCTGATAAGGACGACTCGAGTGTCCCAATCAGTTATGTTTTCACACTAAACGGCGGCGATCGGTTGAAAGAGTTCCAAACAGAGACGATCACGATTCAACGATCGAGGCGAGTACATTGCCGCATCGGGCGTAGAAAAAGGAAGCAGCTTGGATCAAGAAGTTCATTTCAACTTGGTGTGGTTCCTAGTGTGATGGACCCATACAGTTGTATTGTGACAACACTTGGGCTATTCTTGCAGAAAAGGAGCCAAGGTCTCATCAACGGTCCAAACACGCACTCATGATACCATTTGATTCAGGAGATCATTGCTCGGGTGATGTCCTCGATAGAGAGAATTCTACAGAGCGTATTATTGCGATCGGTTGACAAAGCCATTGCCACGTAAGAATTTTGATTCTCATGTACTCGCTATGGTATTAGATACCAAGGCGATTGGCTTTAGGTCAAGTAGGAGATTGTTAGAGTAGTGCCTAAAGGCAATCCCTTTAGCGCATTTTGTTCATAGTCATGTATGCACTTTATGAATAAATAAAGCAAGGCATATTTCATTTATTTGATGTTCATTTTATTATGAATTGACAAAGATCTTTAATCAAATTAATGAAGTCCCTAATACATGACATAGCATGAAGGAAATTATGATGCGATCATACTACCGAGATTCCTATCATGTGCAATTATGTCAAGATATCTAAATTATCCTTAGTCATAGGATTAACGAGACCGACATCGTTAATCCGGATAGACTAACATATGTCAAACTCCTCGATTGGATCAAGCGGTGGATCTCGTAAAACCGTAAATATTGAGATATTTAGATTTGACATGTGGATGCTTACTAGTGGTAGTAAGTACATTGATGACCTACCATGAGATCATCATATGGATGTCCTATACAAATGTCGTTGATAATCTCATCATAGCAATGGTGCAAGTATCCTTAGACTTGAGGTACTCAAGGATATCTTGGTACCGATTACGTACTTTGACTCCATTCCTTGTAGCCTTTCGAGGTCGCCATAGGTGGTGATTGGGTACGACTTGAGGTATTCAAGGTAATTGAGTAGCCAATGAGATTCACCACTTCGTGATAGCGGAAGAGATACCCATGGCCTCTTATCGGGATCATTACTTTGAAGTCTCGACGCCGAGCATACATATGTCATGAAGATGGTCTTCATGGACATATAAAGTAATGAGTCCTAGGGCGAGAACTGATTACACTGGACTAGATTTGATCTAATCGCCTAGTAAGAGTTGACACATTGCCCATACTCAAACCAAGTGGGGTATAGCATGGTGAAAGGACGAATTGCACGGAATTGTCTATGGAAGGGTTCGTGATATGGGTTCATTAGTTAAACCAATTACTTTCCGGTCAATTGGGGTCATGATGTGTTCTAGATACCGCTCATGACTTGCTCAGATTAAGTGTTAATCTAAGTGGCCAACATAACCGGAACCTAATGGGTCACACGATAAGAGTGACTCGGAGAATCAGAAAATAGTTTGAACATGAGATCCGATATAGGAGAGAAATAGGATTAAATGGATCCCGACGAGATTGGGATATGTCCCGATGAGATCGCGACATCAACATTCTTGAACCGCCTCTCGTGATTTTTCAATCAAAAGGCCCGATAAGTGTAGGACCGAATCCAGTTTGATCGGACCTCTTGACAAATATATATATATTAATTAATTAATTGAAATTAGTTTTATATATATATATATATATATGAATTTCGATGGAAGCCATAAAATGGAGAAGTTAACTTAGTTTGAAAAGTCAAAACAATGATTATTTAACTTTTCAATGCATTTTTATGCCACCAACGTGGCTAGCCTTAAAAC